>CM046875.1:532515335-533140335 GCA_025667525.1 Glebionis coronaria | reverse complement strand
CTTTGCATTAACTGCCTAATTTGCAAGCGGAGATTGACCAAGTTGCTAGGGCTGAGGATGAAGCTCTTCAGAAACAAAGGTGTAAACAGTTGCAGCATGATGCTATGCATTGGGACGATAACGAGTGGATGCGGGTGCTCACTATTCTTACCTCGGATTATTCGCAGGTTACTGATCTCTTGGATTCTGATGTGAATGAGCAGAATTGTATTCCTCGAGCTATGGTGTTAATGCGTAAGCAACAATTAGCGCTTGCTACTCAACTGCGTGAAAAGCGTAAGAACAGGCCTTTGACGAGAACCGAGGAGAAAAAGTTAATGCAGAGGTATGTCAAGTATCAGTCGGCTGCTCATTTTACTATTGGTTGGACATGGGAACGGGTTCGGGCATTGTCTTTTGATGAGCTTAAGGCTCTATATGAACGAATGATCAAGCGTCAGAGCACACCTGTTCCGGAGCGTTTCATCTATCGTCCTCCTCCACGAGTGGTTCCTACTTCTCAACCTGCTGTTGCTCCTGGTTCTTCATCTGATGTTCCTTTTGGCTCTACTGGTATTCCATCGGTTGTTGATGTTTCTACTACTGGTACCACACCTACACCTTCGGTTGCTCCTCCTGTGTCATCTTCGGGTCCTACCACCACCACCACCTATGCTACCACTACCACCACCACTGCTACTCCTGCTATGGCACAATCCTCACCACCCGTGACTGGCTCTCAACCTACTCCTTCTTCTGGTGCAGCTACCGTTGATCCTTTGATTGGACAAGGTATTGGTTCTACTTCTGCTGATACTACTCCTGCTGCGAAGGTAAAGGTTGAACCCTTGTCTGGTACTCCCACTCCTTGTCGTTCCATCCGCAAGCAGTTGGCTAGACGTGCTAGACGTGGCAAGTCTGTTCCTTATGAGAAGCGTGCTCCCGAGAATCTTATTGATGCAGCTTCCGATAGTGACTCAGAATTGCCAATGGGTACTGGGTCTCTTACTGGTTGGACGGTTAAGCCTTCCACGACTATTCCTTGTACTTTCACCCATAGGATTACCATTAGTGATGGTTATGTTCGTTATGCTTCGGGTTTGCAAGGTGTTTTGTCGTGGGTGGATCGTAAAGATCTTATGTCGTTGTATGGGTTCGTTGATGCTGGTATGCCTACTCATCCTAGTGAGGTGCCCTCCTGGCCTGGTCTGACAATGTGGGCTGATTTGAAAATGATGCTTGATTCCCCTCCACATGCTCCACTTTCTGGTGTCTGGAAGGACCAGCCAACCTGGGTTATCAAGAGATGGAAGTTATATGCTGGCTGTGGCGTGCATGTCTTGGATTTGGAGTTTGGTGCAATGGTGTTCATGCTTACGGATCTGGATTATCCGTTGACTATTGCTTCGATGGAGGCCATGCTTGCTTGTCACTTGCAGATTTCCAATTCCCCTTTCGGGAATGAGACTTCTATGGCAACTACACTGGTGGAAGGGATACAAGCTCGTCTGCAAGCTGAGAAGGTGGCTGCGTCTGGTCTGTGATGGGTTGGTTTGTAAGTTTTTATGTTTTGTGTTTTATGTTCCTCTGTTAATACTGCAATTCTTTTCACCAATATGTAAAGTAATTTGGTGACTTCCATTTGTTATAGTTAAAAAAAAAATAAAAAAAATACTTTTTATATAATATCTGCTTATACTTTAAACAAATCATGGATTTTACACTTATGAATAATATACCATCTGCTTATACTGTTTCAAAACATTGGGTTCCTATTGCTGATTCACACTTGTGCTGGTTTGATGTTTCATCTGGTGTTGGACTTGGTCCACACAACAAATGGTCCTCAACTCACCATGTCTCACAAACAAGAAAGAGTTGATTCACCTTGAGGGTACGAATCCTGGTGTGATTCTCAAATCTGTTGATGGTTGCCAGGTTACCCAAAACTGGATGGTTTTCACTTGCCATGGTCCTCGACTGAAAAGTGGCTAATCCAAGGGGGTACGGCTCTTGGTAAAGATTTTATCAAATCTGTTGATAGCTGTAATAGCTTGCTTAAAGCTATAGGGTTTTCAACTCACCGATGCTTCATTGCTAAGAGTTGGCGAGTCCAGAAGGCTACGGCTTCTGGTAAAGATTTATCAAATCCGTTGACGGCTGTGATGGTTTGCCTAAAATCATCAGGGTACCCCCACTCATCATTGATTCACGTTCTAAGAGTTGGGCTAGGTTCTGGTCTCCCAGGGTGATGCTTATTCCACCAGAAAGACTGGCTAGCCCAAGAGCGAGCAGCTACTTGGTAAAGGCTCATCAAATCTGCTCATGTTGCTGTCAAGATTCAACATGATGCTGATTAGTTTCAAACTTTGGAGAAGCTTCTAGTGTTCCATGTTGCAGCGGTTCTTATGTTTCTTATCTTGCTGATGCTGCTGTTTCTTTTGCTGTTCTAATCCTCAAGCTTTATTGCACGTTTTACCAGGAAACTTGAACTCAACAGGTCAAATTCAAGTTTAGGGGAGGATTGTTAGGACCATTGGAATAGTTAATTATAATAGGTAGACTAGGGGGTATGTAGTTCCTCCTGGTCATAGTAGTAATGGGAGCAAGTCGTGCTCCTGGTCTTAGTTAAAGTCAAACTTAACTATTTAGTTATTATTCTATTAGGATATGCATGAGATATGTTAGGAAAGGATATGCATATCAGTTTTACACGTTTTGTTTAATGATGTATTAGGGTTTCCGTGTAGTATAAAAGGAACCTTAGGCAGAAGGGTTATACAGACCTTCATCAAGCGTAATTCTAGTTATCATTAATATTAGAAATCCTTAGAAAAGGATCAAGTCATTATAGTTATTCTGTTCTTCTGTATAGTATTTGTATTCCACACTTATATTGTGTATAGAGTCTCTCTGTGAATAGACTTGTGATTACAGAAGTCGTTCACCGTTCCTGACAGGCTGCAAGATCCACATCTAGTGGATCCAACAACCTCTATTGCACATACATTTCCCGATTCTTTCATACTTCTTAAATCACTAAAATCCTTGATCATTTGTTTGATTACTACTTTTTTAGAAGTGAATCTTTCTCCTCTTGTCTTTTCCTCTCAAAGTGCAAAGAGAAGAACACTATCATCCTTGAAGTATTGTGTCTACCTCAAAGATCCATTGAAGATCCAAACTTATTTATTTATTGTTGTGTCAATTGTTGTGAAGATCCAAGTAGTTGTGTCTATTTGGAAGTTGTGTATGTACTAAGGTTAATACTTGATCCTTAAAGTATATTGGTGTAGATTGGTCCTAGCTAAGATTAGGGATCAACTGTTAGCTTAGAGTCAGAAATTGGTTAAGAGACGTGTACGGTTTCTCCACCTTAAGGAGCTTGTTGATTAGTAAACTCTCGAGTAAGGAGTACTCGAGGAGTGGAGTAGGAACGAGGAGTGAGCTTCGTTGCCGAACTACTATAAATCCTTGGTGTTTGGTTTGATATTTCCTTCCCTTATCTCTTTACATTTATTATTCTTTATACTTGTGATTATTAGTTTAGTTGCACTACACCTTGTTTATATTGTGTATAAGAAGGTTTCACATAAATACTCAAGTCAAAGTTTTTGAAAAGGATTTTTTTTAAACAAATCTTTAACAAGTAAACTTAAGAAACTATTCAACCCCCCCTCCCCCCTTCTATTTTCTACAGGTAGGTTTATTCTTGATGGTGTTCTTATAGCAAATGAAACATTTGATTTTCTGAAGAAAAAGAAAAAAAGGGTCTAATATTCAAAGTAGATTTTGAGAAGGCGTATAATAGTATAAAGTAGAGATTTATTCTAGACATAATGAAAAGAATAGGTTTTGGAGAAAAATGGTTTAATTGGGTGAAGACATGTCTTAGATCAACATCTATGTCCATATTAGTAAACGGCTCTCCATCAATGGAGTTTGGTCTACAAAAGGGTGTTAGATAAGGTGATCCTCTATCACCTTTTCTTTTTAATTTAGCGGCAGAGGGCTTAAATGCGATTGTTACCGAAGCGGTGGAGAAAGGCATTTTTAGAGGTGTTATGGTCGTATCTAATAATGTTATGGTTTCCCACTTACAGTATGCGGATGATACCATATTTTTTTGGGAGTGGGATAAAGAGAATGCAAAATCCCTCATGTCTATTCTAAAATGTTTTGAGGAGGTTTATGGTCTAAATGTTAACTATAACAAAAGCAAACTTTACGGTACAAGAGTCAGTGAAGAGGATATGAGGGATATGGCGATATGAATGGGGTGTGGCATCGGGTAACTTCCATTGAGGTACTTGGGTCTTCCAGTTGGTGAGAAAATGAGACGAGTGAATGTTTGGGGCTCCGTGGTGGAAAAATGCGAAAACAGGCTCGCAGATTGGAAAGAAAAAACAATGTCGTTCGGGAGTCGTCAAACACTAGTAAAATCGGTTCTAGGTAGCTTGCCATTGTATATTTTCTCGATGTTTCACGTGCCCTTGAGTGTCATAAAGATCCTTGAGAGAATAAGAAAAAATTTCTTTTGGGGAGGGATTGGGGAGGGTAAAAAAATTATTGGGTTAAGTGGGACTCGGTTATTGCTTCTTTCGGGGTTGGGGGCTTAACATTGGGTCTTTAAGGGCGAAAAACTTGGCTTTACTAGGTAAGTGGTGGTGTAGATTTAGGATAGAGGGTGGGAGTTTATGGTTTAGGGTGATTAAAAGCATTCATGGTAAAAATGGGGGGTTGGGTGATGTTAGGGCATTGGCAGGGGGTATCGGGTGGCGGGGTGTGGAGTGATATCGTGAGGATTGGTAAGGAGATTGATGGAATGGGGATAGACTTTTCTTCATCTTGTATCGGGGTGTTAGGTGAGTAAAGGATATTAGATTTTGGATAGATATGTGGGTGGATAATCGAAGATTATGTGATAGATTTCCTAGGCTTTATCACTTAGATAGGAATAAGGAGTGTAGCGTTTGGGATAAGGGATTATGGGTTAATGATATGTGGAGTTGACATTGGGATTGGAATAGAAGTATTAGAGGTAGATTTAGTAAGGATCTTGATGATTTTCTTTGTGTCGTTCAAAATATCGTTGTACACTCCAATCATAGGGATAGATGGAGATGGTTGCTTGGTGAAGACGGTGAGTTTACGGTTAGAGAGTTGACAAAATTGACGGAGGAGAAGATTCTTCAAGTGGAAAATGGTGGACATGAGACGATTTGGAACAAATTAGTTCCTAAGAAAGTTAACATTTTCGTGTGGAGGGTGCTAAAAGGGAGAATTCCGGTCCGAGTGGAGCTTGATAGAAGAGGAATTGATTTGGACTCGATTCTTTGTCCATGTTGCAACAACATCGTGGAAACATGCGTTAATTGCTTGGTCACTTGTGATTTAGCGATGAGTGTGTGGGTAAAAAATTTTAATAGGTGGAAGGTGGGGAATGTTAACGCGTTCTCGATCGATGAGTTGTTCTCAGCTAATGGGAGTGTTAATGTGCCCACCTCTCTATACCCTATTTGGCAAGCAGTTATTTGGACTTCCGGTTATTTTATTTGGAAAGAAAGAAATGCTCCCGTATTTGGTAAAAAAGTTTCAAGCACTAATAAGATCGTTTAAGAGATTCAACTCAAAAGCTTCGAATGGATTGTGAGAAGGTCAAATAAATATACAGATTTAGATTGGCAACATTGGTTAAGGGATCCAATAAAGAATCAGAGACTTTAACATGTAGTGCGTCTGATGCAGTTATATCTACCCTTGCCTGCTGCAATATATTATGTGTGTCTAAGTTAATATATATGATGCAAAAATTTGATGACAGTCTCCTGCAAGTTAATATGTGGATTGTGGTTATGTGTTTGCTGAAATCAAGGGGCTATGTTTTGTGTGTTTGCATCTGCTGTTGTCAAGGGGTATATGTTTGTACTCAACTGTGAAGGTCTCTAGCCAAGTGCTGATGCATTTTTTTCTACAGAAGGAATATGAATTTTACTTGCAGTGAGGTTTGTTGCTGATATATAAGTGACATTCCCCTTTGATTTTTAAAGTCATTTGTGGTTTGCTACATGGTTGGTATACAATTCGTTTGATTCTATAGTGGTGGGACATGAGGTATTTTGATGCCCCTGGTGTGCAAATCTTCTAGCTGTATGATTTTTGGTATTTTTCTCTTTTTGTGTTGTGTTCATATATTGTTTGTTTTGTGTCTAGGGGCCCATTTTTAAGTGTCTTGTTAAGTAAGTGGGTCGCCTTTTTTTTGTTTTTTTATATTTTCTATATTTGTACTTTGTTGTTTTGGTTTCGTCATATAATTGTTGCCTTTCTAAAAAATGCTAATTTTGATGTGATTATGGATATGTTAGCGTATTTTACCAATTATAATTAAGCTTTTATGATGTGTTATAATTAAGCTTATTAGAAGATTTATATGAATAAGCTTACAAATTTAAATAGAGTTATGTGAATGAGCTTATAATTAGAGTTTGTTGAAACTGTAGTATAAGCATAAAGCGAGTTATGTGAATAAGCTTATTAGGATAATTATGCTGAAAATGTAGGTTACGTTGAACAAATGTATCATATATCATATATGATAAATGTATCATATATGATAAATGTATCATATATGACATATGGAGGTATCATATATGATAATATGATAATATGCTTGAAAACAAATACAAGCAAGTCTGTGATCTCATGGTGGGCAATTGAAAGTTAGTTGTGTGTATATTATCATATGCGATATTAGGTTGAAATTCAACTTCTGTAATATATCAAATATGATAATTTGGTTGAAACTAAAACCATGTCTTTTATTCGTGTAGTGAAAGCTGTTTTCAATGCATTTTGAAGAACTCAATATCTTAACGCCAAGAAGTGGAACATCGGATTCCCGAATGAAATAACAAGATCATGTGCATGAAAGACGAGCACCAAGTTTGCAAGAAAAATGTTGATGATTGAGATCTTACATACATTGTTTCAAACGTCTGAATAGTTTATCTCTTAGTAATTTATGTATGGTGATGTATTAGTTTAACTTTGTAATGCTACTCAATAATTGTCATTTTTGTTTAATACGAAAATGACAAAACATTTGTAGATGAAATTTTTGGATGACATTGTTATTTTGTTAAAGTTTTTTTATCATATCCCCGAAGCATAATTTTTACCTTTTTTAGTATCATCTATGCTAATACCTATAACTCTTAAGTTCTGCCATAAATATGATACTGCATTATAATATATGATAATGTATATGATAATGCAGTATCATATATGATACTCAAGAAAAAAATTTACAGATTAAACAAAGAATGTCATATTCATGATTAAACACTTTTCAAAAAATTAAAAAAAAAAACTTTTTATTAATATCATATATTTTTTTGAACGACAGTTTGGTGCAGCGGAGTATCTTGCGTGCCACCGAGGCACCAAGTCTCTCGACTCGAGTTTGAATCATCTCACGAAGAGAATATCAACCCCCATGCTAGCCATCCAGTTTCCCATTAAGGGGTTTCAAGATATTGCGATGGGATTCAAATCCGGCTGCCAATTCTGGAAAAATCCCCCACATGGGGAATGACATGAGTCATATAATACTCAAAAGTTTTTTGTAGATTAAACTAAAGTCCTACTAAATTCATGATTAAAACAAGCAACCTGCTGAATCATGCTTTGCTCCAATGGAGCAAATGCAACATCCATACCTGCTCTTTGTTGTGTTCGCATAGTCTGTATTTTATTGATAATTGAATTATGTAGCAGAAAATATATAAATGCACAATAGGTCAAAAGTGTAAAAAGTCATGTACAATATCAAACTCTGGTTTTTTCTTTTGGTTGTCAGAAACATCATATATGACGCATCACGTATCATATATGATATACCTATCATATATAACATATCATATACTTAGCATGTATGATAACTATGGTATCATATGTGATACATCAATCTTATTTCAACTTACATCAACAACTTAATTAAAATACCTTACACTAACATAAGCATATTCATAACTCGCATAGATAAAACGTTATAATAAGCCACAAGCATATTTGATTATAATAATGAGCCTTGTTGATGACGTATAGTCCCCAACCGGGTCATGGACCCTGTCCATGGGTACTACCCGTATCTGATCCATCAAGAATGGGTTGGGTTAATCAGTTAAGCTTATGGGCTTGAATGAACAGTAGCCGCATAAAATGTGTGCGGCCTACGGCCCGACACGGACGGGACAAGGTTAGACAGAATCACAATCTTATTAGGGTTGGGATTCACCCTAAAGTATAAGATATACACTAACCATAATTAGAAGATAACAATCAAGCTAATTATGGGGGTTATCCTATACTTGGGGCCAAAGTAAAAAGTGAGCCCATTAGGGTTTCACCGCCTATATAAGGAACCCCCAAGGGTTCCACAAAGGTATTACATTCTCCATACTCTAAACCTCACATCCGATTCTTAACCCTAACGGATTACTTACTCTCACGCTGGAGTCTAATCGTGGGATACATTCCCACGGTAAGCCTAACGCGTGTTGCTTTAGTGTGCAGGATCTCAGCAAGACTATTCACTTGGTGTAAGAGCGGGAGCCCAACCAACCTGAATTAAGCCTAATTCGGGTCTAGCAAGGATCATCCAACTTTTGTATCAACAAGTTGGCGCCATCCGTGGGACCAATACACTAAGCTAGAACAAATTTCATCTCGATCTCTTTCATTGACGAAAGGACATCCGAAAGGCAATCCCAGGAACATGAATCCTGCGAATCAAAAGTACACAAGGGACGGGATACTCATCCCCACCCAGTCCCTTGGCAACCAAACTGGTGGACCGAATAACCGAAGCGTTTTTCAGTTTGTGGGTGGGACAGTCACGTCCGCTAATACCCCACCACCAACCATGACCATGGACAACCCTGACCCAGGGAGTGCGCCTAACGCCCCTAACAAGGAGCCACGCAAGCCATCAATCGAAGAAGAAGTGGAAGTCGAACCACTTAGTGACAAAGACCTCGCTCGTGTTATTACGCAGAACTTTGAGAGGATCGTCCCGGGTATCGCGTCAAGGTTGAACCTAGGTAGGAACCTCCAATCTAGGCTCAACTTTGGCAGGGCTGTATCCAGAGCCTCTCCTCAAACTCAAAAGAAGAGGAAGGCGCGCCCACAAGAAAGAAACCACTTGGAGGAAAACTCGCGACCCCGGAATGTGTTCGAGCGCATATGGAATCACGTTATGCAGGAACTGCTACAATCTCATGAGGAAAGAGACAGGGCTGACGGCTCTGCCGAACGCCCGGTGTTGGAATCAACCAGGAATGATCGCCGCACCAGCGTTTGGGATAGGGTGGACAGTGGGAAGAAGGCTCCTAGATCTTCTCACAAAAGGGGTCCTCAACCGAGGAGTGGAGCACCGCCCCCTTCTCCTGGCCCCTCGGGGTCGGATTCGGTTGACCATCCCCCCAAGCGTCGCCGACCTAGGCGTACTCCTCCACCACCATTGGATGATGAGGGATACTACGGTGGCCCTTACTATCGTGAGGTGGAAGAGGAAGATATCTCCCGCCCATGGTGTGATCCTAGGGAAGATCCCTTCACCCTCCGCATACGGAATTACTCCGAGGATAAGAAGCGCCGCATGCCAGCATACGTCAAAACCTATGATGGGTCTGGTGATCCGGATGATCACCTAAAGTTATTTGACACACAGGCAACGATCGAACGATGGCCCATGCCTATATGGTGCCAGATGTTCAATTCGACCTTGATTGGCAATGCCCGTGATTGGTTTGAGGGTCTCCCTCCCCGAAGCATCGATAGCTTCAGTGAGCTGCGCACTTCGTTCAAAAACAATTATACTCAGCGAAAGAAGTATAATAGGGATCCGGTCTCATTGGCAACCGTCAAGCAACGTCCTGGAGAATCTACGGAGGACTTCACGGAACGTTTCAACGACGAGTGCACGCGCACAAAAACGATGCCAGAGCTCCTGAAAATTTCTGACTACAAGCATGCCGTAACGGACAAGGAATTAATTAGGCGCCTCAATGACATACGACCGGAGAAGTATGACGACCTCATGGAAAGGGCCAGGAACTTTGTAGAAGGAGAAACCGCGGAAGCCGCGGCCTATCCTACAAAGGGAAACCACAACTATCGATCGAACGACCAACCCAGAAGGCAGTCGGGTGGTCAAAGCAACCAAGGCAATGGAAGTGGCTCGGATTACAAGAGTCTGAATAAAGGAGGGCGGTCGGATGACAAAATCACCCCCTAAAGATGACTTACCGGGACATCATATTCACAGAAAGGGCGAACTTCCCAAGGCCTCCCCCAATGACGACGCTGGTGGACCGTTGCCAAGGGAATCGCTTCTGCGAATTCCACAACGACAAGGGCCACGTCACAGAGGAATGCATCCAGCTCAAGAAGCACATTGAGTCGCTGATCAAATCAGGAAAACTCAAGCACTTGGTCAAGGATTGGAAGGATGGAAAGGATAACAAAAAGCATGATAAGAAGAATCCCCAAAAGGACAAACCTTCGACCATATATATGATCCAATCTTGGCAGAGCCGCACAAAGCCGAAAATTAGTCAAAATTCTCACGCGGCAGAGAAATCTCATTCCCTCCCATTACAGCAAGCAACGTGGCTATGCACCTCTCACGATTGAGGTGAGCATTGGAACCCACAACGTTCGGCGTATGAATGTGGATGGAGGGTCATCGGCGGAAGTACTCTACGAACACTGTTTCGTACAGCTACGACCAGAGATAAGAAGCCAATTAGTTCCGGCCACGTCGCCACTCATTGGCTTTAGTGGAGATACTATCTGGCCAATAGGACAACTGCGTCTGCTAGTAACCATTGGGAATGAAGAGCATTCCACCACGGTGTGGATGAACTTTATGGTGATACGCTCACACTATCCATACAATGGAATTATTGGAAGACCAGGCATTCTGGCCACACGGGAAGTTCCATCCACGTCTCACGGCATGATTAAGTTCCCCGTTGAAGGAAGAATTGTTACTATTTACAATTCAATCATACCAGCATCCGAATGCCACGCTGTGACAACACAGTCCAACCTGTTCCCATTAAGGAGGGATCACCACCCCCCCAATTGGAAGGTGGCAATCCATCCCGATTACCCGGAACAAGAGGTGTCCATAGGGGGAACACTCTCGGATAACGGCAAGAGGGCCATGTGCTCTCTCCTAAAAGCAAACCTGGATGTATTCGCATGGGAACCTAAGCATATAACGGGTGTGCCGCGTTCGATAGCAGAACATAAACTTCAGATCCACCAGGGATATCCTCCTGTTAAACAAAAGAAGCATGGTCAAGCACCAGAGTGTAGCCAGGTAATACTGGATGAGGTACGGAAATTAGTAGACGCAAGAATTATGCGCGAGGAATACTACCACGAGTGGTTATCCAACCCAGTCATGGTCAAGAAGCATGACGGGAGTTGGCGCATATGTGTGGACTTCACGGACTTGAACAAAGCTTGTCCGCAGGACTGCTATCCGCTACCAGAAATTGATTGGAAGGTGGAATCCTTATGTGGATACCCTTTCAAGTGTTTCTTAGATGCGTACAAAGGATACCATCAGATCCAGATGGCAGAAGAAGATGAGGAGAAGACGGTGTTTCATACTAGTCAAGGTGTGTACTGTTACACAAAAATGCCGTTCGGACTAAAGAACGTCAGAGCGACATATCAACGACTTGTTGATAAAGCCTTCGATTCACAGATAGGCCGCAACCTTGAGGTCTACGTTGACGATCTAGTCATCAAGAGTCATACGGAGGAGGCACTTCTCCGTGACATCCAGGAGACGTTCGACACGTTGAGGAGAACCAACATGAAACTGAATCCAAAAAATGCATGTTTGGGGCAACTGAAGGGATGTTCCTTGGATATATGATTGATCCAAACGGCATCAAGCCTTGTCCGGAAAAGACGGACGCGGTGATACAGTTACCATCCCCTCATACACGAAAAGAGGTGCAATCACTAAATGGGAAGCTTGCCGGGCTAAACAAGTTCATGTCAAAGTCCGCGGAGAAATCACTACCTCTATTCAAGACACTCAAGAAATGCATAAAAAGGAGATTTCCACTGGACAAAGGAGGCAGAGGAAGCTTTTGAGCAGCTTAAGCAGTACCTCGCAACTCTTCCCATGCTAGTGGCTCCCCGACCTAAGGAAGAGCTCATCATGTATCTGTCTGCTACACACGGAGCAATAAGCGCAATACTCATGACAGATAGGGATGCAGTCCAGACTCCGGTTTACTTCATAAGTAGAACATCACAAGGGCCGGATCTGAACTATTCCTCTATGGAGAAGTTGTTTTTGTCATTGGTATACGCCACGAAAAGGTTGCGCCGGTACTTCTAGGCGCATCCAATTGTGGTTATCACTGATTAGCCAATAACACAAATCATCTCCAAGGCAGATGTGGCCGGGAGGCTACAAAAGCGGAGCATTCTACTCGGAGAGCATAACATCTCCGATAGACCAAGGACAACAGTCAAAGGCTAAATCTTGGCAGATTGCCTAAATGAGAAGCTAGAGGAGGACGGACCAATGGTACAACGAGAGGAAGTTCTAGCAGAACCATGGGTTTTTTACTGACGGATCTTCGTGCATGGACTGGTCAGGAGCTGGCCTTATTCTCACGTATCCGGAGGGAATTGAGTTTACCTACGCCCTGCGTTTCGAATTCACAGCCACTAATAATGAGGCAAAATATGAAGCATTGATTGCGGGTTTAAAAATCGCCGCTAGGATGGGAGTCCGCAACCTTAAGGGTTACGTGGACTCACGGCTTGTCGCGAACCACATCCTAGGAGGTTACATAGCCAAGGAGGATAACATGGTTCGATACCTGTAGAAAGTCAAGTCACTATCAAGCAGGTACCAAGAGGTGAAAACAAGAAGCCGGATGCTCTTAGCAAGATTGCGTCTACAAGTTTCCCCCACTTATCCAAGCAAGTCTTGGTAGAAATACTAAAGGAAAAATCTATATCGGGAGGGGAAATCGCAGCTATAGTTGAGGAAGATGGACCTACATGGATGACCCCGATCATCAGCTATTTAACTGATGAAACCCTTCCAGATGATGAAAAGGCGGTGCGGCGCATCAGAAGAAAGTCGCAACACTTTGAGCTCCGAGAAGGTATTCTGTACAAGCGCTCCTTCTTACAGCCGTGATTGCGGTGTGTCGGACCACGCCAGGATACCTATGTGATCAGTGAGATACATGAAGGGTCATGCGGTATGCATGCAGGTCCCATATCCGTAGTAGCACGAGCTTTACACACAGGATATTATTGGCCTACTATGCATAGGGATGCACGTGACATGATTCGTAAATGCAGTGATTGCCAAGTGCACAGACCAGTACCGCGACATCCGTAGCAAGAACTGACACCCATCACATCCCCATGGCCATTCTATAAGTGGGGGATCGACATCGCAGGACCTTTTCCTGTTGCTGCAGGGGGAGTTAAGTTCTTGATCGTCGCTATGGACTACTTTACACGCTGGATAAAAGCTAAGGCGGTTAAATCCATTACGGGCAAGCATGTTAAAAAGTTTGTTTGGGAAAATATTGTGTGCCGCTTTGGCTTACTAGGAGAAATCATCTCGGATAACGGGAAGCAGTTCGCGGATAATCCATTCAAGGATTGGTGCGCGGCATTGAACATCACGCGGAGCTTCGCATCTGTTAAGAACCCGCAGACTAATGGTCTTGTGTAGCGGGCAAATAGAAGCTTAGGCGAAGGCATCAAGGCACGCTTGGATGAACGAAGTACCAAGTGGGTAGATGAGTTGCCGCATGTTCTTTGGGCGCATAGGACTATGATTAAAACAGCCAATGGGGACACTCCATTCGCGCTGGCCTACGGGACCGAGGTTGTTATACCAGCAGAAATTGGAATGCCAACCATCCACACGGCGGAGGTTAATGTCGTCACGAACGATGAGCAACTCCGGATTAATCTGGACTTGTTGGAGGAAAAAAGAGAAATAGCGGCCATCAATGAGGCCAAGTCCAAGGCACGGATGAAGGCTTATTACGATGCCAAGGTTAAAGGTGTTTCCTTTCGACCGGGGGATTTTGTTTATCGTGCTAACGAGGAAAGTCACGCGGAGAATACAGGAAAGCTGGGTCCAAGTGAGAAGGGCCGTATGAGGTTACGGAAGCCTTGAGACTGGGCGCGTATAAGTTGCGTGATATGGATGGCCGTGACATGGAACGTACATGGAATATCTACAACCTTAAAAAATGCTATCTTTGAAAGGCTACGGCCTCCGCATGGACACTTCGCTATGGTCGAATTTCAATGAAGATCCATGTATTTTTTGTTTTCATGATTTCTAGGTTCTATTTATCTTAGGATTTTCATTCTTGTCAATCGTAAACGTTCTAATAAAATATCGTGGTGCCTAGCTAGCTCCATGGCCCGTTCTTGTGCAAATTATTGTCATGTCTTTTAGATTTCTTTATTATTATTATAATATGCTATTTCTTACTCATACGCATTCATTCAAACCGTACATGTACTATTCGCCCCCAGGTGGCGTAAGAGGATTAAGTGAACCTAATAATTCAACTTGTCGCATAAGAGCGATGCAACCCCAGTGACGCGGATCATGTATCCTTACTAGACACCTTGTTTACAAGACGTTGTAATAAGTTTCTACATGCCACACGTACATAGTGCCGGACATGGTAAAGACGCACGCCGCACGTCTAGTAAAATATAGACTTAGTTTCATTCTAGGTAAGACGTGACATGTCATGCGACACAGATATGTAATATCTATAGAATATAAGTAAGTTTCCGACTATCAAAATTGCCATGATTACCACAGACTCATAAACATTATATTCTAAGTGTTCAGATAATGTTACAAAAGATAAAAGTGTCGTGGACATCCACGGACGAATGTTTGTTACAAACCAAATTGTTCATCAATAAAGGAACGCCCTACATTGGGGGGGAGAAACTTACCTATCTCCCGCTGCTCTTCAGCTACTCAAGGCGATGCTTCACCATGTTCTTTCTTTTTCAGAGCCCGAACCGCATTCACTTCCAACACTTCACTTAATAATTGCTCACCAACTACGATCCTTGTGACATCCTCGTAAATGGGAATAGTGAGTTGGCTGGGGGAGGATGTGAAGTGAGTCCGGGAGTGTTCCTCGCCCTGCGAGAATGCACCTAGGCTTAGCTTCTCCATGATCTCCTTGTTGGACGCATCCTTCGTAGACTCGAGATCAGCCAAGAATGGGTACTCTAGATCTCACAGGGCAGCAATGGAAGAGGTCATCTTCTTTGCAGCTCCAGTGTTAAAGTAGGCATGTTTAGTAAAATTCTGCTTCTTACTTATTAATTCTGCGGCCATAACCATCCCCTCATGACGGCCGTGGTCGATGCCATCTGATACAAGATCTGCAAATTGTTGCACGAATTGAGGGGCCTCCAACATTTTCATAACGTCTAGGCGCGCCCCATGACCCACCATCCACCTGCGGCCGGCAATGGCTGCTAGTAGTTGGGGGTACAACACTTCATCGCGGTCTGCGGCAAGGGCGTTCAGCTCTATATCCTTTTATGTGGAAGCCTCCATCAACTGTTCCATCGCGACCCTTTCTTTGGCAAGCTCCTCTTTCAGCATCTCCTCGCCTTGGATCAATGCCTGTGCGTCTTCAAGCTCCTTCATGAGGGTGGATACTTGGTCAGAGGAGGTCTTCGCCAAAGCTTCTGCCACGGTTACCTGCATGTGGTACCTTAAGGTTAGAATACAGAATAATGTGGGCGTGGGTGTGACGCTATACGGATACATACCTTAGCGGTTGTAGTCTCAAGTTGGGCTTCAAGCTCGGCTACACGTTGACCATGAGCATTGGCATGCACGGCTTGTTCTTTGATGGTGGCCTCAACAGTAGCAAGTTGGGACTGGAGGGCGGCAATCCGGGATTCATTGTCTTCAATCATTTTCTCCCTCCGACCATTCTTCCTCTTTAGAGAGTCAACATACTCTAGGGCGGCCTCAAGTCTTACCCGCATGGAAGTACCCATAGCCATCTGATGCACCAAGGCACCATTATATTCATCTACTAAGTCTGCATGACTTAGCGAATTTATGTCCTTTACTAGGCCGGGTGGAATGCAGTTGTTCAGGTAGTCACGACATTCTTCTGCATCCCTCATTCTAGAAGTGGTGGTTATCTTCCAGTCGGGGTTGACGTGTGTGTGGGAGCCGGACACCGGTATCTCTTGTGAAGCCGTGGGAGTACCTTCCTCAAAGGCTGGGCCAGATTTGGTTGCTGCAGCATGCAGGACATGTTCCTTCTCCTTCCTTGTCCCTTGGACAGGTGCGGCACCAACTTATTCATCCCTGCAATAAAAACTGAAATACACATTAATATTGTTTACGGAAGGACGTAACTTTTACTTAGAGAGAAGTAATGACAAGCATGTGCGGAAGACTTACATGTTGGTTTTCTCCAACTCTGACATAGTGGGAGGCACCTAAGTTACTGGCTCGACAACTGGTAACGGCACGTCCTGAGCTATGGGAGCACCTTGCGCCGTCCCTGAGGCTTGGTTTGTGCTCTCCCCAGATTAGTAGAGGGGGTGGTCCTCACGCAGTCTTTTGGCAGGGGCATTGTGTTCCCCGATCACAGCCTCATGGCTCTCTTTACCCGCTTATTCTTCCTACGTGTGCACTTGGGGACGGGTTGGGGTTCTTCCTCCTCCTCCTCTTCTACTCGTTGCACCTCCTCCTCATCATCGCCCAGCATTTGGCGGAGGCTGGAGGTAGTTCTCTCTATGTTATCACCCTTCTCCTCCTCATGGGCAGGGGTGGCAGTCTTCGGCAGGGAGGAGGGCCCAACTTCATTCTCCAGCATCAGATTGTCCCCATCTTCGTTGGCAAAGTCTTCGGGAGACTTTAAAATTGTTGTCTCTTCTTCATCAGATTAGGGGTCCGGTACGGCCGCTAGGGCGATGGTCACATCTCTGGTATGCTCAAGAAGGGGTAGCTCATTTTCTCGTCTGGGGCGTGCTCCCTCCGGTATGGTCTTGGGATCTCCCTGGCGTAGGACTCCAAAGAAGTTCACTTTTTGTAAAGCAAAGTATGTTAGTTACGGAAAACGGTTTTATATATATTTAAAGGCGCGGATACTATACCTACCTTCACCACGCCTTCTCCAAAATATAAGGTATCTGCTTGACGGGCCAAAGTAGTTGCGGCTAATCCTTAGTAGGCAAAGGAATGACTCGGGTAGATTCCTATGAAACCCTGTCCTATTCCTATCTATTTCTTGGGCGTGCTGGGCGTTGTATGTATCGGCCCTGGGAGGAAGGTCAGGGGATAATCTACGTTTAAATACAAAATCAGTCGGCCAGACTACTGCGTCAATGAAAAAGTAGTGGTCGTACCAATTTTTCAGCGAGTCCATGGCTTTATTGTGAGCTGTGGGGCTGGTTGGGGATCGTTTCTTAAAGTAAAGCCATCCATTCACTAAGTTGGGGGTATAAAACAGCCTGAATAACTCTACGGTCGGGGGAATGCTTCGTGCACGGCATAGGATTTCAAACTGGCTAATCTTACATGCGCCTATACAGTGTAACTGGGAGATATGCACATCATAGTAACCTAGTAGATCTACGAGGAATATGGTAAAAGGAATGCGGTAATTGGCCGCGTCAAACAGACGAGTGTATAAGCCAATCTTTCCCTGGGGTGCCTCAGTTATGAGGTCCCCGGCACCAGGGAGAGAGGGATGAAGGTTGCTAGGAATGAAGAAATCAGAGCAAAAGTGCCCTAGTTTCTCTTTCGTCATTATATTTAGCACGGATCCGACGGAAGGGTTGTTTCTATGAGCCATAATTAACTAAAGCAATATGAAGGCGTGGTATTCTAACCTGTGTAAGGGAGGATCCTTGTGAAAGAAGGTGGTGATAAGGAAGAAAGCGTTAATGGCAGAAATTGGAAAAAGACTGTGTGTCACATACAGCCGTATGGGCAACCTATTTATAGGGTTGCCTCGATGGTCATGATTCGTTAGATTCTTGACACGTATCTTCCATTAACTTAAATCGTGTGGTTGGGAAGTAAGTGGCAAGTGAACAGTCATGTGGGGCCCATAGGTCACTTCTGACTCAAGGGATTGCGTCGCTCGAGGTACTGATTGTTTGCACTTTGTCAGTCAAAATGACAGATGAACAGTCAGTTGGGTCGGGATATGCGGTCATACGTAAGACCATATTCAATGTTTCATTTAATTTGTCTCGGTCGTCACGTGCGGCTGGTGTACTATAGGAATAAACTTCCTAACAAAGTTTCTACGTGCAACCGAAGTATGTTTTTCAACCATTTCAACATTTCCAGATGTCCTTTCCTTGGTACTTCCGGGGGGCATCTTGTTAGTCTAGATATTCCACCTACGGTTGTAACAACTAGACTGGGGGGACATGATGACGTATAGTCCCCAGCCGGGTCATGGACCCAGCCCATGGGTACTACCCGTATCTGACCCATCACGAATGGGTTGGGTTAATCAGTTAAGCTTATGGTCTTGAATGAACAGTAGCCGCATAAAATGTGTGTGGCCCACGGCCCAGCACGGCCGGGACAAGGTTAGACAGAATCACAATCTTATTAGGGTTGGGATTCACCCTAAAGTATAAGATATACACTAACCATAATTAGAAGATAACAATCAAGCTAATTATGGTGGTTATCCTATACTTGGGGCCGAAGTAAACAGTGACCCCATTAGGGTTTTACTGCCTATATAAGGAACCCCCAAGGGTTCCACAAAGGTATTACATTCTCCATACTCTAAACCGCACATCCGATTCTTAACCCCTAACCGATTACTTACTCTCACGCTGGAGTCTAATCGTGGGATACATTCCCATGGTAAGCCTAACGCATGTTGCTTTAGTGTGCAAGATCTCAGCAAGACTATTCACTTGGTGCAAGAGCCGGAACCCAGCCAACCCGAATTAAGCCTAATTCGGGTCTAGCAAGGATCATCCAACTTTTGTATCAACACTTGTCAAACATCTTTGATTCTTAACTCTAAGCTACATGCCACTTACCATAACCCTCCATAACTACTTTTGAGTTTTATGCCCAATATAATCTATACACAATATCATATATATACAGTATTATATATGATAGAAGGCATGTTTGAGGAGCTTTAATATATTTTATTTAATTTAGTTATAAAGTCTGATTTTTTCTTGTGGTTGGTCAGGAACATCATATATGATACATCATGTATCATATTTGATATGCCTATCATATATCATATATCTATCATATATGATAAATGAAGTATCATATATGATACATCAAGCTTAATTTAGCCTACATCATCAACATAAAAAGTTCCTAATAATACAGCTTATTCACACGAACATAAGCTTTTTCATAACTCTCTTACTCAAATAATCTAATAATTCGTTAAAAAAGCTAATAAGCTAGCTTATAATTCAACACAATAAATTCAAATCATCTAATTAAGAAGCTTATCCATAACTCTCATCTAATTCAAAATCTTATTCGTAATTCTCATCTAAATTAAAAGCTTATTCAAACAAATCAACTTATCCACATAAATCACCTAATAAGCTAGCTTATTTTTTAAGAACAACAAATTCAAACAATTCGTTAAATATAATCTAATTAAAAGCTTATAATTATGGTGATGATAAATTAATAAGCTTATTCCAATCAAGTAAGCTAAGATAACAAAACTATAACCTGATGATGGATCATGATGGATTCATGTTGATGGATTCGTGGTGGTTTCATAATCATCCTTTCGAATTCGTGATGGATTCATAACTATATATATATATATATATATATATATATATATATATATATATATATATATATATATGTTAGAGAAATCTATAGAGAGATAAAGAAGACCAGGCTAGAGAGAGAACGAGAGTGACGATGTGTGTATGTGTGTGTGTGTGTGTGTTTATGATAAAAAAGAAGAAAAAGGATTATTTGGTATATGGTGAAATGACCAAAATACTACTACAATATAAAATGGAGATTTAATCTCAGTCATTGGATGGTAGGGAAATGGAGGATGGGGATGAGTCCTCACACATCTTAGATAAATTTAGTATCAAAATGAAACTTAAATCCTCAAAATAAGTGTTGAGTTTAATTTTGGTGATATACGGAGTATTTTTTTAAGCTTTAACTTTAAATATTTTTAAATGTATTATATAATATTGATAAAAATTATAGCAATATAAATACATCTAAAATCCAACTCAATTATATATTCTTATATCAAATATTGTATAACATACAGAAAAACAATTAAGGTCAAAGTTAAATCACTTTAACTTCGAAAATTTAAATTGAACATTTATTTTGAGACGAAAGTGATATAACAAATCCAATGTAACATTACGAGCATTTTAGCATACAAAGTTATTAGAGGTGAAGATAAAGTGACGCCAAAAGGTGATACCATACAAAATTATTAGACCATGACAGAAAATATCATATCGGGGTTTGCTCGCTTTGTCATTGTTGGAAGGTTTAGACTATTCGACATGGTGGGCAATCCTTTTACTATATTTGTTTTTATTGTTGTATTTGTATTTTAGTGGATTATATGTGAAATCATGACACAATTTTTAATTATGACATCACTACTATATAAGAAAATGGTTCGTTAATTATATTATGTGTCGTAATAGATAATAATGTTAATAAAAAAAATGTTTTTTACTACATTTTAAAACATCTCAACAATAACGATATTTAAACCTCCCCACGTATTCAACTTCATAGTCCTCAAGTGCCTTATTTAGTAATCTGCGTCGCCAGCACCATTCTCTATCGTTGTACGCATCATGTTATTGTACACTCAAACAAACGACACACTTGAGGACGTATCAACTTTTATTTACCGTTTACGCCATCGTACATTCTTTTACCGTACTCTCCTATTCCACCCTTCAAGTACTTCAAAACCTCAGTCCAAAAACCCTCAGTATTCTTATCATTACCCTTCGCATTGTTTTCGAAAATAGAAACCAAACCCTTACACAACTTTACTTCCTCCTCATGTGTGCATCCAGCTTGTCGACTTAGGTTTGGATCCTGTTGGGTCTGACATCCTCTGCTCGCCTTCGACTTTATTGTTGGTAGTGGTGAGACCGAAACTTAAACGGAAGAGAGTTTTATCGAACGGTCTTTTTATAATTTTTTTTAGACTTGTTATAATGTTAATAATATGTTATTAAACTAATCTAAAAAGAATTAGCTCATATGATCACTTAAAACTGAAGTTATAAGCTAAAAATGTCTTAAAATCTTAGTTTTGTAATTCACATGAAATAATGAGCAAAAATCTATTTTAAAGGCTATAATTCTGAGAAATGATGTTATCATGATTATAAATGTGTTTCAAAACTTTGTTTTAAGTTCCTAGATCATTTGGTACAATTTTGAGCTTGTTATGTAACTTTAAACAAGTCTAGGGACTAAAACTATCATTTTTGAAACTATTTTTGGGCCAAACGTGTCATTTTATCAAAGTTAAAACTATAAGGATCAATATTATAAAGTTTGAAACCCTAAGGTTAATATTTAAAGGTTGAAAATATAAATATTAAAACTATATACTCTAAGGGTTAAAAGTGTAAATATGCTAAACTTATAACATTATGGGCCAAAAAGGTAAATATACCAAACTTAGAAACTTTAAATATCATTTTGGTCATTTATGAAACTATATGGATGAAGTTGTAATATGAAACTTATTTTCTAAAAGTTATATAAACTAGAAGGACTATTTTTGCCAATCTTGAATCTAAAGGATGTAAGATATAATAATAAAAGAACATACTAACTTTTGAAGAAATTTCTTATATAAATGTATCATACTAATAAGGAACTTTGTACAAAGATGTTCCATCTTGATATTACGTTCTGACTGAGTGGTTGGATTTACGATTTAAAGTGTCATCGCTCCTCAAATGTTTATAGAATGCTTTCTTAGTATGATGGCCCGAACAATAATGCTATAATTATAAAATATTATAAACTAAAGAATACATACTACTTAAGATTATTGAAATCATAATCAAAGACTTAATACTAGACAAAATATGTTAATCTAGGTTTGTGTGAGACCAAGTTCTAGTTTGTAAAGCCCAAGTTGTTCTTTGTGACATAAACTTGACAAGATTTAGAATTACTGGATATAAGGTGAGTTCATAGCCTTACTAAAGTATACTACTTTCAAATGATTTAAAAACCCGTGAGGGGGATATATGCTAAAACTAGAATACAAGTTTTTTTGGTATGCTTCGTAGATATGTTTATTGACACTATGTTTACTGCTGCCTTGAAAGTCCTTTTTTAGTTGTGAACCGCTAATCCATGGAAAATAAGCGCTAATATCGTAAATAGTACTATTTGAGGAGTGAAATCCCATGTCTGGGCAAGTCGCACTTGCTAGAACCTTAGTGATCAAACATGCATACTTTATTTTGCAAAACATGATAGTTTGGCAGACTTCCTCGTAAGGGCAATTGACGGTTTCTGATATGTCAAGTCACGGTATCATAAGCTTAGTGCAGTAATACATCAATTTGTTTTGTGGGCGAATAACAACGTAGCTCAGGAAAAAAGATCTTGTATTCTAAAATGATTTATAAACCTATGTGTAGAAGCTAGAAGGGGGGTTGAATAGCTTCTCATCGGTTTATCTCCTAATTAAAATTCCTTTCAATTAGGTGAGTGCCAAAACTATCTTTTACTTGAAAGCTAGTTGCATAATGATTATGTTCAATTCTAATGCATTAACAATAAGTAGTAAGTGTAATGATGATGAATTTAAGTAATGAGTAAGGAAAGAAACAACCTAGTAGGAAGACACCAAGATTTATAGAGGTTCGGCAACGAGGCTCTATCCTCGTTCCTACTCCACTCATCGAGTACACCTTACTCGAGATTTCCACTATATCCACAAGCTTCCTTCTTGGCGGAGAAAACCTTACAACGTCGCTTACATTATTTTCCGGCACTAAGCTAAATGTCGAGACCTAATATTAGCTAGGACCAATCTACACAACGTCGCCCACTTCACCATTTTACGACACAAGGCTAGATGTCGAGTTCTAATCCAAAGCTAGAACCAATCTTCACAGCGTTGCCTATTTCACCATTTTCCGACACAAGGATAGATATCGAGTTCTAATCCAAAGCTAGAACCAATCTTCACGACTCTTCACTTTGAAGCTAAGTGAGAACTTCACACAACACAAATACACATCACTTTATAGTTTAGTGAGAACTCACAAGACACAACCACATCACTTTATAGTTTAGTGAGAACAAACACAACTTATTACAACTTAGCTAAACATATCCACGTACACACATGTAGCTTGGATCTACACAACACAAATCCAAGCATACACATATGCAAAGGATTTACACAACTCTAATCCAAGTATTCACACATAGCTTGGATGAACACAACTTGTCCAAGTATTCACAAATACATTAGATCTACACAAGACACAAATAATCAAATGATGAACATGACTAGATCTTTAAGGAGAGGATGATCTTCATCAAGGCTTCATCTTTAATCACATCATAAGTGTGTGAGTGATCTTCTCTTTGGACAAGGTAAACAAGGAGATCAAGAGGATAATCATAGGTAAACATACTTAACACATTAAGTGATCATTTACAAATGACTAGGATTAGATAGGAGAAAAAAGGCTGAAAGAGATGTCCAAAAAGGGTTAATGAAAATACACATTTGATCCACTATTTATAGAAGACAAATCCCAACGGCTAGCTGGGGGAGGTTCCTTAGATACCTAGGTGGTTCCTTATCGACAGGGAACCGCATAGGCACTTAGGAACCACGGAGTGTAGACTCCGCTCCTTTTGCCTTTTAGTGAATTTGAAATATCTGAGGCTGTTTAAACCTTCAAAGGATATTTTTATGGCATTTGGAATATGCCATATTCAAATTCACATTTTCATTTTAATAAAACATTTTCTTAAAAATAAAGTTTATTAAAAATCTTTTGTTACATTTAACGAAAATGAGTTTTAAGGCTAATCACTTTTATGATCACTAAGCATGATTAAGATATGTTGGTGTAATGATTATTACGGTGATGATAGTGTTTGTTAGATAATTCGTTTTATGATTGTGTTTGACAATAAATGTATTTGTAATTTTTCGTGATCAAAACTAAGAAAGATTAATTAATACTAACAATGTTTTTAGGCATTGCTTTGCATTAACACTATGAATTCACTCAACAATTGTGTTAAATTTACGCATATATTTCAGGTATTGACAATTGATAGCATGAAACAACACAATGATAACATGGAGAGATACCATAGTAAAATTTATTTATCCTAGACCATTTTTAGGCCATTTAAGCTTCGATTTCAAATTTTGGTGATGCGAAAAAAATTTCGACCAAAAATTCAAATTTTCGGACCAAAATTCAAATTTTTAGGCCAAAATTCAAATTGATAGCATAAAATTTTTCGCATCGCCAAAATTTGAAATCGAAGCTTAAATGGCCTAAAAATGGTCTCGGAAAATTTTTTTTCCCGTTGTGAAGGATAAGTTATCATCCGTGATAAACTTTCCTTAAGTTGAAGTTCGAGTTCTAAGCTGACATTTACTTAGAAATCGTTTTTCATGAACTTAAAAACTTTGAATGTTTTTATGAGAAGCTCATGACTGAGAAATATGAATTTCTCGTTGAGAAGGATAAGTTATCATCCGAGATAAACTTTGCTTAGTTGAGGTCCGAGTCCTAAGCTGTGATGTGCTTAGAAGTCATTTACACGAGCTTAACACTTTCGAATAGTTTTAATGTAAGCTCGTGTCCGAGAAAATCGAATTTCTCGTTTTGAGGATAAGTCATACTCGGGATGAACTTTCCTGTCTTGTGAGCCCGGGTTACAGTCTGTAATTTGATTATAAGCCATTTTGAATCTTACTTGTGAAACCCCTGAGACACGTATTTCTCTGATATCTGCTTCTTCAGCAACCAAACTCTGAGAGTGTCTTTTGTTGAACGGTGTGAATATGGAAAACCTTTGTGTTCTTGTTGAACCTTTACTTTATTACCTGTACTTTTATCAGTAGTTTGTATGCTTGCATGTGGGTTAGCGATATCTTGTTGAGAACCATGTGGGGGTTCACCCTGAACCTTTATCGAGCTAGTGAGAAATATCTTTCCAGTAGGAACACACCTAAGACGATTGTTTTAAAGGTTCTACCCGTTGATATCCACCTAAGACAGGTTTTAGGAGTCATAGATTTCTCATGCACAACAAAAGACTTAGTTGGAGAAAACCTATTTCCTGTAGGGTTCCATCTTTGATATGCTCTAGCTTTCTGGTTCACCTTGTTCAGGACTTGCGTTATACAATCATCATGAATGGCATTAAACACGCATTTGTTACATTTCGTGCAAACAAAGTGCTTAGCATCTGAGAAGGCTCTAGAGTTCCTAAGGTTGGAGGATTTGTGCACATCATAGAAGGGTCTAGAATTCCTAGATGTGTGATTCTCGCTCCTAGGTTATGGTTTGGTCCTATTGTGTCTTGTTCTTAGCATCCTCTAGATAGCTTTTGTGACTGGTGTCAGTTGAACTACGCCTAGGCATGTTCTTGGAGCTAGATCTAGAGTTGCTTGAAACATTCATGTGATCGGGGTTTGTAGAAGCAGACTTTGTTAAGGAGGGTCTAGATTGTGGAGTAACTGGTTTAGGCAAATTGCTATGCACGTCAACTTGGGATGCAAACCTCGGGTTCGACTTTTTGGGTCGTTCAGATTTAAACGCATTTGGTTGTCTAGCAACTGAGCGGTTTCTGAATGGTTGAGAAGGCGGCTTTCCCAAGACTGACTGTTTTGGTAACTTAGTATCCACACTATTTTTTTAACTTCCTTAATTCATTTTTCACTACTGTCAGTGCAAAAACCTTTTCCTGAATCTGAGCTTTTAATAGCTCATTTTGTAGAAGTAATTGAGCGACACGTTGTTCTAACTTAATGTTCATATTATCAAATATGGCGTTATCAGCATTCGTGTCAGTACTGTCTATAGTGTCGATAGGTTGCACAGATATTTCACTTAGTGAAGCAGGCGGAGGACTTGGATTTTGAAAAGCCAACTTTGATTCTAAAAATTTATTTGTTTTACAAAATGTTCTTTTTCCGTGTTAAAATCTTGAATCTTACGATCCAATTTTAGTTCAAGAACAAATTTGCTTTTTCAAGTTTTTCAAAGTAAGCCTCAAATTTGTTATTTTTCTTTGAAAAATCGAGTTTGGCATCTTCAAAATCTTTTGTCTTTTGAGCTAACAGAATTTCAAGCTCGTGAATCTTAGAATCAACATCTTGGGCACTCTCTCCTCCATTAGTACTCGTATCTAATGAATCAGGTGTTGTATTGCTATCAACCTTTTCCACTAGATATGTGTCAAAAATGGGTTCAGGTTGCTCAGTATGTTGATAAACATCATATACATCATTTAATTGTACCTTATCCATTGGCTGATCATCAAAAATGGGTATGATATACGCATCATTGGCTGTGTGATCATTCCCTGAGTTGTTGCTGGTATGCTGCTTTTCGGATTCTGTCCCGTTGCTTTCTGTATCAACCGAACAAGCATCCAATGCTTGACCCTTATCAACGTTGTTCTCTTTCGTTTGCATCAGTCTTGGATTCACCCTTCGTTCAAATTGCCTTTGATGGCTTGTTCTTTCAGCAATGGACTTCTTGACATTACTCATGTGATGACGGAGTTTCTCTTTGAACTCGTAAAGATATAATGCCTTGTCCTTTGACTCAAGGAATTGCTGAAGCTGGTTGTAGAGAACTAAAAAGGCTTCCATGGATTCATCCTCTTGAAAATCATCTTTTTCAAGTTGCATGTGAAGTTGATTCATGTAGAGTGTGAACGCGCTGTTGAATCTTCCAGCCTCTTGACCAAATAGTAGAATGAATAGCTGGTTGTATTCGAATTCCATATTAGTTCTTTTGATGAGTTCATTTGAAAGAGTCTGAAGGTGTGACTGAAGTTGCTTGAAATGTTCCAAACATCGCTCTTTAGCTTTCAGCATCTTGTACTTGATTGCATGATCGTTTATGTCTGAATTCGAGTTGATGTTGGACATTTTCAATGATTGTGAATGGTTATGGATCTTAGTGGATGTGTTGTGATTTGATTGTGGTTGAAATTCCAAAAAATCTGAATTTTTCTCAGTCCGACAATAAATTCCTCAGTCCGACAAAAACGGTAAACCGAAAATTTTGAAATACCAAATTTTGAAATCGAGTTACAAATAGCCAATAACTAGTAGGGAAAAATTTTGAAAATTGAAAATTTTAATGAAAAATAAAATCTAAAAAATTCGAAATTTGGCCTAAAAATTTGAATTTTGGTCCGAAAATTTGAATTTTTGGTTGAAAAATTTTTCGCATCGCCAAAATTTGAAATCGAAGCTTAAATGGCCTAAAAATGGTCTGGGAAAAAATAAATTTTTTTTAATCTTCGTGTAAACTATGTTCCGGGACTAGTCTAGATAGTGGCTAAATCTGGAAAAAAACTCGAACAAAATTTCCATCGGAATGTCCATCGGAATACCTGTCGGAATGTCCTATCGGAATAACTGTCAGAATGTTCTATCGGAATGTTCTGTCGGAATAAACCGTCGGAATGTTCTATCGGAATACATGTCGGAATAACGATCGGAATGTAGAAACCCTATTTCGATGGAATTCTGTCGGAATATGAAACCCTTTTCTGATGGAATTCTGTCTGAATAGTACCAAATTCCCACTTTTCTCGGACAAAACCCAACCAATTCGAGATTTTAAGCCAAAAAATGATCAAAACACCCAAAAATTTTGTATTTTTAGCCAAAGTAAATATACCAAATCTCTACCACAACTATGTAGAAGATTTGTATCAAGAAAAAACCATAAAAAACACAAAAAAACAAATTTTGGTTCGAATGATATGGATCAAAATAGGCACGAAAATCAAGAACACAAACACGAATCTTCAATGACCTATCCACTATAGGCTCTGATACCAAATATTAATCACATATCAATCCATAACACAAGATTCTAGAGAGAGAAATAGAAGAAAAGTAGAGAGATAACTAGAGAGATTTGGAAGGTTAAACACTTTAGAGAGAGAAAGTAAAATGGTAACCAACACCCTCTTCCACACATGGAAGAGGGTATATATACCCTTGGCATTTGGGCCGTGGGTTTAGTTTCCTTGGGCAGGGCTTGGCTTTGCTTGGGTTTACGCCCCTAACTTATACAATATTAGCTTAAAGTCTAAGCCCGGTTTTCCTGACTAACCTATTACAATACAAGACCATTTACGACTAAGATGACCTATTACATTCTTGTTCGACTATATAAAATATAGGGCTAACAAGATTTATAGAGCAAGTCTCATTCCAATAATTTATCAGAGAGAAAGAAGAATTCTTGGAGAAGAAGAATCATGAGGATTCTTGTTCTTTTTTATCCAAACAGGTCGAACCGAGATTTTCGGTTTCTTTGAAAGCTTAGAAGAAGAAGCTTTAGGTTGAGAAGATTGTGACAAAGAAATGTCAAGGTTAGGAATGGAAGAGTTAGGCATTATGAGGGATGAAGAGAAGAACTCCTAAAAGAGAAGAATTTAAAGAAATGGACAAGGCAAAGATTTGAAATGAAAACAAAAGGTTTTAGGGAATATTTAACCAAATTGGGTAAACAAAGAATATTAACCAAGACAGTGGTCAAAGAAGAAAGACAAAAAATAAGCTAAAAGTAGCTTTCCCGTACGCGGTTCCTTAAGGGAGCCCGCGGTTCCATATCGATATGGAGCCGCCTAGTGGCTAATGAGCCGCATCCAGTCGACCACATACCATGATTTTCAAAAGTTTTTGAGAAAGATAAGACTTTTTCAAAATTTTGCAAATCTTGGATTTTTACATCTTTTAGCACTAGAGTATGTTAGGGTTGCATAAAAGCAACACATTCACAAAGAATATCTTGACAAAGGGTGACAAAATATTTAGATAACATTTTGATCCAACTTTAAGTCAAATTTTTAGAGGTTGTAATAGATTTAGGTTCAACTTTAAATAAATTAAAGGTGATTAGTGTGACCATATACGTTAAAACACATAAAACTAAAACTAGGTCTTGAATGCATAGTCTTCTTTGGCTTGACCTTCTTTAAAAGCATTTTAGAAAACCATCATTCATCTCCTATAAGGAGGAGGCATGGAGAACAAGGTAAGCAAGAAATCATGCAACCTTCTATGAAGACCAAGCATCTCCAACCTTAGGTTTTGAATGATGTAGTTATTATAGAGACAAAATGGGCAATTTGTACCATGAGCTTCTGAGAAACCAAAGAAGTAAGGATCACCCATGAAGTGAGGAATAGGAATACCCAAAATAGGAGCATTAGTGTTTGAGGGTGGAGGAGGTGGTGGAGGCAAGCCGAGATTTCTAACCATGGACTGAAGAGAATATTAGAGCGAACTGTGGGAGAGCATCGTGCCTCATGGGCCGATAAGTTAAATGATGCTTTGTGGGCTTTCCGTACCGCATATAAGACACCTATTGGTTGTACTCCATATCGTCTTGTGTACGGAAAGGCGTGCCACCTCCCTATTGAGTTGGAACATAAGGCTTATTGGGCCTTGAAGTGAGGTAATTTTGATATCAACAAAGCCGGTGATCTTAGGATGATCCAACTCAACGAACTAAATGAACTGAGGAATGAAGCTTATGAGAATTCATTGATCTACAAGGAGAAAACCAAGCTCATTCATGATTCTAGGATTAAGAACCAAGAGTTTCACATAGGTGATCAAGTTTTACTCTTTAACTCTCGGTTGAAATTTTTTTTGGGCAAACTTAAGAGCCTTTGGTCTGGTCCATTCACCGTCACCAAAGTTTTCCCCTATGGCACCATTGAGCTTTCTCAACCAAATGGGCCTAATTTTAAAGTGAATGGCCAGCGTGTGTAGTCGTACATTGGTGAGGACATCTCTCATGAGATGATTTCATCCCTCACCATGTTTCCCTTGAATAGTTCTGGGTCGAGTCAGGCTCGTGACTCGGTTAACAAAAACAAGCGCTTCCCAGGAGGCAACCGTTGATCTATCTTTTTACCTGTTTTCATAATAAGTGTAGGGGGAGATACATAAGGTTTGTTGTCTTGTTTCTTATGATGTGCAGGGATTAAAGCTTCAAAGAGCACTTTTGATGACATTTGACGACCCATGATCCCGTGTACACGTCTTCCCGGTTCTATCCTAAACTCTTGTGATTCAATATTTCACATCTTATATGTTCACATTGAAATCACTATAGTTTTCCTTTCCTTAGCAAGATTTAAACAACGTGCACAATTTCCTAAGTGTAGGGGAGTTTACTCCCACATGCTTAAACATTGAGGACAATGTTTATGTCAAGTGTAGGGGGGACTTCTATCGAAGTTAAGTGGGCTTTTCCATTAATTTGTCCTCATTTTAACTAGAAAATGTGAATTTTTCGACATTTTTCAAAATTTTTAATCTATTTTGGCCTAGTAGTATAGTAGTATTTTCCTTTGTTAATGTTATTTACTTTCTTTGCTAGAATAAATTTTGAATAAAATGGTTTTAATTTTTCAAACGTCATGAATCTTTTGACTCAACCCGATTTTATTTATCTAAGTTTACTCTAGCTAGTATCCTTAACGTGTTTAAGTCAAGTTTTGCTAGGCTTTTATATAGGGAACTTTAAAACACGAAAGTCTTAACTCTTACGGGTTAAGAACAAGAACTTTTCGCAAGTTCCTATAATTGATCCTAGAAAGTCGTCTATCAAGGGAACTTTAAAATGCGATTTCTAAAACTTGAAAAAGCCTAAGAGTTTGCAAGATCCTATAGATGACTTGAAAACCCAAAACTTTGATTTAATTGGCTAAGCATCCATGAGTCTCATTCCTTGAGATTTTAAAATGTGGAGAACGAGAGATGATAGAGTCAATTATAAGTTTGGTATTCTTTCATGAATTTATGTGAGTTGATTATAAGATTTTTCTCCCATCGCTTGTTAATAAATATAATTGCAATAAGTAAGGTCGTACGATTTGAAAAGTTATTTAGCTTCTAGCCCAAGATCGTTTAAAAGTTGTTCGGAATTATTTAGATTTCATAGCCAAGGCATAACTTATTGAAGCGGGATGCGAAGATTGGCGAGTCCGAAAAGGCCCTAACAAGGCATGAGGGCTACATTTTGTTGCTAAAGATCCAAAAGTGATGTGAAGTATCATTTATTAAAAATCAAGATGAAGGATCGAGACACACGACGAAAAGCAAACACTCCCCAAAAGATCACGGAGAAGTCTATCCGAAAAGACCCTAACAAGGTATGAGGATAAATAGATCCAAGTCCTAAAAGGAGGCGGATTGTTGTATATCAAAATCCAAAATAAAGATTGGATAAAAATGAAGAAGTCGTAGTCCAAGTATGAAGAATCTCTCTAAAAGTTCAAGTGAAGAAATTTCTATTATGAAGAGAAGACCATAATTTCAAGAACGTCTCTCAAGATTCGAAGTATGAAGTCGCTGCCAAATATCGGTCCGAGAAAGGTCTCAAATCGTGAAGCGAGTTATGCCAAGATATGAACTTTAAGAGGTCCCGAGAAGCAGTTTTAAAAGATTTTGTCCTTTAGCTAACTATTGATTAAATCGTCCTACTTTATTATCGGCCTAAATAACTATCAAAATAAGTCAAACAATGCATCCTTGTGATCATTCAAGACAATCATAAAATATAAGAGATACACCTAGGAATAAGGGAGTCTAAGTGAATAATTGGGCCACATGAGTTTGTGTTAGTTTGCTAACTTATAATAACAATGATCTCGTTTATAAGCTTGGTTTGGGGAACGTGAAACTTGAGGGTGATAAACATTCATGACATACCAAAACCCTAATGTAAGTCCTTAATTTCTTTACTTATATTCTTCCTTCAAATATTTTGTATATATTTCTATCTTTTTAGTTTCCTTAGTGTTTAGTATTTAATAAAGGCCAAGCTAGGTTATTTATGATGAAAAATGTAAATCGTGCTTTGAAATTAAGGCATTGCATGAGGGCATTGCAATGGTCAAGTGTAGGGGATTTAATAAGTGTGAAAACACTTATCCTTTTACCACTTATTTCCAATAATAACATGACCAAAACGTGTATTTTATGTCGTAAAAGTCAGAATTATGCGTGGTTTATGTTTTTATTGTGTTTCAGGATAAAAATATGAAAAAGGAAGAAAACACGGGCTTTCACGGGCTTTTATCAAAGAAAAAGACAAAAGACGAAGTCAAAAGATCAAAAGTGCAAGAAGAACGGAAGTCAAAGGCCTATTCTAAATATTTATCGAAGAAAAAGTCTAAAGACGGAAGTTTAACAAAGTCGAAGAACCAAGTCTACTAAAAGAAGATAATTAGAAGACGAGTTCGTTTTATCATTCGACTAATCCCGGCACAAAGTCGAGAAAGACGAGAAATTAAAAGACGAGAAAGAGAAAGAAAGAATGAAGCAACATACCTCCCCTCTCCTATAAATAGTCTTCATTCTCTTCATTTTTAAGGAGTTAGTTTTTTTAGTCACTTTTAATTTTTCTTAGTTTTTCATATCTTTAGAGAGAAGTAGGTGTTTCTACTTTCTCTCTCTAGATTTCTTCATGTTTTCTTTCAAGTTTCAAGCTTTCATTTAATCTTGTATTTTGGAATTATTAATCTACAAGTTCAAGTTTAAGCTTTTCATCATTAATCTCTTTCTACCTTTCTTGATTTTGATTCACCTTTGATTCGAAATAATCATGCATCTAGTTTCATCTTGATGTTTGATTGATTCAAAAGTTTATCTTTTTGTTCATATCTAAGCTTTTATATGATTTGAGCTTTGAGCTTATTATGTTTTTTGGCTTATTTTGTATTTAGCTTATTTACTTTTAAGTTTCCTTAAAAGTTTCGTCTTTTTAAGGTTTGTTTTAAAAAGTTTGCTTATTTAGAGTTTTGAAAGTTTCTTATTCGAGCTTATTTAGTTCCTTCATTATTGGTTAAGTGTCGGATTGTGCTTATTAAAAAGGCTCGTTTACTTATTACGTGTTATATTCCATCGGAAAAGGGTTTACCCTTTCCGACGAATATTCCGACTGTTTGCATCGGAAAAGGGTTTTCCGTTTCCGACGGTTATTCCGATCCTTTCATCGGATTAGGGTTTTTGCATGCCGACTATTTTTCCGATACCTTGTATCGGATTAGGGTTTTGGATTCCGATCATTATTCCGATCGGTATTCCGACAGTAGCGATTATCAGATATTCCGACCGTTTTTCCGACAAAGATTCTGATAGTTTTACTGTATATGATTCCTATACTATAATAGTTATTCCGATAGGACTTCTTTTGATACATTCCGACGGATTTTCCGATCAACATTCCGATGGAAGACATTCCGATGGGATTTCGACAGTAGGCATTCCGAAAGGTTTAAGTTTTCCTTTTTGTTTCTAGTTAATTTTCAAGTTTTCTTTTCCACCAATCAAGATTAGATTTCTATCTTTTATTTTATGTTGAATAACTTTGTCTTTTATATTATCAAAGATATAACTAATCAAAAGCTCCCCCTTTTAGTGACCAATTACAATAATTCTACCATAAGCCGTGATCAATTCGATAAGATATCGAGTACACATATACATAGCAAAAACCATTTATTAAATGGCGCCGCCGCCGACTCTTTTCATATAGATTAACGGTTTTTAGTGAGAAAAATTGGACTTTGGGATCCGTTCTTTTGGGAACGTTATTTTCAAGCACAAAAAATTTTTAAAAATCCAAAAAAATATAAAATTTTCAAAAATCCAAAAAAAAAAAGATAAAAAACCAAAAATATTTTCTTTCATTTTAGTGTATGCGTACTCGATCTACGTCTTATTCTGAGCCCGAGACTCTTAGAGACTTAGATATGACTACTGTGCATAATAATAATAACAACCCACCTCACCCCAACATGAATAATAATAACAACCAAGGCCCACAACCCGACATTCGCACAATGGAGGAGCTTTGTCAACCGACAATGAACGGACGCGGAGGACCGATTGAGCCGATGCAAATCATGGCTCCTGAATTTTCGTTGAAGCATCACATGATCCAGCAAGTTCAAAACTCTTGTCCTTTTCGCGGATTACCGGATGATGTATCTCGATAAATTCATAACCGTCACTCAAAGCATGAAATTGCCCGGTGTTTCCATGGATTTTCTTCGCCTTCATCTTTTTCCACACACTTTATCCCACCATGCCGAAAAATGGTTTGATCTTCTTCCCAAAAACTCAATTCATACATGGAATGACATGACTCAAAAAATTTTGTCGCGCTACTTTCCACCATCCATGGTCACTAGTCTTCGCAATCAAATCAGTGGTTTCACTCAAGAACCTGATGAGTCGCTTTTCGATGCTTGGGAACGTTATAATGTCTTAATCGACCGTTGTCCGAACCATAACATGCTCCCCGTTACTTTGATTGATACTTTCTACAATGGTTTAACTTTTCGTGATCGTGATACCATTAATGCTGCCGCGGGTGATACATTCATGAAGAGAAGACCTGAGGAGTGTAGAGAGCTTATAGAGAATATGACCACTCACCACAAAAATTGGGATTCATCCGCATCTTCAAGGAATAACCCGAGGGCCAATGTTTCTTCTACTTCATCAAACCCAGAGATAACCTAACTTACTCGCCAAATAGCCGAGATGAAGAAAAACTTCTTAACCATGGCTACAAACCAATTTCAACAAGCTAAAGCTGTAGCAACTTCTTTTGAGATTTGCGGGGGTTCTCATTTATACACCGATTGTCCTTCTACTCATGACAATCCGGAAAATGTGTATGCGGCTAACGGTAACTTTTCTACGGGAGGCTATCAAGCTCGTCCTCAAGGTGACCGCAATTTTCTCAGTTATCGTTCAGACAACTTCCTTTCACCATCTGGTTTTCCTCCTCAAAACCAAAACAACTTCAATCGCAACAATCAAAACCAAACTCGAGCACCGAATCAATATCAAACCCAAAGAAACCCATATCCATCTCAAGGAAATAATCATGTTTACCAACACCCCACTTATCAACCACCTGCCTACCATGCTCCTACTTCCAACCAACCCATCGTATTTAATCACGAGGTTGAAACTTACATGAGGACTAATGAAAAGCTGATGAAGAATCTTCAAAGTCAAATCATCAACTTGAAAGGAGATATGGCGAAGCAAGGGAATGATCTTCGAGCCGATATGAGAAACTCTTTAAGCAGTCAAACGAATGACTTAAGGGATATGATGGCTAGTTTCTTCCCAAGTAATCAAGCCTCTAATTCCGAGTAACACCGTCGCTAATCCAAGAGGGGAGATGAAAGCAATCACCACCCGAAGTGGCAAAGGTTTAAAGGAACTCTAGATTCCTATACCTACACCGGTGATTATGACAAAGAAAAACGAGCCCCCTTCACCTTCTACTTCTACCCCTCCACCACCCAAGGTTGTGAGTGAGAATTCTATTCCAAAGCCTTCATCTCAACCCGATATACCTTACCCTTCAAGGTTGAGGAAATAGAAGTTGAAGAACAAGGATGATATTCAAGTTTCAAACTTTCTTAAAATGTTTAAACAATTGAATTTCAACATCTCCTTTGCCGAGGCTCTCGCTCACATGCCGAAATATGCTAAAATGTTTAAAGATCTTCTCAGTGATAAGGAAAAACTCCTTGATATCGCTCAGACGCAACTTAAATAGAATTGCTCTGTGGTTCTATTAAGGAAATTACCAACTAAACTTGGTGATCCGGGTCGTTTTCTCATTCCTTGCAACTTCCCCGGGGTAGAGAATTGTATGGCCCTAGCCGATCTAGGTGCTAGTATAAACTTAATGCCATTAAGTGTTTGGAAACAATTATCTCTACCCGAGATAGTCCCCACACGAATGACATTGGAATTAGCTAACCGTACGGTTACTTATCCGGTGGGGATAGCCGAAGATGTCTTCGTCGGTGTCGACAAATTCACCTTTCCGGTGGATTTTGTTTTCGTTGACTACGAGATGGACCCCCGTGTTCCATTAATCGTTGGACGTCCATTCTTGAGGACCGGTCGCACTCTCATTGATGTAGCCGCGGGCGAATTAATCATGAGAGTTGGTGACGATAAAGTCGTCTTCAACATGGGTAAACTTTCTAAGCAACCTTTTGAAAACAAGAGCATTAATTTCATTGACGTACTTGATGAGGCTTGTGAAGAGCATTTCAAAGACGCTTGTAAAAGTGGTTCTTCTTCTCTACCTATTGTTGAGACCGTTGCCTCTATTGCTCCTTCACTAACTCCATTTGCAGAAAATGATTTCCTTTTGAAAGAATTTGAAGCAACTTTAGGGGATGTGGACTTACAATATGACCATTCTCCCACCGATTGGGAAGAAGACATTCGTAACATTGAGAAACTTCTCAATGAAGACCATATTTCTCCACCTTCTCCTAAGGATGTTACAATCGATGATCCGCATTTGACTAAGCCTTTCATCGACAATCCTCCGGATTTAGAGCTTAAGGATTTACCGTCTTATCTCGAATACGTTTTCTTTGAAGACAATAAGAAGTTACCCGTCATCATCGCAAAGGACTTGAAAGAGGACGAAAAATCTCGACTTATCGACGTGCTGAAGAATCATAAGAAAGCAATTGCTTGGAAAATTTCTGATATCCGCGGAATTGATCCGAACTTTTGTACTCATAAAATTCTCATGGAAGATGACTTTAAAACCGCAATCCAAAGCCAAAGAAGGGTTAATCCTAAAATTCATGATGTCATCAAGAAAGAGGTTATCAAACTTCTAGATGTCGGAATGATTTACCCTATTTCGGATTCGCCATGGGTTAGTCCCCTCCATTGTGTGCCTAAGAAAGGCGGAATAACCGTTGTTCCCAATGACAACAACGAGTTGATTCCTACTCGACTGGTCACGGGTTGGCGAGTTTGCATAGACTATCGTAAACTCAATGATGCCACTCGCAAGGATCATTTCCCTCTTCCTTTCATGGATCAAATGCTCGAGCGTTTAGCGGGTAATGACTATTATTGCTTCTTAGACGGTTTCTCTGGGTATTTTCAAATTCCCATCGATCCAAAATACCAAGAGAAAACCACATTCACTTGTCCTTATGGAAGATTTTCTTACAAAAGAATGCCTTTCGGCTTATGCAATGTTCCCGGGACTTTCCAAAAGTGTATGATGGCTATCTTCCATGACATGGTTGAAGAAACTATGGAAGTCTTTATGGATGATTTCTCGGTCTATGGTGATTCTTTCTCTACTTGCCATGCCAATTTAGAACGTATGCTTAAACGATGTGAAGACACTCGTCTCGTTCTTAATTGGGAAAAATGCCATTTCATGGTAAAAGAAGGTATTGTTCTTGGTCATAAAATCTCTAAAGCCGGTATTGAAGTTGATCGTGCTAAAGTTGATGTGATTGCTAAATTACCTCCACCTTTAACCGTGAAGGGTGTGAGAAGTTTCCTTGGTCATGCGGGCTTTTATCGTCGATTCATTCAAGATTTTTTTAAAATCGCTCGCCTGATGACCCACCTCTTGGAAAAAGATACTCCTTTTATCTTTTCTAAAGAGTGTATCGAATCTTTCAATCTTCTTAAGGATAAATTAACTAAGGCACCGGTCTTGGTTACCCCTTAATTGGGAGTTACCTTTTGAATTGATGTGTGATGCTAGCGACTTTGCTATTGGAGCAGTTTTAGGTCAACGTATGAACAAACACTTCCAACCAATCCATTATGCTAGCAAGACAATAACGGGGGCTCAATTGCATTATACCACTACCGAAAAAGAGCTTTTAGCTTTAGTGTCTGCTTTTGAGAAGTTTCACCCCTATATTATTCTTTCCACTACCATTGTCTATACCGACCATTCCGCGTTGAAGTACTTGCTAACTAAACAAGATTCCAAGCCAAGACTTCTTCGTTGGGTTTTGCTCCTACAAGAATTTAAAATCAAAATTCGTGATAAAAAGGGAGCGGAAAACCTAGCCGCGGATCATCTTAGTAGACTCGAGTATCCTTATCAAGGGGAGCTCCCAAATCAAGAGATACTCTTTTCCCCTTGAGCCCTTGATGTCTATTAACTATAATCTTGATGAAACCCCATGGTTTGCGGACATTGCAAACTATTTCGCGGGTGGAATTCTCATGGAAGGGTTAACGTCCCAAAAAAAGAAAAAGTTCTTTAAAGACATTAAGCACTATTTTTGGGACTACCCTTACCTTTTCAAACAATGTGCGGATCTTGTCATTCGTCGGTGTGTTGATGGGCCGACAACTTTATTAATCCTTGAAGCTTGCCCGGTGGTCACTTTGGTCCTAGCTATACCGCGAAGAAAGTTTTCGACTCTGGATTTTATTGGCCCACCATTTATCATGACGATCATGAAATGGTTAAACATTGTGATGCTTGCCAAAGACAAGGCAAGATCACACATAAAGACTAGATGCCTCAAAATTTCATCCAAGAGTGTGAAATCTTTGACGTATGGGGCATCGACTTTATGGGGCCATTTCCATCATCTAAAGGGAACAAGTACATCCTCGTAGCCGTTGACTACGTATCTAAATGGGTTGAAGCAAAGGCTCTCCCTACGAATGATGCGAGGGTGGTTGTGAACTTTTTGAAGCAACTTTTTGCTCGATTCGGTGTTCCTCGTGCTATCATCAGTGATCGCGGGACTCATTTTTGCAATGATCAATTTGCACGAGTCATGGCTAAGTATGGTGTCAATCACCGTCTTTCCACCGCATATCATCCACAAACAAATGGTCAAGCCGAGATTTCTAACCGTGGACTGAAGAGAATATTAGAGCGAACTGTGGGAGAGCATCGTGCCTCATGGGCCGATAAGTTAGATGATGCTTTGTGGGCTTTCCGTACCGCATATAAGACACCTATTGGTTGTACTCCATATCGTCTTGTGTACGGAAAGGCGTGCCACCTCCCTATTGAGTTGGATCATAAGGCTTATTGGGCCTTGAAGTGGGCTAATTTTGATATCAACAAAGCCGGTGATCTTAGGAAGATCCAACTCAACGAACTAAATGAACTGAGGAATGAAGCTTATGAGAACTCATTGATCTACAAGGAGAAAACCAAGCCCATTCATGATTCTAGGGTTAAGAACCGAGAGTTTCACATAGGTGATCAAGTTTTACTCTTTAACTCTCGGTTGAAAAAAATTTCGGGCAAACTAAGAGCCGTTGGTCTGGTCCATTCACCGTCGCCAAAGTTTTCCCCTATGGCACCATTGAGCTTTCTCAACCAAATGGGCCTAATTTTAAAGTGAATGGCCAGCGTGTGAAGTTGTAATTTGGTGAGGACATCTCTCATGAGATGATTTCATCCCTCACCACGTTTCCCTTGAATTAGTTCTGGGTCGAGTCAGGCTCGTGACACGGTTAACAAAAACAAGCACTTCCCGGGAGGCAACCCGTTGATCTATCTTTTTACCCGTTTTCATAATAAGTGTAGGGGGAGATACATAGGGTGTGTTGTCTAGTTTCTTATGATGTGCAGGGATTAAAGCTTCAAAGAGCACTTTTGATGACATTTGACAAACCGTGATCCCGTGTACCCGTCTTCCCGGTTCTATCCTAAACTCTTGTGATTCAATATTTCACATCTTATATGTTCACATTGAAATCACTATAGTTTTCCTTTCCTTAGCAAGATTTAAACAACGTGCACAATGTCCTAAGTGTAGGGGAGTTTACTCCCACATGCTTAAACATTGAGGACAATGTTTATGTCAAGTGTAGGGGGACTTCTATCGAAGTTAAGTGGGTTTTTCCATTAATTTGTCCTCATTTTAACCAGAAAATGTGAATTTTTCGACATTTTTAATCTATTTTGGCCTAGTAGTATAGTAGTATTTTCCTTTGTTAATGTTATTTACTTTCTTTGCTAGAATAAATTTTGAATAAAATGGTTTTAATTTTTCAAACGTCATGAATCTTTTGACTCAACCCGAGTTTACTTATCTAAGTTTACTCTATCTAGTATCCTTAACGTGTTTAAGTCAAGTTTTGCTAGGCTTTTATATATGGAACTTTAAAACGTGAAAGTCTTAACTCTTACACGTTAAGAACAAGAACTTTTCCTATAATTGATCCTAGAAAGTCGTTTATCAAGGGAACTTTAAAATGCGAATTCCAAAACTTGAAAAAGTCTAAGAGTTTGCAAGATCCTATAGATGACTTGAAAACCCAAAACTTTGATTTAGTTGGCTAAGCAGCCACGAGTCTCATTCCTTGAGATTTTAAATTGTGGAGAACGAGAGATGATAGAGTCAATTATAAGTTTGGTATTCTTTCATGAATTTATGTGAGTTGATTATAAGCTTTTTCTCCCATCGCTTGTTAATAAATATAATTGCAATAAGTAAGGTCGTACGATTTGAAAAGTTACTTAGCTTCTAGCCCAAGATCGGTTAAAAGTTTCTCGGTATTAATTAGAGTTCATAACAAAGGCATAACTTATTGAAGCAGGATGCGAAGATTGGCGAGTCCGAAAAGGCCCTAACAAGGCATGAGAGCTACATTTTGTTGCTAAAGATCCAAAAGTGATGTGAAGAATCATTTATCAAAAATCAATATGAAGGATCGAGACACACGACGAAAAGCACACACTCCCCAAAAGATCATGGAGAAGTCTATCCGAAAAGACCCTAACAAGGTATGAGGATAAATAGATCCAAGTCCTAAAAGGAGGCGGATCGTTGTATATCAAAATCCAAAATAAAGATTGGAGAAAAATGAAGAAGTCGTGGTCCAAGTATGAAGAATCTCTCTAAAACTTCAAGTGAAAATATGTCTATTATGAAGAGAAGACCATAATTTCAAGAACGTCTCTCAAGATTCGAAGTATGAAGTCGCTGCCAAATATCGGACCGAGAAAGGTCTCAAATCGTGAAGCGAGTTATGCCAAGATATGAACTTTAAGAGGTCCCGAGAAGCAGGTTTAAAAGATTTTTACCTTTAGCTAACTATTGATTAAATCGTCCTACTTTATTTTTGGCCTAAATAACTATCGAAATAAGTCAAACAATGCATCCTCGTGATCATTCAAGACAATCATAAAATATAAGAGATACACCTAGGAATAAGGGAGTCTAAGTGAATAATTGGGCCACATGAGGTTGTGTTAGTTTGCTAACTTATAATAACAATGATCTCGTTTATAAGCTTGGTTTGGGAAACGTGAAACTTAAGGGTGATAAACATTCATGACATACCAAAACCCTAATGTAAGTCCTTAATTTCGGTACTTATATTCTTCCTTCAAATATTTTGTATATATTTCTATCTTTTTAGTTTCCTTAGTGTTTAGTATTTAATAAAGGCCAAGGTAGGTTATTTATGATGAAAAATGTAAACCGTGATTTGAAATTAATGCATTGCATGAGGGCATTGCAATGGTCAAGTGTAGGGGATTTAATAAGTGTGAAAACACTTATCCTTTTTGTTAGAAGTAATTAAAGTGATGGTCATATAATATATCGTTGCGAAGCTCGTGAAAAATGTCATTTAATGATGTCGAGAGTTTTTAGTTATTATTGTTTATGTAACGGGATTTAGTCCCGAACACATAAATGAGGAAGGCCTCCTAAACATTTGTCAATTAGTATAAAAGGCCTACTAAGCCTCATTTGTGTGTGTGCTTTTCCATTTGATAGTTTTAGAGAGAGAAAGGTGTGTTTGTTTCTCTCACTAGGAAAACACCAACTTTGTATTTCTTTTCTTCTCTTCATCTTAATCTAATCTTTCCTTTTTAGTTTAATCATCATCATGTTATTTGTGTTTGATTAGTCGTGTGATTTAATTCTACAAGTGGTATCATTCGCCAAGGGATTCGTAGTTAGCTTTGGTGTTGATTTGGTATTGATTTTGTGGGTTTTTGGTTTAGGCTGTTGGATTCGATTGGTTTTTGTGGCTTTGAGGTGTTGTTATTGGTGTGATCGAAGCGGTTTCTGTGGATTTGTATCATATCAGACGACTAAAACTGTGCCCCTTTATTTTCGGAATAATCTTCGCAAAAGGGTTTTGTATTCCGAAAATACTGTCATTTTTCCGAAATTATTTCTCTGAAAATTCCCACTTTTTCCGAAAAAAACCCATTTTATCCAAAAATATTTTTCTGAAAATTCTCATTTTTTCCGAAAAAACCCATTTTCTCTAAAAACTTCTCTTTTTCCGAAAAAGGTATGTTTTTCCGAAAAAGTCAATTTCTCTGAAAATCCATGTTTTTCCGAAAAAGTCAATTTCTCTGAAACTCCATTTTTTTCCGAAAAACCTTAGGTTGTGTTTAGTAATGAAAAAATAGAGTGTTTTTAGAGAAATTTTCTTTGAAAACATAAGAAAGTAGAAAAAGTGTTCAAATTGATATTTTTCCAAAACTTTTCATAGAAAAATAGAAAACTTACTTTTCACATGTATAACTAATATTTAAAAACTACTTTTATAAGTTTTCCATATTTTTCTCCTTTCAACTCAAGTCAAGGTTTTCTATTTTTATTTAGAAATCTATTTTTATTGTTAATATGGATGTTGTTACTACTTCCGTTTTAAAATAAGTGTCAACTTTTAACTTTCAATTTTTTTTGTAACTTTGACATTAATTATTTTTGTGTGCGTTAAATAATACTTTTTAAAAATTATGTGGATGGATATAATTTGAAATGTATTCTTTATCGATATAACTTTTATCAAGTATAACATATATTTATGGTTAAAGTTTCGAAAAAAAGACTTTAAAAGTCAAATGTGAACACTTATTTTGGAACGAATGAAGTATTAAATAGTGTTAATAACTTAATATGTATGACACTGTTTTGGTGATATGCGTTCTTAAATTTAGCCTAAAATTATACATATATGTACATTGCTTGCTTATGTTTTTTTAAAAAATGTTTAAAAGTTTCAGTTGTTGCTTTGAATTGTTGTTTGCTTCCGAATTTTTATTTGTTACAAGATTATAATATAATCGATTGATTGGAAAAGCGATGAAAAATAACAAGATTTAAACATGTTTTCAATTTTATTAGAATTGGAAAACCTTTTCATTTGAACAAGTTTTCATGAGTTCTCTAGAGAAAGAATAACTCCTCCATTTTCAAGAAAACTAGAAAATAGTAATTGGATAAAATTTTCTGAAACTAAACACAACCTTACTTTTTCCGAAAATCCTCTTTATTCCGAAAAAGTTTGAAAATCCTTTTTATTTCGAAAAAGTGTTTTTTTCTGAAAAACCTCTTTATTCCGAAAAAGTGTTTTTTTCCGAAAATCCTCTTTATTCCGAAAAAGTTTCATTTTTCTGAAAATCCTCTTTATTCCGGAAAAGTGTTTTTTTTCTGAAAAACCTCTTTTTTCCGAAAAAGTGATTTTTCCGAAAAAGTCTCTTTATTCCGAAAAAGTGTCATTTTTCTTAAAATCTTCTCTATTCCAAAAAAGTGTCTTATTTTCGAAATTCCTTCTTTTTCCGAAAAACCCCAAATATCGTGTGTTTTTTGGCCTTGGAATTTTTGGTTACTGGAGTGCATAGTTTTAGGGGATTTAATCAATTTTAGGGGATTTTAACTTCAACACTCTACTTTCTACGAATTGAGATCCTGTTTTTCACATGATATCTATGATGACGTCTCAACAAGATATTTACGCTGCGGGTACTAAGAATCGTCCTCCCATGCTCACCAAGGAGAACTACACTACATGGGCTAGTCGTCTCCTTCGTTATGCAAAATGTAAACCTTTGGGAAAATTGATTGTCAACTCGATTCAAAAAGGTTCGTATGTTAGAAGAACAATCATTGTGCCTGGGGACCCTACGAATGCTAACCTAGTGGCTGACTCTAATCATGAGCAAACGGATGAAGAATTAACTGAAGCTGAATCTAAACAACTCGACGCCGATGATCAAGCAATCCAAGTCATCCTCATGGGACTTCCCGAAGATGTTTATGCTGCTGTCGATAGTTGTGAAACCGCACACGAGATGTGGCTTAGGATTCAGAAAATGATGAAGGGGAGTAAAATCGGGTTGCTTCGTCAATGGGAGAAATTTACGTCTACTGAAGGGGAACAAATTGAAACTTACTATCATCGGTTTTCAACCCTCATGAATCATCTTAGAAGAAACAAACATGAACCTACACAAATTGCTGCAAACATCAAATTTCTTGATAATCTTCCTTCTGAATGGTCAAGATATGTCACTCTTGTCAATCAAACCAAGGATCTTCATGTAGTGGACTACACTCAAGTATATGATTATTTGAAGATGAATCAAGATGAAGCTAACGAAGTTAGGGCTGAAAGACATGCCAAGACACAAGATCCATTGGCTTTTATGGCAAACTCTCCATCATCTATGTCATATCCCATGGTACCTTACCACCAACCATCGTCAAGTAACTTTATGCCACAACAACAACAACAACAACAACTCACCCCTTATGGATATCAACCTCCTGCTGCTGTGAACTACTTACAACAACCCATTGCCTGTTTTGATGACATCACCGATCCTACTCATGCGATTAATATTGGTCTTGCACTTCTCGCAAAGGCATTCAAATTTACCATTAACCCCACAAACAACAATCAGAGAATCTCCTCGAACACTAGAAATAGGCAGATTGCTCAACCTTTCATGAATGCGAATCAAGATCGCCAATTGGTAGCTGCTGGGAACACGGGGACTCAATGTGGTCAGAATGTTGGGAATGCAGTAAATCAGTATGGACAAATCCGTGGTCAGAATCCGAATGTTCCAAATGTGGGTAATCAGAATGGGTTAATAGTTGTGCCAGCGGTTGGTAATCAGATGGGAAACATTGTGGCTGCAAGGGCTGAGAATACTGGTACGGGAAATGGAAACAACAATCGTCAGGTTCAGTGCTACGACTGTAGGGGATTTGGTCATTATGCTCGAGATTGCACAGCCAAAAAGAAGAGGGATGTTGCTTATCTTCAGACTCAGCTTCTCATAGCACAAAAAGAAGAGGCAGGGATTCCACTTCAAGCTGAGGAATTTGATCTTATGGCTTCTGCTGCAGAATATGACGAGGAAGAAGAGGTGAATGCCAACTACATCTTTATGGAAAACTTACAGCACGCATCAACTTCAAGAATGCATGATGACAGAGCTCCTGTCTATGATTCAAACGGTCCCTCTGAGGTACACCCCCGTTTTGTTGATAATGATATATATAGTATGTCTAATCAGGAAGAAGAGTATACTGAGATGCTTGAGCCCTACATTGAGACACACGGGGACCAAATGAATAATAGTAATATTATTTCGAATGAGCCTAGTGTGGACCTTAGTGTGGATCAAGTTGTCCAGCCTACAACCCTTCCTGATGAGACACATGCGTATTATAAATCTCTATTTGATAAGCTTGCTAAGGATGTAGATCATGCTATGGTGGTTAATAATAAGTTTAGAGAATCTAATGCCAAATTGACCACTGAGCTTGCGGGATATAAGAAACGGGAGAAATGTTTTGAAATTCATCAGGCTAAAATTAAAGAACTTGAACAAGATCATGCTACATCGGTTTATCAAGAAAAATGCACAACTAAGAAATTAAATGCCTTACATTTAAGTAGTGCTAAAAAGATAAGCGAATTGAATGAAGAAATCACTTCTTTGAATAAACAGCTTCAACTAAAAAATCTACTATTTTGGATTTAAAAGAAGAACGAAAGAATCTGAAACATGATTTCAAAATTCAAGAACATGGGCTTCTTGAAGATTTTTGCAAAGCTCAAGATAGGATTAGAGAATTAGACAACCTTTTAGTAAAACGTGGCCAAACTATGTAGACGATAAATATGCTCGCACCAAAAGTGAATGAGATAAATTACACTCGATACAAATTGGCTTTAGGTTGTCCTCTTCCCCCTAATCCCGGATACCTTAAGCAAGTTCATGCCACTAATGAAACCTTATATAATGGTAGTGTGCTCTTGTCTGATGAGCATGATCCTCCTAGAGTGCATGATTCCAAGGAAACTACTAAACTTGCAGTAGAGACTCGCTTAAGAATGAAAAAGCTCGATAAAGAAGTGACACCCGTTTATTATCCGAAAGTTAATCCTCCAACTGTTTTTGTTCGGTCTAAAACGAGTTCTGAAATGCTTTTGCTACCAAGTGAGGAATTGTTTGATGACCCTCCTAAACCGAGTATCACGCGCCGATTTCTAAACGAGCTAAAAGATAATTTTGTCATACTTAAACGTGTTTTTAATTCCAAAATCACTGGTGGAAATTTTACATCACCTGTTCAGATTGAGGTTCAGAAAATTCTTCAAAACGATATTAATCTGATTATTAATCAAGTTGATGCTTGGTTAGGTAATTTGGAAAACGTTTTTCTAAAAGAGTTTGCCACCTTTGTTGAAGACTTTAAATCTTTGGCGAAGGAAGCTGATGAATCTCTTGATAAAATCAAAGTTTTGGAAAACGATCTTGAACGCCTCTCTAAAGCACGTGATGGTATTGATAGTAGTCCTGTTGAGTTAAGTACCTCTGTGTCGCATAATGAAAACCTTCAAACTGAGCTTGATCTTATTAAAGAGAAAATGGAATCTTATGTCATTAAAAAGGATAAAGAATTCACCGATCTTTGGAATAAATTTGTCAAAATTGTGATGAATGCAAATATGACAAAATTTTGTATGAAAAAGCTTACAATGAAATGCAACAAACTATTGCACGGTTGCAGGCTCAGTTAGGAGCAGTTAAGGAAACGAATTTGGCCTCCTCAAGGTTAGAGAGTGCTAGTGATGGTAATGATCAGAAGCTTAAGGCTAAGATTGCAGATTTAGAATCTATTGTTGTTTTATATAACGGACTGTTGAACAAAGTAAGTCTGTCTATCAGAAACTTATTGATAAAATATGTGAGAACTGTAAGTTAAAGGCCTTGTTAAAAGATAAGACTTCTGAGCCTAGCTCGATTGTGGATTCGATGATCCAGAAACCAGCAACCTCGGGAACAACTCGTATTGCTGTAACACCGTTTCCCAAGGCTGCTGGAATGAAAGCTGCTGTTATTGCCCCAGGAATGTTTCGCGTTAGACCTTCGTCTCAAACTAGGGTAGATATCTATGTGCCTAGCAACCAACGTAAAGCAAGCGTTAGGACAAAACCGACCACTATCGCTCAACCACAAGTCATTGAATTAAAAAATGCTAATTCTAACAAGCGTGTGTCTTTTTCTACAGGAATGAACAACTACACTAAGAGCAGAAGGCCACAGCCTACGAGCAATACAAGGAATGATAGGGTCCCTTTTGCCCCTAGAAGTAGTCGTCCCAAGGCTAATAATGTGGAAGTAGAAGAACACCGTAGGAATTTATCGTTTTTTATTCATAATCTGAAACTTAATTCTTCTGAATGTAATGACATTAAACTTGCTATTCAGAATGAAAAATCTGAAGTTATTTGTGCTAAATGTAATAAATGTTTCTTTACTTTTAGTCATGATGTTTGTGGTTTGACTATGAATGGTTTGAACTATGGTGGTTACACTCGACTTGACAAGCTTTCTATCAGCGAAACACATAGCACTCCTAAGGCTAAAGTGTATGTTCAGAAAACTAAGCAGGTAGGGTCCACTGAAAGTCTTGCTACGCCTAAAAGTACTAGATTTACCTCTAAGTGGTTGCCTACTGGAAGATATTTTGCCTCTAATGGTCATGTTATTGATACTAGTAGATCTCATACTGACAATGAAATGTCGGTATGTGATATGGCTTGATTATTTACTAACCATACATGAACCTATTTCTTCGATTGCCAAATTTTCTCTTCTCTTATCATTGGCAGGCTGTTGAAATTTGTCTCTAGTGTGTGGACTCGGGCTGTTCCAAACGTATGACTGGGAATCGAAGTTTACTCAAGAACTTTGTATGGCGTTTTATGGGAACTATTCGATTTGGAAATGATCATGTTGCTGCAATTCTAGGCTATGGTGATCTTCATTGGCGAAATATTATCATCACCGGAGTATCTTTTGTTGATGGCTTGGGACATAATTTGTTCTCGGTTAGGAAATTCTGTGATTCAGATTTGGAGGTTGCCTTCAGAAGTCATACATGCTTTATTAAGGATCTTGAAGGAATTGATTTGTTGAAAGGAAATCGTACCACCAATCTTTACACCATTGATCTCTTTCAAATGTCTAGTGCATCTCCAATTTGTCTCATGCCCGGGCCACGTCAACAAAGTCATGGTTATGGCCTCAAAGGTTATCTCATCTCAATTTCGATGCCATCACCCAACTTGCAAAAGATGATCTCGTTACCGGTCTTCCAAAGTTCAAATATACTAAAGACCATCTTTGTCCATCATGTGATAAAGGTAAAAGCAAGAAGAAGACTCACAAACCCAAACCCGTTTCAAATTCGACGAATAGGTTGCATCTCCTTCATATGGATTTGTGTGGCCCAATGAGAATCAAAAGCATTAATGGAAAGCGGTATGTCCTGGTAATTGTAGATGATTATTCTCGTTACACATGGGTTCATTTTCTTGCTTCGAAAGATGAAGCCCTTGATGTAATTATCAATTTCTTGAAGAAAACATCAGTGCTACTTCAAGCCCCTGTTATCATTGTAAGAACGGATAACGGTACATAATTCACCAATCAGAAACTAAAAGCTTATTTTGACGAAGTTGGGATCTCTCATCAAACTTCGGCTGTAAGAACTCTAGAGCAGAATGGAGTTGTGGAACAGAGGAATCGTACATTAGTTGAAGCTACTCGAATGATGCTTCTCTCCTCCAGTGCACCGTTATTTCTTTGGGCCGACGCTATAGCAACTGCATGTTATACTCAAAACCGCTCCATTATTCACACCCGTTTCAACAAAACACCTTATGAGATCATTAATGGAAGAAAACCCGATATTTCATTTTTACATGTCTTCGGTGCTTTATGTTATCCGAAGAATGATCGTGAAGATATCGATAAACTTAAACCTAAAGGTGATATTGGCTTTTTCATTTGTTATTCTTCAACTGCTTGTGCTTAAAGGGTTTATAATCGAAGGACAAGAAAGGTAATGGAGACTATGCATGTTACTTTTGATGAACTCTCGGGTATGGCCTCTCAACATAGAAGTTCACATCCCGTGCCTCAAGGTCAGGCTTCTGAACACGTAAGTTCAGGACTCGCGCTTCAATTTGCACCATCAGCAATTTCATCGTTACAACCTTCGGAACGTGACTTGGAAGTCTTATTTGGGCCAATTTATGATGAATATATGGAGGGTCCTTCGTCATTTGGTGTTCCTCAAAATGCCCCGGCTGCACCTGCTGCGGTAGTTCCAGAACCACCAACTGCATCTACACCAACGGTATCCGTTTTTGCACCATCTACGTCAACCTCAACCATATTGACTCCAAACATTCCAATCACTTCTCCGATTGCTGACATAACTCAACAACATTCTCAGCAAATTCCTAATTATGTTCATCTTCAGAATGAAATAGTTACTAAAAATGCAAACAATGCGATGCTCAACGAACACGAGTTTGTTAATCTATTTGCGGCTTCCACAAGTTCTACTCATCCTTCAACACCATATGTGGATCCGTCGAGCTCCACATGAACAAAAATGGACTAAGAATCATCCTTTGGTTCAAGTGATTGGAAATCTCTCAAGACCAGTCTCAAAACAAAATCAGTTGCGTACTGACGGTGATATGTGTATCTTTGCACTATCAGTCAGCACAATGGAACCAGCAAGTGTTAAAGAAGCAATGACCGATGCATCATGGATTGAGTCTATGCAAGAAGAGCTCAATCAATTCATCCGGCTTGATGTATGGGAGTTAGTTCCGCGCTCGGACAATGTCGATCCCCTTACCCTGAAATGGTTATTCAAAAACAAGATGGATGAAGAGCAAACGGTCATTAGGAACAAGACTCGGTTAGTTGTGAGAGGTTATAAAAAAAGGAGGGAATTTATTTCGTAGAATCCTTCGCCCCGGTTGCTCGGATGGAAGCTATTAGGATTTTCTTGGCATACGCTGCACACAAATAGTTCACTGTGTATCAAATGGACGTAAAGACGGCTTTCTTGCATGGGCCATTAAAAGAAGATGTGTACGTCTGTCAACCTGAAGGTTTCATCAACACCGAACATCCAAGCCATGTCTACAAGTTGAAAAAGGCAATTTATGGTTTGAAACAAGCACCGAGGGCATGGTACGACGAATTATCATCATTTCTTCTTCAAAATCACTTCAGCAAAGGAACCATTGAGCAACGTTGTTTATCAAGCACTACGGCAACGACATCTTGGTGGCTCAGGTCTATGTAGGTGATATTATATTTGGTTCTACTAACCCAAAATATTCCATATTATTTTACGACCTTATGAAAAGTCGATTCGAAAATGTCCTTGATGGGGGAAATGACGTTTTTTCTTGGTCTCCAAGTTCACCAATCCCCCCGTGGCATTTTCATATATCAGGCCAAATATGTGCTTGAAATTCTAAAGAAATTTGGAATGGAAAACTGTGATCCTATTGGTACTCCAATGGACACTAAACACAAGCTTGACTTGGATAAGAAAGGGACATTTGTAGATGCTACAAAATACCGAAGTATGATCGGGTCCCTTATGTACTTAACCTCAAGCAGACCGGACATTGTGCATGCTACTTGTTTATGTGCTCGATACCAGGCTAAGCCAACCGAAAAGCACCTCAAGGAGGTTAAAAGGATCTTTCGTTATCTCCGAGGAACCATTCATATGGGTCTTTGGTATACGAAAGATTCTGGTTTTAATCTCACTGGTTTTTCAGATGCCGATCATGCAGGGTGTCATGATACATTCAAGAGCACTTCCGGTGGAGCACAATTCTTAGTCGAGAAGCTAGTGAGCTGGTCATCAAGAAAACAAGACTGTACGACGTTGTCCACCGTGAAAGCAGAATATGTGTCTCTATCTGTGTGTAGTGCTCAAGTCCTTTGGATGAGAACACAACTCACGGATTATGGCTTTCACTTTAACAAAGTTCCTATTTATTGTGATTCACAATCAGCCATAGCCATATCCTTCAACCCGGTCCAACACTCTAAGACCAAGCACATAGCTGTCCGATTCCATTTCATAAAGGAGCATGTGGAAAGAGGAACGATCGAACTGTATTTTGTCAAGACGGACTACCAACTAGCTGACATCTTCACCAAAGCTCTTTCTCAAGACATATTTGAATTCTTGGTTCGTCGACTTGGTATGCGTAGTTTCACTCCAGATGAACTTGAACGTCTTGCATATTTTCAGTAACCTTGTACATATCTTTCAGAAAATCAAAATACAAAAATATAAAATCTATAAAAACAAAATTAAAAAAAATGAGAAAATCTTTTAAAAATATCAAAAATATTCTTCTCCGACATGTCTCTCAGCATCGATAATATGGACGCACTTAGAAATGTTGCTCAATAACGATACGGGTACGTACATAAAGTTCGAATGAGAGTTCAAATGTTTTCAAAACATGTCTTTTCTATTTTCTTCTCTTAATAGCTCATAGTCACATGTCAGACTATAACCCGGTCCCCAAAGAAAGGAAAGTCTTTGACTTATCCTCAACAACGAGAAATTAATTTTTCTCGGTCATGGGCTTATATCAAAACATTCAAAGTTTTAAGCTCATGAACACAAGGAAAATGTTCATTTATGTACATTATTCCTTAACAACGAGAAAGTAAGTTTTCTCGGGTTTTTGAGCATAATTTTTCAAAGTATTTCAAAACTGTAGGATCATGTTTTCTAAGGATTTAACAAGTTATGGATAATCTATTGAATGAATGGGAAAGATGAACTTAGAGAGAGAAAGGAAAGAAAGATAGGAAAGATGAAATGTTGTAAATGGTAAGTGTTCAACCCCTCCTAACATGCTAGGAGGGGGGTTTATATAACCCACCCTACATGTGGGCTATATGGGCTATATTGGATCACGAGCCCAACATCATTTGAGTGACCGATCCTTTCTAAATACGTAAAAACGTATTTCTAACAATCTCCCACAAAGGGAGGTCACTCCAGGTTACAATGTCCTAAATAGTCTATAGCTCGTGATCTATGCTAATAATGATGTGACTGAGACTTTCCTTGGAAAAACGTATTTCTAACAATCTCCCCCAAAGGGAGGTCACACCATTTTACAAAATCTTAAACCTAGCATACTATGCTTGAGTCTTCGATCTTGTTCTTGTGAATATGTTGATGAGATCTTTGACTTTGTTCTTGAGCATGTGTCCTTGCTTTGACCTTGTGCATTCATCACTTGTGATATTTGCCTCCTCGTGACTTCATGTTCCACATACTTATACTTTTATAAATTCTTGAAAGCTTCAGAGTTTGATACAACGGAAGACTTGACTTTTAGACTTTCTTGAATTTGATGAAGTATTAAGTGCATATAGTATAAGCATGTGGTGACGATTTCTTCTGGATTGTACACCCCAATGCCACCTTCTTGTTACGCTGCATAAGACAGTTAGCAACAAAACATATACACGGATGAAATGGCCTTGAACATTTCATTCTAATTCGGTAGCATTTTACCTCCGGTCGGTGAAGACCGTTGGACGATATTAACTATCGTACTTGTGGCAGGTAGTTTCAATTAAGAACCTCCTTGACAAGATTTCGCGGGTAAACCCGTTCTCTTTATTCGACCGTCCAAAGCTGACTGCGAACATAAAGAGTGAATCATTTGGATAATAATATCCGCATGATTTGAAGCCGTTAATTCATGTTCCTGGAACAAGTGAAATTCAATTAAGAACCGCACCATCGTTGCTTTCCAGTTGTCACGAGCTTGATTCGTATAGAATCTTGCAAGTTACCTACCAAGTGCTGTTAGAGGTTAACACTAGAAGGATTAACACTCATCATTGTGAACACTAAGGTATCACTCTGAGTGTTCTGGCAAGATCACTAAGATATTGTGTAGACTGGAACGTGTTTAAATTCATTTAAGAATTAAACCACTGTTGCTTTCCAGTTATCACAAGTTTGATTCATAAAGAATCGCACAAGTCACCTACCATGAGCTTTTTGATATTCGCTCAAGAAGGATTTCCATCTTCATTGTAAATACTTTCGTATTACTCGGATGTTCAGGCAAGATCATGAAGATTTTGCGTAGGACTCTTAAGATCTTTCTTACTTTTCACAGTGTGTGAAGAAGCAAGGAAATATGAAAGTGTGTCCTAATGAGATATTTGATGATCGCAAATGGCTCTAGACTCAATCGTGCATTTTGGATTTTTAGTGATCGGAGGCTGGAGAGGAGTGCCACCATTTCAATACCAATTTATTCGGAGTGAATAAATCAATAGATAATGTGTTGTCTCCGTGTGATTAAAACAAATATCTTTTAAGAGATATCTGAGTTAGCTGGGATGGGTTGTGCCTTGCATCACTGGGTCCATGATGTTTGTCTTCAATATCAAGAATCATTAAACAATGATCTTAATAGCATATGTATTGACCCGGTTTCTGCCTAAGTTGTAAGGAGGGCTTCTTTCTTTACACCCTTTATCTTTACAATTCTTTTTCATTCTTCAACCCCTTCAACGCTTACCAATACGTCATCACTAACACCTTGTTGTGATTGTTCCAGTGCTAACTTAAGTACTTGGTCGGCATTCAGCTATGTTCACAATCTTTCTCCATCTTTCCTAAGGACTACTATTTCTAGCTATGGAATGTCCTTGGGAAGATTCCTCTGGTTCTAGAGGAATCATTGGACTTTAAACTATCCTACCATCCTTATGTCACCACAATATTCACCGTCGTGAATAGAGATGTTTTGGGTAAGTATATGTCACCATGAAATCCATTTTGAAGTGCAAATCCATTTTGCTCCCCCTTAACATGTGCCACGATATCCGAAAACATTTCACACATGTCGGGATAAGCTATCACGTTAAGTCAAACCATTTATGATTAATCATTTCCCATATTAAATCACATTTTCTCCCCCATATTAAAAATATTAACCCAATCGATGTTTTTAATATCAATTGATTTAATAGCATTTTAAGAAAATTTGGGAAGAAAAATGCAAAGCCAATTATCTTCATGGATTACACAAGCTCCCCCTCAAATTAATGAGGGTGTACTTGAAACGTAAATTAAATACCTTTTAAACACAAGTGTAAGGTATTTATCACGTGCAAAGATCATATATGATAATGTAATCACAAGATTAGCGATTTATGAGGTTGGACCTGAATGATGGAGAACATCATATGAAAGGAACACATGGTTCTTGTTCACGAATGTTGGTCACCTCGTCACGTCTGAAGTTATCTCTTGACTCCATGTGTATGATTGATATCGTTGTCTTGACACCAATATGTGAACTTGGCACTCTCGGCATCAAGGATTCTGAATGCTGGACAATTTCTCCCCCTCAATTGTTGACCCGTGTTCTATTGAAAGAGTTGTAGTCGCCGTTTGAGTAGTCGCCTCGTCGAGTATGTAGATATCAATTCTAAATTGCTGTTGTTGGAGATGATAACTTCATAAAAACAAGATTTCTCTTGTTTTAACAAATAAATGCACTGACACGAACATATATTCGTGTTAGATTGTGTTGTTACGTAAACACAATCCCTTACATGGTTATAAAGTAAACCATGCCCAAGAAAATTAATTCCCGTTGTTGAGTCTAAGCTTTCCGGTGAAATGCTTGACTTTAATGTGAAAAGCGGGTTACTATCAGAAATAATAGCAAGCCATTTTGAGCATGTTTTAAAAGTTTGAACTTCTGCTCGAACTTTATTTACAACCCCATGTCATTATTGAATGACATTTCTAGTATCGTAAATATTATCGATTCCGGAAGACATGCTCTTTTTATCAAAACATTTTTGAACACACAATTTTGAAAGATTTAGAAAAACCTTTTGAGAAATTCTCGAAAAATTGTGTTCAAAGTTTTGAAAACTAATTACTTGAGCTTAATATGTTGAATATCTTACAAAACGAGCTCAAGTCCGAGAAGTTGTAAGCTTCCCGTTGTTAAGGATAAGTTACCATCGGCGATAGACTTTCCTTTTAGCTGAAGAACGAGTCCTAAGTTGACATGTACTTAGAAGTCGTTTTCATGAGCTTGAAAACTTTGACTGTTTTAACGGAAAGCTCATGACCGAGTGTAACACTCTCATTTTTCGTATCGGTACAGCGGAAGAGTCTTTTAGAGTGTTACGAGATAGCACAATAACTCCAATCATAGACAACACATAAAAATGGTTGTTCAAGGTTCAACATACATTCATTCGATAAAAAGTTTAAAAGCGTACAACAGGCCCCAAATTATACAGGTCATTTAGTTTACAAAACATAGATCGAATGAACATTTTTAATATTATGTGGGCCATCAGAGTCGATCTCCATCCGGATTACCTTCAAGCACCTGAGATAAAAACATGCAAAAATCATATCAGCGAATGCCGAGTGAATTCATAGAGTTTAATAAAAACCGTTATATAAAACAATCGTTAAAATCAGAACACAAGTATAATATCGGAAGTAAGTCCTCATATTGCTAGTCAGGCAATATATAAATCAAGCGTACATCTTAAACCGTCCATGAGACCGTAGCATTTATATTACCATGATAGATAATCTATTCATCGTTATTAGCGTCGTATCATATCGGATATTTAGATTATATAGGATACATTTTTGTTTGGATTATATAGGATTATTATTAGCCGCATGACATTGTTACCTTACTATGAAAACAGCGGGCCGCGAACCCGACAAACAGTTTGCCCATCTAAGTTAGCGTGTCGTCACAAAAATCACGCTATGGAATCTTCTCATACATAAATTCGCTTACCAATCAATGTGGTACGACGGGGATCAACCGTCAAGGCGCGAACTGGGGTGATCGTCCCCAAATAGTACTATCAAATGTATAAGCGTCTACCAAATCCCGGTAGTTCACAATTCATGCTGATGGGACTTTAAGTGACATAACGTAACTACTAATAATCCTTTTAGTCTCGTTTATAGGTTAATAGCATCATTCGGGTCCATATCATTAAGCATACCATCGGGACTACTTGTGTTCTATTTTTATAAAATCTAGCATGTTATCTCCCTCGCGGGTTTACAAATCATTTTATAAAACATTTAAAAGAGTGCGAGGCTATGAACTCACGTTGATAATGAAAGGCGGATTATCGGCTATGGGCGTGCTTCGGTCACGGAAACCTATATAAATAATAATCGGTCTTAGACTTTTGTCCAATGACTTTTATCAAAATAACAATATACATATGATGATTTTTGTACATATGATGATGATCAAGTGGGTTTATATATATCCTTGTTTACTCATTTTAGTGTTTATGTATTGGTAACTTTTTACTAGTTTTCTAGTTTTACCTTTTTACTTATTTTAAGTCCAATAAGCTTATTATAAGTCCTTTAACTTGTATTAATTCATTTTATACCTATATTATCAGTATATATACTTTCCATGTTGGGCCCAAATGGGTTAAGCCCAATAAGTTCTTTTTATAAGTGGTTAACTTATTTAGTCCAATTATTAGTCCAATTATTAGTCCAATATGTTTAGTTAGCTCGTTAATGTCCGTATGTCCTATAGTTCGGGTTTTATCGGTTTTTACTTGTATTAGTTACTTATATATCAGTATATGACTTTTAAAAACTTTACATTAGACGGGTTTGATCGTCTAAGTTTTAATTGGCGAAAAACGTTAATTTTACGGTAATAGCCGAAAAAGTAGTAAAAATCAAGTTTATAGTTTTTATTACTTATAAGTATTATTTCACTACCATTTATGTAAGTTAATCATTCATTTACCCTTTTACATATTTATATAAATAAGTTTTATAAGTTAGTGGGTTTTAATTTTATATTTTATACATTATAATTTGAGTGCTTATATAATAATAATAAACATTAATTCTCAAAATCTGATTTTTATTTTCATGTTCACCATTTTTATCATATCTAGAGTTCTATAATGAATTAGAAGCTCATTTTTGGGTGACATGTTCTTCATATTATGTGATACATTTAACTTAGTTATAGCTACTGCTCATTTTAAGTTCATCTTGCCTTAACAGTCCCTACAAAACTGCTTATTAAGATTAGAACACCCAACTTGTTTTGATCATATCTCACTCATTATATTGATTCCATTGCATGACCAACTCTCACATGTGTATAACATCTTGTACTTACTGTAAATAGATCATACCATGCAGTTTTATCAGTTCAAGTTTTAGTTATATACTGTTTTTATACAGCCAACTAAATAATCATGATTTTAGCCTCATTTCTTATAGTTATTAACCTTTTTAAGCATATTTATCAACACTTGATCCCCACACAACATTTTTATCATCATATATACATCATATACATATACAAAATGAAAGAAAATACATTTGTTCTTTACAAAAATAACAAGAGAAAAATGGAGAGGATGATCTTCTTTACCAACCAAGTGTATTTCTTGTTTTTGGAAGACAAGAACTTGATGAACACCACAAGTAACTTTAAGATCATCAAACACCAAGAACATAAGTTGGGAAATCAGCCCTAGGACACAAGCAAATCACCTCCAATGTTGTTAATATGGCCACCAAATGATCAAGGCTTCAAGATAACTCCATGATAGAGCTAGTAAACATGTATTTCATGGCTAGAAAAGATCAAAAGGGGTGTTTGTAGCTTGAAAGTGGACGGCAAGGGAGGGAGTGTTTGAGAGGATTTGTGTTGATTTTGCATGTAAGTAAATGGTGGTGTGAGTTAGTTGCTAGTGGTTTTGACTAGGAAAAGCTTAAAGAGTAAGCTTTGTTTACACTTGTAAACTTGTAGCTAACATGATGCCACATATGGTTGTGGTGTCATGTTGGTGCCGTCCCATATAAGCTAGTGGGGTGGGACAATGTATTTTGTCCCATCTCACTAGTTTACGGGTATTCCTCGATTCTAGTTTTCTCGATTTGCGTGCCCTCGGATCGTTTTACGAAAAACGTTTTTATAAATTATGAATCAACATCACAAAACGAATCCAATAAAAATGGTCTCATCAAAAACGGAGTTCAAAAACGTAAATACGTAATCCTAAGGTTTCCGGTTTAGTCGTAAAAGACGCTAAATTATGCACGTAAGCCCAAATTTAAATCCGTAAATTGTGAGTTCGTCAACCAACACAAAAATAAGTTTCAAAATATTATACGAGAAAATATTTCACTACCTGAAAATGTTAGATTCTCACAGCTTTTCCTTCTAAAAGGGATCAATGTCCTCGTGATGCATTTCATTTAGATGTCCGTTTCTTATTGAAATCGAAGAGGTGCGGATATTTCTTCCACATTTCATCCTCTCGTTCCCAAGTATACTCCGGTCCATGCTTTGAATTCCATCGGATCTTGACAATAGGTATCCGACTTTGTTTCAGTTGCTTTACCTCACGATCCATAACCTCTACGGGCTCTTCGATAAAATGCAACTTCCCATCTACTCGAACCTTACCTAACGGAATTTTCTCATCACTCACTGCTAGACATTTCTTCAGATTAGAAACATGGAATGTGTTGTGAACACCATGAAGTTCTGGGGGTAACTCTAGTTTGTAAGCCACCGGACCTACTCTAGATAAAATCTTAAAGGGTCCAATATAACGGGGATTCAATTTTCCTCGCTTTCCAAATCTTATAACGCCTTTCCATGGCGATACTTTCAACATTACTTGGTCACCCACTTTAAACTCCATTGGCTTTCGCCGCACATCCGCGTAACTTTTCTGTCTACTACGGGCAGTCAACAACCTATTCTTAATCTGAACTATCATCTCCGTAGTCTCCCGGATCAATTCCGGTCCCGTGAGCTGGGTATCCCCAACTTCACTCCAACATACAGGAGATCTACACTTCCTACCATACAAAGCTTCAAACGGTGCAGCCTTAATACTAGAATGGTAACTATTGTTATATGAAAACTCTGCTAACGGCAAATGTTTATCCAAATTCTTACCAAAGTCTAACACACAAGCTCTCAACATATCTTCCAGTTTTGTATCGTCCTTTCACTCTGCCCATCAGTCTAGGGGTGATAAGCAGTGCTCATGTCGAGATTCGTTCCCAAAGATCTTTGGAGAGATTTCCAAAAATTCGATGCGAATCTAGGATCTCGATCTGAAATGATCGATACAGGCACTCCATGCTTGCATACAACATTATCAAGGTATATACGAGTCAACTTCTCCAATGAGAACTGCTCTTTAACCGGAATGAAGTGTGCTGATTTGGTCAGTCTGTCGACAATAACCCAAATCGAGTTGTTTCCAGATGATGTTCTAGGAAGCTTGGTGATAAAGTCCATCGTAATTCGCTCCCACTTCCAATCAGGAATCTTTGGTTGTTGAAGTAGTCCTGATGGCTTTTGATGTTCAGCTTTGACTCTAGCACAAGTCAAGCATTGGAGAACATACATAGCTATGTCAGCTTTCATATTCGGCCACCAGTACAACTTCTTCAAATCATGGTACATCTTATCAGATCCCGGATGAATGGAATACTTAGATTTATGGGATTCTAACATAATCAAGTCTCTTAAGCCTCCAAACTTAGGTATCCACATACGACCTCTTAAGCATTTCACTCCATCAGCTCTAACCTCTAAAGGATCTCCTTCTCCTCGGAACCCTTCATTAACAAAATTTTCCTTCTTACAAGCTTCTATTTGCGCATTTCTAATTTGCTTAGGCAAATTATTGTGCACGGTCAAGACTAGATAACGTACCCTGATAGGCTCTCTATCTTTCCTACTTAACGCATTGGCAACAACATTAGCTTTTCCTGGGTGATATTTTATATCACAATCATAATCACTTAACAACTCTATCCATCTTCGTTGCCTCATGTTCAATTCCTTCTGGTCGAGAATATACTGTAGGCTTTTGTGATCGGTGAATATTGTACACTTGGTGCCATACAGATAATGTCTCCACAACCTAAGAGCAAAGACTACAGCTCCTAACTCAAGATCATGAGTAGTATAATTCTCCTCATTCTTCCTTAATTGCCTAGAAGCATAAGCTATCACTTTCTCTCGCTGCATCAAAACAGCTCCATAGCCTCTAAGAGATGCATCACAATATACTACAAAATCTTCACTCCCGGCGGGTAATGATAAGATTGGCGCACTACATAATTTTTGCTTCAATGTCTGAAATGCTCCATCTTCAACTCTTTCCCAAACGAAAGGTTTATTCTTCTGGGTAAGCTTAGTCAAGGGTTTAGCTATTAAAGAAAGTTCTTTAATGAATCGCCTATAATAGCCAGCCAATCCTAAGAAATGTCGCACTTCCGTTGGCGTTGTCGGTGCAGACCAATTCTTAATAGCTTCAACCTTTGCAGGATCAACATGAATTCCATCTTTGTTAATCACATGACCAAGAAATTGCACAGAATCTAACCAGAAATCACATTTCGAAAACTTAGCATACAACTTTTCATCCTTCAACAAATTCAAAACAATCCTTAAATGTTCTCTATGTTCATCTTCATTCTTAGAATAGATCAGAATATCATCAATAAACACAATCACAAATTTATCCAAGTAGGGCTTGCACACTCGATTCATTAAATCCATAAAAACCGTAGGTGCGTTAGTTAACCCAAATGGCATTACTTGAAATTCATAGTGTCCATAACGAGTTCTAAATGCAGTTATAGGAATATCTTCTTCACGGACGCGAAGTTGGTGATATCCTGACCGCAAATCTATCTTAGAATACACACTAGATCCTTGCAGTTGATCAAACAAATCATCAATCCTAGGTAAAGGATATCGATTTTTAATTGTCAACTTATTCAGTTCCCTATAGTCAATGCACATACGAAAAGATACATCCTTCTTCTTAACGAACAAGACTGGAGCTCCCCAAGGCGACGAGCTCGGTCGAATAAAACCTTTATCAGAAAACTCCTTAAGTTGCTCAGATAACTCCTTTAATTCAGAAGGGGCTAATCGGTAAGGCGCACGTGCCACCGGTGCAGCACCAAGAATTAAATCGATTCGAAACTCTACTTGCCTTATCGGTGGAAGTCCGGGTAAATCTTTAGGAAATACCTCAGGAAATTCACAAATAATAGGTACATCTTCCAATCGTTTCTCCCTAGACTCATTCCCGGTCACTTGAGCTAATAATAACTCACAACCGTTCCTGATGTACTTTTGGACTTTAATACATGAAACGATTTTCAAACGGGATTCACCTCGATTACCATCAATTACTAACGTCCTATTCCTAAGAGGAATCTTAACTTTCTTCTCTCCACATAAAATAGTAGCATTATTCAATGACAACCAATCCATACCAATAATAATATCAAAACTACCTAATTCTATCAACATCAAATCAATCGGAAAGGAATGGTTCAAGAGATTTAGAGAGCATCCTTCTAATAGCTTATTAGTTTTCACTAATTTACCATTAGCCAATTCCACCTCGTAACTGGTACTTATCTCAACAGGTTCAATGTCAATAAGGGCACTAATTTTAGTGGATACAAAGCTCCTATCAGCACCCGAATCAAATAAAGCAACAACATAATGATTGTTGAGTAAAAACGTACCGGTAACGACATTCGGATCCTCTTTCTTCACCTCAATTGTTCCAAGTTCATAGATACCACCCTGGGGGTTTCTTCCAGGTACAATCGCTTTCAACTTGGGGCATTCCGATTTCCTATGACCTTCTTCATTACAGTTGAAGCAAATGGTTCCCTTTTTACACCTTTCAACCTTGTGTCCAAGCTTTCCGCAATTTCGGCACTTCCAGCAGTCGCCAGCATGCCTCTTGTTGCCACACTTAGGACATCTATCATCGTTGCGCGGTGTGTTGTAGGTAAGAGCATTTGCATTCCCCTTTCTCTGGTTCTGACGGCGATTGAAATTCTTCCTATTATCACCTCTATCTACACGATCACCGTCACCCTTTCTTTTCTCACCAACACGGGCTTCATCTTCCCTATCCTGAATTATCTGTCCAATGAGTTGGTAAGCCATTCGAACAGCATCATCAATGGTCAGTGGTTTAGATGATGTCACGTCCCCCCGGATATTCCTGGTCAACCCTTTAATATATTGCTCAATTCAGATCTCTTCGGGTTCAACCAATCGAGGACATAGCAAGGCCAACTCATGGAATCGGTTTGTGTAACTATCAATTTCCACACCTTTCATTCTCAAATGAATCAACTCTTGTTCTAACCTAATGATCACACTACGAGGACAAAACTCTAAAGTCATCCACTTCTTAATTTCAGCCCAAGGAGTAGCATTAGCAGCATCAAGACCCATGAAAGCAATTCTCCCGTTCCACCAAGTCAACGCACGACCTTTAAGAGTAGCCATAGCAAAAGTCACCTTATCTTCCTCCTTACACTTACTAATCCGAAACACTGACTCAATCTTCTCGATCCACTGGCTTAGTCCTACAGCACCTTCAGTTCCATTAAAAGGTAGAGGTTCACACTTCATGAACGTCACATAAGTACAGCCACCAACTTCAGGTGCATTAGTTCCAAGTCCTCCTACATTTCCTCCAGCATTAGCATTCACATTATTAGCATTCACATTCACATTAGTACCGCCAATTCCACTACCGCCAGCTCCACTACCGCCAGCTCCACTACCGTCAGCTCCACTACCGCCAGCTTCATTTCTAGCATTTGCCATAAATTTAGTCATAGATGCGGTAACTTGCTCCGTAATAATCCTACGTACATCATCCTTAGTCACAGCCTTCTTGGGCGGCATAGTTCTATATTTTAACAATTTCAAAGTATTAAGCATTCACCCAACAAGGATTCATATAATATGGATTGAATTCATAATCAAGATACAAATAAGGCACAATATGGAATTCAAGACAGAATACATATTTCATTCGATTTGAAACAAAAGTATTGTCTTAGTTACATCCCATATCAAAGTTCTAGCACTATATACACTCAAAATTCGTGCCAAGTCTACTACTAACAAGTCGGTTCAGTCAAAGCTACAAAAGCACAAAAGATACAAAGGTCACTACTAAATACAGACTGGTCTACTGAGAACCGCCAGATGGTCCATCTACCATCGTCTTCTGAATCTTCGTCGGATGATCACTAGACACATCTTCAGCTGGGCGCTTACGGATTACTCCTCTTTCAACCATGTCAGCATAAAATCTATTATTCCATCCCATGGATATATTCAACTCCTTCTCAGCTTTCTCACGCATCGCACGAGCTACACTCAACTGAATCTCCATAGAATTCACCTTTTTCTTCATTTCAGAAAACTCACCACTTTCCAACACAGATAACCTCCTAAAAGCCTCATTCAAACCACGCTCTACATCAGTCAAATCCAAACTAATCAATTCCCGCTCTTTCTCACCAACCTTAGCCTTCGACTCCAAATAAGCAACCTGAGTCTGAACAACACCTAATCCAACCTCTGTCATACAATTCTTAACACGGGAAGCATCTAGATCACGTCTCAAGGCCCATGGTGCAAGACCGTCAATATGAGTAGCCTCTCGAGCACTAGACGACTCTCCTATCTCACGTCTACGAGTAGCAATACCATCAGTACCGTCAGGTGCATTGTCATCCTCATCCTCCTCTGATTCAGAATCATATTCAGATGATTCAGACATTTCATCCCTAGGTAACTCAACCTCAGAATCAGACAAATCAACTGGTGGGGGCAAAGGCTCGCCCTCTGGAACATCATAAGGGTAAATAAGCTCGGCTTCCTCATCGTCATCGACCTCAACATCTATACCTACATCCTCCTCGACATCCTCGTCGTCAATCTCATCATCTAAATTATCTAACCCAATCTCATCATCATTCTCTATATCAACATTCTCAATCTCATTCTCTACCAATTCAACCTGAGGGGAAATCTGATCTCCTAGTCCTAACTCGGGCTCAGGATCCTCAAATGGTTCCTCCTCATCATCCATATCATAATCTACTAAGTCTAAATAAGGATCACCATCTACATTAGGTTCGGGAATAGCATGGTTTTCTACAGGAATATTAAGGTCAGCCATGACAATCTGCATTTATATATATATCTCGTATTAGGATAACATACTAGTTAAACAATTACATAATGAAATCACGATATATATATATATATAAATTAAATTATATATATCAAAATATATATATTCTCAATAGGGCTTGTTGGTAACGTCGGAGATCTCTAGCACCGTTATAGTCAAAAGATTTTTCAAATATTTTCCCAAATGTTCATTGTCAAAAGATTTTGAAAAGTTTTGTTCAAAACCTTGGTTTTTAAAATCTTTTGTTCTCTATAACGAGAGCTCTGGTACCAAACTGTAACACTCTCATTTTTCGTATCGGTACAGCGGAAGGGTCTTTTAGAGTGTTACGGGATAGCACAATAACTCCAATCATAGACAACACATAAAAATGGTTGTTCAATGTTCAACATACATTCATTCGATAAAAAGTTTAAAAGCGTACAACAGGTCCCAAATTATACAGGTCATTTAGTTTACAAAACATAGATCGAATGAACATTTTTAATATTATGTGGGCCATCAGAGTCGATCTCCATCCGGATTACCTTCAAGCACCTGAGATAAAAACATGCAAAAATCATATCAGCGAATGCCGAGTGAATTCATAGAGTTTAATAAAAACCGTTATATAAAACAGTCGTTAAAATCAGAACACAAGTATAATATCGGAAGTAAGTCCTCATATTGCTAGTCAGGCAATATATAAATCAAGCGTACATCTTAAACCGTCCATGAGATCGTAGCCTCTATATTACCATGATAGATAATATACTCATCGTTATTAGCGTCGTATCATATAGGATATTTAGATTATATAGGATACATTTTTGTTTGGATTATATAGGATTATTATTAGCCGCATGACATTGTTACCTTACTATGAAAACAGCGGGCCGCGAACCCGACAAACAGTTTGCCCATCTAAGTTAGCGTGTCGTCACAAAAATCACGCTATGGAATCTTCTCATACATAAATTCGCTTACCAATCAATGTGGTACGACGGGGATCAACCGTCAAGGCGCGAACTGGGGTGATCGTCCCCAAATACTACTATCAAATGCATAAGCGTCTACCAAATCCCGGTAGTTCACAATTCATGCTAATGGGACTTTAAGTGACATAACCTAACTACTAATAATCCTTTTAGTCTCGTTTATAGGGTCATAGCATCATTCGGGTCCATATCATTAAGCATACCATCGGGACTACTTGTGTTATATTTTTATAAAATCTAGCATCTTATCTCCCACGCGGGTTTACAAATCATTTTATAAAACATTTAAAAGAGTGTGAGGCTATGAACTCACGTTGATAATGAAAGGCGGATTATCGGCTACGGGCGTGCTTCGGTCACGGAAACCTATATAAATAATAATCGGTCTTAGACTTTTGTCCAATGACTTTTATCAAAATAACAATATACATATGATGATTTTTGTACATATGATGATGATCAAGTGGGTTTATATATATCCTTGTTTACTCATTTTAGTGTTTATGTATTGGTAACTTTTTACTAGTTTTCTAGTTTTACCTTTTTACTTATTTTAAGTCCAATAAGCTTATTATAAGTCCTTTAACTTGTATTAATTCATTTTATACCTATATTATCAGTATATATACTTTCCATGTTGGGCCCAAATGGGTTAAGCCCAATAAGTTCTTTTTATAAGTGGTTAACTTATTTAGTCCAATTATTAGTCCAATTATTAGTCCAATATGTTTAGTTAGCTCGTTAATGTCCGTATGTCCTATAGTTCGGGTTTTATCGGTTTTTACTTGTATTATTTACTTATATATCAGTATATGACTTTTAAAAACTTTACATTAGACGGGTTTGATCGTCTAAGTTTTAATTGACGAAAAACGTTAATTTTACGGTAATAGCCGAAAAAGTCGTAAAAATCAAGTTTATAGTTTTATTACTTATAAGTATTATTTCACTACCATTTATATAAGTTATTCATTCATTTACCCTTTTACATATTTATATAAATAAGTTTTATAAGTTAGTGGGTTTTAATTTTACATTTTATACATTATAATTTGAGTGCTTATATAATAATAATAAACATTAATTCTCAAAATCTGATTTTTATTTTCATGTTCACCATTTTTATCATATCTAGAGTTCTATAATGAATTAGAAGCTCATTTTTGGGTGACATGTTCTTCATATTATGTGCTACCTTTAACTTAGCTATAGCTACTGCTCATTTTAAGTTCATCTTGCCTTAACAGTCCCTACAAAACTACTTATTCAGATTAGAACACCCAACTTGTTTTGATCATATCTCACTCATTATATTCATTCCATTACATGGCCAACTCTCACATGTGTATAACATCTTGTACTTACTGTAAATGGATCATACCATGCAATTTTATCAGTTCAAGTTTTAGTTATATACTGTTTTTATACAGCCAACTAAATAATCATGATTTTAGCTTTATTTCTTATAGTTATTAACCTTTTTAAGCATATTTATCAACACTTGATCCCCACATAACATTTTTATCATCATATATACATCATATACATAAAAAAAATGAAAGAAAATACATTTGTTCTTTACAAAAATAACAAGAGAAAAATGGAGAGGATGATCTTCTTTACCAACCAAGTGTATTTCTTATTTTTGGAAGACAAGAACTTGATGAACACCACAAGTAACTCCAAGATCATCAAACACCAAGAACATATGTTGGGAAATCAGCCCTAGGACACAAGCAAATCACCTTCAATGTTGTTAATATGGCCACCAAATGATCAAGGCTTCAAGATAACTCCATGATAGAGCTAGTAAACATGTATTTCATGGCTAGAAAAGATCAAAAGGGGTGTTTGTAGCTTGAAAGTGGACGGCAAGGGAGTGAGTGTTTGAGAGGATTTGTGTTGATTTTGCATGTAAGTAAATGGTGGTGTGAGTTAGTTGCTAGTGGTTTTGACTAGGAAAAGCTTAAAGAGTAAGCTTTGTTTACACTTGTAAACTTGTAGCTAACATGATACCACATATGGTTGTGGTGTCATGTTGGTGCCGTCCCATATAAGCTAGTGGGGTGGGACAATGTATTTTGTCCCATCTCACTAGTTTACGGGTATTTCTCGATTTTAGTTTTCTCGATTTGCGTGCCCTCGGGTCGTTTTACGAAAAATGTTTTTATAAATTATGAATCAACGTCACAAAACGAATCCAATAAAAATTGTCTCATCAAAAACGGAGTTCAAAAACGTAAATACGTAATCCTAAGGTTTCCGGTTTAGTCGTAAAAGACGCTAAATTATGCACGTAAGCCCAAATTTAAATCCGTAAATTGTGAGTTCGTCAACCAACACAAAAATAAGTTTCAAAATATTATACGAGAAAATATTTCACTACCTGAAAATGTTAGATTGTCACACCGAGAAAGGTTAATTTCTCGTTATGAGAAAAAGTTCTCTTATTTAAAAGATACATTTTCCTTTCTGAGCTTAAAACTTCGAATGTTTTAATACAAGCTCATGACCGAGAAAGGTTAATTTCTCGTTATGAGGATAAGTTATCATAAAAGATAATCTTTTCTTTATTTGAAGTTCGAGTTACAGTCTGACATTTAATTGTAAGTCATTGTGCATGAGCTTAAAAACTTAGAATGTTTTTAATATAAGCTCATGCCTGAGAAAAATTAATTTCTCGTTGTAAGGATAAGTCTATCATCGGCGATAAACTTTCCTTTTAATTGAAGAACGAGTTCTAAGTTGACATTTACTTAGAAGTCGTTTTCATGAGCTTGAAAAACTTTGAATGTTTTAACGTAAAGCTCATGACCGAGAAAGATGAATTTCTCGTTAAGAAGAAAAGTTCTCTTATTTAAAGGATACACTTTTCTTTATGAGCTTAAAACTTTGAATGTTTTAATACAAGCTCATGACCGAGAAAAATTAATTTCCCGTTACGAGGATAAGTTATCTTTAAAGATAGACTTTCCTAAAATTGAAGTCCGAGTTACAGTCTGATATTTAACTGTAAGTCATTGGGCATGAGCTTAAAAACTTCGAAGGTTTTCAATATTAGCTCATGCCCGAGAAAAATTAATTTCTTGTTTTTGAGGATAAGTTTATCATCGGCGATAAACATTCCTTTCCTTGAAGTCCGGGGCATAATCTGAAATATAATTATACGCCATTGTGCATGAGCTTAAAAACTTGGAATGTTTTTAATATAAGCTCATGCGCGAGAAAAATTAATTTCTCGTTGTGAGGATAAGTTTATCATCGGCGATAAACTTTCCTTTATTTGAAGAACGGGTCATCATCTGATATTTAATGAAGAGCCTTATACACGAGCTTAAAACCTTTGAATGGTTTTAGGATAAGCTCGTGTCCAAGAAAACTTAATTTCTCGTTAAGAGGGTAAGTTACCGTTGCGTGGATAAACTTCCCTGTCTCTGAAGTCCGGGTCATCGTCTATCATTTAACAAGGAGCCATTTACACGAGCTTAAAACCTTTGAATAGTTTGGGATAAGCCCGTGTCTAAGAAAACTTAATTTCTAGTTTTGAGGGTAAGTTATCGTTGCATGGATAAACTTCCCCTTGTCTCTTTTGATTACAGTCTGTTATGTGACTGTAAGTCATTGTGCATGAGCTTAAAAACTTCGAATGTTTTTAATATTAGCTCATGCCCGAGAAAATTAATTTCTCGTTGTAAGGATAAGTTTATCATCGGCAATAAACTTTCCTTTATTTGAAGAACGGGTCATTGTCTGACATTTAACAATGAACCATTTTTACACGAGCTTAAAACCATTGAATAGTTTTAAAGTAAGCTCGTGTCCGAGAAAATTTAATTTCTTGTTTTTGAGGATAAGTTTATCACCGGCGATAAACTTTCCTTTATTTGAAAATCGGGTCATCATCTGATATTTAAGGATGAACCATAGTGCATGAGCTTAAAAAACTTCGAATGTTTTTAAATTTAGCTCATGCCCGAGAAAACTTAATTTCTAGTTAAAAGGGTAAGTTATCGTTGCGTAGATAAACTTCCTTGTCTCTGAAGTCCGGTTCATCGTCTGTCATTTAACGAGGAGCCATATACACGAGCTTAAAACCTTTGAATGATTTTAGGATAAGCTCGTGTCTGAGAAAACTTAATTTCTCGTTTTGAGGGTAAGTTATCGTTGCGTAGATAAACTTCCCTTTCTCTGAAGTATGGGTCACAGACTGTGATTTGTCTATAAGCCTTAGTGCATGAGCTTAAAAACTTGGAATGTTTTTAATTTTAGCTCATGCCAGAGAGAACTTAATTTCTCGTTGTGAGGATAAGTTTATCATCGACGATAAACTTTCCTTTCTTTGATGAACGAGTTACAGTCTGTGATGTGACTATAAGTCCTTTGTACACTGTAAGCTTAACTGCAAATCCCCTGAGACACTTGTTTCTTAAATATCAGCTTCTTCAGCAACCAAACTCTGAGAGTGTCCTTAATTGAATGGTATACAATGATTGGACCGCTTCGTTCTTTTGTAACATCCTCTTTGGTACCTGCATTCTCATTTGGAATTTGCATGCTTTGATATGGGTTGGCGATATCTATCTTAGAAGCAAGTGGGGGTTCACAGTTTTCTTTTCTTGTGCTAGAGGTGACCTGAGGAGATGATTCACTTGTCTTAGCTGGTAAACGTTTCCTTTTATAGAAAACCTTAAGTTCAGGCTTAAGTGATGTATCCTCCTTTTCAATTTCCTCCCTAGTAGTCTTAGTAGAATCAGAGACTATCCTAGTTAAAGGGCACTCGTTTCCTACAATAGTGAAAGTTCTACCAGTAGGGCGCCACTTTTTACCAATTGGTTTGATTTTAGCTACCCACTGGGATTTAATTCTAGCACGGGAGTTCACCTCATTAAGTAATTTTATGATACAGGAATCATGATTGGCTTTAAATACACATTTCCTACATGTTTTACAAGTAGCATATTTAATGTCCGAGTAAGATCTAGAATTCCTAGATGATTGATTGATGCTCCTAGGATGTGACATGCCACGGTTAGCAGTGTTGGGTAAACTAGAAGGCATCTGACTAGGTTTGAAATTTCTATCTCTTGCTTGTGTATTTTGCTTAGTTTCCCTAAGACCAAATGTATTGCTAACGTCATTTGAACTAGTTCGAGACGTGTTCTTTGGATTATGTCTAGGGAGACTAGATGCAACCATGTGATTAGGTCTAGCAAAAGCTGTTTTAGTCACATTGGCCCTAGTTGGTGGAATGACTGGTCTAGAAATATGAGCCATATCAACTTGGGAGGCAAACCGCGGTCTCGAGGATTGTGGTCGCTCGGATCTAAATGCAGTCGGTTGTCTAACGGACTGTATTTGAGGCGGTTTCCCCAAGATTGATGGTTTTTCAAACTTAGTGTCCACACTAGTTCCTTTGGTTTTCCTCAATTCGTTTTTCAAGGCAGCTATAGCAAAGACCTTTTCCTGTACTTGAGCTTTTAATGTCTCATTCTCTTTGAGCAATTCATATTGGGATGCCAACTTAGATTCAAGAAACTTAATTTGTTTAAAAAGATTATCCTTTTCAGCTTTAGAATCTAGAACAGTTTGATCCAATTTTCATTCAAGAACAACGTTTGACTTTTCAAGTTTTTCCAAATAAGTTTCAAATTTCTCCGTTTTCTTTGAAAATTCAATTTTGGCATCCTCAAGCTCTTTGGATTGCTGAGCTAAAATCGTTTCAAGCTCTTTAATCATAGAATCGGAATTATTTAAAGAAGCAGTCATAAGACACTTATCATGATATTTAGCATTTTGATCATTTTCTCCCTCATTATGATTCACATCGGATGAATCAGAAGTGGTATTGCTATCACTCTTTTCCATCCCATGTTTGGCATAGATAGAGTCGGAATGCTCAACATGCTGTAAATCATTGTTAGATACAAGATTCACTTGTACCCCAACTATTGGCTCTTCGTCATGCATGCTTGAATCATGTTGGCGTGATGCAATGACGCTGCTATCAGTGTTAACCGAGGTGGTCTCCTTTGAGTCATCCGTAAGACCATTTGCTTTCTCTGGCATCTGCATCGGATTTTCTTGTATTCCACTATCATGCTCTAGTTGAAGTTGTGAACTTTCATATATCAAAAGTGAAATAGATTTCATGAAATTGAGAAATCTATCACTGAAGTCTTTAACCTCGATTTGTGTGTCTTTAAAGAATGACTGGCAGATCGTTGAAGCTTCAACCTTGGCAGGATCAAAATGAAAGAAACTCGAAAAATGTTGCTCTAGAACTTGAAGTAAATGTGAGGATTCAATTTGATTAATGTCTTCTTTGTTGATCTGCTCTCGTAGTTGGTTAAATTTGAGGAGCATTTGGTGGACGAAAATGGTATGATCTTGATCGAAGAGTGTCACAAAAACCGCTTCCTTCTTTAAGTAGAGAAATGTTCGACAGATGGGACCGAAGTGGTCGAAATAAAGTCATTCTACTTTCTCTAGCTTTAACTTTCATTTGATGCGATTCTCCCTCTTGTGATTTGAAATTCAACGAGTCCATGGAAGGTCGATGAGAAATAATTGTGATTGTGGTTGAATTCGGGATTTTATGAGTCGTGAATAAACTTAGAAATGGAAATTCACGGGATATGACAAAACCAACGAAAAATCCGTAAAAAAACTGTTAAAAAATCCTCGTTTGGTGATATAACTGTTTTCTCGGCAATTGTTGTCGGCTAAACGATGATAAAATAGACCCGATCACAAATCCGTCGGCAAAATAAACCTAGTCACTTTATCACGTTACTTTGTCAGATAGTCACGTCACTTTTGTCTTCAAATCCGGCCACAAAAACTTTTTACCCGTCAAATATTTTACCATTGTGGTTCTTTCGAAATACCCGCCTCAACACGATGTACCAAATCCAAAATATCGATTGACAAATATACAAAATCAACTAAACTTTAAAAAATATAAAAGGGGTAACTTAACTAAAATAAATAAATAAAAATAAACAAATAAAAAATCTGAGATCTTTTGAAAACAAATTTGATAACTTTTGAAAACAAATCGTGTACAAATAACACGTGTATCAATCGTGTCTAAAAAAGTAATAAAAAAATTGAAGAGACGTGTCTAGTTGGTTGGTTTCTCCGTCCCCCTTTTCTCTTGTGTACCTCTTTCTTATATTTTCTCTGTTATCCTCAAAACTCAACCTTGAAACCTCCGTCTGTTTACACACACTCTCTTATCTCTTCCCAAAACTTAATCTCTCAAACCTAATATCACTCACTTATCTTTCTCAAACTCAGAATAAATTGTAACGAGGACAACTGAAAAACTCTTATCTGATTATCTTCTTACAAACATTAAATCTTATTAAACAAAAACCTTTTTCTGTGTCATTCATCGAAACTGATCCATCAATCAACAGGACAACCGACCATCTTTTTGTTACATGAATAAATGAATCAGCTTCAAGATCCTGAATGGATCTCAGGTAGGTTTCTCTATTTTCTTTATGTGTCCTTGATCGATGAGGATTTTTAAAGACTGAGATCTTTAATAATTGAGTGGTTCGAGTCTTGTTTTGGTTAAGAGGTTCGAGTTGAGTGAGTCATGTGAGAGGGTCAGGTTTGAAATAGTTGAGTCGTGTGTGTTGTTGGGTGTGTGGGTGTGGGTTGAAGGTCTGTTCGAGATAGGTTAGAGTTTGGTCGAGAGTGAATTTGTTTAATTTTAGTGTTGTGTTGTCTGTTCCCGTCTTGTGTGAGTCGAGAATGTTGAGAGCTGTGGGACTGTTGGTTTCTTGATACAATCAGTCGAATGCAAGTGTTTTGAGTCTGTGTTGTGATGAAGAGAATTGTTTGGTTTGTTGAGGCTGGTTTGAGAGTTGAGAGTTGGGTCGAGTGGGGTTTTATGTCTGATGAGAGTTTTAAGTCGAGGGTAAGGGTGAGTCCGATCGAGGGTCCTTTTGAGTCCGATCGTAAGTCTGATCGTAAGTCTTTTAGAGTCAAAACTTGGTCAATCGTAGTCTACAATTTTAAGTCCATCGCAGTCTTGCATCGCACCCAGATCGTAACTAGGATCGTACTCAGATCGCACCTCGATCGCACTCCGATCGCAGTCCGATCGCAGCTTCGATCGCACTCGTGATCGCAGCTTCGATCGCACTCGTGATCGCAGCTTCGATCGTAGTGGAGATCGTAGTGGAGATCGTAGTGGTGATCGTAACTTTGGATCGCAAGTTGAAACCCCCGGGGTTTATGCGATCACAAAAGATCCCGATCGTAGCCAAAGTATGTTGTTGGATCGCAACGAGTAAACCAGTTGAGACAAAAATGAAGTACGGATGAATCTTGAAGTACGGATGAATCTTGAAGTACAAGTTGATAATTCCAAGACAACAGTTGTGAGAGAAACGAGACCAATGAAAATTCAAGACAAAAGTTAAAAAATGAAAAACTAAGACGTTTGTGATTTTTAAAAAAATGAAAAACTAAGACGGTTGATAAAGAATAAAAAAATTGATAAAGAAATTTGATGATCAAAAGAATTGAAAAGGAATTTGAGAAACAGATAGATAAAAAGATGAAACCAACGATGATAAAACAAAACTGATAATCAGATAAAACACGTAACACCAAAAGAAAAAGAAACGAGAAAATTATTTAGAAAGAAAATATTTTTATGACCAAATCAATAGATAAAAAAAAATACTCCAATACGAAGAATCAACCATGCTCTTGATACCAATTGTAGGATCATGTTTTCTAAGGATTTAGCAAGTTATGGATAATCTATTGAATGAATGGGAAAGATGAACTTAGAGAGAGAAAGGTAGAGAGAGAAAGGAAAGAAAGATAAGAAAGATGAAATATTGTAAATGGTAAGTGTTCAGCCCCTCCTAACATGCTAGGAGGGGGGTTTATATAGCCCACCCTACATGTGGGCTATATGGGCTATATTGGATCACGAGCCCAATATCATTGGAGTGACCGATCCTTTCTAAATACGTAAAAACGTATTTCCAACAATCTCCCCCAAAGGGAGGTCACTCCAAGTTACAATGTCCTAAATAGTCTATAGCTCGTGATTTATGCTAATAATGATGTGACTGAGACTTTCCTTGGAAAAACGTATTTCCAACAAAAACTATGTGCTCATATACTCCCCTAATTTTAATTAGAATTTCTTTTCGAGGGGGAGTACAAACTTTCATGCAACATTATTCTCTCCATGTTTCATCACTAGTTTCACAAAAATTTCAATGTCATGCAATTTTTGAGGGGGAGAATAGTGATTAAAATGTGTTATCTTGGATAAGATCTTTGATATAAGTGCTTTCTCTTCCTAATATGTGTAAAAACCTATCCTTTTATGATGCACATATGTAGGGGAGCGTTTTGGTGATACAAAAACCTTCAAGGTGTAAAACTGATTTCATTAACACCTTGATTGCTTTTTCAACAGGTTTTTCTGGTTACGATATCTATACCCTTCAACATATTAATTCACGACGGTATTGGTGTCAAAAGGTGGTTAGGTATTCGTCCTATGATCCAACCAGAACCGGAGGGATCTTCCCAGGGACAATCCATTAGAATTTAGATGTCCTTAGGAAAGATGGAGTAGTTGAGTGTACGGGATAAATGCCGACTAATGACTTAAGCTAGCACTGGAACAATCACAACAAGGTGCTAGTTATGACGTCTTGGTAAGCATTGAAGGGGTTGAAGAATGAAAAAGAAATGTAAGGATAAAGGGTGAAAAGAAATAGCCCTCCATACAACTTAGGCAGAAACCGGGTCAACACATCTATTATCAGAATCACTTTAATGATTTCTGATACTGAAGACAAAGCATCATGGACCTAGTGATGCAATGCACAACCCATCCCAGCCTACTCAAGCTTTTATCAAAATAAGTTTTTTTATTGTCACGGAGTTCAACTCATTTCTATCAACTTTCTCGCTCCGAGATAGTAGATATTGAATAGGTGGCAGTCTGCTCCAGTCTCCGATCACCAAATAAACTTGCACTTATAGAGTCTAGAGCCAACGAGATTCATCAAGTATCTTATTAGGACACTTATTCCATATATCAATTGTTGTTCATCTTTAGAACACAAGCGATGATTTACAGAGTCCTACGCTCTATCCTTGTGGTATTGCTAGAACATTCAGAGTGATACTCTCTAGTATTCATAGTGATGAATGGAAATCCTTCCAGTGTTAACATCAAACAACACTGCGGTAGGTCATATGTACGATTCATTTTGAATTAAACATATGTTAACTGGAAAGCAACAGTGGTTTGATTCTTAATTGATTCAGACTCGTTCCAGGTCTCGACGCAATATCTTTATGATCTTGCCAGAACATTCAGAGTAATACTTTTCAGTATTTACAGTGACGAATGGAAATCCTTCCAGTGTCATCATCAAACAACACTGCGGTAGGTAACTTGTGTGATTCTATATGAATCAAACTTGTGTCAACTGGAAAGCAACGATGGTTTGATTCTTGATTGATTCAAACTTGTTCCAGGAAATTGAATTGACGACTTAATCAGCAGAATGGAATTGCATGATTCACTCCTTAGTATGAATTATCTTTCAATATATTCAAGTATTGAGAATGGCTACCACAGCCGGAAACCCTATCAAGGAATTTCTTTGAACTTACCTAATCACAGGTACAATATTGTTACTGTATAACGGGAAACCGGAGGAATACAAACGGTGGCGTAACTTCAAGAGTCGTAATTCAAGACCACATGCTCATATAAATGAAGAAATCTCAAGAACATCTAAAGACAAAGACTTCCGCTACTCTGATGATCAAGGGAGATTGTTAACAAGCTTTCAAGTCAACACAAAACATGAGTATGTGGGTAAAGACACAAGAACACAAGCTGGCAAAGTTACAAGATCAAGTCAAGGCAAAGATCAAAGATCCAAGATCATAAGTCATGAAAGGAACTATGAAGAAACTCTCAAGACATCGAGCTTCAAAGTCTGCAATAACAAAGAAGTAAAGTCACATATTACATGACCACCCCTTAGGGGGATATTGTTAGAAGTAATAAAATTGATGGTCATATAATATATCATTGTGAAGCTCATGAAAAATGTCATTTAATGATGTCGAGAGTTTTTAGTTATTATTGTTTATGTAACGGGATTTAGTCCCGAACACACAAATGAGGAAGGCCTCCTAAACATTTGTCAATTAGTATAAAAGAGCTCTTAAGCCTCATTTGTGTGTGTGCTTTTCCATTTGATAGTTTTAGAGAGAGAAAGGTGTGTTTGTTTATCTCACTAGGAAAACACCAACTTTGTATTTATTTTCTTCTCTTCATCGTAATCTAATCTTTCCTTTTTAGTTTAATCATCATCATGTTATTTGTGTTTGATTAGTCGTGTGATTTATTTCTACACTTTTACCACTTATTTCCAATAATAACATGACCAAAACGTGTATTTTATGTCCTAAAATTCGGAATTATGCGTGGTTTGTGTTTTTATTGTGTTTCAGGATAAAAATATGAAAAAGGAAGAAAACACGGGCTTTCACGGGCTTTTATCGAAGAAAAAGACAAAAGACGAAGTCAAAAGATCAAAAGTGCAAGAAGAACGGAAGTCACAAGCCTATTTTGAAGATTTATCGAAGAAAAAGTCTAAAGACGGAAGTTTAACAAAGTCGAAGAACCAAGTCTACTAAAAGAGAAAATTAGAAGACGAGTTCGTTTTATCATTCGACTAATCCCGAGAGAAAGTCGAGAAAGACTAGAAACTAAAAGACGAGAAAGAGAAAGAAAGAAGGAAGCAACATACCTCCCATGTCCTATAAATAGTCTTCATTCTCTTCATTTTTGGGGAGTTAGTTTTTTTAGTCACTTTTAATTTTTCTTAGTTTTTCATATCTTTAGAGAGAAGTAGGTGTTTCTACTTTCTCTCTCTAGATTTCTTCATCTTTTCTTTCAAGTTTCAAGCTTTCATTTAATCTTGTATTTTGGAATTATTAATCTACAAGTTCAAGTTTAAGCTTTTCATCATTAATCTCTTTTTACCTTTCTTGATTTTGATTCACCTTTGATCTGAAATAATCATGCATCTAGTTTCATCTTGATGTTTGATTGATTAAAAAGTTAATCTTTTTGTTCATATCTAAGCTTTTATACGATTTGAGCTTTGAGCTTATTATGCTTTTTGGCTTATTTTGTATTTAGCTTGTTTACTTTTAAGTTTCCTTAAAAGTTTCGTCTTTTTAAGGTTTGTTTTAAAAAGTTTGCTTATTTAGAGTTTTGAAAGTTTCTTATTCGAGCTTATTTAGTTCCTTCATTATTGATTTGGTTAAGTTTCGGATTGTGCTTATTGAAAAGGTTCGTTTGCTTATTACGTGTTATATTCCATCGGAAAAGGGTTTACCCTTTCCGACGAATATTCCGACTGTTTGCATCGGAAAAGGGTTTTCCCTTTCCGACGGTTATTCTGATCCTTTCATCGGATTAGTGTTTTTGCATTCCGACTGTTTTTCCGATACCTTGTATCAGATTAGGGTCTTGGATTCCGATCATTATTCCCATCGGTATTCCAACAGTAGCGATTATCAGATATTCCGACGGTTTTTCCGACAAAGATTCTGATAGTTTTACTGTATATGATTCTGATACTATAATAGTTATTCCGACAGGACTTCTTCTGATGCATTCCGACGGATTTTCTGATCAACATTCCGATGGGAGTCATTCCGATGGGTTTTCCGATGGGATTCCGACAGTAGGCATTCCGAAGGGTTTAAGTTTTCCTTTTTGTTTCTAGTTAATTTTCAAGTTTTCTTTTCCACCAATCAAGATAAGATTTCTATCTTTTATTTTATGTTGAATAACTTTGTCTTTTATATTATCATAGATATAACTAATCAAAAGCTGCCCCTTTTAGTGACCAATTACAATAATTCCACCATAAGCAGTGATCAATTCGATAAGATACCGAGAACGATATCGAGTACACATATACATAGCAAAAACCATTTATTATGGATGTTCTAGTGGACACCATGGTTGTGTGTTAAGGTTTAGAGAAGAGTTGAAGGGATGAAGAACACAATCAACAAGAGAGGGTTTAAGAAGAGAAGGGAATGATCCAAACTAGTAATGGTTTAAAATCATTTTAGATGAATAATGAAATTAGGTAGCCTAGTTTAGGAAAGTGCAGGTTTTTGCAAAAAATTATCAAAGTTTTACACATATTAAGGAAAACAGTGTAAAGCAAAGATTCTGTTGAAACAGTGGCTGTCAGTTCCTTATATAGGGCCGCGGTTCTTTATCGCTAAGGAACCGCGGGTTCGATATGGAACCGCAACCAGAGGTGTCCCAAAAGTGCACTTCCTCAAACTTTGGTTAGTCCAGATTTCACATAAATAAATAGCAAGCCAAGGTTAACTGTTAATCAAAATATAGAGAGCGAACAAACACATAGGATGCACAAAACAATGTAAATCGAAAGATCGATTACATAGGTAACTAAGGATTAAAATAGTGAGTAATCCAAACAAGTAGTATTAGTTAATACAAGCATAATAATAAAAGAAAAGTTCAACACCACAAAACATGTCAAACAACATGTTCATCTAGAATCAAATCCAAGTCATCATATCTTCTTCTTGCCAAGTCCTTTGATCAATTTTCCCAAGTACTTGAATCCACCTCTTGACTCCACTCGATGATCATACAACTCACCTTGTGTCCTAAGATTTGACCGATAGACATCCTCAAGATTAAGGTTCTCCGGAATTTCACTAGTAGCATGGTGAGGAGGAGGAGATAGGTCTTCTAACCCGTCCATGAATGAGTTAGTGGATGGGTGGGAGTTACTCGAAGAGCCGAAATGAGCACTTGTACCAATGCCATCACTATCACTTGGTGACATGTCAAAGTCCTCATCATTGGATCCTTGTTGGTCGGCCTTTCTTGAACCTCTATCACTTCTAGACTTTCTTTCATATACCTCTTGAATAGGTAGCATAACCCGTTGAACCGGTTGAAAGCGAGAAAGATCGAGATTAGGAAATTCACGAGCAGTCCTTTTTAAAAGGCGAGTAAGGAGCATGGCGTAAGGGAGTTTGTTTTTGGCTTGGAGATAGCATAATTGATCCGTCGAGCGATAAAATATGCTAAATTTTACTTGGTGTCGGTAAAGATGAAAAATATCATATGCACTAAACATGCCGGAACATGATCCATGTTTCCACCAAGACAAAACACATTTTCCCTAAGGATGTTGGCCCATTGGACCATATCATCATTAAGTTCGCTTAAGAGAACCTCATGACATTTCACCGAACGTCTTTTAGTATGAAGGCTTCTTACAACGGTTCCATGACGCTCTTTGGAAATGATGTCAAGGGTGAAGTCAAGGTCAACTTCCAAGTGGTCATTTGGAGGACAATCCTTGGACTCAAGGAGAGCATCAAGCTTCCATTTATTCGTAAAACGACAAGTTCCCTCAAATGTTACACCGAGAATTTGACCAAAGGCTTCGAGAGAGTATTGAATGAGTTGACCATCCAAGATGAGCGTAACAAATATTCTACTATCTTCCATAATGAGAGAGTAAGTGCTAAAGAACTCCAAGAGGAATCGGGGGGAAATGTATTCCTCTATGTATAACAAACAATCGAACCCAATTTGTTCAAACATAGACTTAATATAACCATAACCCCTAATGTCCTCTTGGACAACTCTATCCTCGTGAAAACAATGAGATTGAAGGGAACGATAGGTGTGGGCAAGTTGTGTTGAGTGACAAAAGTCAGCAAGGTTAGGCATATATTGTCTAGTGTCTTGGTGATCTTTTTGATATCTTGAAGGCATGATTTGTACCTAAGTACAATAGAAAGATATTTCTCCAATCACTCACATGTAAATGAAACCCAAAAATCAAACGATAAGGATGTGTTTCATGAATTACTTGACAAACAAAGGATTAATCCTTGTCATTCTCATGTTCACAATGTACCCAATTCATTATTGACCAAAACATATGAACTATGTAAAATCAACAATGAACTTGAACATTGGTTTTTCAAAACAAAGTTTTTAGGTAAGCATTAACAATGCAATTACCAATTTGTTCATGGGTTCATCTCAATTCCATCAATTAACCAAATATATTTAGTCAAAATTTGGATTGTTCTACATTTGAGTTTTAGTGAAATCTCAATGAATATGAACCTAAGGAATCATAGTAATACAACTACGTCAACTCACATTCCTAGTAAGGTTCTAATTTAATTTCAATTTTAAAAATCCCCAATTATTAAAGGATGAACCCTAGAACAAATTAGATAGAATTGAATGAAATTACTTTCAATTAATTAATGTAGAATGAAGGATGAATGAAACCCACAACTTGGAATCATTTAATCTTGAGTGATTGAAGGTTTTTGAAGATACAACAATGGTGGAATGTCAAGAACACGTCGGCTGTGTGTGTGAAGGAGAGAGAGGGTCTTGTTTAAAAAGGGTATTTTAATAAAACTGGCGCTTTAGCGAAGTTTCTGCGTGCGGTTCCTTATCGATAAGGAACCACGCATGATAAAGAACCGCCTACAATAGCCGGTTTTTATCGAAGAAAAACAAAGAATTTTTGAAAACCAAAATTTTTAAAGTACTTAAAAATATATCTTAAACCTTTTAGGATATCATTGGATCACTATAACACTAAGTAATAATGCCTTAATGAAGGATTACGAGTTGAATCGAGATCGAAAAGAACCGAAACGGACAAACGAATACTCGTAGCAAAGAAGCAAGGAGGAGAGGAGTCAAGAGAAGTGAATCAAGACCAAGAACATTGCTCAAGAGACAAATGACATTCTTCAAATCGAGGAGACGAAGAGCTTGTGTCATATATATTGGTTTAAGACATGCCTTTCCGGCGAAAGTTTAAACGACTTTGGTAATGAACTATACCAAGCAACTTTGATACATAGAATAAGATCATTTTCAAGAGTAGTATTATTCTATTTTAAAATATGAGCAAAGTATAGATTCACTTTCTCTCCCACATGATCGGATAATTATTGCTAGGATTTACAATAAAAATATCCTTGGAATATTTCAATTCCAAATGTGTAAAATCCACCTACAACATAATGAAGTAGTTTGGTATCTCAAGGGATTCATCAATCATCCTAGAGATGAGCTTAATTGCACAAGTTACACATAATATTGGTCCTACTAACCGTAAGGGTGAAAACCATGGAAATCATGCTTGATACTTTAAGCTTCTACTAACTCACTCTACATCTCCATAGTGAGTCAAGTATCCAAGCAATGAAGGTTTGAGCGGGAAAAAGGGAAGAATCACAAACCAGAAACAAATGTCAAGGCAAGGATGCCAAGAGCAAACATATAGTCAATTAATGATCAAAAGAATGATCAATAGGGCGTGTGAAAGAACGAAAACGTACCTTGGCCACAAATTGCATTCCAATCTTACAAGAAACCAATGGAAAGCCCAATTATGACTAATAGTGACTACTAAGTCTTCAAGGACTAGTATCACTCCCATCCATCTTGATATCATCATTCAATGATGTTGGAAATCAAAGAAGATGAGTCTTCTACAAGTGTAAGTAACTCAATCCACAATCAATTGAATGATTGATCTTCATGAGTACCTACACATAACAAGATGCAAACTAGTAGATACATTTCAAGAGTAAATATAATATGCATTAATACTACTAATCTAAATGAGATGCAATATCATCAATTAAAAGGCTTATTTTGAATAAGAAATAGTTTTGACCAAAGAAAAACTTTAGTACAACTTAACCTTCTAATTTGAGGAGACACTGGATCGATCCAAGTTTTAAAGTACAATATAATTTAAAGATCTTGTGTCAGCATCGCTCTGATACCAATTGTAGAAAATAGAAGGGGGGGTTGAATAGTTTCTCATCGGTTTATCTCCTAATTAAAATCCCTTTCAATTAGGTGAGTGTCAAAACTATCTTTTACTTGAAAGCTAGTTGCATAATGATTAGGTTCAATTCTAATGCATTAACAATAAGTACTAAGTGTAATGATGATTAATGTAAGTAATGAGTAAGGAAAGAAACAACCTGGTAGGAAGACACCAAGATTTATAGTGGTTCGGCAACGAGGCTCTATCCTTGTTCCTACTCCACTCCTCGAGTACACCTTACTCGAGATTTCTACTATATCCATAAGCTCCCTTCTTGGCGGAGACCTAATCTTAGCTAGGACCAATCTACACAACGTCACTTACATTATTTTCCGGAACTAAGCTAAATGTCGAAACCTAATCTTAGCTAGGACCAATCTACACAACATCGCCCACTTCACCATTTTACGACACAAGGCTAGATGTCGAGTTCTAATCCAAAGCTAGAACCAATCTTCACAACGATTCCTATTTCACCATTTTCTGGCACAAGGCTAGATGTCGAGTTCTAATCCAAAGCTAGAACCAATCTTCACGACTCTTCACTTTGAAGCTAAGTGAGAACTTCACACAACACAACTACACATCACTTTATAGTTTAGTGAGAAATCACAAGACACAACCACATCATTTTATAGTTTAGTGAGAACTAACACAACTTATTAAAACTCAACTAAACATATCCAAGTACACACATGTAACTTGGATCTACACAACACAAATCCAAGCATACACATATGAAAAGGATTTACACAAATCTAATCCAAGTATTCACACTTAGCTTGGATGAACATAACTAGTCCAAGTATTCATAAATACATTGGATCTACACAAGACACAAATAATCAAATGATGAACATGACTAGATCTTTAAGGAGAGGATGATCTTCATCAAGGCTTCATCTTTAATCACATCACAAGTGTGTGAGTGATCTTCTCTTTGGACAAGGTAAAGAAGGAGATCAAGAGGATAATCATAAGTAAACATACTTAACACATTAAGTGATCATTTACAAATGATTAGGATTAAAGAGGAGAAAGTAAACTGAAAGAGATGTCCAAAAAGGGTTGATGAAAATGCAGATTTGATCCACTATTTATAGAAGACAAATCCCAACGGCTAGCTGGGGGCGGTTCCTTAGCTACCTAGGTGGTTCCTTATCGATAGTGAACCGCGTAGGCACTTAAGTAACCGCGAAGTGTAGACTCTGCTCCTTTTTGTCTTTTAGTGAATTTGAAATATCTGAGGTTGTTTAAACCTTCAAAGGATATTCTTATGGCATTTGGAATATGCCATATTCAAATTTACATTTTCATTTTAATAAAACATTTTCTTAAAAATAAAGTTTATTAAAAATCTTTTGTTACATTTGACAAAAGTGAGTTTTAAGGCTAATCACTTTTATGATCACTAAGCATGATTAAGATATGTTAGTGTAGTGATTATTACCTTGATGATAGTGTTTGTTAGATAATTCGTTTTATGATTGTGTTTGACAATAAATGTCTTTGTAATTTGTCGTGATCAAAACTAAGAAAGATTAATTAATACTAATAGTATTTTTAGGCATTGCTTTGCATTAACACCATGAATTCACTCAACCATTGTGTTAATTTTAAGCATATATTTCAAGTATTGACAATTGATAGCATGAAACAACACAATGATAACGTGGAGAGATATACACTTGGTTTTTTTATCATTCAAACCTATTTTCTAGATCCCGGGACCCTGTGATGTGCAAAGTGTGTACAATTGTTTTATTAAAAATCTCTGATTTTGAATGATAATTGATAATAAATAAATAAAGTTTATTAAAACGCTCTTTCCAGTTGTATTCTGTTAAGGTGACTTTTATTCCATGAAATAATACCCTAAAAATATTGTTGCACCGCGTTAAGGTAAAAATGGAGGTGTTACAACGGGTGTTTGGACGTATTGGGTAAAATTATACGGGGTTGGATATGATTGGTTTGAGTATGGTTTTAGTATCGTATTCTGGTTTAATGGGTTTAGGTATGGTACGTTAACAAACTATGAGGTTTGGTGTCGGTATGGTTGGTTATGTGACGGGATTCCGAGATTAAACATTCCGGCGGGCATCAGTAGAGAGTTGGTGGTATTTTTAGTTGGCGGCGTTTGCCGATTTAAAGAGTTTTTTTGTCGGATATTTTCCGTAATGGTTAAATGGAGAAGATATATAAAAGTGAGATTTTTTTTGTTTAAAAAATAGTTAAATATTGGGATTTTATAAATAAAAAATTGATTGTTGAAAACTTTTTATATACTTTTAACGTTAAGATTTTATGGGAAAAAAAGTAAAACTCACTAAAGGTGAGCTAGTTATCGTTCGCCCTCTTTTAGGTGTCTCAAAATCGAATACTGCGCGTAAATATTTTAGAGAATGATAACTCATACATGAGTTTTTGCTAAGTGGGAACTCACCTCCTATTCTCATTAGACTTGAAACATTATACTTAACTTTTAGCTAATACATATGTGTTGTTTGAATGAAGAAATTATCACTCGTTTCTTTAGCATAATCGTAATATTCAAATTGAACCATAGAAATTTAACCAAACATTAGCTAAAGTTTTTATATTTTCGAATATAACATAAAGTGAGAAGTATTTTGCAAGTGATAATTTGTGTTGGTGAAACATATATCTTGTGATGTATCATGATGAATTTCCGACAATACCCTTATATCACACAAATTCTCTTTCCACTTAAAAACATAACTCAAATACAAGGCTTTCGTCTAAAACAACCATCATTAACTACCATAGTACCACTTACCTTTTGTTCGCTTCTTCCCACCTTGCATATGTTTTACCGTTTTTCCTTTAATTTCATTTGCTTACATCAGCCTTTCCTGGTCATTCTTTTCTTCCGTTAGATTGGAATAATATATTTTTCCTTTCATATCTACGTTTTTGAAAATGGCCAAGACTTGCATTAACCAAGTTCCAACCTTCTATGAATTTATCTCAATCTTGTTGTTTTACCAAATATATATCCGATTTCTCCAAAATGTTTTACAACTGGTTACCCATCGTCCGTTTATCCAATGATAAACTTACGGGTGGCTATTTTTGAAAAGAATTGTAACCCGTCTTCATGTCATCAAAATTACTCGTGACAATGACTTACTTATGGGGTATTTTCAAAAATAACCTATTTTTAAACTGACTTCCCTAAAATAGCCAACAAAACAGCCATATAGATAGGGAAATTAGGTTAGGATGTTTTTTTCACGTCATTGTTGATCCTAGCCATATAGATAATAGATTTTTCTAGACTAATCCTCAATCCCGAATGTATCGTGAAGTCATCAAAACAGCCAAAGCTCCCCCAATAGCCCGTTTATTACCTTCCACAAACACTATTAAGTCATCAGCGAAACATAAATGAGTGAAGTTTACGTCATGAAATCGGGATGATGACCAATATGATGGTTTATGGCAGCCTTATCAATCTTTTTTGAAAGAACGTTCTTACATATGTCTAAGAGATACGGAGATAAAGAGCATCCTTGTCATAAGCCTCATGCACTATGGAAATACCTATCATGCTCCCCGTTCACATGCACTAAGAAAGAAGCGGAAGAAATGCATATATTTATCCAATGAATGTACCTATCCGGTATGTCGAGAGCTTTCAACACATTCATAAAAAAATGCATTTATACGGAGTCTAAAGCCTTTGAGATGTCAATTTTCATCGCACAACAAGGTGTAATGTCATCTTTGTGGTAATCTTTAATTATCACTTTTATCCTCCATCACAAGGCGATCTTTAACAAAGGTCGATTGATTTGGGGTTATGAATTTTGGAATAAGGACTTTGAGACGGTTAGCCAGCAGCTTTAAGATGATTTTGTAGACAACATTACAACATGAAATAGGCTTGTAGTCTTTCACTGTTTTTCGCACCCGTCTTCTTTGGAATCAATGCTAAGATCGTAGAGTTAATTCCTTTAGGTAAAAAGTCTAATTGGAAAAAAGATTGCACAACGACCAGTAAATCTTTCATAACCACGTCCCAAGTTTCTTTGAAGAATTCTATGGTGAAAAACCATCAGGACTTGGAGATTTATCCTTTGGCTTCGCGAAGACTACTTTCTAAATCTCTTTTTTCGTTAACTTCATGGATATGTAAATACTTGTCTTTTTTTGTACGTTGAAATTCTAAGACTTCTCTCAATTTAGAGACAAGCCATTACACAAAATCAGTTGGCCTCTCATTCATGATCTCCCAAAAGTGACGCTCAGCTTCTCGTTTGACGGCATTAGCACTTGACACAACGCTTCCATTAGAACAAACTATTTCTCGAATATTATTACGAACTCACGAATCTTTACTGCTGTATAAAAACCTTTCGTGTTATGGTCTCCAGGTTTAATCCATCTCAACTTTCCTTTCTGCTAAATATATTTCTCTTGAATATCATCTAAATGGGTCTAACGATCATACGCTAAAGATTCCTCTTCTATAATTTGTGATAAAGGATTACACATAGTTACCTATTGCATTTCACAGAGTTTTTTATAAGCTTCCTTCTTCTTCCTTGTTAAATCATAAATCATTTCTCTCCCCAAGCTCTTAAGGCTCGACTTTAGTTGTTTTAGTTTCTTGATGAATCTAAAAAGTGTAGAAGTTAAGTGATACGACGGCTGCATTGAGTCCCATTTCTCCCTAAATGTGTCCATGTAAAAAGTGTAGAAGTTGAGTGATACGACGGCTGCATTGAGTCCCATTTCTCCTTAAATGTATCCATGTATCTCGTGTGCGATACTTACATTTGAAAACTTGAATAGTCGCTTAATTTAAATCTCTCCACCTTTCATATACAACCTACAACAATTGTGATCGAAACAACCACCAGATTCGAATACACAATAAGATTGTGTACAATGATTAAGCCATTCTTGGTTTGCAAGTACCCTGATCAGCTAGTTCACAATTATTAACCAAATCTTGAAAGTCATTCATTCCATCCAGGATAGTAGTTAACTATCATGCAATGAATGTTACTCCCTGTCTAGAATCTCATTAAAGTATCAACATACTAAACAGGTTTTGTCGCGAAACATACCAAAATCTTTGTGAGTTTTAAAATCTTCCCAAAGTGCCTTTCTTTCCTGAGGAGTGTTCAAAGCATACACAAAAGTAATCAACATCTCTTATGTTCCCCATCCACTAAAATAGAACAAGACATAACCTGTGAAGATTCTAAAAGAGAAGTTACTCGAAAATTGTTGTTTGTGCAAATATTACGATATTTAAACTATACATCCTTGTTTGTTTTGTTGATGAAAAACATGTAACTTGTAATACATAATGTGAAATGTACAAGTTACTCCTAATCATATTTTGTGTATACTTACACATTTCTATCTTTGTAAAAATAATGAGAAATACTTTTTATATCGTTGGTAAAAGTCTTGCAAAACCTAAACAAGAAAATCTGATCATAAAGAAGTTTTAGGAGTTGACTTAACAAAAGATTGACAGAATTAAATTGCTGATTTTCTGTCAGACCGACGGAACCCGTTGGACCCCTTGGTAAAGGGTCCGTCGGGGTCCGTGGGTATCTGGACTTTGGTTATAAATAAAGACCACATGCTCACTCATTTCTCACACCTTTCCATCATATTCTTCTCTCTATACTTGATCCTCTATCATATCTTTCTTATCTCTAACATGTAGATTAGATCTATAATTGTTCTTATTCTTGTTTAGTGTTTCTCTTTGTAGTTATGGAGATCACTCAAGGTGTAAACAAGATCAAGAAGTTCAAGCACAAGACATACATCAAGTCATTGTGTCACCTCTATCTAGACTAGTTTCTTTGTACTTGTCATCTCATGGTATTATGTCCAAGATCTATGATCTTGACATCTCGTGTTCTTCTCAACCGATATCCATGACTTATCATCATTAATCTATTCATCTTAAGGAGCGGAAAGGCTAAAGGCTAATTACGTGTTGACTTTATGTATAGATCCATATTTCTCCTTCATGAAATCTATGATCTTGATGCTTCATGACTCGAGTTGATAAGGATTACGAATATGTCAAGACATGTTCTTCAAGATGTAATCCATGATCTAGGCAAGATCATATCATAGAGTCATCTCTCTCTCTCTATCTATCACAGACTATCACAAACTTCATGTATGTTGTCGGTTCTTGTGTGAACCCGGTACTTGTATCAGTACCTACATATGTTGTAAGGTTAGAAGTCATGTTGGTTCTACTTGTATGTAAGAACTCGGGTGTTGGTCCTATCCATTGTGCAAGAACCCGGTGTGTAGCTTAGTACCGGATAAAGTATAAGCGATGTAGAAGGGACTTGTTGTACCCATATGAAAGAACACGACATCCTAGCTTAGGTGTCGGTAAAGATTGTAAGCCAATGTGTGAATGTTTCTTCACCGCTGTAAAGGAGATTCTTTTACTAGTGAAGTCGAACTCTCGAGTAGGTGACTCGGGGAGTGGTTGTAGGGCAAGGAAGGTGTCCTTGTAACCGAACCACTATAAATAATTGTGTCGGTTTGCATTTACTTTATTTCATTGCTTTATCCTTATACTTGAATTAACTGTGTGTGTTGTGATCTCTCAATTTGCTACTTGACTCATATAGTCTTTGACTATAAACAAACGCCTCTCATACCATGTCTACATCAATGGACATTTGATACAAAAAGTTTTAAAATAAAACTATTCAACCTTCCTTCTAGTTTTTTACAATTTTGTTTCAAAACAACCCACAGCCTTCCTAAACGATGGTGTTCATAATTTGACATGGATGACCAACCATGAAAAACATGAGACACTATCATTTCTTCCTTTTTTTTCTTTAATCTTAGTTTCAGTTGAACTTCCAAAGTCAATGTTACACCGCTGCACCTAATCCTTTACTACATTTTGTTTATACTCTATATTAAAACACGAATATTCCAAATGAAACTCGACATATTTATGATTTTTCTGAGCATTAACATTGTTTTGAACTTCATTAGTGATTTCCTTTGGGTTCAACTTTCTTCCACTAACTCCCACACGATTGTCGTGACTCCTAATTCTACTAGACTGCATGAGGCCTATTTGACGAGAATTAAAAGATCCGAGAGTTAATTTGGCCTACACCTTAGGTTCACCTAATATTGTCCCATCATTTTCCTTCCCTACATTCACTTCATCGTCATCATCACTGCACTAACCTTCCTCGTCCATATCCTCACCATTCTCTCCTTTTCCATTCAAAGCAGAGAAACATGGCACTTCAATACTCATGTCTCCATATTTAGAATCTTTAGTCACATTTCCCCAGGGACTTTATAGAGTTTAGAGGAATACTCCATTCCACCTCTTGCGCTTCCTCAACTTCTAGATCTACATTTTTAGGTCCCGAATTCGTATCAGTTGTAGAGAAATTATTACCTTACTCTAGTTTGTCCAAAGCAGGTTATTCTACTTCATTAATCTTATCTACAATTAGATTGCTTGCATTGCTTGACTTTTTTAAATGACATAGCAGGTGAAACACTCTCTACTCCTTGCTTCTTTAAACTATCAATGTTATGACCCCATTTAGAACACCGATGACATCTAGGCGGTAGCCACGGATATTCAAAAGTGACCAAAACATTTTCCTCGTCTTCTATCGAAGTTGCATTATCTAGGTAAAGGTTTTGTCAAATCATCCTCAACAAGAACTTTTCCCTCCTCAAAGTTCTTACACATTTATGTCTCCGGGTGGAGCCTAATCAGTTCACCTATTGGACTTGTCATAAAGGACAACCCCTCAAACGCATACATGTATCGTGGTACATTTTTCACAACAACCCACACTTGCATTCTTTTCAATTCCCGCTGAGCGTCCCTTTCGATGGAGCTCCACTTTGAGATAAGCATTCGGATCTCGTATATGTTGTACATTCCTCGACGTATACTCGATTTCAAATTGTCGCGTCTTTAATACGAAATTTCACAGTTGTTTTATCAACAACAATAACATCAATCCCTGTCGTTTTGTCACAAAGAGGTTAAACCTTATTGAGTAGCGCGTGAATCTCCCCCATATATAGAGCCGTAGATTATAATTTTTCGACCAACATATCTTCCTATAATGGAGTAGATTTCTCTACAACCTCATTTGGCACACGGATTTTGGGAATACCATCAACATCCCTAACTGTGTAATCATGCTTCTTTATCTTAAGGTTTGATTGAACCACATCCGACCATGATCTAACAACACCCTTTGATTCCTTGGTTACATCCGTGCTCATTAGCATTGTTTTTTTCCCATTCCTCCCATTAACACCATCAATCTTCGTTTTCTCTTTCAAATTCACATCACGTACAACCTTAGCACCGATATCATCATCAGTAACTGACTCACTTCTTGTATCCGGCAAAGGAACCACTGTCGTACTCATGGTGTGCGTCCAATTCAGGATTGGATCATGTGGGGTGATGATTTGATGAATTTGGTGTGTAAGATTTGATGAAAATTGATAGGGTTAATTGTTTTATCAAATTAAATTGTGATAAAGTTGATTGTAAAGAGAAAAGGGTTATTTCTTAAAATGGCTCAAAACCACTATCTTGTTCTGTTTTTGTCACAAACCATGAATTGTTCTGAAAATTGTCCTAAGGTGACAGATACAACCTATGTCCCCTGTGTGACAAGTGTATATTTTGGAATATGGAGGCAACCGAGACACGGGTCACACATGGAGGACCGGCTGCCTCGATTGCTTTGTTTGTCTTGGTCACCTTGAGTTATTTTGAGGATCATGAAAATTGTTGGCTAAATTAAGAAGTTGCCCTTATTTTTTTACCATTTTGGAAAATAGCCCAAGAGAAAATTTTGATAATTTGACAAGACACCAAAATCACGACGTTGAATACGATCTCGGGGTCTCTTTATTACACGCCGTCGAACATTTATGAAATTTTCATTCTAAATTGATTCATTTAATCACATAACTATTCATTACTTCATTTTGGGTATATGATTCCAGTATCTAATAATTTTGAAGTGAATAGTGTTCCATAAATATAAAGGATTTTGAGTAATACTTCTACTACTTTTTGTCATATATAGACAAGGTTATAAATAGCGTAAAGCGTGGCGTGGCGGCATATTCAAGCTACATGCTTTAGCGGCTAAGGTGAAGCTTTAGCGTTTCTAAAGCGTGGCTTATAGCGGCATAACATATAAAAATATTTATTTATTTTATGTATTTCAATATTATGTTTATAATTAGTCTTGTACATAATAATTAAAGCTAGAAAACTCTCTTTACATGTGACAATATTCCTTTATTAGAGTTGAATTCAAAAATTTACCGCACTTCATGTCGTAGCGTGCCTTGACCTATTGCGTAGCGTGGAGGTCACGCCTCAAGTTTTAGCGCGCCTTAAGGCGAGCTATAGCGAGCTATTTAGAACTATGCATATAGAACGTAATTGGATGAAATCTTGATGCGCGATCATGAAAACATTGAGAAAACGTTGTGGATCGATTACAAAATGCCTGCAACTTTTATACTAAAAACAATAACTTTTTTTGAACAAAAAAACAATAACTTCATGAAATAAATACTTACAGGAAGAATTAAATTAGTGGGACAAGAGAGGTGGTACACCTTTGTAGGGTCACAGTATTTTGCGGGTCTATTGTGGGACAAGTGAGCCCATTACCGGATAACATCCACTTTTTAACCACAAATTAATCAGCTTTTAATCACAATTAAATTAAGGGAATTTAAAAAAATTAAATTAACCTCTCGAGTCAGATACATCCAATAAAACATCGACACGCATATCCTATGAAGGAATATTGATTAGAGGAGAGAATTGGATTGTTGCTAGAAGCATAAACATGTTGTACTGTGTGCATTAAATGTGGTGTAATTGGATGTGATTGTGTGGGACCAGATGTTGTAATAGTCACAGTCTATATTTGAACAAGACCTCGACAGATCACGTGCGACAGCTATGTGTGTATGTTTCTTTTTCTATTTTCTAGTGAAACCAAAAGCGATGTTTCTTTCTTTTCATTTTGACTTTGGTACTAATTTTTTCATAAATAAACCTACTGTAGTTTGTTTTTTTTGGAATATTTTCAAGCTCGTCCTTAGATTTGAATAAATATAGAGTTTTTTATTTTATATTTTAAGTATATGCATTGCTCATTTTTGTTGTCTATTGATCCTGTAATGTACTAAAAGGATCTATCAGATGAGAGGCAAATAATCGAATAGAGAAACAGTTATTATAAATGGTTAGTATCGTATTACCATGGCCGCGTCAAATTTCGAAAAAATAGGAGGCCTTCATTAGGTTTATGTCTGGATAGCGGTGAGCTCAAACCCGGTGTTAGTCGATTAAAAAGTCGAAAACGATGGTCGATTAAAAAGTCGAAAACGATGGTGAGCTCAAACCCTCATCCAAGGTGTTTAGTCTGTACTCTGTATATTGCAAGTATTATCAGTAAAATGTATTATAATGTGAGAAGTTTAAGATTCAAATTGTGCTTGATACAAACAAGTATAAGAGTGAACTCAAAGCTCATAAATTAAAACATTGTTGCCCAAATTGAAAAAAAAAAAAAAAACTATAAAACTTGAGCGAAACGACGAAAGAAACTTTTGGACATATGGTGGATGATTGGATCTGTTAAATTGTAAAATGATATTGGGCTAGCACAAATAGGTTGGGCTTATTAGTAATGAATGATTTAAAGAATTACAATCGAGAAATAAGAAATTGCATATTCTAATGGAGGATCAAAACTGAAAAAGAATAAACGATAATTTTAATTTGTATTTAAAAGTAAATTAGAACTTATCTCGACTCTCGAGTTTAGATTTTAGTTATTTTAGATTTATCATTATTTGTTTGATTATGATTATTATTTTATTAAAAAAACTTTGTTTGAGTCGTTTTAAGACTTCAAAGTCTATATAAACTAAATTTCAGACATATTTTAATTCATTCTATTTAATACAATATTAATTTTGGATACATGTTTCATGTTTTGGTTTTGTATTTTTAGTAAACCAACTGCTCTAGAGCAGTTGGCCACCTGGGTTCCTCCTGGAGCTTAGGGAGGGGGTTTGGTCATGGGTTCAAGTCTTGCAAGAGACAAAAAAACACATGATTTTCCTCCTTAGTGCGTAGCCGTGAGTTCTAGGGGTTTCCCTTAGTGGTTCGGGTCCTGGGGCCTACCCGTTATGGATGGTATAACTCGGGGGGTCGGATTTTAGTAAGATTGAGGTGCCGTTCTAAAAAAAAATTCTTAGTAAACCAAATTTCAATGAAGGTTTGATTTGCATTTGCAATTAACATGTTCACAATGTGTTTGTAAAGAAAAACTTTTCATTATTCTATTTCACATGGTGTCAGAGTATGTCTTCCATAAGATGATATTTTGTTTCATCATATTCAAATCATCGAATCCTAATTATAAAGTTCTTGTAAATTATCTTATTTGATTTCTCCAAATACAAATTATTTATTCATGTATTCTATTTTCTCCACACACAAAACAAGTTACCATCATATTATTCACTGTTGTTCACAAAAAAACCTTATTTTTAAATTAATCATGACCAATATTACCGCAAAATTTCTAAGTCAACAAGCGATTCAACAACAATTGCAACAACAGTCACAACAACTACATCAACAATCAAAACAACAAGTGAAACAAAAGGCTCGAATCTTGGATACCCTAAACAATATAAACGTTCGGCCGATTGGCAAAAATAAATTTGTTAGTAAAAGAGAGTAATTGGGTTTTCAAGACATCGGTTGTGTGCTCTCCCTCTCCACGACTTCTTTGACACGCACAATTACGTTATAGTTATCCTAACTTATCATAAGATGAATATGACCAAGATGTACAACATAAGGAGATCCAAGACGATAACATAACAATTACCAAACTGATACACATCAACTATCCACTCAATGATATCTCTAAAACCGAGATACCCAGAATGATATAAGAAGATGAAAAGCTAAATTTTCTGACCGCGACAAAGGTACACGAGCTGCCAACACTAAAACAAGAGCATCAACCCCTTAAAAGGTAACGAGCCTTCTATCTTTCAAGAGGGAGAGCCAACACCAAAAAGGAAATATTCATCGAGACAGCCTGACGAGCTTGTTACAACATTGTACAAGCAAGTGTCCATAATGCAAATCAAGATAAAAGGCCTAAGCACGTCAAAGAACTAGACTACGACATATGCTTATATGGAGTTAAGTCAAAATTCATTATTTTGTCAAAAGATCGGGTGTTAAAAGTTGTCAAGTGATGGCGGATATGAGGAAAAAAGAGTGAAGTTGGGCGCCTACGATGAATTTAGAAACAAAAACAATAAGAGATGAACATATGGTCTAATATGTTACCTCCGAATGAAATCAAGGTCGAGTTATTTTCAAAAAGGAAGAATGATGGAGGAGCTCGAAACTAAAAAAAGAATAAAGCATAAGTCTGGCTGATTTTAATTTAGATTAAATTAGGATTTGTGTGGAGTCTATTTATATTTTAAGTTTATCTTTACTCGTTTGATTAGGATTATCATTCTATTCCAAGCTTTGTTTGACTTATTTTAAGATTCTAAGGTATACATAAACTAAATTTTAGCATATTCTAGATGATTGACTACAATTTTGATATAAACAATATAACATATGTTCGTAATCAGCCGAAAGCAACCGTGCGAAAATTACTCTCTTCATCTTGCGCCACGTGTGAATTGGTTGCTTTCATTGACGTCGTCAACATATTCGAAGGTTGTCCCGCCAATATGAGTTGGCTCCCTTCAACTTGTATGCAACTATTTGACTTGGAATTCTTGTTGAATGTTCATGAGTTCAAAATATTTTTCTGTTTTAGAAACCGAATCAAGAAATTTTTAAATGTTTAATGATGTCGAAATAATTTGTATGCCCGCTTTAATCCTAGGCATGCAACTTCTTTGATTATTCGCAAAACAACTTTATCACCTTCTTCGTGTTCTGTCACTCGAAGACCCATAAAGCTTGTAATCTTGTTTTGGTTGTTCACGAATATCCTTATTTTCAATTGACTCGAGAATTTTGATATTTTGTTCATGAATAAGTTGTTTCTCTTGCTAACTTATTGGTATTCTAAGGCACTGTTCATTACTGTATTTTTTTTTTAAAAACACTTACTGTCTCTTTTGTCTGCAAACCTCTACAGGCGCGCAAAGGTCTTTTTTTGTTTTTTGTAGACATAAGTGCTAAAAAACACTTCTCAACTCTTCAACCTTGAATACATAAAATTTCACTTCTTTTATATTATTTCGTCTTATTCTCACTTTTTCAACACTCGCTTCCTAGTTCACACCACAAACACTTCAATATTAGTTTGCTTTTTATTTATTTTTATACTTTTTATACCAAAGTGATTCATTTCGTATCTTTTCATGTTTTCATACATTTCCTTTCATTCTATGCGCTTACTTTGTTTTTTTACGTTTTCTCAAATTTTGTACGTTTTCGTACATGTTCTAAGTTTTCGTGCATTTTTATACGCTTCCGTCCGTGTTCGTCATATTTTTAATGTTCTCGTTGGTTTTCTTACAGTTTTGTCCGTTTTTTACATGTCTGTATTTTTATACATTATTATGCATTTTTCATTGCTACAAAAAACGAAAAAAAAAACGTATGAAAAAACACGAATCAAACAAAAATGTACAAAAATGTAAAAATAGGCGAACCGTACGAAATATACAATAACACTAATGTAAAAGAAAAAGATACTAACTTTGTTATGCCGAAACCTAAATGTTAAGTCAGCAACACTTCCAAATGCCACTTCTTCCCGTCGCATCCGTCTTCAGGAAAGTAAGAAAAAATTATTTTAATCGGATAAAAACAAACAATTTATTGTGTATAAATAAAGATTTTAGATGCAACTCTTATTTTACAGCCGTGATTTGCAAAAAGGAGGTAAAACCTTTTGAAAAAACAAACGAAACCTAAGTCACGAAGCTAGAGTAGCACCTACGTCTGTATAATCGCATCCTATCATTTTTGTGCTACTCCATTTGTAAAACAAATCATTGGATTATGAAAGTTAAAGTGCCCCTTAATATGCTGAAAATATTATTATTATTATTATTATAGGTTGTACTAGGTATAAATCCTGTGTACGTATGAGATTAAAAAAAGTTAAATTAAATTTAATATTCTAGTTTAATATATTGATATGTAAAAAAAATTTTGTTTTGTATTTTATAATTGTGATATTATTAGGTTATAAAGTATAAGAGGTATTTGTTAATTTTTTAAACTTATTGAAAAATATGAAAATTTGTAATTTTCACTTAACACAATATAAAAGATTTAGAATTTAACTACTAAAGTATTATTTTTTACTTTCTCTTTTTTTAAATTTTTTTCACAAATTTGACACTTATAATTTTATGTTTTTTCTTTATAATTTTATGTTGTTTTCTTTATCAAATTTCTCTAGAAATTTTTTAAAAAAATTTATCAAATAAGAAAATTTTTAGAATTTTTAAGAAAAAACATAAAATAGAAAGGAATAAAATAAAGAATTATTTTCTATTAAAGAAATAATCTTTTAAAAGAGGTTTTATTTTGAGTTTTGTTTTACAAAGAAAATTAAAAGAGGTTTTATTTTGAGTTTTGTTTTACAAGGAAATTTTTTTGAGGATTCAGTAAGTTGTGTAGATGGGCCAATGTCATTGGGCCTTTGATTTACAGGAATGTGTAAAGGCTCCAGTAAGTTCCCCGACCCATTTGACTAGACATTTGTGATTAGACAGGAATTTTAAATGTTTTTTTTAACGGGAATTTGGTGCAGCGGATTATTTTGCGTGCCACCGAGACACCAAGTCTCTCGATCTAAGTTCGAATAATATCACGAAGAGAATATCAACCCCCATGCTAGCCATCCAGTTTCCCATTAAGGGGTTTCAAGTTATTGCGATGTGATTAAAACCCGACAGCCAACTCTGGGAAAATCCCTTACATGAGGAATGATAGGAGTCGAACTCCTGACCTCCCCACATAAAGAATATAACAAAATGCATCCATGCAAGTGAGATAGACTTATTTGTAGGAACTCTTTTTTCAAATAAATATTTTTCTTATTAAACATGAAGTTAATAAAATACTAAACATCTATCAAACTTTGTTGGATTTAAGTTGATATGAAGAAGAATTCGGTTTTTTTACCTTCAAAATTCACGTCATGAGTCAAGTGAACTTGTATCGTTATAACTCACGTTAAATTCTTTTATGTTACACATGTATTCTTTTTCAAATTGATATCTGAACATGTGAGAAAGTTTGACGGGTATTTAATTTGGTTCATGGCTAGTAAGTGAATATTTGAGAAAGTTTGATAGGTATTTAGAGCACAGGGTATGGTGTTGAGCCGTCGTGCTGAACTGTGAGGAAATATCAAGTTTTTCAAGGGGTATGGTGTGTGGTGGGTAAATGATCCCACAACACCAAAACCTCCACAACACCAAAAATGAGGCTCCTTGGTTGGCTTGAGCCGTGGGGTTTATGTGGGCCCTATTACTTATAAAAAAACTTATAAAACAAATTTATTAAACAAATTTATTAAACATTTCATTAAAATAAAAAAAGTACATAAATTAAAAAAAAAATACGAAAAAAAAATTAAAAAAAAATACGAAAATACAAAACATAAATTAAACTTAATTTTTTTTCCCGAAATATAATTCTCGGGTCTTCCTCTTCAACTCTTCGATGCTCTCCGCGTCTTCCGGGGACATTCCGGTAGTGTCGAAATTAAGGATTTTTAAATCCTCATTCCGTTTAGCAATATCGCAAACCGCGAGTCTTGCGGCTAACTCACGATCCATGGATTCTTTTTTCGCCTCTCGGTCAATCAAGATTTGTTCTTGCATCATTTCGGCAACCCGAGCTTTGGACGAAGAGGATGCGGCGGACGAGCTATTCGAAGATCGTTGGCTTTTTGTTCTTCGTGGAGCCCCCGAAGTGTCACACACGTGAATTTTGAATCTATTTAATTTACATGAAACGCGATAGTTCGGGTTAGACTTGTTTGTCTATTGGTGTTCCCGATTGGTTACGCATATTTTGTGTACTAATTTAAACTTTTATGAATAAAGTTCAGATCAATGACTTATTATTCGTTTACGTTACATGATAAGAAATTTTATTTTAGGAGTTGACATTTCTTTACATCAACGTAATCTCATTTTAGTCTAATACTATGCGGACTATATTAGACTCATATATCTCACTAAAACGTTTGTAGCCTTTTTACATTACACAAATAGAGTTTTCAAAATACAAGAAAATTTCAATATAAGAAAAACCATAAACATTTCTTAGTCAAACCAAAACTGGTTCCCCAACCCCATCCATAACCCACGTTTTCTTTTAGCCCTCTCCCTCATATCCACAACTTTAAATCTAGTACTTCACCCACCCATTTATTATGTGGTACTTTTGTCTCCTCCTTTCTTCTACAACCGGTGGATAACACATTTTTCCCATGGGTTTTTTTTCAAATCATAAAGCTTACAACTAACATCATTAAGGCTAGTCAACACAAGTACAACATCCACCATTTTTCCTTCTTCCCTAGACGAAATCAAAAGAGTTTTACTCTTCCCAACACCATAGCAACTCCCCAGGAAGTAACCATATAGTTGGTCACTAGTTAAAAACAAACTACAAGCCCTAACCAAACAATCCTAACCCTAAACACACTTACTTTCCTATAAATACCCCCACAATGCTCATCTAAAACACACACTCAACAAACCTTCAGAAACACAAAATATATCTTCTCACAGTTTGGAAGATCTAGCTGCTGCCAAGAAGGGTATCTTTGGTTTATGGTATGAGCATTGGGTACTAATCAAGTAGAACACTTTGAGCATAGTTATACGAGCATCCTCCTTTGTTCGTTCATCTCCATCCCGAATATCTTAAGACCATTTGTAAGTAAATATAGCCTTTGTTCATCTCGCATTGGTTGATAAATAAATACTTGCTAATACGTTTTGCAAACTAAAACAAACTAGTCACGGGTCGGGATATTGATGATGTTTCTACATGATAAGTAAAGCTATGTATTAAACATAATAACGAGGGGTCACGAGTAAGGCCTGATGAAACGTATATGTGATGACCTAAAAACAACCGAGTAAAACCATAAACAAACCATGCGAGTGTAAGCGTTTGGCTAGACCTAAAAGTAAGCCGAGCATAGACTGAACACATATGATTTTATGTATGATGTTTGTATGTCTTGATATTAGGAAACAAGTATGATATCGATCATAATAGGGTTGAGGGAAGGTGTGTTCGAGTAGCAGAGATGTACTTTACATGCATATGAAAATGACCAAAAAGGAATGGTGCACTTAAACCTACAAATTGAATATATGATACAAAGCCTTGAACTTAAATATCACTTTGTTCTTCCTGCATGCATGAGTTACTGTATAACTTGGAATGTATATGAAAACAATACAAACTAGGGCCACTTGTGTGTTATACCTTGCCACATACTTGCACTTGGACGGTTAGGACTTCAAAACTAATAAAGAGCATGTAAACGATCGCACTTTGGTTGTGTATGTTACATGTTCTCATGGACCACTAAGAAGTAGAAACAAATTTAAAGACATCAGGTAGTAAACTGGTAGAGCGTGTGTGTACATGCTTGTACAACCTTAAAACAACCACTGTCAACTCAGTTCCTATGTATGTGTAGTTGCTGCGGGTATTCATGTATGATGGCAGTAGACAAATTAAACAAAGAAATGAGAAACGTGTAGGTGTTTAGCTTGGATGAAACAATATAGGAGGTGTGTATGTGGGTGCATGAAAACGTCACCAAACCTCTACCTTGTAAATTAAACCTCGTTTGATCTTCATATAAATGTGTCGTATATGTTCATGAGTATAAGTCCTAAAGTTTGTAGTAAACAAGTAGAAGTTTTATGTCATGTAAAGTGTGTGAAGTGTGTGTATTCTTTATAAATAAACTTTCATAATAATAGCAAACAAGACAAATTCCCTTTTTCATTCTACTGTATAAAGTAACAGTCACTTTCCTATTTTCGAAATAAGGTTCATATGGTGGGGCGTTATACTCACCGTGAATCAGAAAGGGGACTAAACCCATAGTACTATTTCTACTTTGGTCAAAACGTATAGTATGTGTGTATGTAGGGCTGTAAGAGTAAAGCTAGAATATACTTCCTTTTTTTTTTCTTGTTGCACCTGCGTGATACAGTAACAAAGAAACCTCAATTCACAAACATTTTGCTTTGTTACTAGTACTCTCAACTACTAGTGTAAGAACTAGGACACATTGGTAGGACATAATAAATAAAATGTGTGGCATGTATGATGTGTAAAAATAGGAATACAAATGAGGACCACCCTTGCCCTTTGTGAAGCCTGCGTAGGCAGTGGGCAAAAAGCAACAAATACTCCTTCATGTTTATGGTCATCATGATGAATGCTTGTATGTGTATGTATGGTACAAGGTAAAAGCAAAGTGAGGTCCCCCCCCCCCCCCCCCCCCCCACATATCATGTTTCGTGTAAGCTATGTTTTCCAAAGATCAAAAGTGACCAAAATAGTACTATGTACTATGTAGGGTTGTCATGTATGCATGTATTATAAAAGAATGGCAAGAGTTATTGTATAAAAAGAGTAGAGGCAAAAGGATGCATAATTTGTGGCGTAGAACTTTCCATTGAAGTTAACCTTTAACTTAGCTATCAACACTACTTTGTGCCATGTTCTAACCGATCAAACGACCATGCCCCGTTAATCTAAGAATACAATTTAAATCTCGATACAACCTAGTTTGTAATGGTACTTCCCGTTCGTTCTACGGATTATAAATGAATTCATAAATTGCTTGTAAAATATCTAGTTTGTCACTGAAATACTTGAACTTAATTGCTCAACATATGTGTGTGATTACCCTCCTTTGCACCCATTTTAAGCGACCAAATGAACTTCCCCCAAAGGTATAAAAATACCTTGTTAAAGGTGACGCGACATAGTTTTCAAAACATCTTTCCGTTTGTCTTAAAGTTAAGTAACGAACTCGCAATTGATTTTCAAAAATACTTGTTTGACACTTGCATAAAATTGAACCTTACTTGTTTATTTTTGTTTGCGAGTGAACCACTTTGTCTAATTAATTATCTTACTTAGAGACTTCATAAAAATATGATATTTTTTATAAATATCAAAGACCTCGCGGCCTAGTTTTTATAACAAGAACCCGATTATTTGTCGGACTAAAAGATAAGGAGTTATTAAAGCCCAAAGTCGACCCCGTGACTAAAATGGTTGAACGAGAAAAATGTATAAAAACATTTTATAAATCTGTAGCAAGTATAAATTATCAACCAAGTGCATTGTACGTTAATATTTATTGTATTTAGCCTAAGTACATATATTTTACCTAGGTTACGAGTAGATCGTTTGCGCATTGTTTTGCGTGCCTTGATATTCCGTGCTATCTTTATTGATCATATTCGCTACTTCATCAAGGTGAGTTTCATAGCCCCACTTTTAATTGCTTTAACTATTTTGGGGTGAGAACATTGCTTGTTTTTAACGGATGAACATAAGTGCTTTAAACTCATACGTTTGCCTACATGATGTCTAAGTAGCGATATCCCTAGATACTTTAGCCCACTATCGTGAACCGTTAATTACTTTGTGTAAGCGCGAATGTTATGGATAGATCTATCGGGACTAACCTCCCTATCTAATTTGGTTGTGTGACCAAAGTTAGATACACTTACATTTGAGGATTTACAAATGCTTCGGGATAGGCATTTGCTCGGGCTCTTATTATTTCTTGTTGGTTGAGGTTAACGCTTCGGTGTCACGAGCTTAGGCGTAGGTGATTAAAACGTATACTTTTGATTATAATCTTGTATTTGTTATAAGATTATATGCCGGTTGTCTTGGAAAATCTTATGGTTCATCACACTATTTAAACTTAAACCTATGAACTCACCAACCTTTGTGTTGACGCTTTAGCAATGTTTTTCTCAGGTATCAAGACGGAGGAGTGACGTGGTTATGCATGGGAGATTTTTAAATGAAAATGGTCGTGACTAGTATATGGATATTTGGATCAATGTTAAATTCTTTTGAAACAATGTTTTATTATGATCTGGTGTAATTCGCTTCCGAAACAAGTTTTCTGCTTTTAATTAAATTAAAACGACTTTTAAATAGTCGTTCTTTGTATCTATGTCTTTTGATAGTCATGACCGTCGCACCCCATTGTGTTGTGTTACTCTGATAAATTGGGGGTGTGACAGATTGGTATCAGAGCTGTAGTTATAGAGAACTAGGTTATTTTATAAAACAGTTTTTATAAACGTGAGTCAAAAATTTAATTGTTTGAGAAATAATTCTAGACTATAACTAACTCAAAAAAAAAAAAAAAAATCTCCAAGAACCACTTCACTCCACGTCTTCGATACAAGTAAGTTGTGACTTGAGATAGTTTATGATTTTTGCAATGCTAAGTTTTGAATTTGATTGCTAAGTATTATTAGCGTTAGGTATTCCCTTCCCATGTTTGAGTGATAACCATAGGGACATGTAATAAAACGATTTTTTTAAAACATCCTTGTATGGATCGTTACGATACGCAAATGGTTTGTGCCATATTTATTTGAATGGCTTGTGCCATCCTTGTTTAAATGGTTTGTGCCATATTTATTTGAATGGTTTGTGCCATCTTTGATTAAATGGTTTGTGCCATATTTATTTGAATGGTTTGTGCCATATATATATATTTTCCTTTGAGATTAAACGTACGCATACTTATATTTTAGATAGTCTGCGAGACTATTATCGACTATCGAAACGTTTTGTGTTTCATATTACTATGCGCCGAATTAAAAATATCGCCATGATTCCTAGAACGAAAACTATATGAATATATTTACTTACCATGCGTTTGGTAGTATGTTAATTTGTAGTAATACTTGAATCAAACGATGCTATTATAAATGTCGAGAGGAGCAACTATTTATTGGCTTCGGTAAATTGTTACTCCACTAAACATTTATAATAGACTCGGTTGAGGAAAAGTGACCTACATTAATTAACGGTTTCGAAATTGAAATTGAATGCGTAAGTTATCATATCAAATTATTATTTTGAGCACGACCGAAGAACGACGACGACGTCACTATTTAAGATGAAATATGACGATAAAACACTTATTACAAGTATTACTCTTGTAATGCTCCAAAGAATACTACAATTTAAAGAACGAATAAATTGCGCGATATATGAACTATCCATAAATACGCAGACGCGTAAGTCAAACGGTTACCAAAGAAAATTTTTATTGGAAATAAATTACGAATCAGAGTTGTTATTTGTCCATTGGTTGCGACTAAGTTAGCATGAAATTATTATAAAATTTGAAGTTACGATATAGATATAAATTAAAGGGTTTACCCTGGGTTAAACAATTATGCCAATTTCTGCATCAAAGGGATTATCGCGTTGCGCGATATTTGAGAACCCTAGATGCGAAATGTGGGCGTACATTGAGATCTTAAATACAAGGTATAAATATACAACAATGACTGTAAAGTTTATTTAAGATTGCGAGCAAGACGCTAGACGAGAGCAAGATAAACGAAACATATAAGGTATAACAGAACATATTCCAAAATCAGAGAAATTCTTGTAATGAAATTTAGTAATTGCTCGAATTGAACATTTTGAACGATTACAGATTAAAAACATATGGAACAATTCTTGTGATGAAATTTTTGTGATAAAATTTTAGTACTCGACTCGTTTAAATCAAATTAACAATTTTTCAAGGTGTAAAAATTGTCGAAAGTGTACGAACTAGGAATAATAAGTTAAGGAAAGACGTATGAAAACAAGAACTAGTACGGGCTGCGTAATAGCCGTAAGCCGACTAAAACTCAAAAACATACTTACTCATCCGAGTTGCAAGTAATAAACATTTAACAAGAGGAAACTGCACAAAAATGAACGTCGTAATAGACCTAAATTGATGAAAGAATTGATTAAGGATAATTGTATTTATCCATCCATGCATAATCACTACTAAAAGAAAGTACAAATAATAAGTATGTGGAAGAGCATGTTAGAGGACTTTAACATTCCACGATTTACTTATTGTTTTCCGTGTAAGGACTACTTGGACATTTAAGTAGACTTATGGATTGATGTGCGAGAACTTACTCTAAATAAAAGAAAATTTACAAGACATCATACAACTCATTTCTATTTTTAGAACTTTAGAAAAATACTTCGTTTCTACCTATCAAATAACTGTCGTTTTACATTTGGTGACAGGCGAAAAGGAAAAATGCCTCTCATTCCGTTTGTCATTTTGCAATCCGAATCCGACAAGGAAATTACCCCCATCCGGAGCGTAATCACAATAAATTCGGATGACGAGCAAGATTCGCCAGTCATGATGCCAAATGTCACTACGGGATTTCCTTCCATCGTCCCAAATATTTCTACTACTATTACTATGCCGATCTCCACTCCTATGCCTTCAGCAGTGCCTGAAACTTCTAGAAAAAGAAACCGTGCTTCATCACCACCACCTAATGTTGCTCAATCCCCAGAAGAGGAGCCTACTTCAGAAGCACTCGGATTCGATGCAGAACACCTGATGGGCCGTCTAGAGGATCTAGAGGGTGACGTGGATCACCTTATCGAGCAAGATGAAGACAAGGACTTAGTGATAGCCGAGTTACGAGAGTCTCTTGAGGCTGCTGAGTCCGAGATTGAAATTTTACAAATGAGGAACAATGATACCGAGGCTAGGCAAGCCACGGATCATGCCCAAATCCAAGAGATCCTACGCCACCTAGGCCTTTAGGATTTTCCCTCCTTTCTAATAAAAGTATGATGTTTTGTAATGAATGTATGACGTGTTGTCAAGACTAAAAGAAGCCATTCATTAGTTGAATGGAATTTTGTACTTTAAGCTCCAAAACTATGTATGGAACGTAGTTCAAGAATGAAATGTACGAATTTTATGATCCGATCCCTTGAAAATTGTATTACAATAATTGTGAGAAAAGTTTGGTCAGATTTGAACAATCGTAAGAATTGATAACAATGAAAGAACTAACAAAAATATACATCGTTTGTGCGATAATGTTACACAGAAAATTTGAAATGACGGAACAAGGTTGCAAGGACCTCAAAGAGGTCATCACTCGTCAATACCAAAATGCCATTAGGGCTATCGATGCCTTTGAAGCTAGTATCCGCACGGTTGACCGAACCATGGATCCTAGTGTTTACGAAAAAGCTAAGGAAACAAGTGCTACTCCGGTTAACACTTTTGGACCTCGAAATACCCCTTCAAAAACTAAGGTAAATCATACCGTTAGTGGAAGAAAAGGGCCTTATGAGAGGAGATGCTATATGTTGAAGAACCACCCAAGGTTTAACACCATGAAGCAAGGTGCCGAAAGGTTTAACCCTCACCCTATGACTAAACCAAAGAATCACTCGTGGAAAGCGCCGCGTGTTCACCAAGGAAAAACCTTACCACCCTCTACTTGTTGTGCAAGGACAAATTTCCGGGAGGATGTTCCTAAAACAACTCCCATCTTGAACAAGAAGTACCTCGGCAACCTTCCATATTGCCGCAAGTGTGACTACCACCACAAAGGTAGTTGCGCGAACCATTGCATGCTTTGTGATGACTTTGGGCACTTGGAGGGTGATTGCCGAGTGGTAAAGTCTCATGAGAAAAATATGAAGGAACGCTACATGGAAGAATGTCGTTTAAGACAAGAAATACTTGAAATCGCCCAAGAAGGAAGCTCGAGGGCAAAGAGCGTCCAATACCCCGCCAACGTTTTACACCAGTTGTCTTTCAAGAAAAATGCGCCGACAATATTCAAGTATCAACCCAAGGGTTTCCACCCTCGTCATGGATAGAGCGTGAAAAATTCATGTTATATGAACTATTTTACTTTTATGCAAATCAAGTGACTCGACGTCCGTCGATGTTACCACCAACAAAACTTAATTATGCAACCGTACTCCAAGTATTCAATTAAATCGTGTTATTTTATCTTTAAAGCCTCTTTTGTTTAACCAACGAGAAGACTTTATTTTTCATGTGTCGGAGGAAAAATTCATCCGCCAAAATTTTACTTAAGAAAAAGATTTCTTCAACAATATTTTCTTTACCAATCGAAGAGAAATAAATAAAGTAAATTTTACCTAAAAGATTTTTGAAAAATATTATTTAGAAAATATCAAAATTTATTTTACTATAAGAAATTACGAGCGGAAACACTTATTAGTGGGAATAATAACAATCGAAATAATGTAAGTTAGAAGATTAATAAAGGTATTATTAATCAAACGCCACAACTAATAGTGAAATATTTTGGTAAGAACTACCATGTAATGTTGTGGAACTTGGTTTGACTACCAACTCGATGTGGAGAACAAGAACTATTGATAAACTTGACGAGAACTAGTACGAATGAATTTTTGGAAATTATTTTGTTAATTGTGAAAAGTGAGCAACGGTAACGAACGAAATGCACCGTGGACTACCAATATATAATTACAACCTCAAAGAGTCAAATTGTGATGAAAAGGAGGATGCAACCGTTTGTCCCGAGACGTACGTAGCCTGATCAACTACGTATGATCGAGGTCGAACGCGAGTATGCTCATAGTAGTCATCGTAAAAATAGAGTATATTAGTACTAATAGAATATATTGAGGTTATCCTATTTCTTCAAGGAAAATTTATTATGTGCTATGAACGTCAAACATTTCTATACCGTCTTAAGTAAAAGCGTCGAGAACGCGATACGAGTAAACCTAGTATAATTATTTTCTTCGCCACTATTACATACCAAAGCGTTTATGACACGCAAATACTAAGAACGTCAATTGTTTTTTTTTACAACAACTAAACTCTAATAGATTAGAGTTGGAATATCGAAAACAAATTTTAAATAATAACAAGAAGAACGAAAGGTCATTTGAGTAAGACCTAAATTTAACGGATAATGATAAATCACCGTAACTTAACCCATGTTAAAGAACAATGGGTCAAAATAAGCATGCTTTTGTATATAACTGGAATACCGAGACCACTTGACAAAGATCTATTCAATGATGTTTGAGCATCACACCATACTCATAAGCTTAAGAAATATTATATACTTTCTTCATAGAAGGAATTCAAAAAGAACTATGATTTAAATATATTATAAATGGTGCACGCGTTTTTCTCTCCATGAAAAAGGAGATAAACGAGGAGAAACGCAAACTAAATTTATTAATTAACGAAATTATCTAATATTCAATGTCACATAAAAGGAAGAAACGTCTTGATCACCATGTGTTAAGACTCAGCTGTTTAAGATTTTTGGGAAAACCTTGACGCATACGCTACTTATCACTACCAAGTAGACGGATAATGTGAACGGGATTAATCAAACTACGTGGAACGATTTTTACATGTGCAATATATAACCATCTAGGCGAAAAATGACAATACGCGACACTTTAAAGTGGAAGTAATACGCGGGATGACGCGAAACTTAATAATGAGAAAACTCATCAAACAAAACCGACATCGTCGAGAAAAATTGGACATACAAGAAAAGACTTAGGGAACGCCATAGAACCGTGTACAAGTCGAAAGGAATTTTCGTTTGTTTTAATCCTAACAAGATTATAGTAACTTTAATCTTAGCAACAAACTAAAGAAAAACGAACGCATTGAACACCATGAAACGAAGATAAAAATTTAATTGACCCCTTGTTTTGACAATGACATCGACGTGCTAGTTTTGAGGACAAAACTCAATTTAAGGGATTACGAATGTCACACACGTGAATTTTGAATCTATTTAATTTACATGAAACGCGATAGTTCGGGTTAGACTTGTTTGTCTATTGGTGTTCCCGATTGGTTACGCATATTTTGTGTACTAATTTAAACTTTTATGAATAAAGTTCAGATCAATGACTTATTATTCGTTTACGTTACATGATAAGAAATTTTATTTTAGGAGTTGACATTTCTTTACATCAACGTAATCTCATTTTAGTCTAATACTATGCGGACTATATTAGACTCATATATCTCACTAAAACGTTTGTAGCCTTTCTACATTACACAAATAGAGTTTTCAAAATACAAGAAAATTTCAATATAAGAAAAACCATAAACATTTCTTAGTCAAACCAAAACTGGTTCCCCAACCCCATCCATAACCCACGTTTTCTTTTAGCCCTCTCCCTCATATCCACAACTTTAAATCTAGTACTTCACCCACCCATTTATTATGTGGTACTTTTGTCTCCTCCTTTCTTCTACAACCGGTGGATAACACATTTTTCCCATGGGTTTTTTTTCAAATCATAAAGCTTACAACTAACATCATTAAGTCTAGTCAACACAAGTACAACATCCACCATTTTTCCTTCTTCCCTAGACGAAATCAAAAGAGTTTTACTCTTCCCAACACCATAGCAACTCCCCAGGAAGTAACCATATAGTTGGTCACTAGTTAAAAACAAACTACAAGCCCTAACCAAACAATCCTAACCCTAAACACACTTACTTTCCTATAAATACCCCCACAATGCTCATCTAAAACACACACTCAACAAACCTTCAGAAACACAAAATATATCTTCTCACAGTTTGGAAGATCTAGCTGCTGCCAAGAAGGGTATCTTTGGTTTATGGTATGAGCATTGGGTACTAATCAAGTAGAACACTTTGAGCATAGTTATACGAGCATCCTCCTTTGTTCGTTCATCTCCATCCCGAATATCTTAAGACCATTTGTAAGTAAATATAGCCTTTGTTCATCTCGCATTGGTTGATAAATAAATACTTGCTAATACGTTTTGCAAACTAAAACAAACTAGTCACGGGTCGGGATATTGATGATGTTTCTACATGATAAGTAAAGCTATGTATTAAACATAATAACGAGGGGTCACGAGTAAGGCCTGATGAAACGTATATGTGATGACCTAAAAACAACCGAGTAAAACCATAAACAAACCATGCGAGTGTAAGCGTTTGGCTAGACCTAAAAGTAAGCCGAGCATAGACTGAACACATATGATTTTATGTATGATGTTTGTATGTCTTGATATTAGGAAACAAGTATGATATCGATCATAATAGGGTTGAGGGAAGGTGTGTTCGAGTAGCAGAGATGTACTTTACATGCATATGAAAATGACCAAAAAGGAATGGTGCACTTAAACCTACAAATTGAATATATGATACAAAGCCTTGAACTTAAATATCACTTTGTTCTTCCTGCATGCATGAGTTACTGTATAACTTGGAATGTATATGAAAACAATACAAACTAGGGCCACTTGTGTGTTATACCTTGCCACATACTTGCACTTGGACGGTTAGGACTTCAAAACTAATAAAGAGCATGTAAACGATCGCACTTTGGCTGTGTATGTTACATGTTCTCATGGACCACTAAGAAGTAGAAACAAATTTAAAGACATCAGGTAGTAAACTGGTAGAGCGTGTGTGTACATGCTTGTACAACCTTAAAACAACCACTGTCAACTCAGTTCCTATGTATGTGTAGTTGCTGCGGGTATTCATGTATGATGGCAGTAGACAAATTAAACAAAGAAATGAGAAACGTGTAGGTGTTTAGCTTGGATGAAACAATATAGGAGGTGTGTATGTGGGTGCATGAAAACGTCACCAAACCTCTACCTTGTAAATTAAACCTCGTTTGATCTTCATATAAATGTGTCGTATATGTTCATGAGTATAAGTCCTAAAGTTTGTAGTAAACAAGTAGAAGTTTTATGTCATGTAAAGTGTGTGAAGTGTGTGTATTCTTTATAAATAAACTTTCATAATAATAGCAAACAAGACAAATTCCCTTTTTCATTCTACTGTATAAAGTAACAGTCACTTTCCTATTTTCGAAATAAGGTTCATATGGTGGGGCGTTATACTCACCGTGAATCAGAAAGGGGACTAAACCCATAGTACTATTTCTACTTTGGTCAAAACGTATAGTATGTGTGTATGTAGGGCTGTAAGAGTAAAGCTAGAATATACTTCCTTTTTTTTTCTTGTTGCACCTGCGTGATACAGTAACAAAGAAACCTCAATTCACAAACATTTTGCTTTGTTACTAGTACTCTCAACTACTAGTGTAAGAACTAGGACACATTGGTAGGACATAATAAATAAAATGTGTGGCATGTATGATGTGTAAAAATAGGAATACAAATGAGGACCACCCTTGCCCTTTGTGAAGCCTGCGTAGGCAGTGGGCAAAAAGCAACAAATACTCCTTCATGTTTATGGTCATCATGATGAATGCTTGTATGTGTATGTATGGTACAAGGTAAAAGCAAAGTGAGGTCCCCCCCCACATATCATGTTTCGTGTAAGCTATGTTTTCCAAAGATCAAAAGTGACCAAAATAGTACTATGTACTATGTAGGGTTGTCATGTATGCATGTATTATAAAAGAATGGCAAGAGTTATTGTATAAAAAGAGTAGAGGCAAAAGGATGCATAAGTTGTGGCGTAGAACTTTCCATTGAAGTTAACCTTTAACTTAGCTATCAACACTACTTTGTGCCATGTTCTAACCGATCAAACGACCATGCCCCGTTAATCTAAGAATACAATTTAAATCTCGATACAACCTAGTTTGTAATGGTACTTCCCGTTCGTTCTACGGATTATAAATGAATTCATAAATTGCTTGTAAAATATCTAGTTTGTCACTGAAATACTTGAACTTAATTGCTCAACATATGTGTGTGATTACCCTCCTTTGCACCCATTTTAAGCGACCAAATGAACTTCCCCCAAAGGTATAAGAATACCTTGTTAAAGGTGACGCGACATAGTTTTCAAAACATCTTTCCGTTTGTCTTAAAGTTAAGTAACGAACTCGCAATTGATTTTCAAAAATACTTGTTTGACACTTGCATAAAATTGAACCTTACTTGTTTATTTTTGTTTGCGAGTGAACCACTTTGTCTAATTAATTATCTTACTTAGAAACTTCATAAAAATATGATATTTATTAAATATCAAAGACCTCGCGGCCTAGTTTTTATAACAAGAACCCGATTATTTGTCGGACTAAAAGATAAGGAGTTATTAAAGCCCAAAGTCGACCCCGTGACTAAAATGGTTGAACGAGAAAAATGTATAAAAACATTTTATAAATCTGTAGCAAGTATAAATTATCAACCAAGTGCATTGTACGTTAATATTTATTGTATTTAGCCTAAGTACATATATTTTACCTAGGTTACGAGTAGATCGTTTGCGCATTGTTTTGCGTGCCTTGATATTCCGTGCTATCTTTATTGATCATATTCGCTACTTCATCAAGGTGAGTTTCATAGCCCCACTTTTAATTGCTTTAACTATTTTGGGGTGAGAACATTGCTTGTTTTTAACGGATGAACATAAGTGCTTTAAACTCATACGTTTGCCTACATGATGTCTAAGTAGCGATATCCCTAGATACTTTAGCCCACTATCGTGAACCGTTAATTACTTTGTGTAAGCGCGAATGTTATGGATAGATCTATCGGGACTAACCTCCCTATCTAATTTGGTTGTGTGACCAAAGTTAGATACACTTACATTTGAGGATTTACAAATGCTTCGGGATAGGCATTTGCTCGGGCTCTTATTATTTCTTGTTGGTTGAGGTTAACGCTTCGGTGTCACGAGCTTAGGCGTAGGTGATTAAAACGTATACTTTTGATTATAATCTTGTATTTGTTATAAGATTATATGCCGGTTGTCTTGGAAAATCTTATGGTTCATCACACTATTTAAACTTAAACCTATGAACTCACCAACCTTTGTGTTGACGCTTTAGCAATGTTTTTCTCAGGTATCAAGACGGAGGAGTGACGTGGTTATGCATGGGAGATTTTTAAATGAAAATGGTCGTGACTAGTATATGGATATTTGGATCAATGTTAAATTCTTTTGAAACAATGTTTTATTATGATCTGGTGTAATTCGCTTCCGAAACAAGTTTTCTGCTTTTAATTAAATTAAAACGACTTTTAAATAGTCGTTCTTTGTATCTATGTCTTTTGATAGTCATGACCGTCGCACCCCATTGTGTTGTGTTACTCTGATAAATTGGGGGTGTGACACGAAGGACGCGGGATTGTGTCGTCTCCAAACATTTCCGGCTCTTCGTCGACATTGGTTACACGACCCCGGGTACGACGAGCTTGTGTTGACTCGGGGTTTTGCCACTTGTATATGTCTCGCAAAAAAATCCACGCTTCACGATGCCTAAACTCGGTCTTGTATGTTTCCTTAAACATTGTGCAAACCCGCGAGTACAAAAGCTCGTCATTCTCACCACTTGCCAACGTGGTAGCATCGTAAAGAGCATTAAACTTGCCAACAAGTCCGTTCATCGGCGTCCACTTACCCGTTAACATGTTCTTGTTACGCTTCTTGTAATCCTTTTCCGATGCAACCTTATTATACTCGGCCATAATCTTGTACCAAAAAGTATCCTTCGATTGATCGCTTCCGTTTCTCGGATCCTCGGAAATTAGGATAAAACACTTGGCCAAAAGCCGTTCCTCGGCTTGAGTCCAATAAGTTCGGTCGGTTTTTGGCTCACGTGGTTTTTTCCCACTAGCTTGTTTTTTGGCTATAGATTTTTTTAGGTTTCTTTTGATTGGTTCGTCCTCCTCCTCCTCCTCCTCCTCGTCTCCCACGGTATTGTCATCTTCGTCACGAAGCTCGGTTTGTGGTTGAGATCAATGTGTTGGGTAAGTTGAAGGTACTTGGGATTGTGAGGGATTACATATACCTTGTGTTTGCATCCACATTTGAAATTGCTCCGGAGAACAATTAACAAACGGGTTAATCATCAAGGGTGGGATTTGGATGTTGGGTCGTGAAGGTGTAGGAGAATTAGAGTTAACGGAAGATGGTGTTGTAGGGTTAGACGAAGACCCGGCGTTGGTGTTGTTAAAGTACTCGTAGACCCAATTGTTCACATTGTTCGGATCCACTACTCCTATGTTTTAGTTTTTGTAATGTGTATATTTAGTTTTATAAAAAATGGGATGTTTTGTGGGGTTTTATAGTGAAAAAATAGGGTTTTTTTGAAAATTTCGGGCCTCCCCCCGCTCCTCCAACGTTCCAATTTTTAAATGCAACGGCTATAATTATTTTTGAAAATTTTTTAAAAAAAAAACAAAGTAAATAAATAAATATGCACGAAAACGCGCGTCGTCCCCTCGGCTTGAGACACGAAAACGTCACACGGGGTGTGGTTTCTGGCGCTGTCGTGCTGCGTTTTTGCATGGCGCGAGGGGTTATGGCCCCGTACCCTGTGCTCTTAATTTGATTCATGCCTGATAAGTGTATATTTGAGAAAGTTTGATAGGTATTTAATTTGGTTCACTTGTGATAAGTGAATACTTGAGAAAATTTTATAGGTATTTTGAACCACCTAACTCCATGTCACGTACGTATGTAATTTAACATGTGTAGCCAGTTGACGGTCATAAAAGTATAAAACGTGAAAATATACAGTATTGAACTAAAATTTGAAAGTTTGATGGTTATTCTGGTTTTTATATGTTATGTTTAGTCTTTATTTTACCTAATTCGTATCTAAGGGTCAAAATTCGAGTAAGCCTAATAGTAGCTAAGAATAAAGGTCGGTTGGCAATATCTAAGCCCAACCCGACCCGGAGTCATTGTAAGAGTCGGTTCCCCCTCATCTCTATAAATGGAGGTGAGGGAGAACAAACCAATTACGTCATTCTTTCAATAAACTAATCGGGAAACGATTAGGGATATTACCTTGTGTGAGCGTCGATTTTCTTTTCTGTTGATTTCTGTTGTGTGTGTTCTTCGTGATCGAGTATTCCGCATCTAGATAACCAGGATTGTAGGGATTAAACCCTGCAAGTGGTATCAGAGCTTGGGTCTTCGAGTCGCTGGTTGCTAGGATCGATCGAAAAGAGTTCTTGGTGTTGAGGGTAATCCACATCAAGTTGCAGTAGTGGGTTTCGACCAAAAAAAAAAGGGTTGTTGATCGGTTTGATTAACAAGGATCTGCCATTGTTGTTTTTTGTGTCGAAGGATAAGACAGAAGGAAGAAGAAAGCTAGTTGGTTTTTTTCAATAAAAGTCAACTGTAAAAAAAATACTACGAAGGGTTAATACAAAAGTTTTATTTTCTTGGGCTAGTTTTGTACCAAGAATAATATTGGGCCTAGTTTAGTTAAGATTATTTTTTGTTTTTTTTAAAACAAAAGGGTAGTATTATTACTTCGAGTATTTTAACACAAGGGGACTTCGTAATTCGTGTTTAACATATCACAAGGTTTAGCGAGTTACTGAAGGGACTTTGTCGGTTTATGATTGTAAGGTTTTTCACAAGGTTTAGCAAATCAACAAAGGGATTAAAGAATGACGGGAGCCAAGTTTGACATCGAGAAATTCGATGAAACTGGTGATTTCGGGTTATGGAGAATCAAGATGCGTGCTTTATTAATCCAGACCGGATGTGAAGCAGCTCTGGAGGTTTTACCCGCGAATATGGAAGCTGAAGAGAAATCTAAGCTTGACAAGAAAGCTCACAGTGCCATGATTTTGTGTTTAGGTAACAAGGTCCTGAGAGAGGTTACCGGAGAGACGACTGCAGGGGGGTTTGGTCAAAGCTCGAGTCTTTGTATATGACAAAGTCATTGGCCAATAAGTTGTACCGGAAGAAGAAGTTGTATACATTCTACATGCCGACTGGACGTAAGATTTCCGAGCATATAGATGAGTTTAACAAAATCGTTCTTGATTTAGCAAATATTGAGGTAAAATTCGAAGATGAAGATCTTGCTTTATTGTTACTCACGTCTTTACCAGCATCATACGAACACTTTGTGGATACCTTGCTTTATGGACGGGAAGATTTTACTTTGGAGGATGTGATGGCCACACTAAATTCAAAGGAAATCAAAGAAAGGTCCAAGGCGAAGGGGGATGATGGTGAAGGGTTATACGTGAGGGGAAGAACTGATCACAGGAATTCGCATCAGTCAAAGGGAAAGTCAAGATCGAAGTCTCGAGGTGGAAGACTCAAATGCTTTATTTGCCAATCTGAGGAGCACTTGAGAAGAGACTGTCCGAAGAATAATCATAAGAAGTCAAAAGGTTACGTCAAGAAAGATGATCAACCAAGCTCCAGTGGTTCGATTTACGACGATTATGAGGTGATGAGTGCAGAAAGACTGCAAGATTGGATCATGGATTCAGGAGGTTCATATCACATGTCACCCAGGTTAGATGTATTTTTTGATTTTCTGGAATGCGATGGGGGCAGCGTACTGTTGGGTGACGACATGGAGTGCAAGATCAGGGGTATTGGTAAGGTAAATGTACAACTGAAAGATGGGTCAAGTTTTGTGTTACACAATGTCAGGTACATTCCTGAACTGAGAAGAAACTTGATATCGCTGGGAACTCTTGAAAAAGAGGGATATACCGTAAAATTGCAGTCGGGCAAAATCAAGGTGATTAATGGTTCTAGGGTTATTATATCTGGAACCTGAAGGGAGAACTGTGTGTACTCTTTGGATGGCCATGCATTGGCCGGTGAGCTTAATGCTAGTGTTGAAGAAAAAGACAGTCTTGTGCAAGTTTGGCATAAAAGACTGGGCCATATTAGTGAGGCGGGACTACACGTGCTGGAAAAGCAGGGTTTGTTTGGCAAGAAGAGTCTAGGTAAGCTCGATTTTTATGATAATTGTGTTATGGGAAAGTCACATCGAGTCCGTTTCGGTGTAGGAAGGCACACTACTCAGAGAGTGATAGACTATGTTCATTCAGACTTATGGGGTCCGTCTCAGGTGGAATCATTGGGAGGTAAGAGGTATTTCTTATCTATTGTTGATGATTATTCCAAGAGGGTATGGGTTTATGTTCTTAGGTTCAAACACGAAGCATTTGAAAAGTTCAAAGAGTGGAAGCAGTTAGTAGAAAATCAGACTGGGAGGACGGTTAAGAAGCTTAGGATGGATAATGGTCTTGAGTTCTGTAACCGGGAGTTTAATCAGCTATGCACTGAGAGTGGGATTGCTAGACATTTGACAGTTGTCGGGACGCCGCAGCAGAATGGGTTAGCAGAACGGATAAACAGAACTCTCATGGACAAGGTACGCTGTTTATTAATACAGTCTGGATTGCCCAAGACCTTCTGGGCGGAAGCGACATGTACGACCGCATATCTTATAAATAGGTCACCATCGACAGCGATTGAGAAGAAGACACATATGGAGATGTGGTCGGGACATCCTAGTGATTATGGGATGTTGAGGGTTTTCGGCTGTGTCGCGTATTCACACGTTAAACAAGGTAAGCTCGAGCCGAGAGCAGTAAAATGCGTTCTTTTGGGGTATCCTGAAGGTGTAAAGGGATACAGACTATATAGGCTTGATAATGAATCACCTAAAATACTCACAAGCAGGAACGTGGTCTTCAATGAAAGTGTCATGTACAAAGACACGTTGAAGGATACTGGTGCAGGAAAAGATAAGTCTGTTGAGGAATTACAGTTTGAGGTGGAACTGCAGAGGTTAAATAATCATACGCCTGAGGAAGACCAGACGGATCAGGAAGATGGCTATGATGAAGGTGCAAGGGTTCAAGAAATTGATCATTCACCGGATATCACAGATTATCAATTGGTTCGAGATAGAGAGCCAAGGACAAGAACGAAACCGACAAGGTTTCAGAATGAGAGTAATATGGTTGCTTACGCGTTTGCTGCAGCAGAGGAAGAAGATACTCATGAACCATTGACATACCAGGAAGCAGTTGCTTGTGAAGACATTTCTAAGTGGAAAGCTGCTATGAAAGAAGAGATGGATTCTCTGAGGAAGAACAAGACCTGGGTGTTAGTAGATCATCCAGCTGGGCAAAAGCTGGTGAGTTGCAAATGGCTGTTCAAAATAAAGGAAGGGATTGAAGGTGTTCAAAAGCCTAGGTACAAGGCAAGGTTGGTGGCTCGTGGATTCACACAAAGGGCAGGTATTGATTACAATGAAGTATTTTCACCGGTAGTTCGACACACATCTATTCGGGTTATACTTGCATTGACTGCGTGTAAAGATTATGAGCTGTAGCAGCTTGATGTAAAGACGGCGTTTTTACACGGAAATCTTGAAGAAGTGATCTACATGAGGCAACCACCGGGATTTGAACAAGGTAACAAGGTATGTTTGTTAAAAAAATCTCTTTGTGGTTTGAAGCAGTCACCTAGGCAATGGTACAAGAGGTTCGATGAGTATATGTTAAGCAATGGGTTTAAGCGTAGCAGTTACGACAGCTGCGTATATTACAGGAGTTATGCACCAGGGGAGTATATCTATCTATTGTTATATGTAGACGATATGCTGATTGCTTGTAAAAGCAAGGCTGAGATCGCGGCTACCAAGTCTTTGCTTAAAACGGAGTTCGACATGAAAGAGCTCGGGGAAGCAAAGAAGATTCTTGGTATGGAGATCGTCAGGGATCGGATTCGCAAGATTCTGAGGGTGTCACAATCCGGGTACGTTTCTAAAGTTTTAAACAGGTTTAGAATGAACAATGGGAAGTCGGTTCAGACACCATTGGGTGGGCACTTCAAGCTGTCATTGAAGGATTGCCCGGTTAGGGATTGTGATGTTGAAAGAATGAGTAGGGTGCCGTATGCAAATGCGGTTGGGAGCTTAATGTACTTGATGGTGTGCACGAGGCCAGACATAGTGTATGCAGTAAGTGTAGTTAGCAGATATTTGGCGAATCCGGGTAAACTCCATTGGAAAGCAGTGAAGTGGATTATGAAATATTTGTAGGGCACTGTAAACGTGGGTTTGGTGCATGGGACAAATCGTGGCAACCATGTGGACGTAACAGGTTTTGTTGATTCAGACTACGTTAAGGATCCGGATAAAGGTAGGTTTCTCACTGGTTACGCATTTTTAGTACAAGGATGTGTTGTAAGCTGGAAGACAACGCTACAACACGTGGTGGCTCTTTCAACTACAGAGGCAGAGTATATGGCCCTTACGGAGGCTGTGAAGGAAGCTATTTGGCTAAGGGGACTCTTGGAAGAGTTGGGCGTGAAGCTCAACACTGTTGCAGTTAATTATGATAATCAGGGCGCGATTCACTTATCGCGGAATCATGTTTTTCATGAGAGGACAAAGCACATCAATGTGCGTTATCACTTTATCAGAGAAGTCTTGGAAGCAAAGACGGTTAAAGTTCTGAAGGTGGCTACTGAACACAATGTTGTGGATGCCTTGACGAAGGTGGTACCTGGACGCAAGTTACAACACTGCTTGGAGTTGCTGAGTGTTGGGATAGGCTAATATAAAGTCTAAGGTGGAAATTGTTATGTTTAGTCTTTATTTTACCTAATTCATATCTAGGGGTCAAGAGTCGAGTAAGCCTAATAGTAGCTAAGAATAAAGGTCGGTTGGCAATGTCTAAGCTCAACCCGACCCGGAGTCATTGTAAGAGTCGGTTCCCCCTCATCTCTACAAAAGGAGGTGAGGGAGAACAAACCAATTACGTCATTCTTTCAATAAACTAATCGGAAAATGATTAGGGATATTACCTTGTGTGGGCGTCGCTTTTCTTTTCTGTTGATTTCTGTTGTGTGTGTTCTTCGTGATCGAGTATTCCGCATCTAGATAACCAGGATTGTAAGGATTAAACCCTACATTATATATTAGGTTCATATTCCGATAAGTGAATATTTAATAAAGTTATTACAGTAAGTTTTACTTTGAAAACTTGTTAAGTTTCAAATAGGTTGACATGCTCAATAGAGCAGTTGAATTCTGTATGATGGAGCTAAATTTGGCCGAACCGTCTTAAACTATCATCTTATAAAGATGATAATGATTTCGAGGTTTTAGGTGTGACATAATAAGGTCCCCCATGGCGACCCGTAAGGTACTTGCCTACTATATACTATTTTCTTTCAACTTGACAAGCTTGATTACAATTTTCTTTCAACTTTTGACGATATACATAGAATTTTGATATGTAGTAAGTGTTTACGATCAAATCACTGCAGCAGTGATTCGATCTTAAACAAATAGTCAAAGCAGGTCATATAGGGACATGATAAAATAAATATTTCTTTTCCCTCGGCATCACATAAGTTTCTCGGCCAGGCTGCACAAATTATTTTCTCTTCTATAGCAAAGGTAAAGTGTCGTTAAGTTCAGCTAACTTGTTGCAAACTTGCAAGTTGCAACTAATTATGTTATTGGAAGATTCTAAAGTCAGATTATTGCTACTGAAACACCCATTTTTTGATCGTAGGAGACTGAAAGTCATTTTGGTATAACTTCAAAGTTAGAACAAATAATGTGGAATATTATTTGGATCAAAAGAAATCTATACGCAAGTGTTTGGCTTTTGACAAGATAAGAATTTATAGCCATATAGGATAAGAATTAGCAAAACTAGCGTAATAATATGTTTCAACATGAGATTACGACGCTGATTATTACTAATACCGGACTAAAAGATGCATGCACACCACATTAATAATTAATAAGCTTTCATATAATTAGTGGTTAGCTAATTATGGTACAGTCTTCTTGTGGCCCACGTCTTGTTGCTTAACATAGGAATGCATATTACTTTTTCTTAATCAATGCATATGAAAAATGAAAATGAGTCCATTAATTATCTGTAAATATTTTCACTTATGAATTACATGCAACAGGCTACAAGTGCATTGTGTTTCCCCTTCTCTCAAGTTACTTGATGCTCATAAGTCATAACCACATACCAAATAAATCTAGGTAGGATTCATTTCATTGTCATATTGCTATATTAAGCGAGATACATATGCATAGTGTACTAATAATCCACAAATCTTGTTCAATTCATAACACTACAACAAAACAAGTGTTTAGGGTCGCCCTTTTTCTAAGGTCGACTTAGTCGTCCCTAGATTAAGGGGGGACCCACCACCTTTACAACAAATTCTTGGTCAAAAGGGCTGTGGGGAAAAAATGGGGACCACAAAACCTAGGGACGACTTAGTCGTCCCTAGGTTAAATAAACTTATTTTTCCCTTTTTAAATCTTTTTTATATATTTAAAATTAATATAAATATTTTTTATTTAAAAAGTTTAAAATGAAAGTGGGGACCAGAAAACCTAGGGACGACTTAGTCGTCCCTAGGTTAAATAAACTTATTTTTCCCGTTTTTAAATCTTTTTTATATATTTAAAATTAATATAAATATTTTTTATTTAAAAAGTTTAAAATGAAAGTGGACCCACTTTAACTTAGGGACGACTAAGTCGTCCCTAGGTTAAGTAAATATATTTTTTTATCTTTTTTATTTATTTAAAATTATTTAAAATTAATATAAATATTATTTAAAAAAACGTTTAAAAAACGTATAAATATAAATAATTTTAAAATTAAATTATTTAAAATTACTTTATACATATTTAAAAAAATATATATATTTAGTTAAAAATAACTTTATACCTATTTAAAAAAAACCTTTATATATATTTAAAAAAAATTTATATATTTAGAAAAAAAATTATACATATTTAAAAATAACTTTATACATATTAAAAAAACTTTATACATATTTAAAAAAAATTTATACATATTTAGAAAAAAAAGTATACATATTTAAAAATAACTTTATACATATTTAAAAAAAAACTTTATACATATTTAAAAAAAATTTATACATATTTAGAAAAAAAAGTATACATATTTAAAAATAACTTTATACATATTTAAAAAAAAACTTTATACATATTTAAAAAAAACTTTATACATATTTAAAAAAAACTTTATACATATTTAAAAAAAACTTTATATTTATTTAAAAAAAACTTTATACATATTTAAAAAAACTTTATATTTATTTAAAAAAAACTTTAGATATATATTTAACACTTAAACACGCGCTTAATTAAAAATATATATTACAACGATAATAGATTCATAAATAAGAAAAAAAACATCACAAACTAGTTAAAACTAAACGTACAGATTAACACATAATAATAAAATACAAATTAACACATTAAAATAACAAATAGATTACTACTCAAAGCTAAGATTTTCCATATCATTTAAAAGCTCATGAAGTATTGCAGCCGATTGACATGCGTGGTCTTCAGGATGCCTTTCCATTTCTAGTCTTGTCTCTAACATCTTTATCTTTAGATCTTTGATCTTGCAATTAGAGCACTCAGTTGGTGCAGATTGAGAAGGACCTGTATAAGAACTTGGATGTGAACCTTGAGGTGTTGAAGATCCAGGGGAAGATCTTATACGGAGTTCGAGATCAAAATCATCCTTCCATTTAAAATATTTACATCCATAATCATTTGTTTTTGGCTGTTACAAAGTAAACAAATAACATGACATGTCATTTTAATAATCACACGTATTACATAACTAAAACATTTGATTGTTTACCTTCGAAAGAGGACACGCATAGTAAAGTTTACCAAAGCTATGAGGTTGATGTGACTGTCTCAACACAATATATCCCTTTCTACATGTACACTTATAAGCTTCAAGCGGATCCATATTATGCAAAATCGGGTGGTGGTGGTGGTGAGTTTGGTATGAGAGGATAAGAGTTTGTGAGGATAAGAGCTACCATAAATAAAGATAAAAATTTAGGGTCGACACATTTAGGGACGACTTAGTCGACCCTAGCTTTCCCGCCACAATTTTCCCGCCAGCATTTACCGCCAACATTTCCCGCCAATATTTGGAATCACTAGTTGAACCTATAACGTATAACCCTAACATATGGACTCACCGGTTGAACCTATAACGTATAACCGTAACATATGGACTCGTTGGTTGAACCTATAACGTATAACCCTAACATATGGACTCGTTGGTTGAACCTATAACGTATAACCGTAACATATGGACTCATCGGTTGAACCTATAACGTATAACCCTAACATATGGACTCACCGGTTGAACCTATAACGTATAACCCTAACATATGGACTCATCGGTTGAACCTATAACGTATAACCCTAACATATGGACTCATTGGTTGAACCTATAACGTATAACCGTAACATATGGACTCGTCGGTTGAACCTATAACGTATAACCGTAACATATGGACTCGTTGGTTGAACCTATAACGTATAACCCTAACATATGGACTCGTTGGTTGAACCTATAACGTATAACCGTAACATATGGACTCATCGGTTGAACCTATAACGTATAACCCTAACATATGGACTCACCGGTTGAACCTATAACGTATAACCCTAACATATGGACTCATCGGTTGAACCTATAACGTATAACCCTAACATATGGACTCATTGGTTGAACCTATAACGTATAACCGTAACATATGGACTCGTCGGTTGAACCTATAACGTATAACCGTAACATATGGACTCGTTGGTTGAACCTATAACGTATAACCCTAACATATGGACTCGTTGGTTGAACCTATAACGTATAACCGTAACATATGGACTCATCGGTTGAACCTATAACGTATAACCCTAACATATGGACTCATCGGTTGAACCTATAACGTATAACCGTAACATATGGACTCGTTGGTTGAACCTATAACGTATAACCGTAACATATGGACTCGTTGGTTGAACCTATAACGTATAACCGTAACATATGGACTCGTTGGTTGAACCTATAACGTATAACCGTAACATATGGACTCGTCGGTTGAACCTATAACGTATAACCCTAACATATGGACTCACCGGTTGAACCTATAACGTATAACCGTAACATATGGACTCACCGGTTGAACCTATAACGTATAACCCTAACATATGGACTCATCGGTTGAACCTATAACGTATAACCCTAACATATGGACTCACCGGTTGAACCTATAACGTATAACCGTAACATATGGACTCGTCGGTTGAACCTATAACGTATAACCCTAACATATGGACTTATCGGTTGAACCTATAACGTATAACCCTAACATATGGACTCATTGGTTGAACCTATAACGTATAACCGTAACATATGGACTCGTCGGTTGAACCTATAACGTATAACCGTAACATATGGACTTGTTGGTTGAACCTATTACGTATAACCGTAACATATGGACTCACCGGTTGAACCTATAACGTATAACCGTAACATATGGACTCGTCGGTTGAACCTATAACGTATAACCCTAACATATGGACTCGTCGGTTGAACTTATAACGTATAACCCTAACATATGGACTCACCGGTTGAACCTATAACGTATAACCCTAACATATGGACTCATCGGTTGAACCTATAACGTATAACCCTAACATATGGACTCATTGGTTGAACCTATAACGTATAACCGTAACATATGGACTCGTCGGTTGAACCTATAACGTATAACCGTAACATATGGACTCGTTGGTTGAACCTATAACGTATAACCGTAACATATGGACTCGTCGGTTGAACCTATAACGTATAACCCTAACATATGGACTCATTGGTTGAACCTATAACGTATAACCGTAACATATGGACTCGTCGGTTGAACCTATAACGTATAACCGTAACATATGGACTCGTTGGTTGAACCTATAACGTATAACCGTAACATATGGACTCACCGGTTGAACCTATAACGTATAACCGTAACATATGGACTCGTCGGTTGAACCTATAACGTATAACCCTAACATATGGACTCATTGGTTGAACCTATAACGTATAACCGTAACATATGGACTCGTCGGTTGAACCTATAACGTATAACCGTAACATATGGACTCGTTGGTTGAACCTATAACGTATAACCGTAACATATGGACTCACCGGTTGAACCTATAACGTATAACCGTAACATATGGACTCGTCGGTTGAACCTATAACGTATAACCCTAACATATGGACTCGTCGGTTGAACCTATAACGTATAACCCTAACATATGGACTCACCGGTTGAACCTATAACGTATAACCCTAACATATGGACTCATCGGTTGAACCTATAACGTATAACCCTAACATATGGACTCATTGGTTGAACCTATAACGTATAACTGTAACATATGGACTCGTCGGTTGAACCTATAACGTATAACCGTAACATATGGACTCGTTGGTTGAACCTATAACGTATAACCATAACATATGGACTCGTCGGTTGAACCTATAACGTATAACCGTAACATATAGACTCACCGGTTGAACGTATAACCGTAACATATGGACTCATCGGTTGAACCTATAACAAATTAAGTATAACGTATATTTTAATATTAATTATAATAATTTATTTTGATTTTTATTATTAATTTTATTACATATAGGGAAGATATAATGCAAAAATCTCTTGAAAAACACTTAGGGACGACTTTGTCGTCCCTAAATATCAAAGTATGTCGTCCCTAAAAAACCCTCCAAAAACACTTAGCCAAATTTTGTAAAACTTGAAAAATTTGGGAAAATTTTAAATAACCCGCTTTGGGTTTGAGGTTCCCGGTTTACACCTAGGGACGACTTAGTCGTCCCTAGGTTAGAAAAGTCGTCCCTAGGTCTCAGTAATAAACGAAAAAAAAAATTATTTTTAATTAACCTAGGGACGACTAAGTCGTCCCTAAGTTACATAGAGAGGGTCGTCCCTAGGCATCATTTCCAGTAACTTACCTTATCTTTCTTTCCTTCATCTCTCATTTTATCTCTACACCAAAAAAAAAACCGGGCACCATCTTCATCTTCATATCCACTCCATCCGAGCACCATCTTCATCCGAGCACCACTTCATCTTCATCTCCACCACCACCACTTCACCTCCATCCAACCATCCAAACCTCCACCGCCACCGCTTCACCTCCACCGCCACCACTTCACCTCTATCCGCTTCACCTCCACCGCCACCATTCATGAATTTATATATATTTCCCAGTTAAGGTATTTGATTTTGAATTATATATATTTTTAATTTTGATTAATTTTTGTAGTTTAATTTTTGTAGATTAATTGATTAATTTTTAGTTTAATTGTTAAAAGGTGTTTATTTTTTCTAGTTTAACCACCGGACCACCACCAGTCAACCACCGGACCACCACCAGTCACGGCAGCAGTCACGGCAGCATCAACCACCCACCACCACATTTTGTTTAATTTTGTTTTTTAAATAAATATAAAGGTAAATGATTTTTTTAATCTATTAATTTTGTTTAAATTTGTTTATGTTTAATTATTATTAATGTTTATGTTTTATTTCCTAGCACTGCCGTCACCACCACCACCACTGCCGTCGCAGCAGTAGCCACCAACACCGACAGCCGTAGCCACCACCACCGGCAGCAGTAGCCACCACCACCACCAAAGGTTATTTTGGCTTATGATTTCGGATTATATTTAAGCTTAATTGATTTAGGCTTAGTTGATTTCGGCTTAATATATATATATATAATTGATTTCGGCTTAATTGATTTAGCATTAGTTGATTTCCGTTGTATATAGTGCTTAATATATATATAGATGATTTCGGCTTAATTGATTTAGGCTTAATAGAATTCGGGTTATATATGGCTTGATATTTATATAGGGATTCGGGTTAATATTTAGGCTTAAATGTGTATATTGATATGAATTTGTGTATTAGTATTAATTGGTTAATTAAATTGTGTAATTTTGTTTTTTAATGAAAATGTTTTTATATGTTAAAATGTGTATATTGATAAAATGTGTATACTGATATGAACTTGTTATTTTACAGATGGCATGTGTAGCTCCTAGGTCACACGGTGGGGATGCTGGTGGTAGTCCACCCAGACGGCCCACACGTCCTGTACCGGCCGAGTGTCAGCGTAAGAAATCATTATATTTTTTTATAACACTGATATTTATAATTTATGTCACTTGAATTTTTACGAGTAAATAACATATCTTTTGTAGGTTCAAATCAACGCTTTGTGACCAACCTAGGAAAATTAAGGACGGCGTACAGAAATAATAACGAAAAACCTTTGACAATTGGCTTTGAATTTAAAGATCTGCAAACCTTCCATTTTCTGGGCAATTATGCATCATTGTTGACTCATCTTATGGGGGAATTAATCCGGTCACTTCCCCTGAACTGCGAATGGGACGAAATTCCAGAGTCTGATAAAGCTCATATTTATCCTACAATTGAGGTGAAAATTGTTTATTTTACTTATATTGTTATTGTTATCGACATTTAGATATGTGAGTTTAATTTGTTTGTTTATTTAAATTCATATGTTTTTATGCAGACATATTTCAACCTCGAGCCATGGTACAATGATCGTACTGAGGTGCTGTGTGGCAATGGTGTGTATGAGATCTGTACTCGGGTTAGGCTTGCGTTGGAATATCAGCTGAGGTTGCTGTATAGAAAATACAAGAACAGGATCAAGAAACATTATTATTCGAAATATGAGACGCCCGCACTGGCACAAGAACATGTACCGTCTGAGAGTGTGTGGGACAGTAGAACCGAAGGTGATTGGGCTGAATTGGTTCAGTGGTGGTCAGACCCAAAGAGGGTGGCAAGAAGTGAGGTTAATACTGTTAATCGTTCCAAAAACACGGTACCGACCACTCAAGGCAAAAAACCATTCGCCCGAGGAAGGAATGAATACGTAAGACTCTTTATAATTTTTGTGATTTATTTAAAAGCGTTTATATTGTTTATTTATTATAGCTCGTTACTAATTTATTTGAGATTTTACAGAAAGTCAAGGAAGGGGTTTACGAGGACCTGATTGAAACATGGAGGAAGGGGCACTCAAGTGGTGGCACGTTTAAAAGTAAAGAAAACGAGGAAAGATATGTAAGTAATATATAACTCTTTACATGCCTTAGTAACTAATTTCATTTGTTTTAAATCGTTTTTTTTTCCCAGCAAAAGATGAAAGCCCTCAGTGACCAAGTGAGAGCCGGTATAGTCCCGCACATGTCTGATAAAGAAATAGTGGCTCAAATCATGCCAAGTCAAAATAAGCAAAATGTGTCGGGACAAGGCAGAAAGTTACCGGGTGGTGCCAATAACACAACTCGCAGGTTATATATCCTCAATAAAACAAAATGTAAATCAATTGTTCATATTTATGTCTTGTTGTATATAATGAAACATTGTTGTTGTAACTTATCGCAGGCGGGGTGCTCCACGTCGACCAGATGTTCCCTCTCGTAGTGAATTTCAAGAATTGATAGAACGAAATGAGCGACAGATGGAGCTGCTGAGGAAAGAGAATCAGGCGGCGCAGCAACGGGCTTACTTGGCAGCGTTAAAGGCAGATGCGGCGCAACAATATAGTCAGACGTCGTACCAGCATATGGCGCAATATCAGAGTCAATTGGGTGAGTTTTTCCAGAACTACAACTCAAATACTGATCACCCAATTAGACCTCCTACTTTTGTACCCCCGCCCCGACCCTTTGTTATGCCCACCCTAGCTCCTGATTGGGCTCATTTAGTCCAACCCCCTATCCTTGGGCACAACCAGTGCAACCTCCTTCCATCGACCCATACCGACCATCTTTGCCCGACAATCTCCAACCACTCCAACCTCCCTATACCGGCACTTATCCTATTACTCCCGTCACCAACAATAACACATTTAACTATTGTTATCGTCCCACCACACACTCGGCTTATGAGATCGGCTCTACTTCACAATCCATACCCGGAGGTTCTCGTGTAATCTCAAATCCCCATGAGCACGATTACCGGTCCGTTGACGAGTTGGGTCGAGATAGGAATGTACAAAACAGTGGTGACGACTTATCAGGCGATGACGAGGTGAATGACGAGGGGAGTGACGAGGGGGGTGACGAGGAGGGTGACGATAGGGAAGGTGACTTTTCACCTAACGAGGATGCGGAGTAGAGGTTGTGGTAGTATTTTTCTTATTATGCATGTTTAATAAAGTTTGAGACTAGCGTTTGAAACATTTGATTTAGGATTGAATAAGTGTATTTGATGAATATTGTATCGTGACGTTGGATAATTTATCGTAATATGGTATTGTAACGTTTATTGATTTGTTATTATTCTGTATTTGTCGAATTCTGCCATTTTGAATTGTGGATTTTGTCCGGAAAAAGTTCCGGAAAAAATCTGGAAACTGCAAAATAGCCCAGTTTTTTTTTTAGCCCCCAGGTACACCTAGGGACGACTTAGTCGTCCCTAGGATATTAAAAATCATCCAGTTTATCATCCTAGGGACGACTTAGTCGTCCCTAGGTTTAAAAATGCCCAGGTGTCAATACCTGGGGACGACTTAGTCGTCCCTAGGTATTGAATACCTGGGCATTTTTAAACCTAGGGACGACTAAGTCGTCCCTAGGGTAATAAATATATTTTTTTTTTATTTTCTAAAAATGTTTTTTTTAATATTTATAAAAAAGATTTTATTAAAAATAATAAAAAAAAGAATTTTTAAGAAAAATTTTGAAAAAGATTTTATTTATTTATAACCTAGGGACGACTTTGTCGACCCTAGGTTACAAAGAGGGTCGTCCCTAGGTTAGTCAATTTTTTCAACGTAGTGGGTTGCGGGACCCACTAAGTCGTCCCTAGGATACAAAGAGGAGTTCGTCCCTAGGATCCTAGAGACGAATTTTTAGGCACAACCTCCTAGGGTCGACTTAGTCGTCCCTAGGAGTTTAGGGTCGAAAAACTGCTTCCCTAGGGACGAATAAGTCGTCCCTAAGGTTCAAAATTGTTGTAGTGTAACAACACTCCATCTTTTATCAGTCTTAGCCGTTAACAGGAGTCACGTTGATACCGATAGCTACAAACTAAGTCCTTTAAATTTGAATTTTTTTTAACGCAATCCTCGAATTTTTGTTTCTTTGAACGTCATCAAGAGGCTCGTGTAACTATCTCAATTAACCTAATATATTAACGGTCCTTACTATGTTTGATAATAAAACTTATGATAAGCTCATTATAAATCTACAACATCTCACTAAACTAAATACAATAAAAACTAGTTTAAAGTTGCAAGTGGAACATTTGGTGTATAAAAATTAGTTCTTGTTATAGCTAAAATTTGTAAGTATGACTTGCAGTATATCAAGTGATTAACAAAAAGCTTATTGAAAAGCTTTTGTCACAATATAAAAACCTTTCCAAATGATTTATTAAAATGTTAAAAAAACTTTTTATAACTTTTATCATTATAGATGTTCTAAATAGTAAATACAATAAAAACTAGTTCTTGTTTACTAAAGTTGCAAGTGGAACATTTGGTGTATAAAAAGATCAAGTGGGTTACAGGGGTTGCATAACCAAATCCCACTCGTAGTCCAATTTCTAGCTAGGTTGCACACCGGTTAAACCTTCTAACTTTGGCTTCTATCCCAAAAAATCTTTTTCTCAGTCTCACTAATTAAATATCATAAATAGTTTTGACATGAATAAATATTCGGTCAGCTGTTCCAAAGGTTCAATATTTTCATATTTTTGTGACTTTGAGAAGCCAACATGTATTAAAATAAAAGTTTGTTTGATTATTGTTTTTATGAAAAGATTAATTAACCATGAGTGTCACGTCTGCACCACATTTTTTGTCCTAATATTCTCGTCCAAAACAGCTTAGCGAGTAGCGACCCAAAACGGTTCAATTGATAACATATTGCGGTCCTTCAGCTTTCTTGTTGAAATTGTGGTCGACATGTATTTTCTATTAAACGACGATATATTATTAAGAAAAAAAGAACTTCAACAAAAACCTAGAGAAATTACAAAAGAAGTTTAACCGAATTTAACCAATTACACGATTTATCACTTCCAAAATTTAACCAACAATAAAAAAAACTATAAAAATATAACTTATGCTTGATATTTAATCATGAATCTAATACCCTGAGGAGGATTTTGGGGTTTTTAGGATACACATGAACCTCATAAATTTATGTTATGCCTCTTTCCATCATACTGTTTCTTATAAAAAAAAAATTTTAATCAAATCTTTAACTCACTTAGGGGTGAATATTGAGACGAAACCGATCCGTCTCGACCCGATCTCGACTTATTCTGAAACCGACATCATAGGAAACTTAAACCGAATCCCGACCCCATTTAATCCCGAGCCCCGAATCGAATCGAGTTAGGCCCGAGTTACTCCCGATTTTTTTTTTTTTTTGGTAACCGTGATTTCCGACACATTGGCCGACTAATCCACGGGGTTTGAGCCCACCGCCACACAGACTCAAACCGGGTAAAGCCCTCCCTTTTCAGGAGGTTGGCGTGGCCACTTGAAGTTTGTTTGCACCTAGCAGGAATTGAACTTGAGACCTCACACACTTTGGAGTGATTGCCACAAACTCTTTTGCCACTAGGCCACCCTTGAGTGGTTAATTATTCCCGATTTGTGAGGTTTTCTTTGTGCGATCCTGATTTAATCCCGAGTCCCGACCCTAATTTAGTCGGTTTGTGTCGGTCGGTTTCGGTTTCGATCAATTTGTGTCGGTTTTTGGTTGTCGGTCGATTTTGCTCACCCCTACATGAACTAGTAAGAGTAAAAGGAGTAGAAAGGAAACTTCTTTTTACTTTGATCCCACTATCCCACATTAACGATAAATTACACTAAAATAATTAACAAAAATACACCATCACTCATGACATTTCTTTCTCCTCTCAACTTTGTACCCACCTACTATTTTTATATATTTGTTTTTTTTTCACACAAATTAAAATTAATTTCATTCAAATAAAAGTTACAAATACATAAATAAAAATACAATACAAATTAAAAATACGATATGAAACAAAAAAAATACGAAATTTGAAAACGACGACAAACTAATTTTGGCCCGAATATTTTGCTATTATTTCTTCTTGTTTCTTTCGAACAAACGACCTCTTTGGTTCGAGCATTGACTCGGGATCAACCGTTAGAAACTGGAACTCGGATATCTCCATCATCTTCAATTCCTTTGCCTTCTTGCCTCGTAAACGGATATATCGGCGACCCATTTTGATGCAATGCATTGTTTAGAACATTCTTCATAGACACAAAGCCACTTCCGCCGGTCCTCTTAGTTGATTCCGATTGGTTTTCTTGGCAGGTCGAGGATGAGAATCGGGACCGAATATTTCATTGTGATCATTCACATTAACGCTTTTCACCCCATCCTATTTTGGGTGTTGTCTAAGGATCTTCCACCCGTGTTCGTAAGCGAACTTTTTCCCCTTATATAAAGAACTATATTAGTCCTTCGCAACTTCCAAAACATACTCGTCATTCATACCGCTTTTACGATTTAATCCTTTGTAAATCGCGTTAAACATTTGAGTTTCGAGGTGCAACCGACTCTATTTCCTCGTAATCATAATCTTGGTACGATGCATGTGAGGACTCGTTAAGATCTGCAAGAATCTACCCCCAAAACAATCAAGGTTTTGATCATTTTCAATGTTGGCATTCTCCGACACTCCAATCCAACACTTGCACAATAGTATCTCAACCAACGTACGATAATCTGAGTCTGAGTCAGAGCTACCACAAATTGTACATCACCTTCGTCATCGCCTGCAGACAAATCAACGGCTTTTGATTTTTTTTGACATTATTTTTTTATTTCGACGGTGATCTTGTAGTGGTGGTTATGATTCTGCTACTTTGAATTGTGTTTCCGGCACTTGTTGACTTTGGACATTTCGAAATTGGTTGTTAATTTGTACGTTTTGAAACGCGAGTTGTTGTTGTTGGAGTATTTGTTCGGGTGTCATTTAGGGAAAATAGGTTTGAGCAAAAGGATGGTACGGGAATCGGGAGCCGGATAGAAATTCGGAAGAAGATGAAATATAGTTTTGCAACGATGGCATAGTGGGGGTCGAGGATGACGAACGATTCATATGCGATGTGTTAAAAAGACCGTGAAGTTTAGATATGAAAATTGGTCATTTGAAAAGTTAGATTTCGTTCAGGAAGAGATGTGTGTGTTAAAAGTGTAAAAGTTGGACGATATATATAATACGTAGTAGTAAAAAAAATTAATTTAATAAAAAAAATAATTTTGACTCTCTCTCTCTCTCTCTCTCTCTCTCTCTCTCTCTCTCTCTCTCTCTCTCTCTCTCTCTCTCTCTCTCTCTCTCTCTCTCTCTCTCTCATGTTTGCTTCACCAATGTAAGCGGAAGATAGGGTGTGGTGGAGTGAGGCCGCCAGTTAAGCACGATGAAAGTTGACTCGCTGCCACACCATTTGCTCTAAGGGCGTCTAATATAATAAAATTGTATAATTTATAAATAATGCTATTAATTTATAAATTTTTAGTTTGTGTAAACATAATTTCAATATGCATAAACCTCTTAAAACTTTATGTAGATTACACAATTTTTCAAATGCACTAAATTTTGAAAACTTTAATGTCTTAGGTGCCATTTGTTTTAACATTTTTAAATTCTGAAATTTTAAATTCTATTAAATTAAAATTTCTAATAATTAAAAATTTCAGAATTTAAAATATTTACGGATGTTTGGTTGACATAAATTCATAACATTTTGAAATCTTGATTTTGGGCTGAAACAATTACCGAATAATATTTTTTTATATAAGTTTTTTATTTAAAAGAGTAAAAATTGAATTTTAATTTTTATATAAATTTTATAAAAAATTATATAGATTCTATAAAAAAAATCTATAAATTTTATAAAAAATTCTATAAATTTCATAAAAAAATTCTATAAATTTTATAAACAATTTATATAAATTTTATAAAATAATTTTGTAAATTTTATAAAAATTTATAAATTTTTTATAAATCATATAATTTATTATGTAAATTTTATTTTTCTTGTTTATATGACTAAAAACCAAATATTTTTTTAATTTTCTTAAAATATTAATTTTTTTACTTAAATGAGTAAAAATAGAATATTTCACCTTTTATATAAATTTCATAAAAACTTTTTGTATAAAATTATATGTTTTTTTATATAAATTTTATTTTTGCTATTTCAAATAAGTAAAAATCGAAAAAATAATTTTTATATAAATTTTTTGAAAATTTATAATTTTTTATATAAACATAAGAACCCGAATAAAAACGACTAGAAAAAAGTTTATAAAAAATAATTTTTAAGTAAATAAAAATTCCTCCCTTTTTGTAATTCTAATATCTTTCATTTTGACAATTCATAAAATTTTAAATTCTTTCGTTGAACATGCAATATATAATATTTAAAGAAAATTAAATTTTAAATATTTTGAATATCTCTCGATATCCTTTAATATCTTCCAACCAAACAACACTTAAAGCATTTTTCATTACATGAAATATGTTCATGTTATAGTTAAAAAAAAAGGTATAAACCTTTTCATACTATTATGAAAAAATATAAATAATTATAATGGATGCTCTAAGCTAACAACGAAATATTATGTATTTTTGGTTAAAATAAATATTGTTGAAACATGAGATAAACTAAAAAAAGGTTAATTTTTATAAGATGTATAAAGTAGTATTTAATTTTTATCCTTTTTGTAGTTGACAAGAGTTTTCATCTATTTTGTAATTTTCATTATTAAAGTTTCGGGTAAAGTTTAAATTATATTGTTTGCGTTTTAATCTAGTTTGTACTATTTTTGATGCTACCGCCTTGCTGGTAGCCAATATTTTATTTTATATACAAATTTTCGTCGTTCAAAAAAATTTATTTAAGTTTCAAAAATTATTTGGAGGTTATTGTTTTTGTAGTCGTATTTGTTAAGTTGTCAAATCAAAATTTATGGAGAACAGTTATGGTGATTAGGTGTGTCCAGAAAAAGACGATTCGACCCGAACTCGAATAATCATATTCGGGTTGAGTTATTCGGGTCTAAAAACCTATTTAGGTCAATTCGGGTTGATCCGAATTGACCCTAGTTCTAATTAGGCTCGGATTCGGGTTTATATTTTTTAGCTTTAACCCGACCCGACTTGACCCGAACCCGACCAATCCGACTTGACCCGAACCCGACCAATCCGACTTGACCCGACTCAAACAACACATTGTACATTGTATTATTATTTAAATAAGCCAATTTTCATACTTTTCTCTTATATTCGGATTGACCCGAACCTGAGTTGACCCGACCCGAATTGACCCGAACCCGAGTGACCCGAGTTCTAATTAGGCTTAGATTCAAGTATAATTTTTTTGAGTCTTGACCCGAACCCGGTTGATCCGACCCGATTCACACCCTTAATAGTGAATACCATATTTATCTTGTATTTTAAGGATTTATTCTTATTATTTATCTCTATGAATCTAATATATAAGTTTAAAAGTATTTAATTATTTTATTCGTTTCATAATTTAAATATCTTATAAACAATTAAATGTTAAATGAAAAATAAATATACTATTCCGACGAATATTTAATTAGCTTCTAAACATACCCGAGATTTGTATATATTCTATTCGTGTGTAAGAAAACATTCCACGCATTGTGAAAGATACATACTATCGTTTGGATAGATCTAAAATTCTTGTTTACCAAGAAAAATAATGTGCTAGAACGTTCAAGTCTACCTAAGTAATTTTTCTATTTTGCTTTAACGTTTCAAAGTCGCGTTTTGCTTCTTTTTCTTTATTCGTACATCAACAATCCTTTGGATTTTGGGACCAATTTTGAAGATGACTTTGATCTACAAGCTTCTTATTGGTTTTTACGGAAAATAAATATCTACCGGCCACTTTAAGTATCTCACCATATCTCTTACCAATTGTAAAGATGTCAATGACCACTGTCCTTTTTCGATAAGGAAATGCATTGCAAGAAGATTGATATTCGACCAAAACGAGCAAGAATGAATATCCTCATTCACTAGGTTATGTAATTGAGATATTGGATTTAGTAAACACCAATATACAAGAGATCAGATGGATTTCATATTGAGATAGGACACGAGTTAGTAAAATGTAAAATACACACGTGTTCAAATAAATATGTTTTTACCATAAGAAAGACACAACGTTAAGAGGCGGCACCCTTTGTTGGTTCGTGCAATCCTAAAAGAGCGGTAACTTTTGATGATATTGTGTTTCAATCTCATATTTAGTGTTTTAATCGATGTAATTCAAATTTATTTGGTTATTTTAAATGCAAAACTTTTTTTTAACTAATGTATTTTGTAATGTTTTTCTTTTAACTTCGCTATTTTAGTCAATAAAAAATTTACAATTGTTGCGAGCTTGTATAAATTATTGAATATTGAGCATAGCATGATGAATTAAAGATTACGTTCGTTATTTTAGGAACACACATTTTGGTTAGAGCTTTTGATTCTCAGAAAGAGATCCAACTCTGTCGCTATAAGATAGTGACCTTTGACGCCCTAAAGCGACAATATTGACTTTCCGTCTTCTCTTTATTCTTTTTTCTTTTCATTTTCAGACAGAAAAAAATCAGTTTTTTTTTTTTTTTTTTTTTGAATGTTTAGTTTGAAAAAATTTCAAGAATAGTCCTATCGTTTACACTGAAAATCAAGTCTCGTCCTTATTTCAAAATAAGTGCATCAGTCGTCCCTATCGTTTACAACTTGAATCAAAAATCGTCCTTATCTTGGATGGACGTTAACTTTTAACGTTATCTCTTATGGCTGAAGGGCTATTTTGGTCCTTTACTCTTTTGGTTGCATTTAATAAAAAAAACAACACCAGTTTCTTTGGTATCTCTATCTCACATCCCTCTCAACTGATTTTTTTAATCGAGCACCCATTTCTTCATTCACACCCACTCACATTCTTTAAAACACCAACCACTGATTCATTAACAATAACCACCCCTACCACCGAATCATATCTCCTCATCAGTAACCTAACATCATTCTTTATTCACAAGATACCCATCTCTAAAAACTAATCAATCTTTATCAATACATAAATCTCGTCCAATTATCATTAAACATTAACACATATATGCTTAAAAAGTGCTTAAGAACAATAATATATACAAACCGATGTCCGCACAATCTGTGTGACAATATACAATATGTGTGACAATATACAGGTAAATCGGATAACTTCAGTTTCTTGGATTGATGCATATCACCATCATCGTCATTTTCATCATCATACCCTCTTTTCTCCATGTTTATAATGAAGTTCGATGAGATTATAGATTTCCTTCGACTTACACACACTCTTGTATCAAATGAGATCCTTCACATCCAGTCTTATCAATATTTGCTCATCAGATCTCCTCAGGGATAAACTCTTGTGATGAAACTTAATTTTCAATTTCTTTTTGTAGCAGGAGAGTTTTCTTGCACAAGATAATTAATATAACCTGCATATTTATTGCCCGATGCTCGCCTTCCTTGACCCCCAAAAAACAATCTTATAATCATCTATAAGTGGATCTGTGGTGGTGGCTCACGGTTAAAGACCACAGTGGTAGTGGCTCACGGTTAAAGACCACAGTGGTGGTTATACCATCACGTGGTGGTGGCAGATCGGAGATGTGGTGGCGCGAGATGGTGGTGACGGTGGCCGACGTGATAGAAGACCAGGACAATGGATATGTGGTTAGGGGGTTTGTGGTCGGTATGGTATAGACCCGACGTGGATCCAAATCTAGACGATGGTGTTGGTTGGTGATGGTAGATCGTGGTTGTGGTGGTATGCTTCAGTGGTGATGATGGTGTTGGATGCTGGTGGAGACAAATATGGGGGTCGTGGGTGGTAGTAAACAGTTAGTTTATGGATTTGGTGGTGGTGGACGTGATGAGGAGTGGTGCAGGGATGACGGCTGGTGGTGGCTGGTGGTGGTCGTCGGGCTGTTAGATTTTTAGGATAGAAGAAAAAAATGGTGGCTAGGTTAAATGAGAAACCCTATTAGGGTTTGAGTTATTTAAAGAAGCCTCATTCCAAGAAAAAGAAGATAAAGAGAAGGTGTTTGTATTTAATAAAAAAAATTAGTAAAAGACCAAACTACCCCCTATACGCCCAAAAGTTAACAGAGACCATCCAAGATAGGGACGATTTTTGATCGTAAATGCAAACGATAGGGACGATCGGTGGACTTATTTTGAGATAGGGACCATACGTGATTTTCTGTGTAAACGATAGGGACCAAATATGAAATTTGTTCGTTTAGTTTACTCAACTTTCATTTTTCGTTCACTTAAATTACTTAAACTTATTTTTTGAAACTTTAGGTTACTAAACTCTAAAATTATGCTTTTTAGGTTACTAAACACCCAAAGTATGTTTATTTAGGTTACCTTGATTACCAGTAACCGGTTACTTGTGAGCCTCTTTATCCAACTCAAAAACTTATCAGGTTATTGGACAAATATGTTACTAAACATTGCGAATTTGTTCACATAAGTTACTAAACTTTGTGAATTTGTTCACATAAGTTACTAAATTTTGTTGTTTTGTTCACATATTTTTATAGACACATTTAATATGAAAGTTTAGAATGCGGGCAAACTTTCTGAAATTTACTACTTTAAAACACTTACTTTTTATTATTGATACTATTAACGTACTTTCAAAAAAAAATTCAAGTTAAACAAAATGTGTGACATTGTTAGTTTATTTAGCCAACGATCGTTTGTAAAATTAATCATTTATCTTAAGAGGCACTTTTAATTAACTAAAAAAAATCTTTACTTTTAATTTAATTTTTGGGTTTATTTCGTACTTTAGAATAAATAATAATTTTCTTCTTACATTTTATATTAAAATAAAGATAAAATCGAAAATTATTTTTCTTTTGAATAAAATAGAATAACTTTTCTTACATTTTTTTTAAACTTATAGAAAATAAAAAATTAAAATTGACTTTACCCTTTTTATTAAAAAAATTATAAAAATTTAAATTTTTTAATTTTTTTCATTATTTTTAATTTTTTTTTAAATCTTAATTTTTTAATATTTTCAGTTTACTCTTTTAAAAGAGTAAAAAAACTTATATTTTTTCTAACTTTAAAAAATAATGCGTAAGAAAATAAATTACATTTTTAAAAAATAAAACTGTACGAAAAACTTAATTTTTAAAAAATATTCGATATTTTAAAAAATACGAAATAAATTAAAATTTTAATTAAAGATTAAAAAGTAAATTTGGTTCAACTTGGAAAAAAAATTAACGATGTCATACGTTTGGTTCAACTTGAAAAAACATTTGAAAGTAGGTTGGTAGTATCGATAATTAAAAAATAAAGGTTTCAAAGTAGTCAATTTTATAAAATTTATTGGTATACTATAGCTTTTACCTTTAATGTACATATTTTATACACATATTTTATATACATTTTTAGATACGTTTTTTACACATATTTTTATACACGTCTTTTTTGCACATTTTTGTATACATATTTCTATATATGTTTTTATATATAATAAAACATGTGTATAAAAAGATACATAGTAAAACATGTGTATTAAAAGATGTATATTAAAAGATATATATAAAAACTAGTATAAAATGTGGGTATAATAAATTTCAAAGATTAGTAACTTAGATGAACAAATTCGCAAAATTTGGTAACACATGAACAAATTTGTAAAGTTTAGTAACTTATTTGTAAAAGTAAAATGTCACGCTGGTAGTTGCAACCGGTTATTAATACTAACAAACGGTCATTCATACTTTACTCCAAGTAGTACTCGGTTTTCATACTAGTCTGATAATCCAAAGTCTCAAAAAATAGTTGGGTAACTTAGATCACCAAAAAGTAAAATTCGAGTAACCTAAACATCTAAAAACCATTTTTATAGCTAGAAATGTAATATTAAAAAATTTACTCTACCCTAACAAAATGCAAGATCTAACGTCAAGCAACTAAGATCATGACTATAATACTTTGTGGTAATCCGGATGGTTGGAAAGAAAACATTAAACATAGATTGTAGTTGATACTAATATCTCGGACCAAATTGATACGTCATTGATGTATCAACGACAACATCACTATAATAGACGCGCACTCCTTAAACAAAAGAGAAAAAAGACAGATGTTTTATGACTCAAAACTTGAAAATTCCATTAAACGACAAATTACTTAAATACTAAACAAGAGATAAACTCTAACTTGAGAGTTCAACAATTATTTTATAACTTGACGCTTGTTAATGCAAAGCAATGCCTAAAAACATTGTTAGTATTAATTAATCTTTCTTAGTTTTGATCACGACAAATTAAAAAGACATTTATTATCAAACACAATCATAAAACGAATTATCTAACAAACAATATCATCAAGGTAATAATCATTACATTAACATATCTTAATCATGCTTAGTGATCATAAAAGTGATTAGCCTTAAAACTTAATTATGTCAAATATAACAAAAGATTTTTAATAAACTTTATTTTTAAGAAAATATTTTATTAAAATGAAAATGTAAATTTGAATATGGCATATTCCAAATGCCATAAGAATATCCTTTGAAGGTTTAAACAGCCTCAGATATTTCAAATTCACTAAAAGACAAAAAGGAGCGGAGTCTACACTCTGCGGTTCCTTAAGTGTCTATGCGGTTCCCTATCGATAAGGAACCGCCTAGGTAGGTAAGGAACCGCCCCCAGCTAGCCATTGGGATTTGTCTTCTATAAATAGTGGATCAAATCTGTATTTTCATTAACCCTTTTTGGACATCTTTTTCAGCCTTCTTTCTCCTATCTAATCCTAGTCATTTGTAAATGATCACTTAATGTGTTAAGTATATTTACTAATGATTACCCTCTTGATCTCTTTCTTTACCTTGTCCAAAGAGAAGATCACTCACACACTTGTGATGTGATTAAAGATAAAGCCTTGATGAAGATCATCCTCACTTAAAGATCTAGTCATGTTCATCATTTGTTTATTTGTGTCTTGTGTAGATCTAATGTATTTGTGAATACTTGGACTAGTTGTGTTCATCCAAGTAATGTGTGAATACTTGGATTAGAGTTGTGTAAATCCTTTGCATATGTGTGTGCTTGGATATGTGTTGTGTAGATCCAAACTACATGTGTGTACTTGGATATGTTTAGTTGAGTTGTAATTAGTTGTGTTAGTTCTCACTAAACTATAAAGTCATGTGGTTGTGTCTTGTGAGTTCTCACTAAACTATAAAGTGATGTGTAGTTGTGTTGTGTGAAGTTATCACTTAGCTTCAAAGTGAAGAGTCGTGAAGATTGGTTCTATCTTTGGATTAGAACTCTACATCTAGCCTTGTGTCGGAAAATGGTGAAGTAGGCAACGTTGTGAAGATTGGTTCTAGCTTTGGATTAGAACTCGACATCTAGCCTTGTGTCGTAAAATGGTGAAGTGGGCGACATTGTGTAGATTGGTGCTAGCTAAGATTAGGTCTCGACTCTCGACATTTAGCTTATTGTCGGAAAATAATGTAAGCGACGTTGTAAGGTTTTCTCCGCCAAGAAGGGAGCTTGTGGATATAGTGGAAATCTCGAGTAAGGTGTACTCGAGGAGTGGAGTAGGAATGTGGATAGAGCCTCATTGCTGAACCACAATAAATCTTGGTGTCTTCCCACTAGGTTGTTTCTTTCCTTACTTATCACTTACATTCATCATCATTACACTTACTACTTATTGTTAATGCATTAGAATTGAACCTATGCAACTAGCTTTCAAGTAAAAGATAGTTTTGACACTTATCTAATTGAAAGAAATTTTAATTAGTAGATAAATCGATTAGAAACTATTCAACCCCCCCCCCCCCCCCCCGGCCTCTAGTTTCTACAATTTGTATCATAATGATGGTGACACAAGATCTTTAAAGTATATTATACTTTAAAACTTGGATCGATCCATTGTCTCCTTAAATTAGAAGGTTAAGTTGTATTAAAGTTTTTCTTTGGTCAAAACTATCTTTTATTGAAAATAAGCCTTTTAATTGATAATATTGCATCTCATTTATATTAGTAGTATTTATGCATTTTAGATTTACTCTTGAAATGTATCTACTAGTATGCATCTTGTTATGTGTAGGTACTCATGAAGATCAGTCATTCAACTGATTGTGGATTGAGTTACTTACACTTGTAGAAGACTCATCTTCTTTGATTTCTAACATCATTGAATGATGATATCAAGATGGATGGGAGTGATACTAGTCCTTGAAGACTTAGTTCACTTTAGTCATGGTTGGGCTTTTCATTGTTTCCTTGAAAGCTTGGAATGCAATTTGTGGTCAAGGTATGTTTTCGTTCTTCCACACGCCCCATTGATCATTCTTTTGATTATTAATTGACTATATGTTTGTTCTTGGCATCCTTGCCTTGACATTTGTTTGTGGTTTATGATTCTTCCCTTGTTCCCTCCTAAACCTTCATTGCTTGGATACTTGACTTACTATGGAGATGTATAGTGAGTTAGTAGAAGCTTAAAGTATCAAGCATGATTTCCATGGTTTGCACCCTTACGGTTAGTAGGCCCAATATCATGTGTAACTTGTGCAATTAAGCTCATCTCTAGGATGATTGATGAATCCCTTGAGATACCAAACTACTTCATTAAGTTGTAGGTGGATTTTACACATTTGGAATTGAAATATTCCAAGGATATTGTTATTGTAAATCCCAACAATAATTATCTGATCATGTGGGAGAGAAAGTGAATCTATACTTTGCTCATATTTTGAAATAGAATAAGACTACTCTTGAAACTGATCTTATTCTATGTATCAAAGTTGCTTGGTATAGTTCATTACCAAATCCGTTTAGACTTTCGCCGGAAAGGCACGTCTTAAACCACTATATATGACACAAGCTCTTCGTCTCCTCAATTTGAAGAATGTCATTTGTCTCTTGAGCAATGGTCTTGGTCTTGATTCACTTCTCTTGACTCCTCTCCTCTTTGCTTCTTTGCTACGAGTAGTCGTTTGTCCGTTTCGGTATTTTCCTATCTCGATTCGACTCGTAATCCTTCAATAAAGCATTATTATCTAGAGTTGTGGTGATCCACTGATTTCCTAAAGGCTTAAGACATATTTCAAGGTTTTTAGAAAATTTGGTTTTGAAAAATTTCTTTGATTTTCCTTGTCTAAAACACGCCACTGTAGTCGGTTCCTAATTGTCGCGGCTCAAACAGGCAGTTCCTTATCGAGAAGGAACCACATCCAGTACTCGCGACTAAAGTGTCAGTTTTTGTTAAAAATCACTTTTTCAAAAAATCCTTCTCTCTATTCTCCAACATAGTGACAGAATACCCAGTTTTCCACCGTTGTTGTTTTTCCAAAACCTTTAATTACTCAAGATTAATTGATTTTGATTTCTAGGTTTCACTCATCCTTCATCCAAGATCAATTATCTACAAGTCATTTCTTTCAATTTCATCTAATATGTTCTAGGGTTCATACATTCATAATTGGGGATTTTTAAATTTGACATTGAATTAGAACCTTACTAGGAATAAGAGTTGACATAGTATTGTTACTATGATTCCTTAGGTTCATATTCCTTGAGATTTCACTGAAACCCACTTGTAGAACAATCCGAATCTTGACTAAATAATTTTGGTTAATTGATGGAATTGATATGAACCCATAAACAAGTTAGTAATGGCATTGTTAAATGCTTGCCTAAAAACCCTTGTTTTGAAAAACCAATGTTCAAGTTCATTGTTGATCTTACATGGTCATTGTGTTATGGTCAATGATTAACTAGGTACATTGTGAGTATGAGAATGATAAGGATTAAACCTTTGTTTGTCAAGAGATTGATGAAACACATTCTCATCTTTTCTATTTTTGTTTATATGTAACATATGAGTAATTGGGGAAATATTTTTGTGTTTATTTAGGTATTAATCATGCCTTCGAAATTTCAACAAGACCACCAATACACTAAACAATATATGTTAAACCTTTCCGAAATGTGTGCTTCCCCTCAACTTACAAACACCTATTCCTCACTCAAAAAACGTTGCTTTCATGAGGGTAGAGTTGTCGAAGAGGATATTGAGGGCTATATATATACTCGATCGATGTTCGGAGAAATTGGGTTTGATTGTTTGTTGGACATCAAAGAGGATATATATCCCAAATTTCTCTTAGATTTCTTTAGCACATACTCGTTTATAATAACGGTAGAGTATATGTTAGGTTCATCTTTGAAGGTTGACTCATTCAACTCTCTCTTGAAGATTTTGGTCAAGCTCTTCGTGTTCCATTTAGGGGCACTTGTCGATTTACTGATAAATGGAAACTTGATTATCTCCTTGAACCATTCGACTATGCTCCAGATGAAAATGAAGAGATTGACCTTTACTACATTCTTGATGTCATTTGTAAAGAGCGTAGTGGAAACGTTGTAAGAAGCCTCCACTCTACCAAGCGTCGAGTAAAACGCTATGAGGTTCTCTTAAGCGACCTTAATGATTGTATGGTCCGTTGGGCTGACATCCTTAGGGAGAATGTATTTTGTCTTGGCGGAAATCGGGATCATATTCCGACGTGTATGACGCACATGTTATGTTGCATCGCTACCAACGCCAAGTACAATCTCGCATACTATATCACTCGACGAATCACTTATGCTCTTTCCAAACCAAAAACAAATCTTCCCTATGCCATGCTCCTTACTAGCCTTCTTAAGAAGGTTGGTGAAGACTATCCCGACATCAACATTTCTCGCTTTCGTTCGGTCGAACGTGTCATGCTACCTATTCAAAAGGTACAACCACGAAAGCCTAGAAGTGATCGAGGTTCGAGAAAGTCCGATCCACAAGAGTCAGATGATGAGGACTTTGATATGTCACCAAGTGATGGTGGTGGCATAGGCACAAGTGCTCATGTTGGCTCTTCGAGTGACTCCCACCCATCTATGGACACTTTCATGGACGGGTTAGAAGAAATCATCCCTCATCCTCACTATGCCACTAGTAGACTTTCGGAGAACTTTGGTCTTGAGGATGTCTACCGAGCTAATCTTAAAACCCAAGGTGAGTTGTATGATCATCGAGTGGAGTCAAGAGGATCGTTCAAGAGCATAACCAAATTGATCAAGGGACTTGGCAAGAAGAAGAAATGCAACTTGGGTTTATCAAGGTTAACATGTTTGTAAACATGTTTGAATTGTTGAACAATATTTCCTTATTCTCTTTTTATTTTCAGGATGTTATGTTTGCTAACGAATACTTTGTGTTCGGATTATTTAGTATTTTAATCCTAATCGCCTATGCTATTGATCCTTCAATTTGCATAGCTTTATGCATATTATGTGTTTGTTAGCTTCCTAGATTTTGATTTATAGTTCACTTTGGCTTGATAAACCTTGGTATAAAATCTGGGCTAGCAAATGTTTCAGGAAGTGCCATTTTTTCGAACCTCCTGGTGGCGGTTCTTTATCATCCCCGCGGTTCTTTATCAATATTGAACCACGACCCTACATAAGGAACCGCCAACCATTGTTTCGACAGAATGTTTGCTTTACACTGTTTTCTTTAATCTGTGTAAAACTTTGATAAAAGTTTTGCAAAAACCTGCACTTTCCTAAACTAGGCTACCTAATTTCATTATTCACCTAAAATGATTTTAACCCATTACTAGTTTGGATCATTCCCTTCTCTTCTTAAACCCTCTCTTGTTGATTGTGTTCTTCATCCCTTCAACTCTTCTCTAAACCTTGACACACAACCATGGTGTCAACTAGAACATCCACCTCTTCCAAAACTTCCTCTTCCAAAAGAAGCCTTAAAATTAAGATTAAGTTACCTAATATTGGTTCTTCATCCATTCACACTCCCAAAAATGAGATTTCTTCTATTCTCATTTCCTTATCACTTTCACCACCCCTTGCTCCATGCAAGCCAAACTCAACTCATGGTACTAACCATTCACATGGTTCTACCTCCTCTTCATTCCAATCAAGAATGAATGAGCTTTCCTCTCCATTCACTCGATGGGAATACTCAACCTCAACCTCTACAAAGCATTCCCTTTGTCCTTGAGCCTTTGGTTACCTCTCCTTTCACTCCACCAAATTCTCCCATCTCACACATCTCACCCTTGGACACTATTCCTCCACCACCTCCTCCTTCCTCAAACACTAACGCTCCTATTTTGGGCGTTCCTGTTACTCACTTCATGGGCGATCCATACTTCTTTGGTTTCCTAGAAGCTCATGGTACAAATTGCCTATGTTGTCTCTACAACAACTACATCATTCAAAACCTAAGGTTGGAGATGCTTGGTCTTCATAGAAGGTTGCATGATTTCTTTCTTACCTTGTTCTCCATGCCTCCTCCTCCTAGGAGATGAATGATGGTTTTCAAAATCAAATGCTTTTAAAGAAGGTCAAGCCAAAGAGGACTATGCATTCAAGACCTAGTTTTAGCTAACTTTGTATTAGTTAGTTGTTATCTCCTTTCTTGTATTTCCTTTCCTTCATGATTTTTTCATGAAGATGATCTATGGTTTTAGTTTTATGTGTTTTAACATATATGGTCACATTAATCAACTTCAGTTTATTTAAAATTGAACCTAAATTTATTACAACCTCTAAAAACTTGACCTAAAATTAGATCAAAATGTTATTTAAATATTTTGTCACCCTTTGTCAAGACATTCTTTGTGAATGTGTTGCTTTTATGCAACCCTCACATACTCTAGTGCTAAAAGAGGTAAAAATCCAAGATTTGCAAAATTTTGAAAAATTCTTATTTTTCTCCAAAACTTTTGAAAATCATGGTTTGCTGTCCACTAGATGCGGATCCTTAGCCATTAGGCGGCTCCATATCGATTTGCAACCGCGGGCTCTCTGTAAAACCCGCATGCTTTTACCATGCATAGTACCTTAAGTTCGTACGTACTAGTTAAAAACTTTCCTAATATAGCATGATTACGATTACGTGTTAGGAGTTTATGTATTACGTACGTGTTAGAACACGATAAATATTTTATTTGCACGATCACGTAATAATTATTTAGCAATAATTAATCACGAGTATACAATCACGAAATCACGAGCGTAATTAAAACACGAGCTATTATTAATTACGTATATATATTTAATACGAGTGTAATTAAATATATAAGAGTAGGGTATTTACGTAACGAGAACATTTAAAACACGAACTTAATTAAACATAAACGTGTATTAAATAACAAGACACGAAACGAGGTACGGGAACCCCCACAAGAGAGTCCCTACCCGCGGCCAAAAGAGGGTAATGGGCCAAGCCCATTACCAATTTTTACTAAAAGAAGGGTAAGTAATTTTTACTACTCAAATTACTTTACAGAAGATTTTAGGAAAAACCTAAAACCCTCCCTTTTCTCCTTCTTTGTGCCGCCACCTACAAACCACCATAGAAGGTGATTTTGATCTTGGATCTTGTTGATTTATTGGTTGTTCGTGTTTGTTCTTCACCCTCTTGATCCACGAATACGGTAAAACCTTTTTAACTTGTTTTTCTTTTTAATTAATCTTTTATTAATTAAGAACACATGATGTTTTTATAAAAACACATTAATTAAACCTAGATCTAACATGTTTTGATCATTAATTAATCAAAGGGGTCGATCAAAGGGGTGTTTGTTTTGGGCCGCAAGGTACAACCGACCCTAAGGGGGTTCGGTTTGTTTTACCCGACCACCACCAAGACCTTTTTGGTCTTGGTTGGTGCGTGTGGGTCCCACGGCAGCAAGGGGGTACCCCGATTTGGTTCGGGGTACGGTGTGATTTCATATCCGGTGCATATTTTTAGGCTTAGATCCGGATCATGATTATGTTAGTTGTTTATGTTATAAACTTAGGTTAAAATTAAATTAATAATGGTGTAATTAATTTAATAACATGACTTAGGTTAACTAATTATAAATGATCATGAAATTATTTTTAACCTAAGTATTTATATTATTAAGACTTATAATTAATTAATTATTTAAAACCATGGATATAATTAATTAATTAAACATGACTTAGCTTATATTATTAATATTTAATAATAAATATTTTAACCTAAGTATTTAATATATTTAATTAAAAATATGTCTACTTTAATTAAATATTATAACCTATAGTTTAATTAAATTACATGAAATAATTATTAAACTATATAATATATCATATGACTTAGGAAATAATCATGAGAACACTTAGGCTTATTTACTTAGCTTATTTAACCAGCTTATTTTCTAATTATGGAAACTTTCTATTTTTAGAAACTTAATTAAATAAGGCAGCTATTTTATTTATGGAAACCAGCTATTTTTAGAAACTTATTTATTTAAGGCAGCTAATCTATTTATGGAAACTTATTTAATTAAGGCAGCTAATCTATTTATGGAAACTTTCTATTTTTAGAAACTTATCTATTTTAAGCAGTAAATCTATTTTTGGAAACTTTCTATTTTTGGAAACTTTCTATTTTTAGAAACTTTCTATTTTTGGAAACTTTCTATTTTAGGAAAACTGCTATTTTTGGAAAGTTACTTATTATTACACAGTAAGTATAATAACACATGAAATACCATAAATACTTAATCAGATTAAACAGAATATAAGATTTAACACAGTTTAAGGCTTTAAACAGTGTAGAATAGTAAGAACACATAAAATAAGCTAAGCCAGCTATGTATGTAGTAAGCAGATACTTATTTCATGTACGTATTTATGTAGCACTAGTGTTTCGGAAGTAGGATTCTCGCAGTTCATCGTTCTCGTTCACTGGACATAAGGTACGGATTCCCGTCCTTTTAGTATGGACATTCTTTCCTTATTTAGGATTCCTCGTATGCAACCAACTGTTTTCTCGTAGTATAAGTATGAGTTTGATTGCTTATGTTTAAATATGATTACCTATAGCCATATACATGCATGACCAGTTTCACCTAGTTATGGAGGTACCATAACCATAACATTAGAGGCACTGATGTTATGACTTCACCACGGCGGAGTGATTGCTCGTGGCGTCCCTTCAGCTTTTGGCCATTTATTTATATTTATCATGTGGGGCGTATGGGTGCATCCTAGTTACACGTTTTTATTCAGGATTACATGGTGAATGTGGTGTGTGCCTTGCATCCTTCACAAGGAGCTGATCCCTCCTACCCATAAAACCAGTATATTAAATTAGAGGCAGCCCCTCTAATTTGCATGATAAGGTCACCCCTCCAATTATTCATGCACGGTGGATATTCATGACCTATATTGGCTAAATGGTAAAATATGACAAACAGTTTTTATAAGACAAACATAAGGCTTTCAAACTATAAAACCAGTTTTATTAAGACTTAACCAGGTTACTCGGGACTTAGTTTCTTCCGCTGTTATTATGTTATATGCTTATCCTATTCATGCTTTATTGTACATCCGTGCACTGAGCGTATTGCTCAGCTGTTTTCCTTTTCTATGTTCCCAAAATGGCAGGTACTCAGGGACGCTCGTAGACATTAAGAGTACGTACATATGGACTGGAAGTTGTCTAGCCTTCTTTACATTATGCATTTCTTTTCTTTATGATACTTATGCTTTGGACATTGTTTCGTCCTTACTCCTTACTATACTATGTTTGTGTGTGATGAGCTTTACTTTTGGACTACGATGTTTGATTCTGGTATTTTCCTTTATATGGTCAAGTAATGTTTAGACATTTTACCTTGTATGCTTTGATGACACGCCATAATTACTGTGATATTTCCGTTTCCAAAATGGGGTGTTACAATTATGGTATCAGAGCCAAGGCTTCGACCTGTAGGCTCTTAAATATGACCTGTGATTAGTGGGTAGTCACTACGGTCTTCCTAGAACTGACAGTTGTTTTCATGCATTCATCATTTTTAAGCATACATATATATGTCATTGTTACAGGGTTTTTGACTAAGTAATGGTTGGTACAGGACTGGCCCTATTTAGTCGCATGTGTTTTATCGAAACTTTTAGATTTGGGACCGACCCATAGGCGTCCCCTCGATATGTCTTTTGTTTTGAGTGAACTGACCAGAGGCGTTCACTCTCGAGCATCCAAAGTTTTCATAAAACTGCATCATGCATTCATACAAAAATTTTCTTGCATAAAATTTTTCTCGTGAAATTTTTAGTATAAAATTTTATTTTTTTTCATGTATATATTTTATATTTTATGTTTTGAATTGTTTAATCATATGTTTTATGTCATACTGTCAGATGGCAAACGCAAACGATATCTGGGCAATATTTGCAGCTGCTGATGTAGAAATGCAAGACGCTCTTCTTCATAACGACGGTTATCCTCCCCCGCCTAACATCTTTCCCATGGAAGGAAGGAATCGGCTCATGAGGGAATACTATAGCCTCAGACAGCGACCTGACGAAGGCAGCAATGACTTCATGCAGCGTTTCCTTCGCTATACTGGTGTCTTGAGAGCAGCTGCGGGCACTACTGAAGAACAAGCAATACATTTTCGTTGGGCTCTAAATCCAAGGATTTCAAATAACTTGTCAGGTGCTCCGTTGGATACGGTAGCACAAGTGGCCGATGCAGCACGGAAACTGGAAATGCTGCAGGAGAGGGATGAGTTCGGGGAAGCTGAAAGACCCGACAAGAGGTAAAACCTTCATATTCAAGCGGTGATCAATCCGTATATCTTCCATATGTCAATTATTCATCTCTTTAAATGTATCTTCCGGGCAGAAAACTGGGGACCGGTCTCAGTCGGCTACTCAGCAGCAGCCTCATCAGCCCAAGGGAAATGGTCAGACTAATGACCGATCTGCTACGGATAGGCGTGGCGGTAATGACAATTACCGTAACAACGCCGGGCAATCCAGCAACAGCAAGTCTTAATACTTACGAAATTTCTTATGTTTTATGTTATAACTCATATTCTGACACTCTAGCAAAATTCTACCAGGAACCATAGAAACGGTAGGGACCAGAACCAGAGAGGTTCGCAGCCTAGCCATCCAGCTATCACTGGTACTCAATCTTACGATTATCTGCTTCGTTCATTGTACCCAACTATTATGTCTCATGTAAAATGTTCTATCAGGTCCTCAGCCAGCCAAAGCACCTGCTGGAGGATACACTCATCCTCTTTGCTCTACTTGCCACCGTAGGCACCCAGGACCATGTCGCCGTAATACTGATGCGTGCTTCAAGTGTGGTCTTCCTGGCCATATTATGAAGGATTGCCGTAAGGGCGAGATGGAGGGTACATCGGGACATGCTGATACCAAGCCGCCTCCTACTGCCGGGCGTGTCTACACGACATCTCGAGACCAGGCCAACAAGTCTACAGGTACCATCACTGGAATCTTGTATATGTATGGTCGCGCTGCATGTGTTCTTTTCGATACGGGTGCTACTCACTCGGTTATTTCTACTGCTTATGCTAAGAACATTAGGATGCCTCCCTTGCCACTAGAAAATAGGCTTACTATTTCCACGCCTTTGAGGGACTCTGTATTAATCACCCATGTATACAAGAGTCTTCCCCTAGAATTTGATGATAAGGTTCGACCTGTGGACGCACTTCCGCTGGACATGAATGACTTCGACATGATTTTGGGCATGGATTGGCTATCCAAATATCATGCTACTATAGACTGCCATTCATATCGAGTTATCTTCGGTGATGTCAATGCACCAGAGTACATTCATAATGGGTTCATACCCGGACGGTCTGTACAAATCATATCCACCCTACAAGCGCGTGCACTACTGTCACATGGCTGCGAGGGTTATCTAGCTACGGTTCACGACCTGGATGCTGAGTCGTCATCGATTCAGGATCAACCAATAGTGTCGGAATTCCAAGACGTGTTTCCAGCAGAACTTCCGGGCATACCACCTGTACGAGAAGTGGAATTCAGTATCGAGCTGGTTCCAGGAGCTGAACCAATCTCCAAGGCTCCTTATCGCATGGCTCCCATATAACTGAAGGAGCTGAAGGATCAACTGCAAGAACTTCTTGAACGAGGTTTTATTCGACCGAGCGCATCTCAATGGGGTGCACCGGTTTTATTTGTTAAGAAGAAGGACGGCAGTATGCGTCTTTGCATAGACTATCGCGAGCTCAACAAGATTACCATTCGGAATAGGTATCCACTGCCACGCATTGACGATCTGTTTGACCAACTCCAAGGAGCCAAACACTTCTCCAAGATCGATCTTAGGTCAGGCTATCACCAGCTACGAGTCAAGGAGCAGGATATTGCTAAGACTGCCTTTCGTACTCGTTATGGCCACTACGAGTTTGTAGTTATGCCATTTGGCCTGACCAATGCTCCAGCAGTGTTCATGGATCTGATGAACAGAATCTTCCATGAATTTCTGGACAAGTTCGTCATTGTTTTCATCGATGACATCCTGATTTTCTCAAAGTCCCAGGAGGAACACGAAGACCATCTTCGTACAGTACTACAGATTCTTCGTCAGAAGCAGCTGTATGCTAAATTCTCCAAGTGTGAGTTCTGGTTAGACAAGGTGGCATTCTTAGGTCACATTGTATCAGCAGAAGGAATCACTATGGATCCAGCGAAGGTTGAGGCCATCACTAAGTGGCCAAGGCCGACATCAGCGACGGAAGTCCGCAGTTTCTTAGGCTTAGCTGGCTATTACCGTAGGTTCGTGGAGAACTTTTCCCGCTTAGCACTACCATTGACCAAACTGATGCGGAAAGGGGAGAAATTCGTATGGACTAAAGATCGAGAGAAGAGCTTTGAAGACCTGAAGCAGAAGCTAGTATCTGCACCTATTCTTACTCTACCATCTGGTACGGGTGGATTTCAAATCTATAGCGATGCATCGGGGAAGGGACTTGGCTGTGTTCTCATGCAACATGGGAAAGTGATCGCGTACGCTTCACGGCAGCTTAAGCCTTATGAAGAGAATTACCCCACGCACGATCAGGAACTTGCTGCAGTCGTGTTTGCAGTGAAGATATGGAGACACTACTTATATGGAGAATCATGTGACATTTTCACGGACCACAAGAGCTTGAAGTATATCTTCACTCAACGTGAATTGAACATGAGGCAGAGAAGATGGTTAGAGCTGTTGAAGGATTATGACATTAATCTTCAGTATCATCCCGGAAAGGAAAATGTAGTAGCAGATGCCCTTAGTAGGAAGTCCGGAATGATCAACAGCATTAGAATCGAAGAGGAAATCATAAGAGACTTGGAGCGACTAGACATCGAGATCATGGTACGTGGACAGCACGGTTACTGGGCTAATCTTAGAGTAGAACCCGAGTTACTATCTAAGATTAAGGAAGCTCAGAAGGATGATGGAGAATTATGGGCGATAGTTCAGAATTTGGAGAAGCAGACAGAATTCAGAGTAGATGCAGACGGTATCGTATGGCAGGGCACTAGACTTTGTGTTCCTGACGACCAAGAACTCCGGGAAGCTTTGCTAGCAGAAGCTCATAGCTCCCCATTCTCGATACATCCTGGTTGAACTAAAATGTACCATGACATCAAGCAGTACTTTTGGTGGAGTGGTATGAAGCAGGATGTGGCCACTTACGTCTCCAAATGTCTTACCTGCCAGCAGGTTAAGATCGAGCATCAGCGATCTGGCGGTCTCCTTCAACCGTTAGATATTCCAGAGTGGAAGTGGGATAAAATCACCATGGATTTTGTTATCGGTCTTCCGCCTACCAAAACGAAGCACGATGCAATTTGGGTTATCGTTGATCGACTTACCAAATCAGCTCATTTCTTACCGATCCGCAAGGAAGATCCGGTAAGTAAACTCGCAGATACGTACAGACGAGAGATCATGAGACTACACGGTGCACCATCCAGCATCGTCTCAGACAGAGATCCTCGATTCACTTCGCGCTTTTGGAAAAGTCTACAGAAAGCTTGGGGTACACAACTTAAGCTTAGCACGGCTTTTCATCCTCAAACGGACGGACAGTCGGAGCGAACCATTCAAACATTGGAGGATATGTTGAGATCATGTGCGTTGGAATGGACGGGTGATTGGGACGAATACATCTGTTTGGTGGAGTTTGCGTACAACAACAGCTGGCACGCGAGCATCAAGTGTGCTCCATTTGAGATGTTGTATGGTAGAAAGTGTCGCGCCCCAATCTGCTGGGATCAGGTTGGCGAGCGAACACTCGAAGGACCAGAAATCATAGAGATGACAAACGAGAAGATCGCAGTAGCTAGACAGAAGATTCAGGAGGCACGGTCACGTCAAAAGAGTTACGCCGACAAGCATCGTAGGGATTTACACTTTAACGTAGGAGATCACGTCTTCCTTAAGGTTTCGCCGGCACGTGGTGTTAGACGCTTCGGGATTAAAGGGAAGCTCAGTCCTCGTTTCATCGGACCGTTTGATATCATTGAACGAGTCGGTGAAGTATCTTACCGATTGGTGTTACCTCCGCAGCTTTCGCATGTGCACAATGTGTTTCATGTGTCCTTACTCAGAGGGTATCAATATCATCCCCTTCACATGGTTCAGTATCCACTGGAACAGATTCGTGAAGATCTCACTTTTATAGAAGAACCCGAACGAGTTCTTGACAGGCAAGAACGAGTCATGAGAAAGAAGACGATTCCATTCGTCAAAATTCTATGGAGGGATCATACCGAGCGGGAAGCCACTTGGGAAACATAGGAGTCTATCCGGACTTCTTACCCTCATTTCATATTTTGAATTCGGGTATGTTCTTCTTTTCCAGTTTACTTTATCTATAATTCGGGGACGAATTATTCTTTTTAAGGGGGAAGAGTTGTAAAACCCGCATGCTTTTACCATGCATAGTACCTTAAGTTCATACGTACTAGTTAAAAACTTTCCTAATATAGCATGATTTCGATTACGTGTTAGGAGTTTATGTATTACGTACGTGTTAGAACACGATAAATATTTTATTTGCACGATCACGTAATAATTATTTAGCAATAATTAATCACGAGTATACAATCACGAAATCACGAGCGTAATTAAAACATGAGCTATTATTAATTACGTATATATATTTAATACGAGCGTAATTAAATATATAAGAGTAGGGTATTTACGTAACGAGAACATTTAAAACACGAACTTAATTAAACATAAACGTGTATTAAATAACAAGACACGAAACGAGGTACGGGAACCCCCACAAGGGAGTCCCTACCCGCGGCCAAAAGAGGGTAATGGGCCAAGCCCATTACCAATTTTTACTAAAAGAAGGGTAAGTAATTTTTACTACTCAAATTACTTTACAGAAGATTTCAGGAAAAACCTAAAACCCTCCCTTTTCTCCTTCTTTGTGCCGCCACCTACAAACCACCATAGAAGGTGATTTTGATCTTGGATCTTGTTGATTTATTGGTTGTTCGTGTTTGTTCTTCACCCTCTTGATCCACGAATACGGTAAAACCTTTTTAACTTGTTTTTCTTTTTAATTAATCTTTTATTAATTAAGAACACGTGATGTTTTTATAAAAACACATTAATTAAACCTAGATCTAACATGTTTTGATCATTAATTAATCAAAGGGGTCGATCAAAGGGGTGTTTGTTTTGGGCCGCAAGGTACAACCGACCCCAAGGGGGTTCGGTTTGTTTTAGCCGACCACCACCAAGACCTTTTTGGTCTTGGTTGGTGCGTGTGGGTCCCACGGCAGCAAGGGGGTACCCCGATTTGGTTCGGGGTACGGTGTGGTTTCATATCCGGTGCATGTTTTAAGGCTTAGATCCGGATCATGATTATGTTAGTTGTTTATGTTATAAACTTAGGTTAAAATTAAATTAATAATGGTGTAATTAATTTAATAACATGACTTAGGTTAACTAATTATAAATGATCATGAAATTATTTTTAACCTAAGTATTTATATTATTAAGACTTATAATTAATTAATTATTTAAAACCATGGATATTATTAATTAATTAAACATGACTTAGGTTATATTATATATATTTAATAATACATATTTTAACCTAAGTATTTAATATATTTAATTAAAAACATGTCATACTTTAATTAAATATTATAACTTATAGTTTAATTAAATTACAAGAAATAATTATTAAACTATATAATATATCATATGACTTAGGAAATAATCATGAGAACACTTAGGCTTATTTACTTAGCTTATTTAACCAGCTTATTTTCTAATTATGGAAACTTTCTATTTTTAGAAACTTAATTAAATAAGGCAGCTATTTTATTTATGGAAACCAGCTATTTTTAGAAACTTATTTATTTAAGGCAGCTAATCTATTTATGGAAACTTATTTAATTAAGGCAGCTAATCTATTTATGGAAACTTTCTATTTTTAGAAACTTATCTATTTTAAGCAGTAAATCTATTTTTGGAAACTTTCTATATTTGGAAACTTTCTATTTTTGGAAACTTTCTATTTTAGGAAAACTGCTATTTTTAGAAAGTTACTTATTATTACACAGTAAGTATAATAACACATGAAATACCAGAAATACTTAATCAGATTAAATAGAATATAAGATTTAACACAGTTTAAGGCTTTAAACAGTGTAGAATAATAAGAACACATAAAATAAGCTAAGACATGATATAAAACCAACTATGTATGTAGTAAGCAGATACTTATTTCATGTACGTATTTATGTAGCACTAGTGTTTCTGAAGTAGGATTCTCGCAGTTCATCGTTCTCGTTCACTGGACATAAGGTACGGATTCCCGTCCTTTCAGTATGGACATTCTTTCCTTATTTAGGATTCCCCGTATGCAGCCAACTGTCTTCCCGTAGTATAAGTATGAGTTTGATTGCTTATGTTTAAATATGATTACCTATAGCCATATACATGCATGACCAGTTTCACCTAGTTATAGAGGTACCATAACCATAACATTAGAGGCACTGATGTTATGACTTCACCACGGTGGAGTGATTGCTCGTGGCGTCCCTTCAGCTTTTGGCCATTTATTTATATTTATCATGTGGGGCGTATGGGTGCATCCTAGTTACACGTTTTTATTTAGGATTACATGGTGAATGTGGTGTGTGCCTTGCATCCTTCACAAGGAGTTGATCCCTCTTACCCATAAAACCAGTATATTAAATTAGAGGCAGCCCCTCTAATTTGCATGATGAGGTCACCCCTCCAATTATTCATGCACTGTGGATATTCATGACCTATATTGGCTAAATGGTAAAATATGACAAACAGTTTTTATAAGACAAACATAAGGCTTTCAAACTATAAAACCAATTTTATTAAGACTTAACCAGGTTACTCGGGACTTCGTTTCTTCCGCTGTTATTATGTTATATGCTTATCCTATTCATGCTTTATTGTACATCCGTGCACTGAGCGTATTGCTCAGCCGTTTTCCTTTTCTATGTTCCCAAAACGGCAGGTACTCAGGGACGCTCGTAGACATTAAGAGTACGTGCATATGGACTGGAAGCTGTCTAGCCTTCTTTACATTATGCATTTCTTTTCTTTATGATACTTATGCTTTGGACATTGTTTCGTCCTTACTCCTTACTATACTATGTTTGTGTGTGATGAGCTTTACTTTTGGACTACCGATGTTTGATTCCGGTATTTTCCTTTATATGGTCAAGTAATGTTTAGACATTTTACCTTGTATGCTTTGATGACACGCCATAATTACTGTGATATTTCCGTTTTCAAAATGGGGTGTTACACTCTCTTTTGGTCTTTCTTCTTTGACCACTGTCTTGGTTAAGATTCTTTGTTTACCCAATTTGGCTTAAAATTCCCTAAAACCTTTTGTTTTCATTTGAAATCTTTGCCTTGTCTATTTTCTTTAAATTCTTCTCTTTTGGGAGTTCTTCTCTTCATCCCTCATAATGCCTAACTCTTCCATTCCTAACCTTGACATTTCTTTGTCACAATCTTCTCAACCTAAATCTTCTTCTTCTAAGCTTTCAAAGAAACTGAAAATCTCAGTTCGACCCGTTTGGATAAAAAAGAACAAGAATCCTCATGATTCTTCTTCTCCAAAATCCTCCAAGAATTCTTCTTTCTCTCTGATTAAATATTGGAATGAGATTTACTCTAGAAATCCAATTACCGGAGAAAAGGAAATTCTTCCACCACCACCTAAACCTTTCAACTCTCCACAATTCAATGAACTATCTTAATTTCCTAATCTCACTAGGCATTGTGAAAACATCTCTTACCCATTATCTCCCTCTCCACCAAACTCTCATTTTGATGGACCTCCCCCATCTAACGACTTTGTTTTGCATCATGGTTCCTCGTGTTCTTGTTGTCGATTCCAACAAATTGAACTTGCTCATATCTATGAAAAGCTAAATTTCTTTGAATTCCTCCTCACTCGACCTCCTCTCAAAGTTTTCGTTCTCGTGAACAAAACTTTGAATGATGCTTCGTCCTCTTTCTTTTCCAACTAAGGAACATTTTGTACTTTAGTTGTATGAGTCAATAAAACTTAAGCAATCTTGGAAGATTATCACTATTAGAGTAGTCTATGCTTTGTAGTTTATTTTCCATATTTTTTGCTTTTGTTGGAAATACGTTTTACGTATCAGAAAGGATCGGTCACTCAAACAATACTCTAAGTAATAGCTCGTAGTTTAGTTATCATAATATTAAACAAACAAGGCCAAGCCAAGCCTACAACTTGTGTAGGCCGGTGGGCCAATGTAAGTCCAAGACCATATCATGGGCTTGGGTATATAAACCCTCTCCTTAGTTAGAGAGGGTGTTGGTTCATTCATAATACACATAGTGAAAAGTGTGTTTTCTACACTTTCTCTCTCTAAGTGTGTGTGTGTTCTCACCATCCTTCTATATCTTTCTCTCTCTAAACATAAGCAAGATTAACAATATCCTACAAATGATATCAAGAGCCATGGGATGATTGTATTGTTTATGTGTTTGTGTGCTTGATTTTTTACCTATTTTGATCTATTTTATTCAAACCAATTTTTTTTTTATGTTTTTATGGTTTAATCTTGATACAAATCATCTTCATACTTGTGGTAGTGATTTGGCATTCTTACTTTGGTTAAAAACACAAAATTTTTGGGGGTTTGATTTACTTTTTGGCTAAAAATCTCAAATTTGTTGTGTACTATCCGAGAACAGTGGTACTTGTGCTCACGTATTCCGATCTAAAAAATCTAAGGGTTTCTACATTGCGATCACTATATTGCGATCACTGCATTGCGATCACATATTGCGATCAACATTGCGATCACATATTGCGATCAACATTGCGATCATATATTGCGATCAACATTGTGATCACATATTGCGATCAACATTGCGATCACATATTACGATCAACATTGCGATCACATATTGCGATCAAAATTGCGATCAGACATTGCGATCAACATTGCGATCAGACATATTGCGATTACATTGCGACAACTATTGCGATCACATTGCGATCAATATTGCGATCACATTGCGATCAGCATTCCAATCACATTTCGACGAGATTAATTTTGGCATTGCGATACAGTGACAAGTATTCCAAGATTTTTCGAAAACGTGTGTGTAATTTTGTCTTGGAAATTTTTGGTTTATCGAGAACAATTATTAGGGGATTTCAACATTATTTTCTCGAATTTAACACACAACAACAAACACATTTACTTTCTCTTATTGTTCGATCAACGTTTATAAATCTTAACTTATCGAATGGAGTACATATCTCTTACGGATAAGTCCATCCTCTCGGATACGAATAATCGCCCACCAATGTTGGAGAAAACCATGTACGAGGATTGGGCTTCCCGAATGGAACTTTATATGTTGAAAAAAGAGAATGGACATCTCATTTGGGCATCGGTGCTCAATAGACCATTGGTATATGGTACAGTGACGGAAGGTGCTGTTACTCTTCCTCGCACAATGGGTGAGTTAACTAGAGATGCTAAGATTCAAGACAAGTGTGATAAACAAGCAACTAACATCATTCTCCAAGCCCTTCCTCCAGATGTCTACAAACTTGTGAGTAAACATAAAGTTGCCAAAGAGTTATGGGATAGAATTCGTGTTTTGTTGCAAGGTACCTCGTTAACTAAACAAGAACGAGAGTGTAAGTTATATGATACGTTTGATAAGTTTGCCTATGTCCCCGGGGAGACTCTCAATGATTACTATTTGAGATTCACTCTTTTGATGAATGAGCTTAACATCTATGGCCTGGCAATTCCTACGTTTCAATTAAACACCAAGTATTTGAACACTCTCCCTTCTGAATGGAGCAAGTACGTGATGGCTGTAAAATTGGCTAAGGATTTGCATCAAACCAACGTGGATCAACTTCAAGCTTTTCGTCAACAACACGAATGCCATGTGATCGAGGCTATGTTGTCTACACCACAAGTTCGTGATCCACTTGCCATGTATGCTTGTCAACAAATGACTCCCCAACAAAACATGCCTTACACTTATCAACAACCATCATACTTGCAGCAGTCATCACCACACACCTATCAACAACCACATCAACCACAGCAACCACAACAACCATCTTATCAACCACTAATGATGCCACAACAGGCATTTCAACAAAGTGTTATTCAACAACATTATCCACAGCAACCAACACATCAGTCATCACCATCACAAGCTATCACTTCTCCAATGGGCTATAATCCTCAGCAAGGATATTTTCCAATTGAAGTACCACGAGCACAAGCCTTCTACTCTATTGAACTTCCATCAATTCAAGCACCGATCTTTACTCCAACGAACAATTAGCTTCACACTTCTTCAAATCCTCGACAACAAGTCACTATTTAAGATGGTCAAGTGACGGTGCAAACCATTCAGGGAAGGCAAAATTCATATGGACCTCCTACAAGGACCGTGAACGCTCAAGCTGTGACTTCTCAAGCTAGTGGAAATGGAAGCACTATTAGTCCTCAAAAGGTTGTGACTTGCTACAATTGCCGAGGACAAGGTCATATGGCTAGGGAATGCACTCAGCCGAAAAGGAGAAGGGATGCAACGTGGTTTCGTGAGAAGATGTTTTTGGTCGATGCTCAATCTAAGGGAAAGATCTTGGATTCAGAGGAATTAACATTTCTTGCAGACCTAGGGGCAGGAGATAATGAAGGTATTGCAGTCGTTTCTACTTCTAATGCAGCATATCAAGCAGATGATCTTGACGCATATGATTTGGATTATGATGACATTCACTCAGCTCAAGATGCTCTCGTTGCTAATCTCTCTTACTACGGTTCTGATGTCGTCAGTGAGGTACCAACCACATCTAATAATATTCATGATAATCCACATCATGTTGAGCATGAAAATGACAACCTCAAAGATCATTTGGAAACTAGTAACTCAAATGATGTGGTATCCAATCCAACACATTTGAGTGAACCTCAACCAAATGCTACGACGGGTATGGAATCTTATGATTAACGTGATCTGGTAATGGTGCCTAAACATATTATTGATAACATGAATGTGGCTGTTCGACAAACCTTAGATATGAATGTCAACCTAACCGCTGAGCTTCTCTGTATAAGGAAAAGGTTAAAACTTTTGAAATGGTCCCTCAAGCAGAGAAAATAACTTATTCTGAATTTCACCAATTTCGTTTTGAAAAGATTGAACACTTAAAAGAAAAAGAATCATTAAAAGCTAATCTTTCCAATGAACTAAAAGAAAAAGAGTCGATTGTAAATGATTTTCAGAAACTTAAAATGGATTTCGAAACTCTCGAGTCTAAAAAGTTTAAATCAGAAATTAATGCTACCAAACTTCTTAAATTCAAGGAACAGCAACTTTTAAAACAATACGCTTCCACATAAAAGGTTAATATTTTAACAAGATCGTTTAAAGAACTCGAACTTAAGCGTCTTCAAGATTTACCACCTAATCCCGGTTATGCAAAACAAGCTCAGGAATATATTCCTTGTCTTTAAGATGTGACCCTAATTGGCAAATCGAAAAAAGCACCTTATGTTCGTAGTACTGAGGAGACACAGTCACTTACAGAAGAAACTCAATCTAAAATGCTTTCAAAATTCCATAAGCTTGATTATGTTCAGCATAATAAAGATCAATTTAATAAAAAGACATGTATTCGATTTCAAATGGAATTAGCTCAATTATCAGTTGTTGTGCCCCAAAGTTTGTCAAATGAAAACCTTAGTAGTACGTATCCTACACTTGTCAAAAAGGATTTAACTAAGTTATTTCCACCGACAAGTAAGGTGTCAGACAGCTTAAATGCGTTGCACCAACACTTTGCCGATTTTGACAAGGTCATTAAGGAACGTACTACGGCTTCGGCCATAACGGAAGGTGAATGGAATTTTGAGCATACTAGAGCTACGTTTCGAGACGAAATTGTTCCGTTTGTAAACAATATTAAAGCTTGTTTTAGCAATATTGATCAAGATTTGGTTTTGGAAATAGATGAAGTTAAACGTGTTTTCAAGGAAATGGATGATGCTTATGAAAGCGGTTTAATTGAAATAGAGCGAATTCCACGTAAAAATGATCAGCTTCTGAAGCAAGTGATGTCGCATGATATTGTTTCCGTTTGTGCGAATAAAAGTGTTGATAATGATTCTATTGAGCATAATGTTGAATCTGTGGATAATGTGGTAGATAGTAATTGTCACAAATATGACGCTGAATTTTTAAAGCTTCAAGATTCGTATTCTTCACTTTCAAAACGTTTTGATGAGATTCAAACACATTGTATTTCGCTTGAATGCAAGCAAAAATTTATTCAAGAAATCTTTGAAACGTCATTCGAAGGTGTTAATATCGATGATGCAAATTTTCAAAAGAATTTTCGATTGAATTTACAATCAACACAGCGTCAACCAAGTGACAAGGTTGCTAAATCATTGCCGATAGACATAGAGAAATCTAAGGAGATTAACTGTGTGAACGTACTCGAGGCCGCTGAGAATTTTAAACTTGATCTAGATAATCGAGTTTCCAATATTTTTTCCAAAGTTGATAACTTAAAACAGAAAAATACACAACTTTTCGATTCAGTAAAGCCCGCATGTGCTAATACCACTGCACATAATCAATCATTGATTGAACAGTTGAATCAAAATTCGGTGGAATATCTGATTTGAGGGAACAAATTTGTGATAAAAATCTGGCTTTGGCTGAGTTAAAGGAAACACTTCGTACCATAAAAGGTAAGAATGTTGTGGATAACGCAGCCACTGTCTCAGCATCGTCCTCTAATGCAATAAAAAAGAACCTCATCGCCATCACACCACTTAACAAGGGCCCTAAGACTAAACCATCTCAAACATTGGTCACTAAAGATAAGGCAAAATCAAAACCAGCTTCTAATATTCCCGTGTTGCCTTCTACAGGAGTAAGCACCACTGCAAAGGCTCAAAGATCTAAGCTTAAAAGACACAAGAAGAATGATAGGATCTTGCCCCCATCTAGTAGTCAAGTGAAGAAGAAAGTAGAATCCATCCTAGGAATGTTATTCCTGTTTTGAATAAAAAGAATCATGTAGCTAAACCTAAAGGCTATGTGGTTGTGCAGTGTTCTAAGCCTACTGTGAATTCTAATTTAAAATGTTGGAATTGCAATGAATGTGTGTTTTCTAGTCGTCATGATTCTTGCCTTATTGACCATGTGAATGAGATGAATGCCCAGAAAAATGGTTTAGAATGGAAACCGACTGGGAAAGTGTTAACCCAAGTTGGTTGGATGTGGCGCCCCACTGGTAGAAGTTTCACTATAGTAGGAAAGTCGTGCCCTTTAACTAGGTTCACTCCCACTAAAGCGATGGAAGCGTGCCCTTTAACTAGGAGTACCAAGACTACCAAAACACAAGAGTGTCCTTTAACTAGGAACACCAACACTACTGTAGGAACAAAGTGCCCTTTAAATAGGTCTACTCCTACTGTAGTGCCCGCTAATACTCCAAAACCTCAGAAAATTGGAACAATAAAATCTGTTAGTGGTAAAACTGACATTAGAAAACGCAGGAAATCTAAGGGTCACACGCATGTTAGTAATTCTGATAATATTATATATGTATCTGCTAACACTCCGGAACCAATAGTTTCCAATGCATTGTCTACTGTTGTTGTTGAAAACAGGTGGTCCAAATTGTTCTCTGGTATTTGGACTCTGGTTGCTCTAAACATATGACCGGAGATCGCTCTCAGCTCAGAAATTTCGTCAGCAAGTTTCTTGGTACGGTTCGATTTGAAAATGATCATATTGCAAAGATAATAGATTACGGTGAATATCATATTGGGAATGTTATTATTTCTAGAGTGTATTATGTGGAAGGTCTCGGTCACAACTTATTTTCTGTGGGACAATTTTGTGATGCAAACCTAGAAGTTGCTTTTCGAGAGCATACCTGCTTCATTCGTAATTTGGAAGGGGTTGATTTATTGAAAGGTACTCGAGGGAATAATCTGTACACTTTGTCTCTACAAGATATGATGACCGCTTCTCCCGTATGTCTTCTCTCTAAAGCATCAAATACTAAGTCATGGTTATGGCATCGACGTTTATCTCATCTTAACTTTGACGCTATTAATCATTTGGCTAAAAACGAACTTGTTCGTGGTCTTCCTAAACTTACATTTCACAAGGACCATTTGTGTTCCGCATGTACAAAGGGGCAAAGCACTAAGAAATCATACAAACCCAAGACTGAAGACACCAACCAAGAGAAACTTTATTTGTTGCATATGGATCTTTGTGGGCCAATGCGTGTTGAAAGTCTTGGTGGTAAAAAGTACATCCTAGTCATGGTGGATGATTACTCTCGGTTTACATGGGTAAAATTTCTTGCAACAAAAGACGAGGCACCTAAAGTCATCATCGATTTTCTCAAGATGATTCAAGTATTATGAAGAAGTTGGCATATCTCATGAAACATCCATTGCTCGCACTCCAGAACAAAACGGTGTCGTTGAAAGGCGAAATCGCACACTTATGGAAGCAGATCGAACGATGTTAACTTACGCAAAGGCTCCATTATTTTTATGGGCAGAAGCAGTATCTACAACAGTGTACACCCAAAACCGGTCACTAATTCGAAAACGCCATGGTAAAACACCTTATGAGCTTCTACATGGAAAAGTACCAGATTTATCACATCTTCATGTATATGGTTCTCTTTGCTATCCAAATAATGATGGTGCCAATTTGGGAAAACTTAAACCAAAATCTGATATTGGTATTTTCATTGGTTATGCACCCGCAAAGAAAGCATACCAAATCTACAATCGTAATTCTCGTAAGATCCTCGAAACTATGAACGTTGATTTTGATGAGCTGAAGGCAATGGCTTCTGAGCAAAGCAGCTCTGAACCCGCACTTCATGAATTGGGACCCAATAACATTAGCTCCGGTCTTTTCCCAAACAACCCTTCTTCATCATCATTTACACCACCTTCTAGGAATGAGTGGGATACGTTGTTTCAACCGTTCTTTGATGAATTTTTTACTTCTCCAAGTATTGTTGCTCCAGAACCTGAAGTAATAGCTCTGGTCAACGAAGTTGTCGCTCCAGCAACCGAAGCACAATCAGATACGTCTACACCTACAAGTGGTCAAGATATACCTTCAACGAGTAATTCTCAACCAACACATGTATCAACTACCCATGTCAGACCTATTGATGATGAAGAGGATGATGATGATCACGATTTGGAATTCGCTCAAATGCGTGAACTTCCATTCTTTGGTGTACCAATTCCCGACTCTAATCAAGCCGGGTCATCCACCTCAGAGGAAGCTCCTACTACGGTCTACTCCAATCCACGGATTCGTGAACATGACAGCAAGTGGACAAAGGATCATCCTATAGATTCTATTATTGGTGACCCTAATCGTCCGGTATCCACACGAAGTCAGGTACAAGAAAGTGCAATGTTTTGTCATTTTGATGCTCTTCTCAGTGAAGTTGAACCTAAGACGTGGCAACAAGCATTTACCCAATCTTTTTGGATAGAAGCTATGCAAGAAGAACTTAATGAATTTATACGTCTTGATGTATGGGAACTTGTCCCATGCCTGGATCAAGTGCAGTTACTCACTTTGAAATGGGTTTACAAGGTGAAACTCGACGAGTTAGGTGGAATATTGAAGAACAAAGCTCGACTAGTAGCTCGTGGATACAAGAAATTATTGGGCATCAACTTTATGGAGTCCTTTGCACCCGTTTGCCGTTTGGAATCTATTAGACTATTCCTTGCTTATTCAGCCCACATGAATATGATCTTCTATCAGATGGATGTGAAGACGACATTTCTTAATGGTGAAATCAAGGAAGAGGTTTATGTTCAACAGTCGGATGGTTTTGTGAATCCTAAATATCCTAATCACGTATACAAGCTTAAGAAGGCTCTCTATGGGTTGAAGCAAGCTCCACGCGCATGGTATGATCTATTGTAACAATTACTCATTACGCAAGGCTTCGCTAAGGGCAAGGTGGATCCATGTCGTTCATTCAGAAACGAGGTAAAGATATGATTATGGTACAAATATATGTTGATGATATTATATTTGCTGCCTCGACCCAAACCTTATCGGATGAGTTTAGGACACTCATATCTTCCAAGTTTAAGATGCCAATGATGGGCAAGGTATCATATTTCTTAGGTTTTCAGATATCTCAGAGTCCTAGAGGCATCTTTATCAATCAATCCAAGTATGCCCTTGAATCTCTTAAGAAATATAAGATGGAATCTTGAGACCCCGTGGATACTCCAATGGTGGAACGAACTAAGCTTGATGCAGATCCACATGGAGTTACCGTTGATCCGACACTTTATCGTGGAATGATCGGGACCCTTCTGTATATCACAGCTAGTCGACATGATCTTCAGTTTGCTATATGTATGTGTGCTCGGTATCAAACTCGGCCTACTGAGTTACACTTAGAAACTGTTAAACGGATCTTTCGGTAAAGAAACCATTAATCGGGGACTTTGGTATTCGAAGGACTCTTCGATTGCACTAATGGCATATGCAGATGCGGATCACGCGGGTTGTCAAGATACAAGGCGTAGCACGAGTGGAAATTTGCAACTACAAAGAGATCGACTAATCAGTTGGGCATAAAAAGGCAGAAAAACGCTGCAATTTCAAGTAGGGAAGCAGAATACATAGCTATGTCCGGTTGGTGTGCTCAAATTCATTGGATGAGATCACAATTAACCGACTATGGTCTAGGTTTCAACAAAATTCTGATGTACTACGACAACAAAAGTGTAATTGCCTTATGCTACAACAATGTTCCATTCTCCCGGTTGAAGCATATTGACATTCGCTACCACTTCATCAAGGAGAAAGTGGAAAATGGAGTGATCGAGCTTTACTTTGTCCGATCTGAGTATCAATTGGCGGATATTTTCACGAAGGTTTTAGATCGCGCTCGAATGGAATTTTTAGCCGACAAGCTAGGTTTGAGAACATTCTCGCCCGAGACTCTAAAGGAATTGGCAGATGAAGCGAAAGAATAGTGGTGGTAAACTATTCTCCATATCCTTGGTGATCATATGTATATATTGTTTATATTTTTATCCACAAAAGCAAAATACAAAAATATAAAACCATATAAAAACCATAAAAATTAAAAATTTCAGAAAAATCCAAAAATATTTTTACTTTATTTTTTCAAAGGCATGTCTTTTGGTACGATAATATTTACGGCCTTAGAAATGTCGATTAATATTGACACGGCGCCATAAATAGAGTTCGTACAAAAGTTGCAAATATTTCATAAAACATGCCTAAATGGCTTGCTATTATTTGATATAGTAACCCGCTTTTCATATTAAAGTCAAGTATTTCTTATGAAAGCTTTGGCTCAACAACGGGAATTAATTTTCTCGGGCATGGTTTACTTTATAACCATGTAAGGGATTGTGTTTACGTTATAACACAATCTAACACGAATAAATGTACGCATCAGTGCATTTGTTTGTTAAAACAAGAGAAATATTGTTTTTATGAAGCTATCATCTCTACAAACATAAGCTATCTACAATTGGTATCTACATACTCGACGATGCGACTACTCAAACACGACTATAGCTCTTTCGATAGAACACGGATCAACATTTGAGGGGGAGCAATTGTCAAGAATTTAGAATCTTCGATGCCGAAAGTGCCAAGTTCACACATTGGTGTCAAGACAACAATACCAATCGTACATGTGGTGTCAAGAGATGACTTCAGATGTGACGAGGCGACCAACATTTACCGACAAGAACCATGTGATCTTATCATATGATGTTCTCATCAATCAGGTCCAACCTTGTCAATTTATTCTAATATGGTGAATATGTGATTACTTTACAAATCGGTATCATATCTCACATTGGTATCATGAAGATAAAACGAACTTGCATTTTTCTTCCCAAACTTTGTTAAAACTTCATTAAATCATTTGATATTAAAAACATCGATTGGGTTAATATTTTTAATATGGGGGAGAAAATATGATTTAATATGGGACATGATTATTCAAAAATGGTTTGACTCAACGTGATGGCTCATCCCGACATGTGCGAAATATTTTCGAATATCTTGGCATATGTTAAGGGGGAGCAAAACGGATTTGCACATCAAAATGGATTTTCATGGTGATATATACTTACCCTCAACCCATTTATTTCACGACGATGAAGATTGTGGTGACATAAGGATGGTAGGATAGGTTAAGTCTAATGATTCTTCTAGAACCGGAGGAATCTTCCCAAGGACATTCCATAGCTAGAAATAGTAGTCCTTAGGAAAGATGGAGAAAGATTGTGAACGCAACTGAATGCTGACCAAGTACTTAAGTTAGCACTGGAACAATCACAACAAGGTGCTAGTTATGACGTATTGGTAAGCATTGAAGGGGTTGAAGAATGAAAAAGAATTGTAAAGATAAAGGGTGTAAAGAAAGAAGCCCTCCTTACAACCTTAGGCAGAAACCGGGTCAACACATATGCTATTGAGATCATTTTAATGATGCTCGATATTGAAGATAGACATCATGGACCCAGTGATGCAATGCACAACCCATCCCAGCTAACTCAGATATCTCTCAAAAGGTATTTGTTTTATTCACACGGAGACAACGCATTATCTATCGATTTATTCACTCCGAATATATTGATATTGAAAAGGTGACACTCCTCTCCATCCTCCGATCACTAAAATTCAAAATGCATGATCGAGTCTAGAACCATTTTAGATCATCAAATATCTCATTAGGACACACTTCCATATTTCCTTGCTTCTTCACACACTGTGAAAAGTAAGAAAGATCTTAAAAGTCCTACAAAAAATCTTCATGATCTTGCCTGAACATCCGAGTAATACGAAAGTATTTACAATGAAGATAGAAATACTTCTTGAGCAAATATCAAAAAGATCATGGTAGGTGACTTGTGCGATTCTTTATGAATCAAACTTGTGATAACTGGAAAGCAATAGTTGTTTAATTCTTAACTGAACTTAAACACGTTCCAGGCCTTTATGCAATATCTTAGTGATCTTGCCAGAACACTCAGAGTGACACTATAGTGTTCACAGTGATGAGTGGAAATCCTTCTAGTGTTAACCTCAAACAACACTTGGTAGGTAACTTGCAAGATTCAATTTGAATCAAGCTCGTGACAACTGGAAAGCAACGATGGTATGATTCTTTAATGAATCAAACTTGTTCCAGGAATCAGAATTGACAGCTTCAATCATGCGGATAATTTTATCCAAATGATTCACTCTTTACGTTCGCAGTCAGCTTTGGACGGTCGAGTAAAGAGAACCGGTTTACCCGCGAAATCTTGTCAAGGAGATTTTTAATTAAATCTACCTGCCACAAGTACGATATTTTATATCGTCCAATAGTCTTCACCGACCGGAGGTAAAATGCTACCGAATTAGAATGAAATGTTCAAAGCCATTTCGTTCGTGTCTACTTATGTTGCGGCATTGAAGACGGTGGTGTTGAGGAATCCGAGAAGAAGTCGTCCGCGCAGGCTTATACTTTATGCACTTAATACTTCATCTAATTCTAGAAAGCCTAAAAGTCAAGTCTTCCGCTGTATCAAACTCTGAAGCTTTCAAGAATTACAAAGGTATAAGTATGTGGGACGTGAAGTCACGAAGAGGCGAAGATCACAAGTGATGGATGCACAAGGTCAAGGCAAGAGATTAATGCTCAAGATTGATATATAAGATCACATCAACATGTTCACCAGAAAAGAAAAAGAAAAGAAAGATGAAAACTACGAGCTCAAGACAAGCATAGTATGCTAGGTTTATTTCATTATTGTAACTTGGGTAACGCCCTTATTTGGAGTGACCTCCCTTAGGGGGAGATTGTTGGAAATACTTTTTACGTATTAGAAAGGATCGGTCAGTCAAACAATACTCTAAGTAATAGCTCGTAGTTTAGTTATCATAATATTAAACAAACAAGGCCAAGCCAATCCTATAACTTGTGTAGGCCGGTGGCCCAATGTAAGCCCAAGCCCATCTCATGAGCTTGGGTATATAAACCCTCTACTTAGTTGGAGAGGGTGTTGGTTCATTCATAATACACATAGTGAAAAATATGTTTTTTACACTTTCTCTCTCTAAGTGTGTGTGTGTTCTCACCATCCTTCTATCTATTTCTCTCTCTAAACATAAGCAAGATTAACAATATCCTACAACTTTAATATTCATATGGTGTGTATGAATATTTCTCTTGTATGTTATTTCATATTTGTGTACTATGAATGTTATGTGTGTTATCTTTCTCGCTAATTCTTTTTCACACATTTATTAAAGAGTTGATCATGGTTAAAACTTACAATTAAATATGGGTGATTCCATAAATTCTAAATTTTAACCCCTTGACATTTTAATCATCTTTGATTGGTTTGGATGTTTCTTTTCTTCCTTTATTCCAGCAACTGAATTATGATGTTGACAACAAATACTCTTTGGACATACTTAGCAAATACTTACTTCTAATTTGAGATTTCTTTTCCTTCTCCCTCTCAAGTTAGTTAGTAGGTAGTGCACATATATACATTGGTGTTTCTTTTCTTTCTTCTAACCTTTGTGTAACATGTCACCCTAGCTCATTCTCTTGGTGCCCCAAGCAAGGGGGAGTAAGCACCAAAGGGGAGCTACTAGCAAAGTCCGGTTCTTTTCTTCTTCAAAGACTTGTGCAAACCTTTTTGCTTTGACAAAGGGGAAGAAATGATAGTGATAAACTCGTTAATAATTCGAATAATCTTGTATTTTATGTAAATGAGTTTATAGTTTGTCGTAATAAAAAGGGGGAGATTTTTAATGCAAAGCAATGCCTAAAAACATTGTTAGTATTAATTAATCTTTTTTAGTTTTGATCACGACAAATTACAAAGACATTTATTGTCAAACACAATCATAAAACGAATTATCTAACAAACACTATTATCAAAGTAATAATCACTACACTAACATATCTTAATCATGCTTAGTGATCATAAAAGTGATTAGCCTTAAAACTCATTTTTGTTAAATGTAACAAAAGATTTTTAAGAAACTTTATTTTTAAGAAAATGTTTTATTAAAATGAAAATGTAAATTTGAAAATGGCATATTCTAAATGCCATAAGAATATCCTTTGAAGGTTTAAATAGCCTCAGATATTTCAAATTCACTAAAAGACAAAAAGGAGTGGAGTCTACACTCCGCGGTTCCTTAGATGCCTATGCGGTTCACTATCGATAAAGAACCGCCTAGGTCGCTAAGGAACCGCCCCCAGCTAGCCGTTGGGATTTGTCTTCTATAAATAGTGGATCAAATCTGCATTTTCATTAACCCTTTTTGGACATCTCTTTCAGCCTTCTTTCTCCTATCTAATCCTAGTCAATTGTAAATGACCACTTAATGTGTTAAGTATGTTTACTAATGATTACCCTCTTGATCTCCTTCTTTACCTTGTCCAAAGAGAAGATCACTCACACACCTGTGATGTGATTAAAGATTTAGCCTTAATGAAGATCATACTCTCTTAAAGATCTAGTCATGTTCATCATTTGTTTATTTGTGTCTTGTGTAGATATAATGTATTTGTGAATACTTGGAATAGTTGTGTTCATCCAAGCAATGTGTGAATACTTGGATTATAGTTGTGTAAATCCTTTGCATATGTGTATGCTTGGATATGTGTTGTGTAGATCCAAGCTACATGTGTGTACTTGGATATGTTTAGTTGAGTTGTAATAAGTTGTGTTAGTTCTCACTAAACTATAAAGTGATGTGGTTGTGTCTTGTGAGTTCTCACTAAACTATAAAGTGATGTGTAGTTGTGTTGTGTGAAGTTCTCACTTAGCTTCAAAGTGAAGAGTCGTGAAGATTGGTTCTAGCTTTGGATTAGAACTCGACAACTAGCCTTGTGTCGGAAAATGGTGAAGTAGGCAACGTTGTGAAGATTGGTTCTAGCTTTGGATTAGAACTCGACATCTAGCCTTGTGTCGGAAAATGGTGAAGTAGGCAACGTTGTGAAGATTGGTTCTAGCTTTGGATTAGAACTCGACATCTAGTCTTGTATCGTAAAATGGTGAAGTGGGCGACGTTGTGTAGATTGGTCCTAGCTAAGATTAGGTCTCGAGATTTAGCTTAGTGTCGGAAAATAATGTAAGCGACGTTGTAAGGTTTTCTCTGCCAAGAAGGGCGCTTGTGGATATAGTGTAAATCTTGAATAAGGTGTACTCAAGGAGTGGAGTAGGAATGAGGATAGAGCCTCGTTGTCCAACCACTATAAATCTTGGTGTCTTCCCACTAGGTTGTTTCTTTCCTTACTCATCACTTACATTCATCATCAATATACTTACTACTTATTGTTAATGCATTAGAATTGAACCTAATCATTATGCAACTAGCTTTCAAGAAAAAGATAGTTTTGGCACTTACCTAATTGAAAGGAACTTTAATTAGGAGATAAACCGATTAGAAACTATTCAACCCCCCTTTTAGTTTCTATAACGCTTATCCTAATAACACCATGACTCGATGCACATATCCTAATAATAATTCAAACCAAAAATAGATAAATGCTAAGGTATCCTAGCCGAAGACGAAATCCTTTTGACAAACTGGCGCCTTGGATACACATCCCGATCTCCTGACTTTGCCCAGACCCGTCGGTGTATCATTCCCTCTGTTTTCAAAAATAACCTTGTCCTCAATGTTAAAGGTTGGGTAAGTTGTTTGAAAATCAGAAAGCCAATCACATGTGGCACCCTCAGGTGAACCCCCTACCCATTGCATAAACAACTGTTCAGTCGGGCTTTCACTACGTAAAACCATGCGAGAATCACAAATCGCTAAAGGATGCTCGAGTGGCTGAACACCACGCAAATCCTTAGGTAACCCTGCCACTACCACACTATTATCTCTGACAAACGGCTTGAGAATAGACACATGAAAACCTTATGAATCTTGCTTGTAGTCGACAACGCTAGACGAGAAACAACCTTCCCTATGTGGGCCTCTGCCTTGTAAGGACCATTGTAACGTTTATCAAGTTTTTTAGAAACTCTCTTAGCAAGCGTAACTTGACGACAAGGATGCAACTTGACGAGCACCAAATCACGCACATTAAACTCGACGTCTTTCCTTTTGCGGTTTGCCTGAACTTTCATTCTATTTTTAGCTGCCAATAAACTATCCTTGAGTTGTCTTAACAACGCATCCCGCTCCGCGAGCATTTCATCAGCAACAACCACCTTAGTTGAACCAGGCATATATGAAATGATCAACATTGGCTGCTTCCCATACAGGCTTGAAAGGGCGACATTTAAATTCTATTGTGATAGCTAGAATTGTAGCTATAATCGACCCATGGCAACAACCGAAGCCAATGATAAGGCTGATGAGATACTATGGCAAGTAAATACTGTTCCAAACACTGACTTACTATCTCCGTCTGCCCATCGAATTGAGGGTGATATGCGGTGCTATGACACAACTGGGTACCGCTCAACTGAAATAGTTACTTTCAAAACCTACCCACAAAATAAGATCACGATTGGTGACAATGGTCTTTGGAATGCCATGATGTTTAACAACCATCTCCAAAAACAACTCGGCCACTTTGTGAGCATTAAAACTAGTGGGTAATACCCCAAATGGGCGTATTTGGAGATCCGATCCACAACCACTAGAATAACAGTGTTTACCTTTAAAGTTGGTAACTTTGTAACAAAATCCATAGATAAGTCTTCCCAAATTGTTGTAGGTGTGGGTAACGACTGCAAATACCCGTCGACTGCCTCGGTTCAATACTTTGCCATTTGAGACACAACATTTGCTTAATAAAATATTCCACTGACTTTCGCATACCCTTTCAAAAAAACAAAGCCGAAATCCCTACCAACGTTTTCTTTACTCCCCCATGTCTCGCGCTTGGAGTATCATGAAACTCTCGTAACAATAAAGGCTTAAGCTTATAACCTTGTCCAATATAATATCGATCTTTAAAAACCAACAAGCCATTCTCACGGCGAAACCCAGGTAACTCGACCCTACTATCCATCTGACGGTGCAAGTCACGTAGCTCAGCTAGTGTTTCATTCTCTCCCCGTAAGTCCTCCATGAATCCCAATATCAGTTGACTTAAATCCATAAACGAATCAGTGAGCGCCTCGTCTTCTTCAAACATCCTACAAAGATCTTCCGCAGCTAAATTCGTACTCACCAACTAATATTCAATGGAAAAATCAAATCCTATTAGCTTGCATACATAGTTTTACTGAAGTGGGGTCTAAATGACCTGCTGCATAAGCTCATTAATGCTTTTATCATTTGTACGGATTACAAAGCGCCTCCCTAGCAAATACTGGCGCCACTTATAAACTGCCTCAACGATTGCAAGCAGCTCCTTTTGGTAAGTGACGACCACCCTCATTCGTGGGTCAAGTTTGCGATTGAAATAACCAATTGGTTGATTTGCTTACATCAACACCGCGCCAATCCCCTGCCCCGATGCACCAGCTTCAAATATAAAAGGTTGTTCAAGATCCGGAAGGCTTAAAAGAGTAGCAGTGGATAATCGCTGTTTAAGAGTCGCGAACGTCTGTCCTTCCATTTTGCCTCATTCAACCCATCCTATTTTAATAAGTCTGTAATGAGTGCGGCCACCGAGTCGTATCCCCGAATAAACTTTCGATAATATCCTGCCAGTCCATAAAACCCCGCACCTGTCGCTAAGTTTTAGGCTCTGGCCTATGACGAACTGCCAACAACTTTTTGGAATACATCTCGACTCCCCGAGCCAAATTAATATGCTTAAGGTACTCGAGCTATCATGCCTCGAAGACACACTTAGAATGCTTTACATAGAATTGATGTTCTTGTAAACAACGAAATACACACTCCAAATGCTCTGAATGTGACGTAAGTTTCGTACTATAAACAAGGATATCATAAAAAACTATCACAAATTTGCGTAAATAAGGCGAAAACAACCTATTCATCATAACTTGTAAAATGATCAAGTTTTTGTTCAGCTCTTGTAGGTATTTGTTTAGCTACTGATCAAGTTTTTAGCTTTTCTAAAATAATTTTTGATGGTATGCTTAAACACTTGTAATCCAAATTTTTTTTATGTATCCTAGATTCTTGCACTTATCTATCCATAAAAAACTGCATGACCTCCCTACCTCATTCACATCTTGGATTGTTCCTGCTTTCACAAGCAAATTTTTTACTTTTATAAGTAAACACGGTTTACATTTTTCAAGAACAATCACCCCTTATTTGCCAATATGTTGGTTCAACCAACTGTGGCTAAGGGTGAGGCTTCTAGTTCAACTAGTGGGCCTCAACAAACTCCCTCTCCTACACCTCCCTCAACAGAAGTCTCTTCTGTTACTTCTTCAAGCCAAGGTCAAGAGATTGATCTCAATCAAGTCTTAGAAAGTCTTGATGAGATGATCCATACACCCAATGCAACTCCTTCTGCAAGTGGTTCACCACCTGCTAGAGCGGAGGATGCCATTGATCTACTTACTTTAACTAACATGTGTAAGTCTTTAGCTCAACAGGTTTAAGATTTACAAACAGAAAAAGAAAAACAAGATTAGAAGATTTCCTCTTTAAAGAAGTAACCCGGGAAATTGAGAAAGAGTTGCAATCCTTAAATTCGTCATTATCAAGCCTTTGTAAGATCTCAAAGGTTAGAACAAAAGAGGAAATGATTGGGCAAGAAGAAGAAGAGGAATGTATCCAAACAAGGGAGGAAATTTAGGAAAGTTGGTTCTCTTCTAGATTGGATAACTTGGATCAAGAGATGGAGGAAGGTACAGAAACCTTGAATGTTGAGGATGCTGAACTTGAGGGGAGGAATGCTCCAACTGGGGGCATGATGGTGAATATAAAGATGATGGTAGATTTGAGCATATGGTGGAGGATGAACATATGCATGAGCCTTAAGAACAACACCATGCACAAGAACATGAACAACACCCTGAGAATGATTTTAAGCTCAGACCTTTGCTTAGTGAGGAATTTGTTTTAGCACTTTAATCACCAGTTCAGACACAACCAATTGTTGAGCCTACAAGAACTGAAGAACTCAACATTGAGGATTTAAATTTAGTTGAACAAAAGGTGTCTGGTGATACTTTGGTGGTTGCAGACAAACTAAGTGATGAAAATGTGGAAAGTACCAGCGAGGTTGGTAGTACCGGTGCAAATACTTAAGTACCGCCAAGCCTAAAGACAATATCATTGGAGTTGCAGGTACCGCTAGTCAAATGGTAGGCACTGATCAACCACAGGAAATGAATGGAGCTTCAGAGAAGAGTGATACTCCATCCTTTGGAAATGATATCACAATGGCCAAGCTATTGTTGAAGCTTAAAGAAAAATCATCTATTGAGAAGGCTAAGCAGACAGAAAAAGAAAAGGAAGTTAAAGTTACTGAGGTTGAACAACCAAAGACATGAAAGTTGAGGTTGAACAACCAAAGGAGATTGAGCAAGTTGTTTATCCACCTACAGAGCCAGAAGTTCAGGTGGAACGAACTGTTGAAGAAGTTGAGAAAGTTGAACCTAAAGAAAAGGAGGTTCAAGTTGAAAGACCTAAACAAAAGGGGATTTCAATTACTGGAAAACAAGATGAAAATGGACATCCTTTTATATTTAAATGGAAAATGCCAAAGATTAACCCTAAAGACAAAGGAAAAAAAGTCTTGGAGTCTGAATCAGAGTTTGAAAGTTATTCAGATAGCATTGATGGTGCATAGAAGAAGTTTGCACAACATGCACATGATAAAGAGTTTGCAAAGAAGATACAAGAGGAAATACACTTAAAAGAATAGCATGAAGAACTTGCAACAAGGGAAGCTCAAGATGAGGCATTCATCAAGGATTATGATGATATTCAAGCACATATAAATGTAGATGAGATTCTTGCTGAGATTATGCATGTTGAATAGAGAGAAAAGTATAATGATGAGGAAAACATCAGATTGTTAATGGATTTGGTTGCTGAACATAGAAGGTTCCTAGCTGAGCAAAGGGCTGCTACAAAAAGAGCAAAGCCACCAACTAAAACACAGCTAAAGAATAAGATGAAACCTATCTGAAGCATGTAGGGAACTTTAAACATACTAAACTTAAAGGTAGATTCTTTAATGAGATGCAGTCTCTGCTTGGGAAATAAAAGAAGAGCATTGAAGATTTTGTCCCAATGGGTTCAAAAAGGGATGAGCAGCAATCAAGGAAATGAATGACAATATTGGAGGGAGAAGTACCCCTGAAGAAAACGCCAAAGGTACTTCAAGAGTCTAAAGGCACTTTGATTGTTAAAGGTACGACAAATGATTAAGAAGGTACTTTGAAAGATTGAATGTTACCTGAGGAAGAAATTATGAAAAAAGGCACCATATAGGGAAAGAACAGATAGAAAGAGAGTAAAGAGAGTGCCTGATGAAGATAATGATGATGAGCACATGAAATGATTAAAGATTGTTCAAAATGATGATCAGTTTTTCAACACTTAAGTGATGCAAGGCAGATCACCTATAGTTCGTTGGGAGGAAACCGTGAAACAAGATTTAGAAACTCATATAGTCTACAGAGCAGATGGAACCTTCATATTTTTTAATGGCTTGAAGATGTTTTACACTGGTTTGATAGACAGAATACGGAGGAACTTTATGAAGCTGTGAGGATAGGCTGTGAGAATCGACCAAAGAGATATGGAGTAATTTTGTTTGGAGAATTGAAGGTTATGTTTGAGTCTCCTGATAGTTATTTTAATACTTTTTGGTATGGTAACCAAAAATGGTTTCCTACTCAGTGGAAGTTCCATAAATCCTATGGTATTCATATCATAGAGGTTGATGAGGTTACTTACTATTTTCTTGCTCAAAGGACATATCCCTTGGAAAGAGTCCTGCTTGAAAGGTTATTAGACCTACAATTTAGAGTTCCTAAAGAGACAAGTAGTGCTTTCGAGTTGATCAAGTTTGTGAAGAAGCAAATAAAGGAAATCGATAAGGATGAGGAGGCTGAAAGAGAACTATAAATGTTGATCTCTTGGTCATACCATAAATGGTAATCAATTCACCATGTTTAACATACATAAGAACTGGCTAGTCATAAGCAAACGGCTTTTGGTAAAACTCCTCAAATTCGTTGACAACTGATAGTTTGTTAATAACTATATGGTTCTCAACTCACCATGCTTTATTGTAAAGAGTTGGATAGTCTAAGAGCAAACGGATCTAGGTAAAGACAACTCAAATCCGTTCATGGTTGATAGTTTACTAAAAACTTGTAGTGTTATCAGTGCACCTTATTCTTGATGAATAAAGAATTGGCTATTTCAGAGCAAACGACTCCTAGTAAAGAAACATCAAATCCGTTGATGGCTGATGGTTTGCCAAAAATCATATGGCAAATTCAGTTGGATTATTTGTTAGATGTTTTTATGCAGGTAAAAGGTGGTTGTTGTCAAAGTGTTGCTGAGAACAAATGGTGTTGTAAATATCTAAATATTCAAAGAACAAAGTATTGAATACAAAAATGAACTCAAAATTGTTACAATCTTAGAGTTTATAATACGAGAACAAGAAAGTTCAAAAGAGTGTTTGAATACATTCCTCCTATGTGCTCCATAAGCTAAATCCAAAGACATGAAGTTCAAGACAATTCAAAGATGATGAAACATGAAGTTAACAAGTGAACAGTCAATTTTAGGGGAGGATTGTTAGGAAATATTAGTTTGTACTTAGTACCGTTTGTGTAATCGTAGTACCGCTAGAGGTGTTTGTACCTCTAGTGTTAAAATAGTATTCTTAGTACCATTAGTTGTTTATGTTTGTACCGGTGAATATATATGCATAAAAGGAATAGATATGCATCAGATATAATAGAAATAGACACGTATATTTTATGGGATTAGTATAAACCAGTAGAATATTCTAAGGTTCCTTGGTGTATAAAAGGAACACACAGCTGTTGAGAACAATACAACTCAACAAGCATTTTGATCAATAAAAGTTTAATAGTTAGTAAATGTCTGTGTTCTTCTTAGCTTTAGTAAGTTAGATTCTGCCTAACTTATCATTGTTTACTCTGACTTTCTCTATTGCTTAGTTTGTTTATCAAGCTAGTCGCAATCCTTAACAGGCTATAAGATTTATTCATTGGGATCAACAACATGTAGAATGTATACAACTTCTTCTTTAGGTACAACTTATTGGCCAATGATTTTGTCATGTACAAAGTCTCTAGCTTTGACCAAACCCGTTGCAGTCGTCTCCTAGTAACCTCTTTTAGAACTTGTTTATTAAACACAAAATCATGGCACTATCGTTTTCTTGTCAAGCTTATATTTCACTTGAGCTTCCATATTCGCGGGTAAAACCTCAAAGCTGCTTCACATCCATGTTGGATTAACAAAGCACGCATCTTGATCCTTCATAACCCGAAGTCACTAGTTCCATCAAATTTCTTGATGTCAAATGTAAAACCCGCATGAAAATACATGAAAATACCATTTAATTAAAACTTTTATATAATTAATGCACGACAAGTATTACTTATAATAAATGAATAATGACAAGTATTACGTATATTAAATGTATACCGACAAGTATTTACGTATATTTAATAATACACGACAAGATTTAACACGAGCTTAAAATACGTATACACAATACACGGGAAAGCTATTAAACACAAAAAACATATACAAGGGGTGTTTGGCCGCCGGTTTTAAAATAAACAAAATGGGCCCAAAGCCCGACCCGTTAACAACTTAACTATCTAAAACACCTTCCAGTACTTTCATTTTTCAAGTTAACGAAAAAATAGAAAAACCCTACCTTGTGTGTGTGTAGCCGCCGGCAGAAAAAGAGAAAAAGGGAGAGGGAAATCATTTTTGATATTTGATTATTCGGGTTTGTGTTCGTGTTGTTCATTCCTTAATTCATATACGTTCGGTAATCATCATCTTAACATTTTATTTTATTATTATTCCTTGAATCATGAAAATTAAATAATAGAAATGAAAAAATGTTATTGTGATTAAAACCACAGAATGATTCGGGTTTAGTTTGCTTTTGGACACGGAAACCGAGAATCCCTTCCATGGGGTCCTCTCGGTGGCGCAACTCAGCCAGAAGCCGCCGGGCTATTGGCTCAGTGGCGTGGCTTATGCTAACAGCCGCAACCCCAACATGGGGCCGCGGTGGGATTGGTGTTCAAGAAGTGGCAACCGAGACCATGGGGGTCTCGGTGGGGTTTGTGTTGCGAACAATGGGAGCTTCCCTCCTAGCGGTGGCAAGCCGTGGGTGGACAGTGGGAACACAAGGGCTAACGACCGCAACAAGGGTTGCGACGAGGGTGTTTGTTTTCATGAAATCGAGACCAAGGAGGTCTCGGTGGGCTTTGTTTTGGGGCTCGGGTAAACCGTGGGTCACATAAGGGGGTGTTTGGTTTGTCTCAACTTATTTTAAAACTCGGGCTTAACAAAATTTGACTTATTAATAAATTGTATTATTAACTACGACTTATTTAATTTACTTAATTATAATACGATTTATTTCAAATGAGCATATTTAATTATAATATATTATAGTTCATGAAATATTATTAATTAATAATCAAAGTATAAATCATGATATATATATTATAAATTAATAATTATTTGTAAACTTTATTATATTAAAGTTAATTATTAAAATGACTTATTAAGATGATAATTATAATTAACCATGACTTATAACAATTGGCTTATTTAATACACATATTAAATCACGACTTATAAAACTAGCTTATTCGATGAACAAGATATTACTGCTTATGTATATTAAACGAGCTTATTACTATTTATGGAAACTTACTATTTTTAGAAACTTACTATTTATGGAAACTTACTATTTTTTGAAAGTTACTATATATGGAAACCTGCTATTTTTGGAAAGTTACTATATATAAAAACCTGCTATTTTTTGAAAGTTACTAATTATGAAAATACCAAGTATATAACACAAGAAACATGTAATACATTAATCAAGAACATGTGAATGAATAATATAAAGAAATACAAGATAAAACATGAACGAGTAATTTATACATGAACAAGCAACTCATACACGTCCTTTATCATGTAGCTTACGTGAAGTCGGATTAGTACGTCTTTCCGCCATTTCATCTTTTGCCGTTTAATGGACATAAGGTACGGATATTCTGTCCTTCACTAAGAACATCTTTTCTATGCATGCTTAGGATTCCTTGTTTGCTATGCCATCTGTTTTACCCAGTTTTTAAATCATAAAAACTTTTCATTGTTTGTCATGCTATCATTTTAAATTGCCTAAGTTATATATGCATGACCATGACTTATATGACCACCTAGTTATGGAGGTACCATAACCATGACACATACTCTTCCACGACGAGAGTGATTTCTCGCGGCGTCCCTCCACGTTTAGGTTGGCCATTTTTGTTATTATTATGTGGGGCGTATAGGTGCATCCTAGTTTTAGGTTTCCACATACAGGGTGATTGGTTTAGTGTGTGCTCTACACTCTACCACATTGGAGCTGATCCCTCCATCCATAATTATATTATTAGAGGTCACCCCTCTAATTGCCTCTATGTATTCATGCACGTTGATAATATGTTATGACTTATATGAGCTCGTGGGCATTTAATTAGACTGCATGCATAAAACTTAAGACTTTTCAAATATTCCTTTTGTATATAAATTCCAGGTTTTCAAGGACATACAAATATTCTACTACATTTCATATCTTTTACTCATATTTCAGTTATCCTTATCATGTTATTTTATCCGTTCACTAAGCATATTGCTCAGCCTTATTTTCTTTCCATTTCCCAAACGACAGGTACCCAAGGGCAGACTTGAGCATTTGAAAGTACATTCATAGGATGAAAGTTACCTTAGACTTCTTTTCCTTTTTTCATTTTAAATACTTATGCTTGTTTGGACAACCTGTTTCGTCCTTTCTAGTTCATTTACTTTATGCATGTTGAGCTTATGTTTGATTCCGGCTTTCCTATTCGGTCATTTATGTTTTATAACATTATACCTTGTTATGCTTTGATGAGACGCCATAATTATGACATAACGACCTCTTGTCAAAATGGGTCGTTACATCAAACTTGTCTCCCATCAATCTTTATCCCTTTAATAATTTTCTAAACCTTGTGAAAAAACCTCACAATCTCAAATTAACAAAGTCCCATTGTGTAATCCCTACAAAGTTATATTAACCTATTTGTTTTAGAAATAAAAATTACAATCCAATATTAAAAAAAACACTGGCCAAAAAAACTTTCAAGTCTAATTTTTTCTTTCTTTGGCCACTTGGTTAATATAATATGTAGTAGTATATGTGGTTGACTTTAGGTCAAAGCCACAATTGTTCTTCTTCTCCCCTTTCTCCGTAACACACGATCTGAAAAAAATAGAGCCACCGATCTTCGATCTTCAGTAATCAAAAACCCATCAAACCCTTTTCCCGATCGTTTCAAGAAGAACCCTTTTAAGATCGATCATAGTTACTAGAAACTCGAGACCCAGTCTCTGATACCACTTGTAGGGATTCAATCCCTTCGACCTGGTTACAAGGTGCTGAATAACCGTTCTCGAAGAATGAATCGACTGAAAAGTAAAGTGACAGGAGTTAATGATCCCTAATCCAACGATTAGTTTATTGAAGGAATGACGTGATTAATCCCCTCCCCTCACCTCCATTTATAGAGATGAATGGGAGGTAATACCGACTCCTACAAGGAGTCGGTCGTGAATACAAAGAAAGAAGACACGGGTTTGGCTTGGGACACAAGCTTAACCAACCGACCTTTATTCTACTTATCTATTAGGAAACTCGACACTTAAGCCCCTAGACACCAACTTAAGCTAATATAACGACTAAAATATAACAGTAATTCGGATATGACTTACGAGTTCAACTTGTAGTTATTGAGAATAAAAGAGTCTACGTGTTTCACATGAAAACGAGAAAAGTTAAATGATTAAATAGTATTTAAATTCAAATTTAACCACAAACCATAATTCGATGTCGACGGGGAGATGGCGTCACGATCGTAACTCGACGTCGTCACACACTATTTCCTCTATATACAAACTCATTATTTTCATAAATTGTGTGTGAAAACTTGGAGAGTCTCGTAGCTGATCTCATAGACGAGTTTTAGGGCTTTTTATGCCATTGTAACTCATATAATTTCATGTTTATTTGAATTTAAGTAATTCATTCATCAATCATTCAAATAATGTCTTTATCTTGTTTGATTGTTTGTTATCTTTTTCTTTCATGATCAAGCTAAATTTAATTGTGCTTGCTTATGATTATATGAAACCCAATTGTGAAGTTTGATCTTAATTACTTGTTTTTTGGGTAAAAGGTTTCCCCGAAAAGCAATAGGCCTTAGAAAACCAGCTATAAAAATATACGTGTCTAGTGAAATGTGACTAAACTAAGTGAAGCCCTTACGTTTGGGTAGATAGTTACATAAGTATTTATTGTGCGTGGTGTACTATTTGACGAGAACGGTGTCAGTAGGTAACTAGGTGTCTAGGGCATCATGTAGAATAGCGGAGTTGACCAACCCGCTGTCGAATTAGGGGAATACTTCACATTACACTCATGAGTTTAACAAAGCAATAGAGTAGATAGATCAACTAGGGAATAGTAAGTAGTGTATGATTAAGTGATCACGTTTGTTTACATATACGAGTCCTCGCCAATTACAGTTTCTGAATAATTGGAAGTAGTTTAGTTTAGTTAAAACCACCTCTCTCAAAATATCGATTTAATTGCTTTCTAAAAAATATATAAACAAAAAAAATATTCTTCTCTTAACCCTTAGATCTTATTGAGTTGCAATTTGAACCTATCTAGTTATTCTCCTAGGATCGATCAATTCCTCGAGTCTTGCGGCCTATACTAAACTACAACGATAAGATATTTTGCATAAAAGGATTCTAAACTTCAGTGTTGCAATCTATCGCATGAACGACACAATTATGACAAATCAAATTCGACAGTGAAAATAACACAAACGTCATAGTACAAACTAAAATCCCATACTAAACTACACGTAATACCTAACAATCACCTAGGTTCCACGACAATCCGACACCGATACATCGTAACCAAGCGAATATTTTTGAAACACGACTCACCCAACACCGCAATCATACACCAACCTTAGAAAAATCCCATAAAAAATCAAATATCGACATCCAAAAAAGTTAGCCAAGGCATTTTTTACCATTTAGATACCGCAATCAACCAATATGCAACAATCAACCTTACCTCAGATCTAAATAGTAAACACGACACCTAACATAATAACCACATTTTTCACCAACAATCACATTATGCCGAACATCGACCACAAATAGTTTAAACCAAAACCCCTACAACAATCGTAAACTGAAACCACAAAATTAATACAACACATAAAAATAACGAAACACAACAACTATAACACATAAATCACAAAATCTAAACGAACTAATTAAAACACACGAATCATGAGCACCATAAATGATGAACACAATAAGAAAATAAAAACTTACTTACACGCAACACCAAACGATCGTCGTTTTGATATCACCAACACATATCTTGATTTGGTTGGATTGTTTCTTAGCGTGTGTTTATGAGTGTGTGTGTGTGTGTGTGAGAGAGAAAGAGAGAGAGAGAGTGTGTGTGTGAGGGCAGTGGTGTTTATCGCGCCATGTATGCCTGACAAAAGACGACGTTGTTCGACTTCCATAAAATCAGCCCACTCACTGCATCCCTTTTTTCCCACTTGTGCCTGTCTTAAGTGGGGCAGCGGTGTTTATCCAGCCATGTATGTCCGACAAAAGACGACGTTGTTTGACTTCCATAAAATCAACCCACTCACTGCATCCTTTTTTTCCCACTAGTGACTGTCTTGACGCAGTATCAAAACAACATCGTTTTGGCATCCTAAAATATTTTATTTTGATCCATGATTATATATAAGGTTAATAATCAATTCAAGTCACAAGGTTCCTTACAAACCCTAAAATCATAAAAAAAAAACCAGCGATTGTGTGATCTTTTCTTTTCAAACCCTTAAACCCAATCAATTACTTATTTTATTCATTGGATCTCTCTTTGACTGATTAATATCTATATATTAATTCATATCTTCATTGGATCAGTGGATAATCTGCGTACATCGATTATTTTTTTAGGGGTTTTTCTAATCGTTTGTTAGGATTCTGATCCTCTTGTGTTGCGTGTTCCCTGATGTTTTGCTTCTTCTATCTTCTTATAATGTGCGATTTACATAAGTGATTTGTGTAGATATGAATTACTCGACATGCCTATAGTTTGTTGATTATCGGGATCTTGGTGTGTAACAGGAACGGGTAACAAAGGAGTCTGGTTTTGGTGTATGGTTTTTATATTCGAGGTATGGAACCAAGGTTCTCGATCAAGAAGAGGGACGTGGAAGGAGATTGATAAAGGAGAAAGAGTAGTGTTCGGTTGTTGGTGCTACGAGGGATCTGGATCAAGTACCTTCTACTGGCGTTGATCCTGGTTCGAGCAGTACTAGTGATAGTCGCTAAGGAAAAAGTGGGGCGGACACCGAATCCTACTCTGGATCCTAGGGTTGGTAAGTTGTTCGCTAATCTATTTACTGGGGAATAAAATAGGCAAGGTCTTAACCTTTGTACTTTGGTAACACCTGCAGTAAATGGGGGTGAGGTTTCAAACAACGAGTAAAGGTTTGTTAACTTGGCATATGTTTTTTTTGGAAAAACGGGTAGCATACCATGTTGTAGCAAATTATGTTAAGAATACTTAAAGTAAATATGGATGAGTTAAATCAATGGTTAAATAGTCAACTGATTTATTTTTCTTTAAATTTAACTCAATTGATTGTATGAAAGCTATGGTTGAAAGTGTTCCCTAGTTTATTCGTAATAACCCAATTATCCTTTGCATAAGGGATCCAGATATGGATATGTTAAAAGAAGTTGTCAATAAGATTGTGGTTTGGGTGAAACTTCATGGTGTTCATACGACGACGTTTAGTGAAGTTGGTCTTAGTGAAATTGATACAAAACTTGGTAGTCCTGTGAAGTTTGATTCCTATACGACTGAAATGTGCCTGAAATCATGGGATAGATCGAGTTATGCTAGAGCAATGAATGAGGTGTGCATATGTAGAGTTAAAAGATACTATTGTGGTAATTATGCCTAAACTAAAAGGCGAGGGTTATTATTTAAGCATTATTCGTGTAAAATATGTATAGAAACCCCCTAGATACTCGAGTTGTAAGATTATCGGTCATGTACTTGATGTATGTCCTAAGGTTACGATATCCACTAGTACAATGAATTTGAACAAGCCTAGGTAAGTAACTACGTGTGTACATGTTGGCTTAGGGTGAACTTTAAACCGGTTGGTCCTAATGTTACTCAAGAATATTGAAGTGGTAGGAAAAAGCAAGTTGCTTCAAGGTCTAGTACAGAGGTTACTACAAGTAAAGAGGTTAGGAACTCAAATTCTTTTGCTGCACTTAATTCTGTTGAAAATGATGATGATATGGGTACGAATGGTGAGACTTGTAAGTCGGTTGGTTTAGATTATTTTTTGGGTGGATTTATGTCTGAGGATGGTACTACTCGTCCGGATGCTAGTCACACAACAATTAATGAGAAAATTGTTGAAGGAAAATTTACTCTTGTGGATGATCAAGGGAACCCGGTTTCTTGAAAAAAGGGCGATATTTCAAGTGAGCTAAATGAGGAGGATGTCGTTGAACTTGTGGATAATGATATGACAAATTTTATGGCTTCTAAAACGATATATATGGGATATGAGACTAATAGTCCGTGGAAACAATGAAATGAATCTTACAAGAATGTTGCCGAAGACTATGACTCATATGATGATGATATGTATGATGATTACAATATTCCGAAAGACTGTCCGATCTATTATTGATAATACTAGAATCAGAGTCCGTGAAAGCAAGAAATTTTAGTCTTTATTATGGTATATGTGACCTTGTAGTAATTTTATGTGTTTCTTTCTGGTAGGAAGGTGTTTGCTTAGATACGAGCGGAGATGTAAGATTCACGTACATCCTGTATAATTAACTGTTTTTTTTAGAGTAATAATGTTTCCCGAAAAAAACCTTTACCCAAAAAAAAAATCAAATCAAGTCACAATCAAAATAACTTTTTTTTATCTTCGTTTGTGTAGTTATCTGAAAAGACCTGAACATTAGTTGAGGTTATTTCCAGGTGAAAGGTTGGTCAACACCCACACCCACAAATGTACGAAGTTAAAGTTTGTCCCTCAAATTTTTTTACTACGAAGAATTTTTATCGTTTTTTGACGAGTAATTTTTTCTTTTTAATATAGATGAATACTTTGATGGATAGTATCTCTCCTATTTTGCCCCCACCTTAAGATGGATTATAGATAAGCAAATTCAACCTATTAACGTAATGTGAGACAAAAACTTTTCAGTTGAGAATACAAATTCACACGAATAGGAGAAGCCCATATGTAAGCTTGCTTCTTCAAGATGCCCAACTGGAATCAATACTCATAAACTCCAAAAGTGATAATCAAAGCAGTTTAAGTATCACATTTTTTTAATAAGCAAGTTGTAATAGTGGGAAATAAATTATTTAAATTTTAGATAACATCATCCCACTTCCTCCTCCGTACCATTGCGGGGACAAACAGCTGTATACCAAACTCAACTTCCTTTATAAATACACACCACCCCCCTAACCCCTCTCATACACATTTTTTATATTTTCCCACCATTTTCCTCATACTTGTATTAAGTAACTCTTCATAAAGGGCAAAACTAATACAATTTCTCTAAACCAAATACACACTATTATATATTTATATCATCATCATTATCATTGGTTCAATTCAGTTGTGATAGTTAAGCTAATGGAGTCTCCAAGTTACCAGTCAGTCCTGCATCATTCAGATTCGTCTCGTCCGACTTTAGGGTTTCCACTTGGAACAGCTTTGCTATTAATCGTGATTTTTAGCCTAAGTGGTATTTTTTCGTGTTGCTATCACTGGGACAAGCTTCGTCACCTTCGTGGTTCGTTCACCGACACAGAAGATGGTCTTGATGATGAACCCACAAAGCCTAAACCTACTTACTCGGTATGTTGATTTAGATTGAAGATTTTCTAGTAACCAATATTTGTTCTGTATCAAGACAATTGTCAACATAGTTATAAAAAGTGAATTCTAAAACCGACAATTTTACTTTTACTAAAACTGATATACTACTTAATTTCAGATTACAAGCTGATCAATAATTTTGAGACAAAATAAGCAAACATTTTATTATGTGTTAAAACAGAGATTTACATTGTTTCAAGATACTAAATGTGAAAATGTTGTTTATGTGAACAGGAAAAGATGCAAAAGTCGAATGAAAGTCTGCCAGTGGTGATGCCGGGAGATCGAATCGCAAGATTTATAGCATTGCCGTGTCCGTGTGAACCTCCGAGACAAGAACAAATCGTTATACAACATGTCCAAAAGATTCCTAAACCACCTCCACACGTAGATGTCACTCTTTGTTAAACTACTAGCTAATTCCCTTCTGTAAATATACAAAACCTTATGATGGTATACATATTTGTTTGATTAATTAAAATTTATATAAATCTAATTTGTGTTTCGTCTTCTTATATCTTCTTCACATTACTTAATAATATGAGTAGAGTTATTTTGGATACCATATTATTTTTGGATACTAAGGGACTCATCCACACCATCCATCTTCATCTCATCTAATGGATGAGATTAAAAGTATTTTATTATTTCACTTATTTTTTATAATTTAAATATTTCTTAAACCGTTAATCGTTAAACGAAAATAATATACCATCGCGACGAGCATTCAATAATCTTTCTACAGATATGCATTATGATATACTTTTGAAGAAAAAAATTTCGTCTTTTTTTCGTTTTTTAAAATTTGCGTAAAATATTATATATGATAATAGTGTTTTATCATATATGATATTAATCTTAGATTACAAATTATTATTGAATCATATATTATATTGGGTTATATCATATATGATAAGTTATATCATATATGATACTAGTGTTACTATTATATATGATATTTAGTATCATATATGATAATTTTCGAAAATGAAAAAAAAAACGTGAATTTTTTTTGTGTCAAAGTATATCATATAGCATATTTGTAGAAAGATAATTAAATGCCCGTCGTAACGGTGTTTTTTCGCATAACGATTAATGGTTTAGGAGATATTAATGTTTGAAAAAAGGGGGAAATGTGTTTTTGTTTAATCTTATCTATTGGATTAAGATGAAGATGGATGGTGAAGATTAGTCCTTTTGTATCTAAATAAACTTTTGGTATCCAAATGAACTTAAATCTAATAGTATTCGTATGAAGTATTCGCAAAAACTTATAATTCTTATATACAAAGCATAAAGGGCCCAAGCATAAATTCACCGAATTAGCATTTACTAGTACTTAATTGGACGAGACATATGTTAATTTTGTAGTTATAATTTGGTTATTCCTAATTTCTGGATAAGAAGAATCAACATTCGGTGAGATCAATCTATAAATCGGTCATGTTTGTCTACTATACAAATTCGGTTTTGCTTCTTTCCCTGCATTTTATTTTTTACATTAAACAATTACTTTAAGTTAAAAAGTCACCTTCATATGACAATCGGCAAAATCGTAAGTATATCTTTGTATTTTCATTGGCAGCATTTTATTCTGTTACAGTACTAGTATTTAATTTCCATAGAATATTGAAACTCGAACAGATTTTGTAATATGATATTTGTGTCTGAAATATTTAGATATTTTTGAGATTTTTTCACATTGCGGGGATGTTATCAAAACTAGCAGGAACTAAAGTGGATTATTAGAGCGAGTTGTTAGAGCATGTTGTTAAAATAGAGGCTCAAGCTTTCTTAAACGTTACTTTAAAAAACATTTCATTTAGTTACTTATTTTAATTTTATTTATTTTTTAATGTTATTACAAGTTATAATTTAAAACGAGATTTATTTTTAAAGTAGCTTATATATTTAAAGACAATAAGCTCATGATTTGATAAGCTCCTACAAGCTTGCTCGCTAAAAGTATGTTTTGCATTAGTTGGAGCTAGCACTACAAGAATTTCTTCCTTTAGCGATGGATTTAGCGGCAGACACTAAAATATCGCAAATTTCCGACATTAGCAGCGTCAACTTTAGCGTCATGTCGTCGATAGATATCGCAAGACATGTCGTGAACTATTCTCAAGGTTGATGATGTCGCGATACATGTCGGAATGCTTGTCGCAATCTATAGAAGTATTTTTGAAAGTCGCAATGGAAGTCGCAAGTTTACCACCTTCCTTTCTTTCATCGCGAAACATGTCGCTGACACTAACGTCTTTTATATGTTGTCGCAAAATACGTCGCTCGTTAGCTTTATAGCAATGTCGTGTCTTAAAATTAGTCATATATAAATCCTTATATATTTATAAAAAAAACTTAAAAAACAATAAAAAAATTTCGAGACCGTATATGTAGGTCGTAAAATGTATTGATCGACTGAACCGAACCAAAATTTAGCCGAAACATTGGACCGAAATGGTTTGATCCGTTTCGGTTCAACTAAACATAACTATCGAGTTATTTTAAACTTGACCAGGTCAAAGACCGAAAAAATAAGCTAAAAAATCGGTTTGAACCGGGTTCTTAATCCACGATCCAATTTACTTTCATATCACAAAAACTTCCATATAAAAAGATTCGCATCACTCTCTCCACACTCTCTCCATCTGATTCACATCACTCTCTCCACACTCTCTTCCATATAAAACCGTTATTCCCTTCCCCAATTTTCTCATCTCCACACTCTCTCCATCTGATTACGGTACATTATCAAACCGTTATTCCCTCCCCAATTTTCTCATCTGATTATTAAGTTTATTTTAGCTTATTTATGCTTATTTTAGCTTATTTATGCTTATTTTAGCTTATTTATGCTTATTTTTTTCCATCTGATTAAGTTTATTTTACCTTCTTCATTGCGAGGTAAATCCTAGGCTAATCTATCTGATTAAGTTTATTTTAGCTTATGTATGCTTCTTTTAGATTATTAATGCTTATTTTAGCTTATTAATACTTATTTTAGCTAGCTCATTAATGCTTATTTATGCAATTGAGATGTGATTTGAAAGTGTATGGTTATTTCAGATCTGATTTAACTGAGTTTTTATGAGTTAGCATACCAAGTTCTTGACGAATTGTCTCACTAGTTTCGTGTATTTTTTCGACTGTATGTGTAGAGTGTAAAGCAAGTGTTCGACCAAATGTGTGTAACTGTATGATTATTTGAGTGAATTTGACGTCACTGATCTTTAATATGCTCAAATTGAAGTGGCAAAATCGAGTTTGTAAATCACTGAGCGTTATGACATGAGTTGAAAGTAAGTTACGAGCCTGAGAATTCTCTCATAGATCAGGAATAATACTCCGTCTTATATACAGACTTTAAGAGCACTTGCAATTGGTAAAAAAATGAGTGGTGTCTAGTTACGATATGAGCTTATTTTAGGTACCTTTTTAAGTTTAGACACATAGTCCTAGAATTTCCGGAAGAACACACATATGTTAGGTTACAGTTTGTTCTTCGAAGCTATATTTTCAGTATTGTTCATAAGCTCATTATGAGCTTATGAATTAAGTTTCTGATCTTATCATTACTCTATTCAGTTAGTTCAGCCAATGACAGCTTTGGAGATCAGATTATGAAAAACTGTTGATCCAAGCTCGGTTTCTTTTGGTGTTCAGTCCAGCAGATAGTGATAGCTAGCACGACATCAACGGTCTGGTCGGGAAGTCGAGGTCACCTTTCTTTCCATTTCTGCAACTTTTTAGCTTAGTAGGCTGATTAGTTTTGTAGCTTTATTTGCATGCAATTTGCTAGTTTTGATCCGTTCTTATGAGTTTCTAATCTGCTTCTTTCCAGCTCTAAGTTATTGCTGGCATTGACTATTGCAATTGCATTTAGGAGATTACATGACTTAAAATAGCTTCTGAGTATTAATATTCTTTTAGTTAATGATTGTTGACCTCTGTTAAGAATGCAACAAACGTATTTTTCTGGTTGTTTAGACCGTATTTTGTGTGTATCCTAGTTGTTGCCAGCCTCTTTATATGCAAATCAATTTTATTAAAATCGCTTGTTCAGAGGAAGGTAAAGAGGTGGAAAATGTGATTGAAGAAGAAGACGAGTCAGAGGAAGAAGAGGAATTAGAGTATGAGTACAGTTCAGAGGAAGATAATGAATCAAATGAAAAAGATGAGTGGCTAGATAATTTTAGTGATGATTCTGATTTCTGAAAATCACCTTTTGTAATCTACTATGATCATAATACTTCTGTAATCCACTTTTTGAAAGTTATCTTTTGTAATTTGTTATTTTACTTATTATGCTACATAGTATACGAGTGCGTTATTTCATTACTACATTACTGCGATCATAATAATTTTTGTTATATATATGTTTGTCAAAAATTTTACTTACGAGAAATATTATACTTTTATCGAGTTTTTGCAGATGGAAAATGAAGATATTGATCAAGAGCATGGTGATGAAGATATGCGTATTGTCTTAACAATTCAAGGAGCATCGTAAGTTTAAAAATATAACACAAGTTTTTTAATATATATGTATATATACTAATATACGACTTAAACTGCAATGGTTCCATGTATCTTTTTGTAGATTTAATCCCTCCAATAACGTGACGAGCACAATAACTAGCATATGGAAATCACGGTTTACAGGAGCATGGGATAATTGGACAACTGTTCCAGCAAAAGATAAAGAAATTTGGTTTAACTCGTTCCAGGTATTATGCTTGATCCCACAACTGTTTAATGCTACATTTAGTGCTTAACTGTGTCTGATTGTGCTAAAGTGGGATAAAAAAACAAAATTCTTTTAGTTTGGAATCATTTTGTTCTTTCGTTACTGATATTATTTCTAAATCATATGTTTATAATCATGTATAGGAGAAATACACTTGGGATGCATCACTTAACACAAAGGTTCGGACTTTGTTTAACACACTTGGATCGAGGAGCCTTCGAGACTTTATGAATAGGATAAGGATTAAAGGCCGAGCACACAAACCACCATTTATGAATCAAACTATTTGGGATGCACTGTGGATAACTTGGGACTCACCAGAGTTTATAGCAAAATCTGAAAAAGGAAAAGCTGCTCGAGAATCTAATAAGCGTTTACACGTGGGTGGTTCTGTCCCGATCGCTGAGCACAAAAGGAGATTGGTATGTAATATTTTTGTTTCTATGTTGTATACTTATTGTATCAGCTAATATACTTTTATGGTTACTTGTGAAAATGCTTGGGAAAGGGTGATAAAGTTAGCAACTTAGCAATAAAGTCTGCAAAAATAGTGAAAGCATAAAGGATGCAGTCATTTGTACATAACCAACTATTTCGGTGTTTTCTTATGTTAGGACATTTAGTGGGTGTTTTGGGACTACTTTTGCGTGTTTGTGTATAGACGGTGTTAGGTTAGGATGCCATTATACGATGTGGTTTGGGATATTGATCAGTAGTCATAAGATGTGATTTGCATCTTTAGATATAGCCATTTGAGAAATCTAATACTACTTGAACTTGGTACAGCCGAATATCATAAACTTGCTGAACTTTTTTAGCCATAAATACTTATTATGCTTTGAAAGTTGGTGCAGAAGACCTCTCTTCTTTTAGCCATTTGATCTCTAACAATAATTTTATGTTGTTTTATGATATAGCAAAAAGAACTGAACAGGGATCCCACTGCTGCAGAACTGTTTTTTCGGACTCATGTGAAGAAAGACAAGAGGACTTTTGTTGACGATGAAGCAAAAGAAACCTATGTAAGTTGTTTCTTTTACTTATTGAGAATACTGTTGTTGAATCTTCCAGTGGTGTTGTTACTAAATAAAGGAATTGTTACTTTAAATGTACTAACTGTGTCATCGTTTCTTAATGAAGGAACAATATATGGAAAAGTATGAAGAAAATGACTCTCTCGATACGAAGTCAGGAAACATAGCAAACACATACATCAGATGGGCAGACCATGTTGGCTCAAAGAAAGGGAAGTTTTATGGTCTTCCATCAGGGTTTGATAGGTATATTTTTGAGCACATTGTTGATACCATTGGCCAAACTTCACAAAACCAGGAGATGGTTCAGTTACGTGAGATGTTGGACTGCCAAAAGATCGAAATGGATCTTCTAAAATCTGATCAGGAGCGTATGAGAGCAACACAAGAAACACACACCCACAAGCTTGACCAGGTTGTCAAATCCCAGACTCTGCTAGAGGACGATCTAAAGGTGATCCAGTCTGCTACTCAAAAGGTTCTAGATTTGCTTCAACGCCGACAACCTGCTGTTTAGATGCTTATTCCAGCAACTTTACACTCTTTGGTGAAAGTGACTAAGTACCAGATTTACAAGCTTCTTAATACTTTTCTGTTGAAGTAGCAGGTTACACTAGTACGGTTTATTAGCAAATTTGAGGTGTCTTTATGTATGACTTGAAACTTGTCATTGTTTATGTTAATACTATATACTTTATTGAATCTAATACATTGTGTACCTTGAGAAAGTTATTGTGTGTCGTTATAATTTATTAAATCTAATACATTGTTTAGTTATAATTTGTTGGTATTTAGTAGAGTTACATAGTGCAATATAGAGCGCGGCATGTTCAAAAGAGAAAGATGTGCGACATCAAAGAGTGAATTTGCGACATATGATAGATATTTTTGCGACATTAGGCGACGTCTATTGAGAAATGGCGACATGGTTAGCGTCTGGATTAGCGATGGATATGGATTCTTAGGATAAGACTCCCGACAGCTAGCGACTGCATGAAGCAAGTGAAAATCCATCGCAATGCTTTCTGCGACATCATTTCCAGTCGCTACAGGCGACAAACTTGTTTGTCGGTAACAATGACGCAAATTTTTTGCGACGTAGTTTGGTGTGACGCACAATCTGCGACATTTTAACACCGACATGTACCCTACCTGTCGCAAAATATGTCGCAATGATAAAATCCGTCGCTAATGACGTCGCTAAATCCATCGCTAAAGGGAGAAATTCTTGTAGTGTAGAGCGGATCGTTAGAACTGATTACTAGAGCGGATCGTTAGATCTGTATGTTAGAGCATGTTGCTTTTTATATACTATTTCAACTAGCATTTTATTTAATAACATTTTTTTTTCAAGCTCTTTTAAATTATGTCAACCAAAAAAGACTAATTTTAATAGTTTAAATTTTTAAAAATAATAAGCTTATGCAATAATAAGATCTGATAAATTTGTACGTCAAACATACTTTAAACATAGCTTTAAACGGAAATGGCCCACTTGCGAATTATAAGATGTCACAGAAATATACGTATATTTTTTAAATTATACTGTAGATGCCGTAGCGCATTTATCTATCATATCGATTAAATGTTGTGAACATTTTTAGAGCAATGGAGAATATTTAAGTAGTTTTTTTGAGTAAATTGCATGTTTGCTCCCTGTGGTTTGCCAAAATTGCATGTTTGCTCCCCAACTTTATTTAAATGCAGGCGGCCTCCCGGAGGACGAAGGTAAGTAGCAACGAGCCTCCATGGATCTAACCTTTGTTAATTTTTTTTGTTAACTTTGTTTTATTCAAGGGTAATTACGTCTTTTTATTGTATATGTCTAGTTTCTGTTTATTGCACATTTACTCCCTTGCTAACACTCAAATATTTATTCCTCACTAACACTTTGGCAAACCACACAAATAAGATCAAAACCCCCTTCCCTAAAAACACATAAACCCTAATTCATTCCAACTATTATTTACATCAAAATCATTAAAAAATCATCAAAAACAAGTGTAATGTTCACGGGCATTGATCTAATAACGGATTCTGCTTCATCCAAACGACCCGAGCGACCTAGAAGATCAACTAAACAAGTGTAATGTTCTAATTGAGGGTTTAATCCGTATTTATTTGTCATTAAGTCAAATATCTCAACTCCCTTATCTTTTAACCCGCAATGACTGCAAGCATAAAGTAAACTCAAGAAAGTGACATCATTTGGTTTTAATCCTTCTTTTTCCATTTGATTAAATAACTCAACTGCCTCGTTTCCATACCATGAAACCCATAAGCCGCAATCATTGAACTCCAGAGAACAACATCGCGGGAATCTTATTTTCAGAAAATGCTTTTAAAGAATCTTTTAGACATCCGCATCTTGAATACATACTAACTAATGAACTAAGAACAGAAACTGATGAAGTGGCACCTGATTTTATTGCCTCGGCATGAATCTGCTGACCTTGTCTAAGTGTTGCTAATTGTGAACACGAACTTAGCACGGTTACAAATGTGATTTTATCAGGTCTAAATCCCGCCATTTTCATAATGTAATATTGATTTAAAGCTTCTTCAGAACATCCAGTTTGAGTTCTACCTGTGATAAGTGTATTGTAAACAGCCACGCTATGAACGGGCATGGAATTGATTACCTTCTCTCCTTCTGTTAGACTTCCAGATTTAATGTACATGGAGCAAGTGAACTCCCGACAACCACATTGATTTGGATGTAAATAATAGTTGGAATGAATTAGGGTTTATGTGTTTTTAGGGAAGGGGGTTTTGATCTTATTTGTGTGGTTTGCCAAAGTGTTAGTGAGGAATAAATATTTGAGTGTTAGCAAGGGAGTAAATGTGCAATAAACAGAAACTAGACATATACAATAAAAAGACGTAATTACCCTTGAATAAAACAAAGTTAACAAAAAAAATTAACAAAGGTTAGATCCAGGGAGGCTCGTTGCTACTTACCTTCGTCCTCCGGGAGGCCGCCTGCATTTAAATAAAGTTGGGGAGCAAACATGCAATTTTGGCAAACCACAGGGAGCAAACATGCAATTTATTCAGTTTTTTTTTATCATCTATTGCCAACCTCTTGCTAGTTGTGCAATTCACTAAATGATCTTGGGGTGGACGAAGTGAGCTGAGTCTGAGCTTTCCAAACCTTAACCTCGGTGGCTCGGTCAATTAAGTTTACCATGCTCGAGATCGGGCATGAGCTCATTTTGAGCCATATTAACAATTGTTCAATGACACTTTTATTCTTCTTAATTTCTTGTGCAATTTGGCAATGTAAATAATTGAGATCACGACTGCTCATGTGTACACAACATTTGGTAGTTGGGTTATATAAATGTGAATCTATCTCTTGTATTATCTATCTATCATTCATGGTATTTTGATAATTTGGTGCAATGTGAACAATTTGTAAAATGTTAAAAACATACTCATTCCTAACAAATAATTGGAGACGCATAATCATTACATCCTTATTTAGTAAAAGGTTACTTTTAAACGTAATACGTAGTATAAGATAGAAAGAAAAATGGAATATTATTTCTGATTAGGTATCTGTACGATTGAACTAATTATTTAGATCTACTTATAGCATCTATATTTGTGAATATGAATTTTATCGTTGTATGACAAGCGCCATCTATTGCTTCAAATTTCTGTAGTAGACATTTAAAAGAAAAATTGGTACATCACATAAGCTTTTTGACTTCATTACTGATCTTATGCACTTTATTGTGGACTTTAATGTAGTGGCTTGATGTTGGTGTTACGTATATAACTAGGAAACCTTCTACTAATAAACACGATATCCATTCGGAAAAATATGCCTTTTTAAGTACAGTAATATAAATATGGAAAGATATTTTCTTTATAAATGAAAGCTGGAAAGGAGTAAAATCTTCCCAATTTGAGTCTTGAAAGTAATCATAAAATCATAATATAGCTGAGACAGGAGTAAAAATATATTGAAAATACGTGTATAAAATTGCAATAAAGTGAATAGAACAAACATGTTTAGAAAAGTAAAGTCGTATTAATTCTTAAGTGGTCTTATTCCTTGACCTAATTTTTCTATCAAATCATATAAGGTGCTGCTCCACCCACCCTCACCCCTTTATTTTCCTTCTCTTTTAGATTTCGTAATCTCTAAAAAAAACTATTATTTTTAACGGTAATATACTGAAAAATACTAGAAAAAGGTTTAAAAAATTACAAAAAGTTGTTTAACAGTTCCAACATAAAGCTTTATGACATCTATACTTAAACCAAAAAGAAAATCATATGAATAAAATCGAATAAATCTCTAAAAAAACTATTGCTAAGTGCGTGTAAAATTACTTTGCAAAAACTTGTTCTAAAAGGAAATCAAAGAACTAAAAGTAAATACAAAACATAAAATTAAATATATATGTCTACTTTATCTCGAAAAAATATAATAGATGTGAATTAACGAGAACATTATGACATTTGATATCTTTTTGGCACTAGCGATCATTTCGTAAGAAATAGCTTCGACAACTCTTTTGACCTAGTACGAGCACCAACTAGAGTTGGAAAAAACGAGACTCGAACATTTAACCTTTTATCCACAAAATCTCTCCACTAGACATATGACTTTTTGAGATGGTTACCAACTATACGCATGCTACGTATAACAAACATTTTTTGAGGTAAAAGGTTTTCATGCTAAATTATAGTACTCCAAAACACAATTAAGTATAAAGAGATGTAGGTGAATCCTACATCTCTGATCGTTACATAGACCCACAACTTTTCATCAAAAGAAACACATAAAACAACTATAAAGTTATGTAGAAACATAATAAATACTAAAATTTATTGTGCCCACGAAATCTGATTCCATGATTATCAGAAATAGACTGGACATTTCCCGAAATTCTTGATCTTTATACATATCATCATCATATGAGTCATAGTCATCATCAACATTCTTATAAAATTCGTTCTATTGTTCTCACATATTATTAGTCTCATATCCAATATTAGACATTTTAGCAGCCAGAATTGTCGCCATATCATTATCCACATGTTCAACTACATCCTCCTCATTAAAGTCACCTGAAAGATCACTCATTTTCCTAGGAATCGGATTCTATTGATCGTCCGCAAGCGTAAATTGTCCATCAGCAACCTTCTTTTCAATTTTCTTAATAATCGAGGTATAGCTAACTTCCGGATGAAGAGTACACCCACTCGAAACATCATTCAAACCAACCGAATTATAAGTTTCATCATTCTTACCCAAATTAACATAATTTAACAGAGTTAAGTGCATCAAAATACAAAACTCTTTCTTTGGACTAACCTCAACTTATATACCACTTTATTCTTCATGTATACCATTCGATATTCTTGAATAACGGCTTAAAGTTCACCTTAAGGCCAACTGGTACACCTATAACTACATGCTTAGGCTTGTTCACATTTCTTACCTCAACTGATCTCGAAACGTTATGAAGATCCTCAATAACATGGCCAAAAAGCTTGCAATTCGAACATCTGGGAGGTTTTCATTCATACTCAATCGGGATAGTGCTCAAGTATACACCCTCGCCTTTAATTTAGGCATAACCACCACAATTGTATCTTTCAGCTCCACACCAACACGAAACTCAATCATTGCTAGCAAAGCTAGACCTACCTCATGATTGCTTACACATATCAGACGTATAAGAGTCTAACATAAAAGGAATACCAAGTATTGTAGCAAGTGCACTTAAACCATCTACATTAAACGTTGTCATAAGGCTGCATGTAATTTAATCTAAACAAAAATATTACCAACATCATCTTTAAGTATATTTATATTCGGGTCCTATTTTTCAAAATAATAAGATTATTTCGAATAAATCAATGACCACTTTCAAACATAACATTCACTCTTCAAGAGAGTTAAATTGAAAAAAAAAATAACCCATTAAACGAGTTAAATATTGATTTAACCAAACCAAAAAATATTTCTAACATAATTATCAATAACCAGATATATCAATATTTTACCCGAAAAAAAAACCATACACAAATTAACGTATTTTTCACTCGTTACACAGATAGACACCAACAGACTATCACCTTAGTCCCGTCTCCCGCTGGTGTTACCAAGATAACAAATATTTATATATCGAATGCAAAGTTTTCCTTGTTTATGCAACGATTCGACAACAAAAGAAGAAAAGAACTCTTAAACATCAAGGATCCAACGTATATAAAATGTTTATTGTCAATGAACTAAATGGCTATGAAAATCCATAAAGGAACTTTCTTGTCTGCTATAAATCTGTTAGGACAACAACACGTTAGATTGAGGGATCGTTGATTTGATAGAGATATTTCTAGCTTTTACCAAAAGATAGAATGGCTTTTCTTCTATAGGAGATATTTCCAACTCTTATTCCAAGATAGAATACATTTTGATAATAACATACAACATAGGAAAAGTATCTCTTTAATTTCCTTCCATTGTATTTGACTATTTTCTAAGAAAATCTTAGCAAAGTGTGAAGTTACGTTGCAAAAACTTGCTATAATTGGAAACCAAATGGCTATATGTATATACTGTGCACATTAACAAACATTTATACATCGAATGCAATGCAGGTAAAATGTTCACTGTGCATGATGTAAATAGTTGGCACTTTTTTGGTTAAGAGTTAAGAAACACTACAATTAGGAGTTTAGCCTTAGGACATCCTGTTATTAGTTATTACTACATTAAATGCCTTGAACCCTACTAGAAACATAAAAAAATGAAGTTAGCAAAGTGCAAATGTGATGTAACGTACGGATGATAATGGTGCACCAAACGTCACATGGGAAGACAATGGATAGTGGGTGGTTTTATTGGGTCTCTGATGAGGTGATCTTATCTCAACACCTTCTAACAACCTTATAATTAAGTTCTTCCATAACTTAGAATGATTTTTGTTATACATAACTTGATAAACAACTAGCTACATAATTTATGATTAAATAATCTGCAACATTAGCCCAAAAAGCTTTGGTTATAAACCCGAATTCGCCACACATTGAGGAGGTCAGGAGAAGCTTTCCTTACACAAGGCCGGACTAAGAGGGGTCTCGGGTTTGCTCATAAGTCATAACCATGTAGATTTTTCTTAATTACTAACTGTAAAATTTGTCAAAAAATTTGAACTGTTTGTGAAACATATCATGTTCAAAAATATGTCTTAAGTTTTAATAAATGGGCCCTAATTGTCTTGATTCCACCATTGTCGTCAAATGTTCTTATTCCGAACTCCAATTTGTAAATACTACAGTTTGTAAATATTCTAAGAAGTACTCCGTATATAAAAACAGAAAGTCAAATAGTCAAACTATTAGTAACAAACAAACTGAGGGTTACATCAACAAAACCTTAAACACTAACATTAAGAAAAGGCTAAAGATAATAATATCATTGGAGCTTTAACTACCTTTGTTTACCATGCATTGTTCAAATTTAATTGGTTCATGATCTTACTTTCACTTTTTTTTCCTTTGCCAATATACTTTTAATGACGAGATAACTAAATTTATCCGTTACTGCAATACGTGTGTACACCACATACAAGATAAATCGGTGACACGGGTAAATCATCATGGAGTTAACCTAACATATAACAGCGATGTTACATTTTCCTAACATCTATATATTGCGATATTAGCTCACTCATTATGAAATACTAATGCTTATTGACTATGTATAAACGACTCAATTCTAAGTTGGTTTTTGATGTTACACCCCACTAGGATATGCAACACATTAAAATTTGTCAAGGTCACAATTCAGTAAATTCACGAATACCGCTGATATATGAAAGACTTATAAAGTGTTGCCACATAGTATCATTTTGGTGGTAATGTTAAGCACATTGGTTTACAAGTGGGATAAACATATTCGTCATATTTAAGCTATGCATTTCTAAAAGAAAATATGCTTTACGAATTCAACTAGTATCATTATTACTAGATATCATAAAATATAATGTCACTTTTAAAAGCATAACCAAAGTTTTAGTGGGTTAATAATAATGCATTACAAGTGCTCGATCGGATGCATCGCCGAAAATGCAAGGACAAATCAATGTACGAAAAGTTGATTACTTCTTTTCTTTTACAAGAAGATGATTATTTGTAAGTCCTACCATTATTTGTCACATAAGACTTAGGAGGTTCGATTAGTATGACAGGCACAGTCGTGCGTCGTTATATTATTGTCGCATGATCATGCATCCAGGTACTTAACGGAAGTCCAAGAGAGCGATTCTGCGCGAGAGCATGGGCCAGACGTCAGTCTTAACACCGAACCACGTGGCGAGCACTTTTCATTTTTCGCGCTTATCCACTTTCTCCAATCATGTTTACATCCTTGTGTCCTTGACAACTCGTACGAGATCATTGTTTACTTTACAACTCTATGATTCAGTAAGAATCTATCGTCACTTCATAATTACTATTTATATGACAAGTATTAAGAAGCTTTTATCAATATATTAGTGTTCTTTGGGACATATGTCAAAAACTCAAAAACTTAAAGTTATCGTATAAGTTTATACACTAGATTGATTACTTGGAAGTCATTACAAGTTTACAACCTTAATTGGCTTATAAATCAATATCAAACTTAATCTACACACTTTTAACAAATCAAATCAAATCAAAAGCTAAAGAAGATGATTGGAATATGAAAGATTATTAGGTATATGTTTGGAAATCTTGGGACAAAGAGGGTTGTAGATGAAGTATCATTATAAGCATACAAGAAAATAAGAGCCAATTGGTGGAACCTTTATTCTGTTGTCTAAAGGTTGTATGATGGAAATCCTAATAGACATAAAAAAAACAAGTCATGTCTTTGTCATGGTTAAGCTTGAATCTTCTTCCTTCGTACAAACTTGTACTTCATTCATGCTATAGATAGCGTTCTTTTAATCAAATCATATGTGTATAACTTTTTATCCATATTGTATAAGTTTGTATAAAAATATCTGTCTCAAGCTTGGCAATATATGCTGGTACGTTTCATACAGGTTGGTCACATAATTAACACCGTATACCCTCTCCTTCACGTCATGCTAATCCTGAAAAGATGGAGCTAAATCTCGTGCAAAGTCTTAAATTTTTACCATGACATGAATAAAAGGTTTTGTGTTCGAGTTGTCGGAGTTATCACTTGTAGGATGAATTGCCGAATACCAAAATACACCCAAGGTGGAGGTATTCCCATAGTTTGCGTGCTGCGCGTGTTAGTGAGATTAAGACTAGCAACTTGTGAAAAGAAAAAGTACTTTATAATGTGCCTAATATATGGAAAAAGATTGCCCCACAAATTAAACGTACGCGTAGAATGTATATCAAATAGATGAGGTTGGGGGCTGCTCACCAAAAATTTATATTCATAGGATATATATTATGCATACGTTTAATGTGTGGATCAATCTTTTTCCAAAAATAATCACTCAAGGATAGTCTAGTGGCAAAAAGATTTGTGGCTATCACTAGGTGTAAACAACCTTGAAGTGGTCACGCCAACCTCCTGAAAAGGGAGGACTTTACTTGGTTTGAGTCTGTGTGGCGGTGAGCTCCAACCCCGTGGATTAGTCAACCAATAAGTAAGAAATCACGGTTACCAAAAAAAAAAAAAAAAACTTTTTCCAAAGATTAGGCAAATAAGAGTCACTATATTAAATAAATCAAACTTTCTGTTCCTGGACTATACACTATGCTTATAAAATCATCTAAAATTGCATCGGATGAGAGGGAGGGGAGTGGTAGATCTAGTTTGGCGCATCATTTCGTAGGTTGGCGTTATATTTTTGACGTCGTGACGATTAGCTTACGCCAAATAATTTTCAAAAAATAATCTAAATGGTATATACCTTTTATAGCACAAAAAATACTTTTATTACACCAGAAATCACCAATACAACTGAAAAGTGGTTTCATTACATTTTTTTGGTGCCATAGCCTATTATGTTGACGTGACACAACTTTTTGGTTATGACGCCAAGTCTACGACACCACCGTTCCCTGTGCTCTGATGAAAGGTTAATATTTCATATGAAGCAGTTGAAGTTGAAGAAATTTGCTTTGCCTATATGGAAACCTGAAGATGTAGTCTCTTTTTGTTACACTCACGGACTCACCTCATATGACGTGTCTTGTGGTGTTTTTCTTTTGGGAGAATTTGGTCGCTCAAACAACTGAGTTGTGTAAATTGTTGTTTTTGTGTGTGTGATTTTGATTTATGTAAGGTATAATTGTGTAATTGTCGTTAAGTGAGGTATGTTTTGTTTATGTTAGTATTATATTATGTTGATGGTGATGTTTGTTTAGGAGAGAGAAGTTGACGTGTCGTGAAATTAACGATGATGATGTCAGTAATTATTAAAATGGATCGTTTTAAGCAAGAAAATCTTAGGTAATAAATGTCATCTCAGCAAACCAACATAAAAAACATACCATACACAATTAGAAAAGAAAAAGAAAGATGCTTTCATGAGACTAGACTCACGAAAAGAATTCCAAATTACTACTAATACGATAAGACAAAAAGTTCTAGTAAAGATTATACTCTGTATTATTTTTCGTGTGTGTATTGTGAGCAGTATTCATGTTTTAGAGTAATTTTAAATGATAAAAATGTAATTAAAAAAAAAGTATGTGCATTAATTAAGAGAAACTTAACAAAAAATTATAAAAAAAATTTCTAATGTAAAACTGTATAACAAGAAACAATCTTCAAGTACACCTTCTACCCTTACTATTAGCCTTATGGTGAGTTAGAATAGAGTATTCTCAAAATAGATAAGATTATGGGTGCGTTTGGTAAGGGCATATCGGTATGGTGGAATGAGAAAGATAGTGATTGTGTACGTTTGGTACAGAAAAATGAATGTAATCATATACAAATTTGAGACGTTTTTTGTACCACTCAAAAGGGATACCTATGCACACTCATTCCCTGATAGCCCACAAAATTATCTTTTATCCATTAAAATAACCATCACCCTTATATCCTCCATCATCATAATCATCAAACCACCATCTCTATAGTTACTTCGTATCTATCATCCACCATCATCATTCTTCCTGTCACTCGCACATATATGATTGATATCATAATCAAACCACCATCAATTTCGCATCTATCCTCCATGATCAACAAACACCATCACCAGTTACCTTCACCTCTCACCACCCTTCTTTTTTGTTGCCATCGATATGATAGAATGACGAAGATGATAGAACTTTTAGAATGGAGTAATCATTTTCTGATGTGAAACCCATTTGGATGGTTCTGTAATTGTTTTTTCTTTCAATTTGGTTGGTAAAGATGCCCCCCAGTGGTTAGGAAGATTATGATACCCTAATCTTATTATCGATCCAAACATTGAAGTCGGAATAATTCTATCACTGTCATTGTACCTTATATCGATTCTCATACCGATTGTGATTTATGCCAATAAACCAAACGCCCCCTATATCTTCGGCTCAAGTTATTGATCACAATATTATATGATGAATGGTGATACGTAGAGGCGGCAAAACGGGTGGGCGGGCGGGCTAAACGGGTACGGGTGAAATAGGCGGGCTAAACGGGCGCAATGTAAAAGGGGAAAAAACATATAAATATAGAGAAATAAAAAAACTAAAAATACTTGTTTAAAAGGCGGGATAAAAGATTAAATATAAAATATCCGTCGTGTAGCCTAATTAGTATTTTACATGTGCGTCCTTTAAGCCCATTTAGTTTCTTCCTTAGGCGCCCGTTTAGCCTAGGGCTGAACATCGGTACAGGACAGGACCGGACCGAGATGGTCCGAAACCCCAGACCGAGACCGGACCGAAATGGTCCGGTCCGGTCCGGGTTGGTCTGGTCCGGTTCGGTCCTCGGTCCGGTCCGGTCCTATTAGGTATAATCAACGAGATTTTGGTAGGGCCGGACCGGACCAGACCGAGGATCGAATTCGTCCAAAACCTCGGACCTCGGACCTTGGACCTCGGACCTCGGACCGGACCGAAATTGTTCTGTCCAGTTCGGTTCGGTTCGGTCCGGTCCGGTCCGGTTTTCCGGTCCGGGTCTGTTTTGGGTCTGCCGTGCTCAGTTCTAGTTTAGCCCATCAATAATAAAGAATGGACAACAAGTGCCCATCTTTTGAAAAGTATCAAAAAAATGCTCATTTTTATCAAAATTGGCAACTTTTGCTACCTCTAGTGATACGGGTGTCGAACTTGTTAGAGCATATGCAATGAGATAATTTTACAAAAGTTTTTCACTATTTGAAAAAGCTATTAGTGTGGTTTTATGCATTCAATTTTTTTTTATCAAGTTTTTACTCGAATGCGTAAAACCCTTTCACTAATTATATGCATTGTTATAACCGAAATAACAAAATTGTGAAAACTCACATACATTAATTATATGCTGCGGTAATAATCTGCAAAACCCGCAAAAACCGCGCGATACGAATTCATATTTTTAAAAAACCGTAATTACGAATACGACGTGGTTTTCATGATATGGTTGAATGAAAGCAAACATATAAATACACTTTAGTTATTTCGGACTTTTGATTTTGGGCTGTGACAAATAGGCCCTAATCTTTGGGCCCAATTCTTCTTCTTCTTCTTTTTTATTTAAAGAAAGAAAGAAAAGAGTAAAAGAAAAAGTATATTGATTTGAATTTTGAACATCCGAGTTTCCCTCTTTGTAGATCAGGTGTTTGTGAAAATGCCACAAACAAAATCCAACAACCTTGTTCTTCGCAAATCTCCCAGATTTCATGATTTTGATTCGGAACACCCGAAGACCCCTTTTCTTAAAGAACATAGGAGGACACCATCCCAAACACATCAAGTTTCGGAACCACTTAAACAATCCAAACCAAGATCTACAATCTTGAACACTCTTGGCAACGTTTCATTGGTTACACGTAAGTTAATTTATGTCCATCGATTGAAGCTTTGATATACGTAAATCGTGCGTGTCTTTCAATTTGTCTGCAGGATTGCTCATGTGTTTTTATTGTTCTTGTTCTTGTGTGTTTATATGATTCTTTATCCATAGGTGATTTTTTTTAACCTCATAATACTCGCTCAATTCCGATATGAAAAATCCTTGAAAGCCAAATGATTCCCTTTTTTTGAATCAATTCACTAGACGTTATTCTTATTATTTTCTCTGATGGATACTCAAACCACTAATCTGTAGTAAAAGGCTAAAAGTTAGAGATAAAACAATACCCATTCTCGCCAGAGCGAGGTATTGGGGAGTAGAATGTAGACATATCATACCCCTACCCTAGGTAAGACCCGACGATCTATAATTGCTTCTGGTTTGGGTGGACGACCCGGCAAATACACATCCACAGGAATTAGCTTATCGACTCCACGAACAGTACTATAAGAATCGGTACTGAACATCCCCCTTACCTCCGGCAGCTGAATTTGAGAGTGTGAATGTGCTCAAAATCTAAGTGGAAGTGTGAGCTTGAAAAATGCTAGAGATAATCCGAATGTGATAGTTGAATGAACACACTACGCTATTTGCACTTGAAATGTAAAAGTTGATGTATGTAGTTATTAGTATAATTTTCGCTATAAACGTGTTAAATTTTGCTAGAACTACTATGAACCTGAGAGGGGAAATTTGTGGCTCCGTGCCTAGCCTAACTACGGGAATTTAAACTAATTGAGTTGTACAAATGTAGCTCCAATGTTATTATGAAGTTGATTTTATGTTAAAAAAAATATATTCTTGCGCCAATAAAGTTGTGCAAGAAGGTAGATCACTACGATATTGGTTAAACCACGTGAATCATGTGAGTCCTCTAGCTTTTCTACAATTTTTTTTGTTTTGGTGTGTTGTCATTGCTCTTGTGTGTTTGCATAAATGCTTATTATACGTGATTCTGTTTTGTGGGGGATTCCTTACCAGACGTCACAAAGTCCTGGAAAAGTATTGAATTGTCACTCAATTCTGGAATGAAAACTAGGACTGACCTTGAAAGCTAGAGGATAGTTCCCCTTTTTTGTGTTTTCATATGAATAATTGAACACTGATCTGCAGGGGAAGCAGACAGACGAATGACACGCAGTTGTTGGAAAGATGCCAATAAAGTTACCAAGAGTGACTATGCTGGCTCTCCAGGAAGGGAATTAGACAGGCCGACGACGCGCAGTTGTAAAGGTCCCGACAACGTAGCCAAGAAGATTGACTATGATGGCTCTTCTGGAAACATGGGCAGGCGTAAAACTAGAGACTGTGTGGGCACATCTAGGTGTTCAAGGGCTGATTCACTAAGGAATCGAGTGAAAGACAGCAAGAAATCTCGGAATAATGTTTGTGACCTAGCTGACGAGATAGTTATTGACGATAAGATAAACAAAAGACCCTTTTCAATCAAAGAACATCAGATTCTGGACAATAAATTACCGGAAAAGAGTATAGATAAATTTGGAAAAGGTGCATTTGGTAGAACCGATGAAGTGCCAAAAATAGGTAGGACTAAACGCAAAAGAAATCAACGCGAAGATGATGTTAAGCTTCGTCAGGGCTGGAGCAAGGACCAAGAGTTAGCATTGGAGAGAGCTTACTTAACTGCAAATCCCACTCCTCATTTCTGGAAGAACGTTTCGAGGATGGTAATTCACTATTATTAACCAATTTACTTTTTGAAAAGTGATCTAAATAGGAGGTCCAGTGAGTCTAGTGACCTAAGAGAAAGAAAACATTATAGAGTAAAATGAGTAAACAGATGATGTGTTGGTTGTTCTGGTTACCTGGAAGGGAGAGTCTTTGACTCAGATGTACACGGCATAATCGAGGTATCCCCGAGACCATTTGCGACCATTTCCCTGTCCACTCCCATATGTGTAGCTTGTTAGGTTTGAATCTAGAAAAAAAGAATTATAGTGTAAGCTAAGTGAAAAGAACCCCGCAAAGTATAGTAACTGCCTTTGTATTAACCCTTTTTTTAAATGTTCATGTATTGTCAATTCAAAATCAATTAGTTGCAATCATTAGAGGCGTTTCTATATAAAGATATTATCTGTTCCAGATCTGAAGTTCTATGGTAGCATGTATAATATGTGAGCTGAGTTTACTAAACCTGTTTGTGTTTTAGGTACCTGGAAAATCTGCACAAGAATGCTTTGACAAAATACATTGTAGTTATGTTACTCCACCTCAAACTCGACCTCGTTCTAGAGCTGCTGGTCTAGTTTCACAGAGCCGTAACTTTTCTGCAAGTAAATTACTCGATTCTTCATTTCAGAAGGTTAAAAGGACTTCTTGTCGCAGGCAAAAGAGCCATGTAGTACAAAGGACCGTAAGACACATGTTACAAAAGCAATTTAACGTGGAAAAAGACTCTGAAGCAGATCTATTTTCAGTTCTTGAACCAACATTAAATCCATCCGCCCTACCTTTAGATCCTGTTCGACTACTTAGCACCCCTGATTCTGTCATGGTTAAGGGTGAAGTGCGCAGGCAGAAAGGATCATCTACAGTCAATAGAAAGAGCTGTTCAAGATTCAGTAGCGCATACAAAACAACAATTGTCAGCCCTCCAGTTCTGAAGCAGGTTAAAAATATAGCTTTGCACGAGAAATATATTGACCAGTTAAACTGTCGAGAAGCTAATAGGAAGGCTGTTTCGTCAAAGGTCCTTATGAGCAAAAGTATAAAACAGGATAGTTCTGTTAAGAGGAAGGATACAATTAAAGCTGCAAAATTTGCGCTGCTCTTTAATGCAAAAGATGCTATCAACCAGTTCCAAGATCAACAGGTTAAGGCACTGAGCAGCGTTTTTGATGATGAGTGGGGTTCTGATTATGAGGACGAAGGTCAGGATTTCTCCTAATACATATTTTCTTTTAAAGTATCTTGCATGGATGTAAAATATGACCCCAGAGTGTCATTAGGCTAACTTTATTTCCGATCTGTTGTTGCTTTCTTGTAACAAGACCCTTTTTAGGTTTCATGTTTAGGGTGATATAACCTTCTAATAGTGGAACATCTTAGTTTTGTATGTGACAACATTAGTCTTTGATGGTTTAGATCGCTTCTTTCGTTAAATGTCTTTTGTTGCACTTTTTATTACGCCAGGATTTTGTGGGTAGTAACTACAATTTGGGAGAAGCGTATTAAGGGTATCAAAGAAGGCCGAAATTCCCCATTTTTTGTTTTTTGTCGGCATTCATTTGTCGAATTGCATCTTTCAGCATATATGAACTACTATTCTCTCAACAACTTATAGGCCTATAGGGACAGTAGTTTTGAAATTTCATAGCATATGTTTGTTAAGATTAGGCAGTTCTTACGCATATTTAGCTGATGATGTTATGGAATAATCATAGAAGCTATATGTATTCTCATTCTAGGCTTCCAACTCATAAAACAACAATGAACTTAATATTAAATTGGCCTTTGGTGCTGTTTTTTGACCCTGGTGGCACATAAGCATACAAAACCTTCAAGTCTTCCAAGTACCTTTTTGACATATTGCCAAGCTTCCTGAAATTGATGAAAGCTTTGAAAACATGCAAAATTTGTAATGTATTATCTGAACATATTGACGGCGCACATTCTCTTGAACCTTACCCGATGTTGGCACTTTTATCCTCGACCCCCCTTCATATATCCATAGGGACATTTTAGATCTTTAAATTCCTAGTAGATGACTACATTAATGTTCTTAAGGTTCATTAAGCATATAAATTGTATACTACCTAATTTCATGTTTATGGGTTTTCCTTGGTATTTCTGTCTGAAAATTGGATATATAAGTTGACTAGTGGTCAAGTGAGGTCCTCTGTCTTAGTATGCAAATGCAGTACATTTGTTTTATAGTAAAAAAGTTTCTGATTCTAAGTTAAATCATATGTAAAGCACCCATGGGCCATCTCAAGCTTTTAATCTTCAGAATACCAAGAAGTTATCTGTATTCTGTAATTGGAGAATGGCCAGTTAGACTGCAAAAGTCAGCATGTAACTTTACAATAATGGAAGGAAGTAATCTCTATGTGACCTGCCTTCATAATTTGGCCTTTTACTCTTTTAGTCACCATTAAGCTTTGGACATTGAAAAACCGTTTACTCAAGTTCTTAACATCACCTACTGAGCTTTCGCTGAATTAACTGCTTCTGTTATGAGTATATCGAAAGATAAGTGATACGTACACTACAATAACTATGTTGCACCCTAGACATTTTGTTTGATGCCGTTAGTCTATCAGTTCAATTCTAAGTTGCCTCACATTGAGGGCAAAATCGTTGAAAAGAGTGTCTCTGGTGTGTAGAGTATCTGATACGGGTAACAAATTTATATCGGAAACTTAAAGATCCTTCTTGTTTTTCTGTGAAGCATGATTAACTTGTTGTAATGCTAGATTATATATTTGTTGTTGCTTTTTAGGCATTATTGATTGAATCATTGAATATATTTCTTTCACACTATGTCTTCTTGATCTCCACAAGTCATTTTCTTTCACCCCATTGTTGTCATATATGTTGTCATATATACACCTGTTTATATATCAAATTATCAATCTTTGTATATATGCAGACATATATAGAAAATTATAAACATAAATTCTGACAACATTCTTTTCCCTCATGGGTAGGGACAACAACAAATGCATTCTTACATTATAAAATCACATAAAGAATTGTTTCCCTGTTGAAATTGCATCTTTGTGTACTTCACCTATCTTTAAAATCAATGAGGGAATAATTGTCTTTCTTGTTTTAATGTAGTTGATGCTGATGATGACTTTGCACAATGGATCTAACATTGATTTACTAAACAATTAAAAAGCATAACAGCTTTATCACATACAGTCCAAAAATTTAAAAATCTCCTAAAGAATTAACAATCCATCATCTCCTAAAGCTTCTTTACATTTTAGAAACTTTTTATCTTGCATCCATGTTTCCTCACAAACATCTGCCTCCATAACCTGCATTGCGGAATAGGATTTGCTTCATCTCTTCGCAACTTATCATAGATCGATGATCCTGCGCCTAAGAACCAATCATTTTTACTGTAGTTAGGAAACTATATATGATATGGATACATAATCATGGAATAAAATACTAATAAGTTAACAACCTACCTCAGAACAAGAAGCTTGAAGGGAAAAATCATTAAAACAACTTATGACACATTGTTGAATATCTAGGCCTAGTGCTTCAAGTGTGTTCACAGTCGATAACAGTAAACCGGGCTTGGTTGAACAAGAAACCTGGATCCTGGTATTGGTATTTCCTCTCTCCACATCAAACTGTATACATAATTTGTTTGCACATAGTCAGTGTCTTTGGGAGAAATTATTGAAAGTCGAATAAAACTAGTACCTTAGGGGGATTCCTTATAACTTGTGATTCATTCATGTTGAATTCTCTAAAACTTCCCTCCATTTTCATCTGATCCACATCAGATTCAATATCTTGTTCCTTCAAATCTTGAATCTTTTTCAGAAGCTCTTTCATGTAATCTATTGTATCCCCTAGTATTGACGTTCTATCCATCTATCATTTCAAGAACAATAAGGAAACATTATTAGTGTTACTAAAACGATATTGATAGTAGAAAAACTTAGATCATTGGTATTGCTTGTTATACCTTGCTTATCTTAGGAACAATTGATCTAAGCATAGAAAGCCTATCATTTAGCCTTTTTCGTCTCCTTCTTTCGGCCATCAAGTTCTTAGAAGGCTGTCCTTCAACTTTCTTAGATTTGCTTTTCTTTTCTCCATTCACTCCCATGTTAAAAACAGTTGGGAGTTGATCATGCAAAAAAACATCCTTGTGATCCTCATCACCATCATCATTGTCTTCTTGATCACCTTCTGCCATAAATGGAAACATTTGCTGTTGATCATATGATGAAGAAACCGAACCATTAAGCGGTAAGAAACTATCTAAACACGGCGTAGAAGAGTAGATAGATTCATCGGTATAAGGCGACTGAAAGGTAGGTTGTATGGATGAAGAAATGAGTTCTAGAAATGATGTGGAGTTTGAGTATGATGAACAAGAAGGTGGTAATAGTAGTAGGTCATCATCATGTTGAGTTGGAAATAATTGAGTGTCAAAAGTGTTAAGTTCTTGTAAATTAGAGAATGTTGTTGACCATGCTTCTGAGGTTGGAGCCAATAGATCTTCCAAGAAACCTTGTTGACTGTTTGGTTGGTGCATCATATCTTTCTCAAAAGTGTGGCTTGTGTTCATGGCACAACTGCTTTTGGCTTATATAGCAAGTGCTTTTGAGGTATGCTTAGTGACTAATATTTACATATATTAAACTAAATCATGTTACTAATATAACTTTGGGTCCTACATGTTATGTAATCGTTTATAGTCTTATGGATATATTAGCAGAACCAGAATATTGACGGAGTGGGGAAAAAAAATTTTTTTGGACAAAAGTCGTTGTATACAATAAAATAAATATACAAATATAAGGTTTTAAAATTATTTTTTGTTTATTTTGGGGGGCAATTTAAAGGTTTTTATATTGTTTTATTTTCGAGTGGGGGGCAATTCGAGTTTACAATGAGGAGCAATTTAATAAAATGGTCCTAAATTTTTTTTTTACACTTAAATTTGAACTTTTTTTACGAACCATAGAAGGCGCCGCCCCCCAGACATTACAAATAGTTCCGCGCCTGGATATATATGTGATCACAGATATGTCTCATTATTAAAATCATTAAGCTCTTTTTGTGAAGAATGATGAGTAGGTGAATTTGAGTTACGAGAAAAGATCACGTGTAATTGTTCAAATGTGTTACATGGATCAAATATCGACATGTCTAGCTAGATTACTGAGAAAAGTTCAATATAAATGTAAAATTTAGGATAATTCGATTGAACTATATTTAAACTTAAATACCAATTTTTTCAACTAAATATCTCATAAAACATTAATTATTATATAAAACAAAAAATACAATTGCAATAAGATTAAATCATCTTTATGTGAACAAGCACATCGATATTTTTTTGACATTTTTTTTTTCAATTTTTTTAGTTACATTTGGAAAAATTATATGTGATTTTTTATCACAAATCACATATAATTTTTCCAACTTAACTGAAAAAAAAATCAAAATTTTTTCGTCAAAACTATATCATGTTTACTAAATATAATAAAATACTCATCGCGATAGCGTAGTTTTATTGCTTAAAGATTTACGGTTTAAAAAACATATATTTTTAAAATAAATGACTAAAAGTTGCCATCAAATACTTATTATATTTGAGTTATTGATCTCAACTTCTGAATTATTATATAAGTTGTCAAAATTACTACAATCATGAGTTAATTTTAGTTTATGCAAGGTGAAGTAAAAAATTGAGAGGTTTGAGAAGATGTCATATTTATTTTTCATATACATAAAGACAACAACTAAAAGTTAACATATATTTAAACCTTTGTATATTTGAGTGTGAATGTTTGCATATTTGAAGTACTTTGTTCATTTTCTTGTGTATTATTATTCCGTAGCATTTCAGAAATGAAAGCATATGTATATATAATCATAAGTCGCTTACTAATGGGTACAATAGCATCAAAAGTGAAACTGGTACATATAACATGGAAGCACCCATTGTGTAAAGTTAAAGTTTGTGCTAAGTTTAGTAGCTTTCGCTTATACAGGAATCTATCGTTACAAGTATATAAAATATTCTTTCTTTTAGAAAATTGGTTTGAGCTATAAGATGATAACCTTCCACAACCTTGACTCCATAGATCACATTTTCTGTAGAAAATACTCAAGTTGTTATTCCAATCAACTTGACTACGGGCTTGTTTGTTTGATTTTTTTTTACTAAATCGCGTTAATTAACAGATGACTTAATATGGACAGTCAAGGACGAAGCTAGAAAATTCGGTTTGAGGGTCAAAGTTTGATATTTTTTTTATAAACTACACTAAAAAATTATTTTTAGGAGATCAAATTTAAAAAAAAAAAACTTGAAATTTTTAAAAATTTACATTACAATATTTTCGTTAAAGAGGTCAAATGACCCTTCTGACGCCCCCTTTCCTCCGCCTCTATGGACAGTCTCAATTATATCACTTAATACTTTAAATCTATTTTTTATCAAGTAAAAAACAAACAACATTTCACATACTTAAAAAAATTAATTTTTTTTTAAATTAAGTCAGTCAAGTTATAATTAAACACCACCTAACTTATAATGTCATGTATCCGTCGACACATATGATTATCAAATAATGGATGGAATGTAGAACTCAAAATTATCACGTTTATCTTTAAACCACATAAAGTAAGAATCATTTCATAAATGACCACCTTACTCAAACTCTGGGCAGCAACTACAACTTTTATTGTTTTTTTACAAATGGACTAATTTGAAAATATTTATTCTTGAGGAACAATATATATTTTATTTTATTTATTTATTTATTAAAAATGACTAAAATATATTAAAAAAAATATAAATTGTACAACATATTGAAATTTTTGAGCAGTCACAACCTTCCTCGACTTCTTAAAAATTCCGTCCCTGCTCGGACTTGCTATTGTAAAAGTACTACCACTTTAGTATTTTAGTCGATTACATCGGAACATTTAACTCAACGCAAAACAAGTTATTTTCATTTCTAATATTACCAGACGCTTAGAGGCGGAGGCTAGATAGATACGGTCGAGGAGACAAATTTCAAAACTAATCAAATATTTTTGAAACTTACATTACAATTTTTAAAAATTACATTACATTAAACTAAAACTAAAATTATGTCAAGAAAATAATATAATAAAATAATTAAATATGCGATACACTAATTTTTTTTTTGAAAAAGACATATAATTGAAACAAAAAAAAAAATACAAAACAAAAGGCAACTCGCTGCTTCAACAAGATGGTTAAAGCAAGAGTCCCTAAAAACAAAACATGGCAAAATGATGCCTACAAAAAAAACATAAATCAAACAAAACAAAACAACAACCATAAAGTTACAAAGCAAAAGTCACTCCAGCCTTGAAATGGAACCTAAACTATCTCGAACGATAAACGTCGTCAATCAAATTACACGTGTGCCTCTACCCATCCGAGAAGAATCACCACATACACGAGGACACATCAACCAATTCTCCCATAACATATGAATTTTCGATGAACTCCTTTTGATCCATTTGTAGCTTCTCACTTTGATTTCTTAAACGACATTTTCAACAGCCTCTACATTTTTCCCAAAAACACAATTATTTCTATTCCTCCAAATGAAATACCCGGTTATCCCCACAACGGCTTCCCACATAACCTTGCAGTTTGATGAAACAACATTACCACCCTCATGACGTAACATATCACTCGTAGTAAAGGCATCTACGAAACAATAACCCCACCATTCGAAAATTTTAGATCATACTCTCAAAGACTTATTACACAACACTAAGGCATGATCAATCGTCTCCACGGTCTTGTCACACATAGGGCATAAAATATTAGGAATGTCAAAACCTTTCTTGTCTAAATTGACGCAAGCAGTTAACCTCTCACGTAAAGCTTTCCACACAAACACATTAATCTTTTTTGGATCTATTTAATTTAGCAACGTAATAGTACCATTACCACCATTACCAAGATATTTATCATCAACCAAAGCTGAAAGTACTTTGACGGAAAAAAACACCATTTTCAGCAAGGCTCCACCTTCATGTGTCCCTACAAGAAGAATCAATAGTAATGTTATGGAAAGTAGACTCTAATTCTTCCAACTTCCCTCTACCCCTGCCTATTGTTTCCCTTCTCCGCTCCCACATCCACTTCCATTCACCATAAATCCACCTACCTCTATCTACTATCTTCGCTTCCTTACACCTTTCAAGACAATATAGTCTAGGAAACCTATTTTGAAGCTTATGTTCACCGTCCCACATATCATCCCAACAAGAAGTACTCGCCCCATCCCATGCTTTCAATGAAACAAAGATGAGAACTCTATGCTTCAACGAACCAACCCCTCCCTAACTTTTATAATATCCCCCCCACACCCTGCTACTAACTGACCTAGCCCCATCCCTATCTCCCATCCCCCCATCAGCCCCATGAATACTCTTAATCACCCTACACCAAAGCGCATCACGATCAACCCTAAACCTCCACCACCACTTCCTTACAAGAGCCTAATTTCTTGCTTTTAAAGAACCTATATTCAACCCACCCGACCCATAAGAACATAAGGTATCATCCCATTTAACCTATCCCATTTTTTACCCTCCCCGATGCCCCCCCCCCCCCCCCCCCCCCAAAAAAAAATCTCTCCTTACTCTCTCAAGTTTTGTTAGGACACACGACGAAACACATAACATAGAAAAGTAATACAATGGCAAACTTCCTAAGACAAATTTAACCAAGGTCAAACGCCCTCCAAAGGACATTGTTTTAGCCTTCCAATCGGTTAACCTCTTTTTAAATTTTTCGACCACCGGCCTCCACGCGGACTCCATCCTCATGCTTACCTCAATAGGAAGACCCAAGTAAGTTAGAGGAAGCTCGCCCATACCACATTTTATAATTTGCGGCATTTCTGCGACCGCACTACTTGAAACACCAGTGCCGTACACTTTACTCTTATCGAAATTTATTTTTAAACCCGAAACCTTCTCAAACCCCTTGAGAATACACTTTAGATTCTTTGCATTATGTTTGCTCCAGTGTGCAAAATATATTATGCCATGTGCATATTGAAGATGAGAGATACTAACCGCGTTATTACCCACACTGACTCCTATATATATCCATTTCTCCACTGCGTCTTGCATGATAACATTTAACCCTTCCGCTGCTAAAATAAATAAAAATGGAGATAATAGATCACCTTGTCTCACACCTCTACCCATGTTAAATTCTTTAGTAGGATATCCGTTAACTAGAACTGAGATACTAGCCGAGGCTAAATACGCTTCAACCCACTTACGTTATTTAGTCCCGAACCCCATTATTTTAAGAACTTCTAACAGGAAATACCAATTAAGGCTGTCATATGCTTTCTCAAAATCCACCTTAAACAACAAACACTTCTTTAAACAACAAACACTTTTGTCTCGCCTACTTAAACAACAAACACTTCTTTCTCGCCTTCTTAACATACCCCACTGTCCCGTTCGCAATCAACAGTCCATCTAAAATATATTTACCTTTCACAAATGCATTTTGTACCTCACCTACTGATTTCCCTACAACCGCCTTAATTTTATCACCTAACAATTTCGCAATAATCTTATAGTAAACTCTAATTAAGCTAATTGGACGATAGTCACCCAACCCTATCCCAACCCGATAGGATTATTAACTTTAGGAATTTAAGTAATGAAAGAGGCATTGCATCCTCAAGAAATCTTACCCATCCTCCAAAACCACTAAATTGCGCTGACCAGGTCTCTTTTTATAATCCCCCAAAAATTTTAATAAACCTGAAGTTAAAACCGTCGGGACCAGGGGCCTTATCACTCCCACACCCACACACTGCATTCCGGATCTTTTTTTCAGTAAAGGCAACTTCTAAACTGTTTGCCTCATCTTTAGATAACTTAGTAACTCGACCATTACAGAAACTCGGTCTGTCTTGGTCGTTTATTGAAAACTTAAACCTGCAAAAAGAGAACATTTTCTCTTTAATCACCTGAGGATCCTCACACCAAACCTCATTGACCATTAAACCTCGAATACTATTCTTGTTGTTTCTTCTTTTTACAATTGAGTGAAAGTACTTGGAATTCTCATCCCACTCGATATCCCATCTCAGTCTTGATTTTTTTTAAGATACCTGCTTTCTCTTTTTCCGTTTCGATCCACTTCCTTCTAGCCTCCATCCACGCCTTTATTTCTACCTCTCTCAAAGATCTCTTTTCAGCTTCAAGTTCCCACCTCATCGCTTCTTGACTGAACTCCTCAATCTTTCTGTCTAAGCCACCAAACCGAGTTCTGCTCCACTTTTTGAGAGCCTATCTTACGTTTTTGAACTTATCTCTAAGAACACAATCTGGCCTGTTGCTCCATACTGGTAGACTCCACGCATCAGTAACAATGTTTTCCATATCCGATTCCTCTAGCCATATGTTAAGAGTCCTAAATGGCTTAGGTCCAAAGTCAACATCCATGTCTTTAAGCACAATAGGACAATGATAAGACAACTTACGGTCCAAAGTGACTGCCGCCAAACTAACCCACATGAGTTTGAACTCATAATACACCAAAAATCTATCAATTTTACTAAATTTCATCCCATCTTTACTTATTCTAGTGAATCATCAGCCACCCAATGACACCTCTAAGAGGTGTGCATTAGCTATAAATTTGTTGAACTCGTCTGATTCTCTAACTTGAAACTGAGTATTAAGGCGATCATCTTGCCCCTAACTTTATTAAAAAATCCCCAAAAACACAGCAAGCTGCCTTAAAACTATTAATCAGGTCTTCTAATTTGTTCCACAACTCACCTTTTTAGAAGTCGGATGTGGACCATACACACTGACGAAAGCAAACTCCCCCGATATACCTTTCCAATTACCTTTACTCGCCAAGTAGTTATCATTACCAGTTGCTTGTCCCATGGAAAAAAAACATTAGAGTCCCACACCAACAATAATCCTCCCGATCTTCCTTTCGCCTCAACTTGCACATAACCAAAATTCCTCGACCCCAAATATCTTCAATCCATTGCTCATCTATCTGATGTCTACATTTTGTTTCTTGAAGCGCCAACACATATGGCTCTTCTTTTCTACATAGTTTTTGAATCAACTCACGTTTTCTCGTTGTCACAATTCCCCTAATATTAAGTGATACAATCTTCATAAACACACCAATTTGTAAATGACCAATCAAACAATCACACACCATAACTTACACTTAAGCATTCCTATTCCCACTTTCATTTCCCGGCTTCAAAACACTCCCTGACTTTTTCTTTTACCATACTACACCAAGCATCTCGCTTATCTCACACACTCTATCCGAACTAACCGACTCACCTAACATCTTACTTGACACCTCCGTCGACTCTTTATCCTCAATACTGGCTCCCGAAGACTCAACATGAGCCACTTTATACTCATCAGATATATATATATATGTATGACTGAACTCAAAGTTACTATTTTAAACGTTTTCAAACGCAATTTAATGTTTTTAGTTGTAAAATACCGTTAGTTCAAGTTTGACGAGCTCAAACGAACTCAAAACGCTTGAAATCATATTTTTAAAGTCTATCAGTTTTGACTTTTAGATTTGACTTTTGAGTTTGAACAGACCAATTGACTCACTAAATGACATTTTAAGACTCGAAGTCTAAAGCAATTTGATGTAAAATGATGTTTTGGACAACTTTCTAGTTTCACTCGAGACTTGAAACGGATCAGAAATGGAGGAAAATGCCCTTGCACTAAATCTATCAACAGAATGATATTTTAGAACTACGCAGAAATATGTTCTTAAATTTTACAATTTCAAATGAGCGTAACTTGCTCGTTTTTAAGATTTATTGACCAAATTTTATGTCTTAAACGGACGTCTCAACAAGTAGAAATATATATTTTTATGTTCTAAATTATAAAAATATTTTCTCGACGTCGTTAAATTATCTGTAAATCTTCTACACAAAGTATATTTTTTTGACATAGCTTGAAATTAAATCTAATTTTCATAATAACTCAGAATTAATGTACACACAAGACTTGTGGATTCCATAAAGATGAAAGAGAATAAACTGTATAATTAATCATGTAAAGAAAACACAGTATAGAAATGGTTCAAGAATACCAACGAAAATCTAAGAAATCAAAAAGGACGCATGATATTAATGTCTTCGATTTCAAGATGCAATGTAGGAAGGTCTCTTGGCAGCGTGATTTTCTAAAATCACAAGACATACCGAGAAAGAATTGGAACATTAACGGGTCACACTCCTGGAGCGAGGAGGTTTAATGAAAAGGGGAGGATACAAGTTTATACAAGTAGAATCGTATTCCAAACAATCACTACATAATAGAGGATGAATTTCAAGGTGACAATGATGTTTTCTAGGTACAAACGAACGTTGTAATTCGAAGTCGAAACGTAGAATGGTCAATGAATTAATATTTAGTCGATATACAAGTGCCGCGTTGAACAATGACGCAATGGTCAATTAAGGTTACGAAAACTCATGATATTATTCAACACGGATTTCAAGGAATGCTTCGAGATGTGTGACTCACACGATGTCCTTTAGCCTTTTCTGGAGACACATTGAGCTACACAATGGTCAATAGACTAGACATCCAATCACGAATGGTCGATAAACAATCTGGGTATCTAAATAGATATTTTATAGAGGTTTAATAATGAAAGCAACACGCATGTTAGTTGAATGAAAATCAGAAGTTTTATCGAAAACAACACTTATTCAATCCCGAACAATGGTATCACGAGAGTATGCACAACATGTAACAGTGAGTCGAGAAAAACAGCCGGTTCAAATCGAACGAGTATATGAGGTCAGTCGTATCACGCAAGAACAAGATAGCAATAGTACTCAGAAAAGTGAGTATGAAAAGTCAGCAGCATACGTGCTCCAAATACAAGTATGTAACGTCATAACAATATAAAATAATTTTAAAAACATCAATTCACAAGAATTCAAGAAATACAGTATAGGAAGATGTAATTACAGTAATATCGAACGATAATTCATGAAGCACATAGGTTTTGAAAAGACATAGTAATTATCATCATTAGGGTAATGTAATATTTCAACATGTAATCAAGGGAAGTAATACTACAATGATAATTAAAAGTAAATAATAAGGATCAGAGAGTTACCCGCGCAAATATCGAACAACAATGGCAGATTTTGTGTTTGACACTTAAAACATGAAATATTTGAACTTTCGGTAATAGACTAAGTTTTGAAAACAACTCAGTTCCCTATAACCATCGCTCTAATACCAATCTGTAAGACCCTTAGAATCTGACATGGAACAAATAGGCAACGATGGGGTAACACGTCATAGTACAAGAAACAATGAATTACAGTTGACACAAATGTTGGAAATTCACTTTATGTGACGACATTTAAGAATTCCCATTAGTTATCATAGTCACACACGCATAGACTAGACTAGGAAATGCTGTATAGTTTAAGTGTCGTGTGTGACTATATATACCCCTCCAAGGCTTCCAAGGAGGGGTGTTGATTGTGTCATTCGTGTTTTTCATTCTTGTTTAATACATTTTCTTTATCTTTCACACATAACCTCTCTTCTCTCTCTCAACAATGGCTGCCAATACCTTTCACCACCCACCAAGACCACCGGATTACTAAAAAGCAAATCCACAATTGGCATCAGAGCCTCGGTTCAATTCCTTGGATCGTCGTGTTTTTATTGTGTGATTCGGTGGTTAAAATTTATTTTTTTGGTCTCGTTATCAATTTTTTGGTCCGATCTGTTTAACTGTTTGTGTCACTTTTATACCATAATTTTTGTCCAAATCTATTATCCTATCTGTGTCACAATTTTTTATCAATTTTTGTGTCACTGGTTTTGTCACGGTTTTTTGTTATATCTGGTATTCATCATTTCTCAGTCAGAAAGTTAAAATATTATCTTTTCTGGTCAAAAGTTTGCAGATTTATTTTTGTCTACTTTGCCGCTTCTCTGTTTTTGTTTGAGATCTGGTACTTTACAAGATCTGGTATAACATTTTTTCTGGGTTTCTTTTGAAGATGAAAAGGTTAATCAGAAATTTCAGATCCAAAAGAGACTATCTGACAAGAAATCACAGATCCTGATAAATCGGAAAAAGGACATCTCTTGGATAAGATTTTCTGCTGGTCATCATTACGATGGCAACAATCGCATTGAGTGCGATGGGTAGACTGCGATGGTACCACTGCGATGGAACCATTGCGATGGTGTCCATCTAGACTGCGATGGCCATATTGTTTTTAGACTGCGATGGGTTAAAAAGTTAGACTGTGATGGCAATCTTTTTGACTGTGATGGGTTTAAATAGTACTAGACTGCGATGGCCATCTTACTTATGTTACGATGGGTTTTAAAAACAGTCTACGATGGATTATTTTTACATTGCGATGGACTCAAAGTTAAGACTGCGATGGCCTTAGTCAAAAAACATTGCGATGTGTTTATAGAAAAAGTTTGACCAGTTTAACAAAACCAGTAACAATGTTTGTAAAAACATTCGAGACCCACACCAACATATCCATCCATCCTTATAACTCCACAACACCGACTCGATCTACTTAATCCCATCGTCTCCTATTTCCCTCTATACATCAAGACTCGAAACAAAATGAAATATTTAATCTCAGATTCTTCAAACTTTCAATGAAATATCATGTAAGTTTGATATGTATTATCCCTGATCTGTGTTTATATTCGAATAAAAAATATAAGAAACCAAACTAGAAAGTTTGTTCTTTTATGTTTCGTTCATGTAGACTCCCATCACATCTAACAAAAATCGACATGCAGTCAAAACAAAACCTATCCGAGACCCTACCATGGATCTTGTAGCTTCATTTGGTTAACTGATTCGTGAAGCATGGACAAATATAGATGGGCTTGTAATCAATGCAGTTGGATGTCTAAGATGATGATTGGGCTTCACAATGACATCTTAACTTTAATTTGTATACACGAATGACAAATAGTCAAATGGTATGTTGTTGGCTGAGATAGATGATTAGATTGATGATCTAAATCTAAGATTTCTGTTATGATTCGATGCATGGTGATGGGATGATTAGATTTGTTCATTATTTAGATGGAGTTTTGGTGAGCTGCGTGTATGGAGAGAAAAGGAAGGAGATGGGGGCTGTTGGGAATCTAAACTTGTTAGATTCCCTGATCATTGCTTTAAACATAATTAGGCTGTTAGATAGTCCCTTGCCTGTGCCTAGGAGGCAGGCAAGTTTCGCAAGACTCACAGAGATCCAAGTCTCTGTGAGCAACCTCAGAGGAGTCCATGTCAGAGACATTTTCAGGGAAGTCGAAGAATTACCTGAAGACATACTCATTGGCTGTGATGGATAACAGCCAAGATGTATCAGGGACTCTGAGGGGTTGAGAGTTAACAGGGGTGGCAATACCCTGATAACTCTCAGCACACTTTGGACATGCCATTTGTGTGTTCGAGACTATGAAGAAAAAGGAAACTGTTTTGGCAACTGTTTCCTTAAAGCATAATGGAAGACTACCAAGAATAGAAGGACATCATGTGACTGATGTGGGAACTTGTAAAAGCTTGTGTAGTCGCCATCAAGTACTGTTTAAGTCAAACCCGTAACACTATAAATAGGATGTGTATCCATGCAATAATGTTTAACACTTTGAGATATTAAGAACATTATTGCATATAACTTAGTGAATCAAACAGCTACGACTGTATTCATAAGTTAGGGTTTATTGTTGTTCAAAGTGTGCACAACACATTGTCATCAAACTGTGTTATCCATAACACTTGTAATTCTTTATTATACAATAATAAGATTACGTTTGAAAAGTAATACCTTGTGTTGATTAAGTTAAGATTAGGGTTTCTTGCATTGAGTAGGGACTATCAATTGGTATCAGAGCGGTGTTTGATATTAAAACCTTCAAGAAACATCGTTCTCAGTTTTATAATCAAGATCCACCATGCCGGAAACCTCTAACCCACCACAATCACCTTCCACAAACCCATCTTCACCAAGACTTAACCCTCCTGCCAATGACGATGATCTACCCCAACTTCTTGACTCAAGAGGTGGATCACACGTCACAAGTGTACCAGTCTTTGATGAAGAAGATTTTGCCAGTTGGAAGAGTCAATTTCTTGTATATCTTGATGGACTTGAACCTTTTCTTTTAGAAATTCTAGAAAATGGTCCATATATTCCACTGAATGGCGCTTACATCCACTGAAGAAAACCCTCTTCCCAAGCCTCTCAAACAATGGACTCCAGCTGATAGGAAATTGGCTAACCAAGATAAACGTCTCAAAAGCATCATAATTTCCTGCCTTCCCAAGCATATCATGAAGTCTGTCATTCAGTGTCCCACAGCTAAACAAATGTGGATAGACCTCATTCTTGGCCATGAAGGACCCTCTGAAACAAGAGAGACAAAGATTCAGGCACTCAGACTTCAGTTTAATGCTTTTAAGTCACTTGAAGGTGAAAAGGTTCAGCAAACCTATACTAGGCTGAAGATTCTTCTAAATGACCTAGCTATGAATGATGTCACTATTGGTCAAGCTGAGATCAATGCTACTTTTGTCAATACCTTCCAAGAAAGTGGCTGAGCATGAATCAGACTCAGAGAGCTAACAACTCAATCAAAAATGATACCCTTGCTCAGCTCTATGGTAAGTACAATTATGAAGAATGGCTGATCGATACTATCTACAAATCAGAGACTGAAAGATTTATAGTCCAAGGAGCATCTTCCAAAGCATTGATCTCTGCAACACATCCTCATGACAGCGATTCTGATGTTGAAGAAGATACCCGCAGCAGCCAAGAGTTTTTGACAGACCTCAGTGCAGAGTTCCATGAAAGATCCTTGCTAGCCAACCAAAGAAGATACTTCAAAAGATCAGGAAGAGTAGGATCAGCTAGTAAACCAACTGACAGGTCAAAAGAAACTTGTTTTGCCTGTGGAAAGCTTGGACATTATTAAAAAGATTGTCCTTCCACCAAGACATCCTCACCCTCTTATCCATCATCTTCATCTAAACCCTACAAGTTCAAACAACATAACAACTCATCTCAATCCAATTCTTTAGACACTGAGAAGAAAGATTACAAAAATAAGTACAAGGCACTTAAAGCTGAGTTAGAACAAATGAACTTGAAGATTGAAGCTCTGTCCAAAAAGAAGGGTGGTGAGAAAAAGACAGAGAAAGGGTTGGTTGCTGAAACTTATGATTGGAATGATGAGCCACTGACTTCAGATGAAGAAGACACCACCAGAGTCAGGGCTTTCATGGCGATAGCTGAAGATGAACCAGCTGTTGGAAAAGGTGATGCAAGATCAGGACAATGGGTTGACATCACAATGAAAAAGGTACACAGGCTTTTATCCATGTCTGATAGTGATGAATGTAAGCATGTCCTTGATTACAACATTGTTGATTTACACTTTGTTGAGGAACAAAGAAAGAACCTACTTGATAAGTTTCACTCTGTTAAATCTGAAATGCTAAATGCTAAGGCTGAATGTGAAACTCTCAGGCGGGTTAATTTAGAGAAAATATCCCTACAAAATGAAGTAGCTAGATTAACCTTGAAAAACATTGCTTTAAATGATCAAGTCTCTGAATTGAACAAGGTTATTGAAAAATGGCTGTGTGCTAGGTTCACTATAGATCAATTGCTTAATGATGAACTTCCTGCTGATATTAAAAGGGATATATCTGCTAAGAAAAATAAGCTGAGAATTCTCACCAAACCCAAAGACATTGTCTTTAAATCAACAGAGACCATTCATATGTCAGATACCACTTTGACAAATGACCCTGTCTCAGAAGATGTGGCTGAGCTACCACCCTTGCCCAAACTCTCTAGAGTTGAACCCAGCAGTTCTTCTAGATCTGCTAAGGATGAATTTAGGACAGACATTGAGAATCCTCCTGCTAAAGTTTTTCATGTTCCTGTTAAACAATCTGACAAACAAGTAGCTTTTAAGCCTGTTACTACTAAAGCTGTGAATAAGGTTGAACCTACCACTGAAGATCGCCTGTTGTCTCTTATGAAAGAAGTAGAACTCTTGAAACAACACATTAAGCCTTCCGCTGAATGCTCTACTTCTCATGAACCTAAGTCAGTCCTAGGTGAACCCAAAGGGGAAAGGTTAATCAAACCTTATTGCAATGTATGTAAAAATTCTCACCATTCGACCTTAGATCATGACAGACACATGGCAGCTAAAAGAGCTCAGACACCCTCTAGGGACAGACCACAGAGTTCAAAAAGACAACAGGGAAATTACAAACCTTATCCTCCCTGTAAATTCTGTGGGTTCACAGACCATCACTCAGACGAGTGTGGTGACTTCTCTGGGTGTGATATCTGTGGAAGTTATAACCATGAAACAATGAACTGTCCATCCCAACGCCAAAAGTTTTTCAGGAACACAAGAGTTGCTAATAAGCAATTCAGGGAACCCACTGGAAAGTGGGTTCACCATAGGAACTAATCTGTTTCTATGTATCTGTGCAGAAATATCTCAAGGAAGCGGTATGGTATCTAGATAGTGGCTGTTCTAGACACATGACAGGGATTCAACAATACCTGCACAGATACTCAAAGGAGCCAGGTCCTAAAGTGGTGTTTGGAGATAACTCTTCAGGTGACACAGAAGGATATGGCTCAGTGAACTGCAATGGGATTACATTTACCAGGGTTGCATATGTGAATGGTCTTAAACACAATCTTATTAGCATCAGCCAATTGTGTGATGCTGACTATAAGGTTTTGTTTACTAAGACTCAGGGAACCATATTCAACAAAAACAATGATGTTGTGCTGATTGCTCCTAGAAGGAGAGATGTTTATGTCATCAACATGGCTGTGTGCTCTGAAGACAGCTCAAATTGTTTTCTTGCCAAAGCCTCTGAAAGTGTCAATTGGCTGTGGCACAAAAGACTGTCTCATCTCAACTTCAAGAACATCAATAAGATAGCCACTCAAAACTTGGTTGCTGGTCTACCTTCAGTAATGTTTTCCAAAGACAAAACTTGTTCTGCCTGTGTCAAAGGAAAGCATCACAGGTCTTCATTCATGACTAGGCAATCTTTCTCTATTGACAAGTGCTTACATCTCCTTCATATGGATTTGTTTGGACCTGTCAAACCTCAAACCATTAATCACAACAAATACACCTTGGTCATAGTTGATGAATTTTCAAGATACACATGGGTATTCTTCCTCAGAAGGAAAAGTGATGCAGCTGAAACCATCATGTCCTTTATCAGACAGGTTGAAAATATGAATGATGTTAGAGTCAAAGCTCTAAGAAGTGATAATGGTACTGAATTCAAGAATCATCAACTTGAATCTTTTTGTGATGAAAAAGGGATTTCTCAGAACTTCTCTTCAGCTGGCACCCCTGAACAAAATGGTGTGGCTGAAAGAAGAAACAGGACTTTGATTGAAGCAGCAAGAACTATGCTAAATGGTGCAGCCTTAGCAAAGCAATTTTGGGGAGAAGCTGTTCACACTGCCTGCTACACTCAAAACAGATCAATCATTGTCAAAAGACATGGTAAAACCTCCTATGAAGTCTTCAGAAAAAGATCTCCAGACGTCAGCTATTTTCATGTGTTTGGGTGCCCTGTGTTTATTTATAACTACAGGGATAAACTTGGAAAGTTTGATGAAAAAGCTGATGATGGTTTCTTTTTGGGATACTCTCCAACAGCCAAAGCCTTCAGAGTATTCAACATCAGAAGACAAGAAGTAGAAGAAACATTCCATGTTAGATTCAATGAAGATAATGAAGTCATACAAAGAACAGGAACAGAGGGTGATGAAATGAAAATGTTTCTTTCCCAAGTGATGAGTTCACAGAACCCAGACCTACCAGTCATCATCACTCCAACACTCTCACTCCTTATGTCCCTGCATTTGACCCTCTGTCTACTCACAACATAGAAGTTCCTACCTCTCAGGAACTTGATGAAGAAGAACCTCAAATTTCTGATGGTCCTTCTCATGATATTGATGACTCACCAATTCTTCAAATCCCTGAAGATTCTCCTGCTGATAATGAAATAGCTTCCCTTGATATGGCTGAAGAAGACTCTGACACTGAAGTAGTCTTTGAAGAAAGCCCTCCTAGTCAGCAGGATGAGACTCAAATTGTACCAGCTGTGCCCTCAAGTACCCCTGTCCTTGAATCCCCAGCTCCTCAAAATAAGTGGTCAAGAGATCAACACATTCTTCTTGTCAATATTATTGGGGAACCTAATGCAGGGGTCACAACCAGACAGCGAATCCATGACTCAGAGTCAGCCTCAGCCAATGAATGTCTCTTTGCTGAATTTCTCTCACAAATTGAACCTAAAAGAGTTGCTGAGGCTCTGGTAGAAGAAGGATGGGTAGCTGCTATACAAGAAGAAATCAATCAGTTCAAAAGGAACAAAGTATAGACACTAGTGCCAGCTCCACCTGGAAAGAATATTACAGGCACTAGATGGATCTACAGAAATAAGATGGATGAGATTGGAAACATCATCAGGAACAAGGCCAGACTGGTAGCACAGGGGTTCTCTCAGACTGAAGGAATTGATTATGATGAAACCTTTGCACCTGTTGCTAGACTGGAAGCCATCAGAATCTTCCTTGCTTATGCTTCCTATATGAACATCACTGTGTATCAGATGGATGTTAAGAGTGCTTTCCTCAATGGTGATTTGGCTGAGGAAGTGTATGTTGCACAACCTGAAGGATTTGAGAACAGCGAGTTTCCCAACCATGTGTACAGACTTCACAAGGCAATGTATGGGCTGAAACAAGCTCCAAGAGCATGGTATGAAACTCTTTCAAATTTCTTAATTGAAAATAAATATGTCAGGGGTTCTATTGATAAAACACTCTTTACCTTCAAGGACAAGAGTGATTTCATCATTGTGCAGATTTATGTGGATGATATCATCTTTGGGTCAACAAATGTCAATCTTAGTAAACGTTTTGCTAAATTAATGACCAAGAAATATGAGATGAGTATGATGGGTGAATTAACTTACTTTTTGGGCTTTCAAATTAAACAATGTCCTAAGGGAATTTCAATTTGTCAAGAAAAGTATGTTAAGGATTTACTTAAAAAATATGACTTAGCTGATTGTGCATCAGTGAAATGCCCCATGCTTCCACCCAATGACTTGGGCCCTGATGAGTCAGGGGTCTCTGTCAATGAGACTCTATATAGAGGCATGATTGGGTCACTCATGTATCTAACAGCTAGTCGTCCAGATATCCAATTCTCCACATGTCTCTGTGCAAGGTACCAAGCTAACCCAAAAGAATCTCATCTAGTGGCTGTTAAGAGAATTTTCAGGTATCTCACAGGAACACCATCCCTAGGTCTATGGTATCCAAAGGAATCAGGCTTTGATCTCAAGGCCTATTCAGATTCAGATTATGCTGGATGCTGTATTGACAGGAAAAGCACTTCAGGCAGCTGTCAAATCCTAGGAGGAAAATTGGTTGGATGGAGTGCTAAGAAGCAAAACTCTGTGGCTATGTCTTCAGCTGAAGCAGAATATGTCGCTGCAGCCAGCTGTTGTGCTCAGGTGCTCTGGATGAAAAGTCAATTGGCTGACTATGAAATTTTGTATGACAAAGTGCCAATCTTTTGTGACAACACCAGCACCATTGCCATATCCAACAACCCTGTTCTTCACTCTCGTACAAAACACATTGATATCAGGTATCATTTTATCAGGGATCATATAATGAAGGGAGATATTGAGCTGCATTTTGTTCCCACAGAGCTGCAACTAGCTGATATCTTTAAAAAGCCTTTGGCTGAACCTTCGTTCAACAGGCTAGTTGTTGAGCTAGGGATGCTCAATATCTCAAAGCCTGTGGCTTGATATTAAATGTGTTCATTAAATGAGTGACTCTATATTAAATGTTTTTCACATGAAACTAGGTAGTTACTTTCCAAGTAAATGCAAAAAACATTCTCAAATATTTAATCATTTATTTTTCGGATAACGAGGAGACAAACTTTTTGAAAGGTCAAGGGGACCCACTTGAGCAGTCATTTTCGCACCTTGCATTTAATACGGTTGAATAAGTGTTCACTTAAGTTTGAATATATATTGTCTCCTTTCTCTTCACACCCACCACCATTCTAAAATCTACTTCTCTCTCTAAGTTCTTATCTCTCTTAACCATCCGCCATTTTCTTTCACCTTCAACCTCAAATCCATGGCGTTTTCAGTTCCCAAAGCTTCAAATGTTAACTTCGAGATCAACGAGAGCATCCTCGCCTCCAACAACTCCATTGGATGGATTAAGGCACCAAATAGCACCTATTCAGATCTGGTAAATTTCATGCAAAATTGTGACCTAAATGAAGCCTTCACCAAATCCCCATCCACCTTTTACCAAGAATACCTTAGGGAATTCTGGTATTCTGTTGAAGTGGTAGAAGACACCATCACATTTAGCCTTTCATGCAATGAACACCCTTTTGCCTTCTCCCTTAAAGACTCTCTCAAGTGTGGCCGATTTAAAGCATGGAGATGAATGCCTAAAGGTAGTTGACAAAAAGGCTGTCAAGGAAGCCCTGGCCACACTCAACCCTTCCCATGATGTTAACCCTGCACTTACACCAGCTGAGGTCCTCGCCAAATCCCCTCTGAAGATTAAGTACTTCACTCCTATGTGGCGTGTCCTCTTCACCCACATTGTTAAGTCCCTGGGAGGAATGCAGGGATCACAGGATCAGATGTCGTTCAACCATCAGGCTATTGCGTATGGATTAATTTGGGGAGCTGATGTTGACGTTGGAAGCATTCTCTTCACAAACCTGGTAGAACAGCTGAAGGGAAGGAATCAGGTCAGAGAAAAGAATATCTGTTATGTGCGCTTCCTGTCTCTGATCTTTGAAAGCCTGCTGGGAGATAACTACCACAACAAGGCCTTGACTGCTCTTAAGCCCTATCGCATCACAGGCGCCATCTACAAGGAAATAGGAGCTGAAGATGTCCCTGTCACCGCCCATATGCTGAATGTGGCCAACCAGGTACCAAACACTGAGAAGCCCTTGCTCCCTTCCTCTGAGAAGGTGAATACTTCTAGTGTTGCTGGCAAGTCTATGTCTTTGACCTCTGGGCAGCACACTACTAAGTCCAAGGCTTCATCTGGCCAACAGCCTAAGAAGAAGAAAATCCCATCTTCTTCCCACTCCAAAGCTGTTACTAAGGCCAAGGGAAAGAAGACTGACACCTCCTCTGGTCCAGATACTCTTGTGGATTCGGATTCTTTGGCTGACAAACAACAGGCGTCTAGTGTCTCAAGGTCAGCTGAGACGACAGGAAACCAGCCTGATCAAGTTGATATCACACAGGTAATCAGTGTATATTTTTAGAGGTTCACAAGCAGCCACTCTCATTTGTCTGTAGGAGAGAGTGGTGAAGTTAGGGTAATCCTCGACCCATAGAAGTCTGTCAATACACTTAGAATCCTTTAAGACTTTTGTACACCCTGTCTTTGCACCAGGGAATGATTCATTTGTGTTTATAAAGCACCCCGATGACCCTGCACCCTCTAGACAGTATTCAGGCTAACAACAACCTGAATACACTAATGTCTCAACCTTGATCAGCTGTACTTCACACAGCCTCTTGGTTCCCTCCTTAAAAGAGTCCCAAAGGATTTATCCTTTCAGGGGGAGCTGAATCATCACCCTCAGCTTTCCTAGGGGCAGCGTAACAGGCGTCCCACAACCACATATGTTTCACTCTTAAAAGAGTCCCAAAGGTTTTAACCTTTTTCGGGGGGCTGAATAATCACACTCAGCTTTCCTAGGGGCAGCGACTGGCGATCCATAAACAACATATGTCTCACAATCAAAAGAGTCCCAAAGGTTTTACCTTTTGGGGGGGCTGAATAATCACACTCAGCTTTCCTAGGGGCAGCGAATGGCGATCATTAACCTTATTTTTCACACTTAAAAGAATCCCAAGGATTTATCCTTTGGAGTGGCTGAGTAATCACCCTCAGCCTCTCTGGGACAGCGAAATGGCGACCATTCCCCTTATATTTTTCCCTGTTACTAATTACAACAAATTTGCAGGCTGAAATTGTACAGCCAGTCATCGAGTCTCAGGTACAACAAGAAAAGGAGGCTGATACATGTACTCAAGACAAAACTAATGATGAAGAGCCTTTGTTGAATGCTGATGAAGAAATGCTCTCATTAGAGGATTCAGTCTCTGATATTGAGCCCATGCCTGAAGATGAATTCCCTGAAGGAATGTTCGATGAAGAGGATGAAGAAGATGAGGAAGACCAACTGTCTGTCTCTCCTCCTAAAAAAATAGCTGTGTCTACACCAGCTGGTGACAAGACTTCCCCTCCCAAGGATGCTGTTGATACTCCCAGCTCTGCTACATCCACGACAACAGTTTTCCAATCTCCAGCTTATGATCCTACAGCAGAATTTCTCTTGTTTGATCATCCTGCCCAGACCAACTTTGACTTATTACCAAGGGGGGATGACTATGCTCAGCAAAGCCTCAATATCAAAAATCTTCAACCTGTTCATCATCAATCAGATATTGAGCGCTTATCAAGGAAGCTGAATGTGATCAAGTCTGAAATGCACAACTTCACTGTGACATTTCCAGGCATCATCAAAAAGGCTGTGACTGAGGCTGTCACTGAGCCAATTCAGGATGGTGCAAGAAGAGGTGTAGCCCAGGGACTCGGTCATCTTTCAACAAGAATAAAGGATGCCATTGACTCAGCCGTCCCTGCTATGTTTCATGAACATGAACTCACCATGCACAGGCACTTTAATGCTGTTCACACCAGGCAATACAACCATGTTAACTTTATTGTCAGGCGTGTTCAGGAAAATACTAATGCAAATGCCAACCTCCTGCTGAAGATTGCCAGGGCTTCAAGAAAAAGACAACGTGCTATGGTTGCCTCTGTGGAGCAGATTGCAAGACGTTTTCAAGCACGTTCATCCAAACATCTGCAAAGTAAGGATAAACGTGAGGGGGAGAAGAATACAACACTCAGCCTTACATCTGCTGAACAAGGCTCATCATCAGCTAACCCCACCATCACACCTGTTCCTCTCCAAGTCATCACACCTACGATAATACCTGATGATGAGGATAATACTCAGGGGGAGCAACAAACTCAAGATGGAGCTGACTCATCAAAGACTCTGGTTTTGGTTAACACCAGCAAGCCTGAGGATGATGATGAGCCAGCTGCCAAGAAATTAAAATTCACTGTTTGCTCTCTCCCCAAAGCTATTCAAACTCAGGCTTAGACAGTGTTTATCAAAAGAGCTGATGTTTTGAAAAACATAAGTGTGGAGTCCTCTGTCTCGAAGAAAGGAAAAGAGATGGTTTTGGTTGACACTGATACCAAACTTAAGAAGACAGTTGCGATGCTAGAGACAGGAGGATCCACCACAGACCTTTCCCAATTCTCAACCTTTACACCTTCCGATGAGATTCCTTTGACCCCTGAAGAAATAGAGCAACAAGCTGAAGAATTCAAAAGATTAAATGAACTCAAGACAGCCAAAGAACTAAATGAAGCTACTCTGAGGAAGATGACACCACCTGAAAGGGAAAAACAAAAACAAAGGTTGAGGGAAATGGAAGTAAAACGCGCTGAGGCTTTAAGGAAAGTCAAAGCTGACTATGATGCCTGCGTGAATAACAGATATGCTTCTGGCAAGATAACCAAGTTTAAATACACCATTCATAAATCCACAAACACCCCACAGATGATCTTATGGAGGGAAAACCAACAGAGAAATATGGATGTGTTTGACAACTTCAGGTTAAAGATACTTGGTTTATCAGAATGGTTCGAACTTGAAGCTTTAGCTGCCAAGAAGTCTGGACAGGCTAATTTTCTTTTGCTTAAAACTCTGAAGGCCAAGTTTAACTGGATCAAGGAAACAGCAGCCAAACTTAAGATTGATCCCCCACCACAGCTTTTTGAACAAGAACCCCCAAAGACAGGCAACAAAAGGAAAAGGATTTCACAAATTGTTAATGAAACTTTTTTTACTGAAGATGTTCAAGTTGATGGTATGCACAGGGATTTGATCCTCCCAAATGGTATTGTTGGCCCTGTTGATGGTCAGACATACACAGAGCCTGAAAGAGGAATGGCATTCATGAACAAGGCTTGCCAGTATGCTTTTCAAAGGGAAGATGAGCTGTGCTTAGCTTCAACTATTCAGCTACTCTGTCACAAGAAGTGTCTCAAGATCAACACAGAGTATTCCAAGAAGTTTGCAAAGACTTTGCAGGATGAAATTGATAACAGATTAGACTTGGCTGAAGCTGAAGAAAGAATCAAGAATGATGACTATTGAAGATGTTCACAGCCCTTTTACCTTCATTTTTTATTTTACTTATGTAATGCACTTGTAATTTTTCTTTAAGTTTTAATAAAATCATGAGGTATGTTTGTTTAGATCTGTTATGTGTAAGAAGAAGCTGTTAAACTCACTTACCTTAACTTAGTTAGATCTAGCATTATTTATGTTTAAATAGGGGGAGATTGTTGGGAATCTAAACTTGTTAGATTACCTGATCATTGATTTAAACATAATTAGGCTGTTAGATAGTCCCTTGCCTGTGCCTAGGAGGCAGGCAAGTTTCGCAAGACTCACAGAGATCCAAGTCTCTGTGAGCAACCTCAGAGGAGTCCATGTCAGAGACATTGTCAGGGAAGTCGAAGAATTACCTGAAGACATACTCATTGGCTGTGATGGATAACAGCCAAGATGTATCAGGGACTCTGAGGGGTTGAGAGTTAACAGGGGTGGCAATACCCTGATAACTCTCAGCATACTTTGGACATGCCATTTGTGCGTTCGAGACTATGAAGAAAAAGGAAACTGTTTTGGCAACTGTTTCCTTAAAGCATAATGGAAGACTACCAAGAATAGAAGGACATCATGTGACTGATGTGGGAACTTGTAAAAGCTTGTGTAGTCGCCATCAAGTACTGTTTAATTCAAACTCGTAACACTATAAATAGGATGTGTATCCATGCAATAATGTTTAACACTTTGAGATATTAAGAACATTATTGCATATAACTTAGTGAATCAAACAGCTACGACTGTATTCATAAGTTAGGGTTTATTGTTGTTCAAAGTGTGCACAACACATTGTCATCAAACTGTGTTATCCATAACACTTGTAATTCTTTATTATACAATAATAAGATTACGTTTGAAAAGTAATACCTTGTATTGATTAAGTTCAGATTAGGGTTTCTTGCATTGAGTAGGGACTATCAGGGGCGACGGATTCTATGCTGTGAGATGAGTTGGAAGAAAGTGGCTGTGAGATAAGGATAAGAAAGAGGACGGAGGATTCTATGTGTGGAGTGATTAGGAAGTGAGTGGGTTATGACGTGATTAGGGTTTGAAGATTGTGCTTTATACATATTGGACCGGTTAGTTAATTTATCAAATGGGACATGATTTGGTTATTAAGTTGATGAATGGGCCGTGTGATTCAAATCACACTATACACGAATTTTTTTTTCAAAATTATTTATTTTGAATAAAATTTTGTGATTTGAATCACACGGGGCAAGAAGAAGACACATTAAACGCACAACGAGTACACGTGATGAACTTCATACCTTCTTTTGATTTGAAGACATTCCGGGAAGACAATTGTCATAACCGCAGAGAAAATCAGTGTTTTAACTCGTGGCGTTATCAATCTCTAAACGGTACTACTGATTCGATGTTTAATTGTTTTGATGTTGCATTTATTCATCATCATTATCCTATATGGAGAGATATGCACTTCCGGGACTTAATTGACTCTGGTGCATCTCCAGAAGAAGATATGTGCATTTCCGGGACTTAATTGACTCTGGTGTTACGATGTTAACTTCATGAATGGGATAAAGTGTCCACTTCAGTATTTGAGCTTCATAATTGGGATTGGTTTACTTTCTTCAACTATGTGGGGGAAGAATTGTCTTGATTCTTTCTAGTATGCATAACTTGAACTCTCAGGGGGAATAAAAATTCAGAAGAATTATTCAAGCGTGAGAAGAGAAGTTGTTGATCTACTTGGTGTGACCCTTACTTTCAATCCCTCATAGCAACATTATCATGTTATATGATGGGGTTTGCTTGTTAAATTCCGTTATGTGCTTAATCATTCTAAGCTTTATTGAAAGCTTTGAAGTTGCTTATGAGGATTATCGGTTTAGGGGGAAGCTATTTAAAAGCTTCTACATCTAGTTTATGTGGCATGAATTAGGGGGAAGTTAATTCAGAAGCTTCTCCTTAACCAGAAGTATATGGATTACTTAGCTCGTGCCGTTACAGTATTTTTACTACAAGTTACTTAAAAGATGAGTCGTTTTGAAGTGAAGACTTGAAGTCAAAGGCCTCAGAAGACATCATCAGCATTGGACGCTTCATGGAAGCTTTTGTTCTTAATCATTAAGTACTTGTTAGGAAAAATATTGTAAGGAATTCTACACGTCGTCCCATGGGGGAAGACTGTTGGAAATTCACTTTATGTGACGACATTTAAGAATTCCCATTAATTATCATAGTCACACACGCATAGACTAGACTAGGAAACGCTGTATAGTTTAAGTGTCGTGTGTGACTATATATACCCCTCCAAGGCTTCCAAGGAGGGGTGTTGATTGTGTCATTTGTGTTTTTCATTCTTTTTTAATACATTTTCTTTATCTTTCACATACAGCCTCTCTTCTCTCTCTCAACAATGGCTGCCAATACCTTTCACCACCCACCAAGACCACCGGATTACTAAAAAGCAAATCCACAACAAAGTTGATGTAAAAAAACATGTACATTCCATCATAAAAGGATCAGAGTTTTACTACAAATGTCCCAGAGTTTTATAAGCGGAGAATCTATTATTTCATCATAATTTATAACATACGGTTGCTAAAAATATAGAATAAACTTCTAACAGTTTTTACTAAAAGCAGTCTTTTAAAAGCATCACAGAAATCTCCAAGCTGCGATAATATCCTGCGGGCTCCCATCCAAGCAAAGCTAAGTAATAATACCTGAGATTAAACATGTAAAATCGTCAACATAAAGTTGAGTGATATTCATAAGTTTAGCAATAAAGGTGTGGAACACAAGCATTCATTTGTAAACACGAATTAGGGAAAATGGTTATGTACAGTAACCATCGTCCGAAATTATTATTATTATTGCAGTTCAGTTCATGAACCGAAGATTAACTCAATGTAAGTTCCTCTAGGGAGTATTGAGCCTAAATATAGTTCTAGCAGATCAACTGATATAATGGATTTATGTCAATATAGTTCTAGAATTCAAGGAAAATAATATGGTTTTTATACCAGGGTAATTTTATTTTCTTGAAAGTATTTTGTTATCGAAAATACTAATATTTGAACTTATTTCTGTTGAAATGGCTTAACCCACCAATAACACTATAAGTTCTGCGTTCAAAGCTTTCTTTGAACGTCCTGAACTTACTGGCCCAAACTTCAATGATTGGTACCGCTCGCTAAGAATTGTCTTGAGAGCAGCGGGTACTATCGATATCTTAACTACTCCCTATCCAGAGGATCTTGCTGAAGGAGCATCTGATGCGCAAAGGCTTGAACGCGCTGCTAATGTTAAGAAGAACTCAGAGGTGGCTTGCTTAATGCTAGGAAAAATGGCTCCTCCACTTCAACAGAAGTATAATCTATTTTCACCTAAGTGAATGCTTGATGAGCTCAAGGCTATGTTCGAGAAGCCGCAAGCTGTGGAGATATAAGACTTAGTAGATGCTTTGCATAGCTGCAAGCTTGGTTTAAAAATGCGCGCATCAATGCGTTGCATTTAAAATTTCGCATCAAGGTGCCTAATGCATTGCCATCCCAGATTGCGTTCGCATTAAACCGCAATTTACCGCATTTGAGTAATGCTAGCAACGGTAGCAATTGTCACAATCTAGTACTTAGGTCATTTTTGTCAAATTTTAACCATATAAAAGATACCTACATATTTTAATGGATCGTTAAAGATAAGACTTGTCACAAGACATCTAAAACAAACATTATAACGAAAATATAGTATCTTGCGTATTGCTAAGTGTTTTTTGTCGAGCTTTACTTTCGACGTATTTGTGTTATAAAAGGATTATAGGCTTAATTTCAATATGCTAGTAACTTATTTTGTAACTTTATAGCACTTATTTTTTACTTGAAAGATATATTATTTCTAAATAATTTTTTTTACTTTATTTTATACTAAACGCATCGAGTCCAAATTGCGTTTGCAATCGCATCACGCATTACGCAACGGCTTTTGGGACCTTTATCGCAATGGATCGCAAAACGCATTTTTAAACCAAGGCTGCAAGCAAGCTCCAGGAAAGTCTGTAAGTGCCCATTACTTGGAGATGAGGGGTTATATGGAACAGCTCATTGCACTAGTACAACCCTATGATCATAATATGGCTATCAACTTGATCAATAGGTCCCTTAACAAGGACTTCAATGATTTCGTTAGAAATTATAATATGCATTGCACGGGGAAGACAGTTAATGATTTACATGCAATGCTCATTGACTATGAAAAAGTGTTGAAAGACAAGGCATCTACCGCTACGCCTTCTATACTAACCATACAAAAGGGTAGAGTGAGTAAGCCAAAACCGCAAGCGAATAAGAAGAAAGGCAAATGCAAGGGTTATAAGGGCAAACAAGTTGCGACTTATTCAAAACCTAAGCAAAACTTTGTCAAGAAGAATAGATCTCAGAAAAATGAGACTTGTCACCATTGCAAGGTAAGTGGTCACTAGAAAAGGAATTGCCCTCTTCACCTCGAAGAATTGCGAGAAATAAAGAAGAAGTCTGAGCAGAGCGCTGCAGCTTCAGGTACTTTATTTATGATTGAATTGTTTCCTGGGTATACGATACGGGATGCGGTATTAACATTTGTAATACGCTGCATGGATTAAATCTGGAAAGGAAGCTATCCTAATGAAAACAATTTTTGCAAGTGGGCAATGGCGCACAAATAGTGGTTAAATCTATAGGAACATTTAATTTAGTTTTACCTTCGGGTTTGGTACTAATTTTAAATGATTGTCATTATGCACCTACAATTGTTAAGGGTGTTATTTACTTTTCTTGTTTGTTGAATAATGGATTTGTTCACACAATTGATAATAATAGAATTTCTGTTTGGAAAGATGGTATTTTCTATTTTAAAGCAATTTCTATGAATGTCGTGTTTGAAATAGACATGCATGATAATGAGTCCAAGAATAATAAATCTGTCTTGAGCATGAGTAAGAAGAGAAAGTTTGACAAGAACTATTCTTATCTTTGGCATTGTAGACTTGCCCATATTGGGAAGACTCGTATACAAAAGCTTCAACGTGAAGGTATTTTGGAAAATATCAATGATGAATCATTTGATAAATATGAGTCTTGTATCTCTGGAAAGATGACCAAGAAACGTTTCGATAGAAATATTTAAAGAGCTACTGATCTACTTGGACTAATACATATTGATGTGTGTGGACCACTTAGACATGTGTCAAGGAAAGGTGCTAGCTACTTCTTAACATTTACGGATGATTATAGCCGTTATGGTTATGTTTATTTACTTAAGCATAAACATGAGGTATTTGAAAACTTCAAAGTGTTCAAAGAAGAAGTAGAACTGCAATTAGGAAAGAAGATTAAAGCTCTTCGTTCTTATAGAGGTGGTGAATATTTAAGTCAAGAGTTTATAGATTATCTAAGTGAGAATGAAATTGTTCAGCATTTTACTTCTCCCTATACTCTACAACAAAATGGTGTATCTGAAAGGAGAAATCGTACATTATTGGATATGGTGCGATCTATGTTTAATCTTACAACTTTACCTTTATCCTTTTGGGATTATGCTTTAGAGTCTGTTGTTCGCATTTTAAATATGGTTCCCACAAAGAAGGTCGATAAGAAACCATATGAACTATGGCATGGCAAGAAGCCATATTCGTCTTTTTTAAAGGCCTGGGGTTGCGAGGCGTATGTGAAACGTGACTCGGGTGACAAACTCCAACAACGATCTGTAAAATGTATCTTCGTAGGATACCCTAAGGAACTATGGGTTATTACTTTATTATCCACCTGAGAACAAAGTGATTGTTGCTAGGTGTGGAGACTTCCTTGAATCTGATATTCTAAATCAAGAATTCAGTGGGAGAAATTATGATCTTGAAGAGAGTCATATAGATACATTACCTTCTGAAAACACTAGAGATGTAATTCATGTAGAACCAGAAAGTCTGGCGGTTCCACCGGAATTAGTTCCTTTGCTTAGATCCAAAAATATTAAAAACTCAAATAGCAATATATGTCTTAACATAGAGGATGATGATGAGTTGGAGATCTTGGTGAACTCGCTAATTATAAGTTCGCCATACTTGATCCCGGAAAGGATAAGTGGATGGTTGCAATGGATGAAGAAATGAAATCCATGAAAGTAAATGATGTTTGGATTCTTGTAGAACCACCACCGAATGCTAAAGTAGTGAGACATAAGTGGATATACAAGAAGAAAACCGACATGGACGGAAAAGTACAATCCTATAAAGCTCGTTTAGTAGCTAAACGTTTTACTCAAACTTTTGGCATAGACTACGAGGAGAGATTTTCTCCTGTAGCAGACTTAAGAGCCATTAGGGTTCTCATAGCTATAGCAGCATGCTATGACTATGAGATATGGCAAATGGATGTTAAAACTGTCTTTTTGAACGAGCGCTTAGATGAAGACATTTATATGCAGCAACCAGAATGGTATGTTGATCTTGAAAATCCAGGACATGTGTGCAAACTTCAAAGATCCATTTATGGTTTGAAGCAAGCATCTTGTCAATGGAATAAAATATTTGACGAAGAAATCAAAAAGTTTGGATTTATTCAGAATCATGATGAGCCATGTGTATATCGCAAAGCTAGTAGGAGTGATGTAGTATTCCTAGTCCTATATGTTGATGACATATTAATCATGGGAAGTAACATTCCAAGACTTAAAGCTGTGAAGGATTATCTTGGTAAATGTTTTTCTATGAAGGATTTAGGAGAAGCTGTATACATTTCGAGAATTAAGATCTATCGGGATAGGAAAAGACGGTTAATTGGTCTAAGTCAAGATGCTTATATAGATAAGATTTTGAAGAAGTATAATATGCATAATTCCAAGAAAGGTTTTCAACCTATGGAAGTTAAGCATAATCTGAGTCATGAGATGGATATATCAACTCCTGAAAAGGAGGCATACATGCAGAAGGTGCCTTATGCTTCGGATGTAGGATCTATAATGTATGTTGTCATATGCACAAGGCCTGATGTGGCGTTTGCTCAGAACTTGGTCAGTCGATACCAACAGAATCCAGGGTAGCTCCACTAGTGTTATTGTTAAACATTTTCTGTAGTATCTTAGGAATTCGAAAAGAAATATTTTGGTATTCAAAGGGTAGGCATATACATGACTAAATGTGGTTTGGATTAGAAATCTTATTGGAGATCTTGGGATGATGCTTGCAATAAAAAAACCTAATAAATATGTATTAGGACAATTAAGCTGCAATAATATTCGCCAATGACCCTAGAGTCATGAAGGGCGCCAGACACTTTATGCGTAGACATCACTACGTCCGAGAACAAGTTGAAGCTCGGGAATAAAATTAATAAAAGTTCACACAAATGATAACGTAGATGATCTTTTAACTAAGGCTTTGCCTAGCACAAAGGTAGTTAAACATGCCAAGGCGATGGGCTGCAACTAGCTAGCGAACTCATGCAATAAATCTATGATTAGTATTTGGATAAATGATTTTATGACATTATTATATAATGAAATAAAGATTGGGTTTCGTTTATTTTTATTATTTAATAAGTGTATCCTATTTTACATGGTTTAATCCATGAATAAATTCTTATGCTAAATGTCCGTTGTCGATTACTAATATGGGAATATTATTAAATTAAGACAAATCAAATTGCGATAGAGTATAATTGAAAGTATATTGATCGATTTTGGATGATGTTCGATGAATCGAATATTGGACTTATCTCAACTATATGTTTTTACTTTATGTATCTTTTGTCATCAAGTAAAACATAAATAGTTATCCTTATACTTGAGATACCAGGAAACTGTTGTGAATCTAGTGCATCTCTGTGGAATAATCTAACGCTAAACGTAACTGGTAGCTATAAGGATTATTTTCGAAAGTATTGCAAAAGTCATAAGTTTTGCTCGTAGTCAAAATGGGATTTATTTCCTCCAATTTCGTTTTAGAGTTTAATACAGTTGGGCCCCTCGTGGGATTAGTAAGATGTTTGTGTGGCCACACCCAAATTTATTTTGGTAATCTTGCTAAATCTGTGAACGAGAAACAGAATGGTTACTAAAAAGAATGATTGAGATCCATATCCTTATTAACGTTGTATTAGAAATAAAAGGATAATAATAACGATGATATATCGTTTAAAGGTTCTGTCTAGGAGACCTTACTCGAGTTGTACTAGAGACATTGCTATGTGTAACTAGACGCTAGTCAATGTAATCACGATATTCAAAATATGTCCAAGTGGGAGCTGTAAGTTTATGGACTTATATTTAATAGTCGTGTGATAGGACCGAACTTGAGATTACGGGATTGTACACAATACGTAAAGAGTTAATTTAATTAATAAATATTTTTTATTGTATTTATTAATTTATTTAATAAATATATATTTATGTATTTATTAAATTAAACCGAGACATAACTTTAACGATCGTTAATTAATTAATAGTTAAGTATTAAGGAGTGTTAAATAAATATATAGTAAGTAAATACAAAGAAAAAAGTTTGGAAGATTCCGGAACACCCCATGGGGGTGTTTGGTCAGTCGGTTATGGGGAAATATGAAGGGGGGAAAACTTCCTTTTATTTGTTTTTGGATACATGCTTATGCCTATATAAACAAATCTTTCTCCTCATAATTTAACACACAAAAAATGTATCCCCTCTATCTTTCTTTGTTGCGATCGCAGGAAGAAAACCCACAAGGGGTTTTGGTTGGTTTTCTTGGTTGATCGTTTTATTTACAATCTAGTCCTAGCCCCTCTCTAGGGTTGTTGGGTAGATTAAATACAAGCGTTGTAGCTCGGTTTTCACGTGATAGAATCACGGTTAGCTCATTGTATTACGTGTGTACCAGATCGTAATATAGTCTTACTTTAGACTATATCTTGGTGATATACGGTATTAACCCAAATTGATGATTCGTTCTTCGTCTTGTGGATTTGCTTTACCGTAAAGGTATGTAACCCTAATTAGATTAATTATAATTGTGTTATTATTATGGTCTTGTTAAATCGCTTCCGCTATGTGTGCTTTGTTCTCGTTTAGGGTTTTATATAATTATTATGATACTAATAAACCTTCAATACCCCTATAATGTTCAACCACATTAAGTGTCCTACACGCTTATTTTACCCGACCCCTATACATAAGTTCTCCAACTACTGTCGAATGCCATGATCAATATCCATCATTATATTGTGTATTGTCTTACTATTTTCAAATACTAACATTATATTCAAGTCCACCTACATACTTAACTAAGACATTTTCCAGACCTTCCATCTGAATGAACGTATGGATCTTTTCTAGGACCTCCATATTCTTTACTTTACCAATAATATTCCGCTCCAGAATATTAGCCGCATGAACATCCGGTTCCACCTCGACCAATCTCTCACTCTTATTCATCATCGCCTCCTCTTGTCGTTTGACACCATTTCATCCGTAACTCATCTCATACTGATTTATATCGCTCTTCATATTTCGCTTACGAACCATATTACTATACAATCTTTCATCTCTTTCATTTTTACTCTCAAACAAGCCATTATGGTGGTATTGTCTATGAGCACCACCACTGTTACTCCCTTTATCACCCTTCGAGCCATCCACTTTTCCATCCTTGTCTTTCCTATCCTCCGCCTTGAACACCCGAAGTTTGTACTTGTTGATCCAAATCGCCTCCAAAGCTTTATATAACATTTCATAGTTAACAACATTCTTGAATCGGACAAAGCCATACCTTTTGCCATTTCGGAGTCTCTTATTCACCATGAACATATCATACATTGTCCCGTACTTCCTGAACATCCTCCATAGGTCACCCCATTCCCCAAGTTTCAAGGAAGTTGAAAAACATAAATGAAGCTCTTGAGGATTGCTTATCCGTGTTTGTACAATTTATTGATTAAAGTTTTATAGATGCTCCACGATATCATGTCGAAGGTCATTGTGCACTTTTATATCCCAAAGTTCTTTATTTTTTCTTTGATGTATCTCTCATCTTAGACTCAGGTACATTGAATATTCGGCTGTGGAGAAATGTACAATCCATAAAACTCAATAATTTCAAATTCTTGATCTTTTGATATCATGTTATGTAATATGATGTAACGATATATAATTCTTCGTTGCATGTCGACTTGGTTAGCACGTGCAGGTTCTTGTAAAATTCCCTAACAACGTTATAGCACTCTCATAACTCGTTCAATACTTTTCTTCACTATATTGAAATATTATAAAAATTTGTTGTTCGTTATCCCTTGCAATGAAATACATTTTGAAAAACGTACACCATTGAGGATGATTTTCATCCGCTAATAGTAACATTTTATGTATCTTTTCCATTTACCACAAAAAAGCTTCCAAGCTTTATCGGCAAGGAGGTCATCCGATTACGGTGAACCATATACGACATTGAGGTCTTATTTGCCCCCAACATACCTAAATATGCATGCTAAAACCACAAACATGTGATGTACAACTTCAAGCATTAGTGTCGGCTATTTATGATCACGTCTTTTGAATTTCCCGTGTCATTCTTCAGACATTTTGTCGATTACAAAGGCAAACAGTGGATGCTCCTGAACACTCTCGGGAGTTCATGTTTTTCTTCGTGCAATTCATATATATGTTGAATATCAATCGGTCTTTTTGAAAAGATTCTTCTATGTAAGCAATCTATATACATTTAGTGACGTTTTATAAACATTTACGTGAATAACATTCACCAATTCACAAGTAATTATCAATAACATTAGCTGATGTGTCGTATCCTAATTGACGTATGATAGATGTCTATTTCATGATACGATTAATACTTAAATGTTGCAATACTTAAATGGCCCAAAGCATTAAGTAGTTAAAAAAAAGATTTAGAAGTGGATCAACATTGTAATTGTAATATATATCATTGGCTATTTTTTCATAAAGTTTAAACTTATATGATACTTTCATCCAAAATTCATCTCTCGAATATTTATGTAAATTGTTTGTGTTGTCAAAATAATCTTTAAAAAGTCTTTCTTTCGCAACCTCTCGTTCACGTGGTATTCTTGTCTTACTATGAGAACTCGAACTTTTGGTTTCTTGATTACCTAAAGCTTGAAAAAATAAACAATACTTTTCCGCATCATCATGAAAGTAAAGGTCGTAATTATATTTCAAGGGAACCAGCGGTTTTTTGATAAAATATAAGTATTATTAGATGTATGAGAAGAGTTATCTTGGGTATCATACTATCTTTGGATATGAGAGGACTCATCTCCACCATCCATCTTATTTCCATCTAATGGATGATATTAAATATATTTTATTTTTTATCTATTTTTTATAATTTAAATATCTTTTAAACCATTAAGTGTTAAACGAAAATAATTATGCCATCGCGACGAGCGTTTAATTATCTTTCTACCAGTATGCAATATGATATACTTTCGAAGAAAAGAAAATTTTCGTTTTTTTTTCTTTCTTGTTAAAATTTACGTGAGATATCATATATGATAATATTGTTTCATCATATATGATAACAGTGTTAATCATATATGATATTGGTTTCTATCATATATGATAGGTTATATCATATATGATACTGGCTTTACATCATATATGATATTAGTATCATATATGATACTTTTCAAAAACGTGAAAAAAATGAAGAAAAAAAATTTGTCGAAAATATATCATATAGCATATCTGTAGAAAGATAATTAAATACCCATCGCGATGGTATATTTTTTGCCGAATAACGATTAACGGTGTAAGAGATATTAATATTTGAAAAAATGGTGTAAAATGAGTTTTTAATTTAATCGTATCCATTAGATTAAAATTGATATGGAGGGTAGAGATTAGTCCCCAAGTATCCAATAAAAACTTTGGTATCCAAATGAACTTAAATCTAGATGTATATGTAAAAGTGTAAAAAATAGAAGATTAACTTATGCAAAAACAAAAGCTTTCTACTTATCCATCATCCACTTTCTTTTACCATTACAAAACATTCGAATAAGAAAGGAAACAATGAAATTACGCACAACGTAAGCTGGCTACCATGACGAAAAAGACTATGGCGCCTCCTATGGCTTGGATCCTGCGCTATTTAGGTAGTGTTTTGTAGTGACACCACCATCATCAGCTAGGGTATCGTGTACCCTAATGCTCATGAACTTCATGAATGTGGTTTTTTTTTTTAATTTAGTGAAGAAAATAAACGGTCACTATTTGTTCATTTGATTTTTAAGGAACTTGTGATCTATGTTAGTAACTTGTCTATAAGATAAATTAAACAGGAGCGGTATGTCTAACAAATGTTTTTTTAGAACGGAAAATGTCAGCGGTTAGTGGGTCGAGTCGTGCAATGACATCTAAGTGGTAGAATGTCTTTTTCGAACCTTCGCATAGTTATGTTAGACTCCTTATCCGCTTCGTCTGAAAGGACCCTTGGCAGGTGATGTCCCTTATGTTTAGATGATATAGCACGAATTAAAGAAAGAAAATAGATGAAGAAGATGAATTCTAGAGAGAAAGAGTAGAGAGAGAAAAGAGAGAGAATTAGTTGGAACTAGGTGATATTAGATTGAGAGAAGTGAGAATACAATGAACCAACCAATCCTCCAAACATGCTAGGAGGGTAGTATATATAGTCCACCCACATGCGGGCTTTAATGGGCTATATATTGGGCCGGGCTTGTCTTTTGGACTTTAATTAGTTTAAATCAAAGCCCGTGAACCACGACTATTTAACTATCTATTACAACGTTCTAATAAATATTACAATATAAACCTATGACCAAACATTCTTGTTTGTCTCAATGTTTTGAGGCTAACAATCTCCCCCAATGTGAGGACATTCCTCTTCGTTTTTTGGATTCCAATGGAGATTTATGAATTTCGTCATAAATGAATCTTGAACGTGTAATAGTAGTGTTGTTCCTTCATGTTGTGATCTTTGAGCCTTTGTCGTTGTCTTTCGACTTTGTCTTTTATCTTAAGATCTTCAAATCATTCTTGACTTGTCTTTGCCATCTTGCGATCTTGTGTCTTTATCCACATGCTCACACTATTAATTATTGAATAAGTCTTTGGGCATGAATATGTGGTTTTGAATCTTTGACTTTGCTGAGTACACCGTGACGCCACCTTCTTGAGACAAAACATAGACACGGACTGAATGGCTTTGACATTCGTCCTAAATCGGTAGCGTTTTACCTCCGGTCGGTGAAAACCGTTATACGATATTAAATACCATACCTGTGATTAGGTAGATTCAGTTAAGAATCTCCTTGACAGGGTTTCGCGGCTGTACTAGCTGTTTTCTTTACTCGACCGTCTCAAAGCAAGACTACGAACATAAAGAGTGAATCAATTGGATAAATATCCGCTTGATTAAAGTCGTCAATACAAATTCCTGGAACAAGTTTGATTCATTAAGAATCTTACCATTGTTGCTTTCCAGTTGACACAAGTTTGATTCATAAGAATCTCACAAGTCACCTACCGTAGCGCTGTTTGATGTTGACGCTAGAAGGATTTCCATTCGTCACTGTGAATATCACTCTGAATGTTCTGGCAAGACCATAAAGATATTGCGTAGAAACCTGAAACGAGTTTGAATCAATTCAGAATCAAACCACTGTTGCTTTTCAGTTTTACACATGTTCAATTCATAAAGAATCTTGCATATGACCTTCCGCAGTGCTTTTTGATGTTAACACTGGAAGGATTTTGTTAGCCCTATATTTTATATAGTCGAACAAGAATGTAATAGGTCATCTTAGTCGTTAAAAGGTCTTGTATTGTAATAGGTTAGTCGGGAAAACCGGGCTTGGACTTTAAGCTAATATTGTATAAGTTAGGGGCGTAAGCCCAAAACAAAGCCAAGCCCGGCCCAAGATGAAGCCCACAAAGGCCTTAGAGCCATAGGGTATATAACCCTCTTTCACATGTGAAAGAGGGTGTTGGTTCATTTCATTAAACACATACTTTTAGTGTAAACCTTCCACTTTTCTCTCTACTCTCTCTCTCTCTACTTTTCTCCTCTTTCTCTCTCTAAGAATCTTGTGTTATGGATTGATTAGAAATAACATTTGGTATCAAGAGCCTATAGTGGATAGGTGATTGAAGATTCGTGTGTGGTGTTCTTGAATTTTCGTGGCCTTTTTATCTTCATCTCACGTCCAAAACTTCTTTTTTGTGTTTTTTATAGTCTTTTCTTGATACAAATCATCTAAATACTAGTATTAGTGATTTGGGTATCTTGGTTTTGGCTAAAACACAAATCTTTTGGATCAAAATTTGCGAAATTTCTTCTTGTTCTTCATTCCGAAATTCTAGCAGAAACTTCCATCGGAAAGTACAAATTGTACTTGGGCTTCCATCGCAATAACCTTACCATCGGAAAGGGTTTGGTTCTACATTGCGATCGTGGGTTTTTATTACTTATTCCGATCTGGACATTCCGATCGTACTTTGCGATCTGGATTCCGACGGGTATAAGGAAGTATTTTAAGTCGTTACTCTGCTTGAATTTTGTCAGCTACATTGCGATCTGAGCATTGCGATTGAACATTCCGATTGAGCATTCCGATCTGGACATTACGATCTGGACATTACGATCTGAGCATTGCGATCTGAGCATTGCGATTGAACATTCCGATTGGCATTCCGATCTAGACATTCCGATCTGGACATTCCGATAAGTATTCCGATGGACATTTCGATGGATATTTTGTTTGAGTAATTTTTAGACTTAGCCACTATCTAGACTAGTTTCGGAACGTAGTTTACACGAAGATTAAAAAAAAAAAAAAAAAAAAAAAAAGAGTTAAAATTTTTAGGTCAGGTAAAATCAAATTTTTTCCCTACTAGTTTTTGGCTATTTCTAACTCAAATTCAAAATTTGGCGATACAAAATTTTTCGGCTTACCGTTTTGTCAGACTGAGGAATTTATTGTCGGACTGAAAAAAAAAAAAAAAAAAAAATTTCTGGAAATTTCGGAATTTAAATTTTAACCACACCTCATCACAACAAATCCACTAAGATCTGCAATTCATTCACAAGTATTCATCATGTCTAACAACAACATCAACATTGCAACTGCTAATCAAATTCGTTTGGAACAAGGTGGCAACGGTAATCCACCTGTGCTCACTGCCGGTTGCTACGTTCAATGGAGATCTCGTTTTCTCAGATTTCTCAGATTTCTCGATGGAAAAGAAAACCGAACTGCTCTTCGTCACTGCCTTGAGAATCCACCTCCAGTTTTTGAATTCAGACCAATTACAACACAGGCAGAGGATGGTACTTCATCAACTATACGAGCTATGGAGGATTTTGACACATGTTCTGCTGAGAAAAAGAAACTCCTCCAAGCTGAAGCTGATGCTGTAAACTTCATACTCACTGGAATTGATAACGATATCTATTCCACAATTGATGCATGTCCTAATGCTATGGAAATGTGGAATGCAATTCATCGATTGAAGCAAGGTGAGTCGATCAATGTTCAAGATCTCGAGACTAATCTACTTTGGGAGTTTGGAAAGTTCACATCTGAAGATGGTGAATCCATTGACTCATATTACTCGAGATTCTACAAAATGATGAATGAGCTTGTTAGAAATCAGTGCACCATCTCCAATCATCATGCCAATGTTCAGTTTTTACTTCAACTCAAACCGGAATGGCAAAGGTTTGTGACTTTGGTCAAACAAAGAGAGGATATCAAGACTATATCTTATCACAAACTTTATGATATCTTGAAACAACATCAGAATGAAGTGAATGAACTAAGGGCTGAAAAGGCAGAACGGTCTGCAAATTCTATTGCTTTTGTGGCTGCTACTTCAACAAAATCCGTTCCCCGTCAACAACCACCTACTCATTCCTCAAAGTCATCAAGCTCATCCACCAAACCTCTAGCTGCTGCTAAACATAAAGCAAAAGCAATTGTCCCCACTCCACCTCCAAAGTATGACACCGAGTCAGATGAAGACAGTGATGATGAACAAACTTCAAGGGACAAGAAGATTGAAGAACTCATGTCTTTACTCACCACAACTTATAAGAAGATCTACAAACCTACCAACAACAACCTCAGATCATCATCCAATGCTAGATATAAGGAAGTTGATCATGCACCTAGGTATGATCGTGATGCTAGGTATGATAATCAGAGGATGCTGAATCAAGTTGGGGCTAGAGATACTGTAGGCACTCCGGTTGTGCAGAAGACTGGGATTCAATGCTTCAACTGCAAGGGTTTTGGGCACATGGCTAGGGAATGCAAGAAGCCAAAACGGGTTAAGGACTCAGGGTATCACAAGGAAAAGATGCTGCTGTGTAAGAAAGAAGAAGCAGGATTTCCACTCACAGCAGATGAAGTTGACTGGCGTGATGACACTGATGATGAAGCCGATGATCAAGAGTTAGAGGCACATTATGTGTACATGGCAAAGATTCAAGAAGTGATCCCAGAGACTGATGATACTTCTGGACCCATCTATGATTCTGAGCCACTTGAAAAGGTACCATCACATGATAACTATAATGTGTTTGCTAATGAACGACGGCATCCTGAGCAACCCGAAAGCATCAATGACACATATGTAATGGACACGGAGGATAGCAATATCTCTACGGATTCACAGCATATGTGTAATAATGACGGAAAAGCTGTTCAGGATACTGACTCGGATGAGGACCGTGATTTGCTTGCGTCTATTATTAATTCTTTAAAACGTGAAATTGATGAAAACAAAGAAGCTAATAAACGTTTGAAGCAAGCAAACACATCCTTAGCCGAGGAGATAGACAGGCTTAAAGAGTGTGATTATGTAAAAGAAGCTGATCGACGAGTTGCAATAGCTAATGGTTTGGTATATGAACGTAAGGTGCTCAACGAACAATATTGTTCTGAAGTAACACACGAAATTCATATGTCAAAACAGAAGATATCGGAACTTGAAGAACAACTGCTGCTACATAAACTCCAAATTACTGAATTAGAGTCGGTTAACAAAGATCAAACTGAGCTTTATAAAACTCGTGAAGAAAAGGATATTGAAAAAATTCTTGCTTTGGAAAAGAGAGTCGACACGTTAAACAACATTGTTTACAAAACGGGTCAGTCTATTCAAACTATGAATATGCTCAATAGAAATATGAAAACGAGTTTTGTCAAGCCTGAATATCTCAAGAAAGCTCAAAGTACCAAGCCTGCTCTTTATGATATCGGTTGTTATGTTGATAATCTTGCTCTTATGCTTTCCCCTGACTGCGACGAAATCATTCGTCAAGAAGAAGAAAGTCGATCAAACTTAAGTGATTTAATAAACCTTTCTGATTCTGATAATTATATTAAGTTTGTTCCTCAAAAAGAACTTTCCAAAGAACAAAAGATGTACAATAGTGTTCCACCACCAAGTGATGAACCCCAAAAGAAAGTTTCTTTAAAAAGGAGTTTCAAAAAGCAATCAATTTTGTTAGAAAAGCGAATTTTGGATGAAAAACGTAAATGGGATGAGAAAAGCAAAAGTGTTCAGCAATTTGAGTTTATAAAACAAGGGGTTTTAAATTTGTACAAAGGTGTCGTTGACTATGAAAAAGTTTCTAGGGATGCCATTTGGAATATTAAACCTAACCCACAAGTAGAAGTCGTCATTCAACAATGTATCGTTCCAACCATTGATGATCTTTCAAAAAATGTGGAAATGTTTTATACAGCTCTCACTGAGGAAATGTTAACTGATTTAAGTTATGTTAAATATCTTGAAGATGAAGTTGATTTTCTTCAAACTAAATTAAAGACACAAGAACACCAACTTTCTAACGAAATTGATCGACTTTCTAAGGAATATTTTTATGCTGACCATATGAATGCTATACTTGGTGTGTATACCGATCTTGATCAATATTGTCATGTAGCATGTCTAGCGTCAGAATCGGACGAGAAATGTCGCAATCTTGAAGTAGAGCTTTCAAAACAAATTCAGTCATACAACAAACTTTCGAAAAGCTTTTCTCAACTTGAGAAGCACTCCATTTCTCTTGAACTTTCTTTACAAAAAGGTGAAAAATCTCATAATCATAAAAAGTGTCAAGAAATGTCAGCTTCTTCGTTTCGTCTACTAAATGAAAAAGATTTCGAAATAAATGATTTGAAAGCTCAGCTAAAAGAAAGGGACATTGCCATTAGTGAGTTACAGAAACTCATTGAGAAAATGAAAGGAAAGTCTGTTTTGGGTAAACCATCTGCCGTTCGTCAACCGAATGCGGTTAAATGCCCTAAATCATCTATTTTGGGACAATCCCCACAGACTTTGCCTAAGATAGGAAATGATAAGAGCACTAATGTGATAGCACCTGGAATGTATAAGATGAACACTAGGTCCACTCAAACTGGAACAACGCAGTTACCTCAGAATACTAGGAAAACTAATCTACGTGTATCTTCTTCTACAGGAGTAAACCCCACTACTAGCGTTAGCGGACCACAGCTTAAGAGCACTAGAATTGAAGATAGAGTCATGCCTAACAATAGTCAAGGGAAGAAGAATGAAGTAGAAGATCACCGTAGGAATTTTAAGTTTTCTAAGAATAAAACGTCTGTAACTGCATGTAATGACAGTTTAAATGCTAAGACCTCGAATGTTGAATTTGTCTGTGTTGAATGTGACAAATGTGTTCGTACTTTCAATCATGATGCTTGTGCTCTTAATTATAATGGCGTGAATACTAGAACTAGGAAGCCTATTCGTATGCCCACTAGTACTAGTAAACCCACAAGAACTTTGAACCAATCCACTGAGCAACCACTTAAGAAACTAAGTGCGTTAGAATCCACTACTCTACGTAAACAAAGCAGGTTAAAGAAGCTTTATGAGAACATGATTAGGACATGTACACGGGGGTATTCAAGATTTACACCACCCGGATACAAATGGGTACCTAAGACAACCCCCATTCTAATTGGGTCTATGAATGTCAGCTTGCCTTTAGAATCTAGGTCCACTACTATTTTGGAACCCGTTTCTATCAAGGGCTCCCATTTGTCAAATGCTACATTGTCTTCTAATTCTTCTGCAGCTCGTCGAAATCATCCTATTCATAATGGACTCCGGGTGCACAAAGCACATGACGGGAAATCTCAAGCTTCTCATTAACTTCGTGGAGAAGTTTCTGGGTACGGTACGGTTTGGAAATGATCAATTTGCACCGATACTCGGATATGGAGACTTGGTTCAAGGGAATATCACTATAAAACGGGTTTATTACGTCGAGGGACTGAATCACAATTTATTCTCGGTTGGTCAATTTTGTGATGCGGATTTGGAAGTGGCTTTTCGGAAATCTACTTGCTATGTTAGAGACTACGATGGGAATGACCTTCTTACAGGTTCTCGTGGTTCTGATCTCTATACAGTAACTCTTCAAGACACATATTCAACAAATCCGATTTGCTTAATGGCTAAAGCCTCATCATCTCAAGCATGGTTATGGCATCAACGATTGTCACATCTCAACTTTGACACCATCAACCTGCTTTCTAAGAATGATATTGTGACCGGTCTTCCAAAGTTAAAATTCGTCAAAGACCATCTTTGTTCTTCTTGTGAGTTGGGGAAAGCAAAACGGAAGTCTTTCAAATCAAAGACTACCCCAAGCTCAAAAGGACGATTGGAACTTCTACACATGGATTTATGTGGTCCCATGCGTGTAGAGAGTATTAACGGGAAAAAGTATATTCTCGTGATTGTTGATGATTACTCTAGATACACATGGACTTTCTTCTTAAGGTCCAAAGATGAAACACCAGAGGCTCTCAAAAACTTTCTCAAGATGATACAACGCAATCTTCAAGCTCAAGTCTTAACCGTAAGAACGGATAGGGGTACTGAATTTTTGAACAAGAACTTGCAATCTTACTTTCAAGAAGAAGGCATCGAACATCAAACGTCTATTGCTCGAACTCCTGAACAAAACGGCGTTGTCGAAAGGCGGAACCGTACTTTGGTTGAGGCCGCTCGAACAATGCTTTCTGCTTCAAAATTACCACTATTCTTCTGGGCTGAAGCAATTGCAACTGCCTGTTATACTCAGAATCGTTCTCTCGTTATCCCTAGACATGAAAAGACACCTTACCACATCATCAATGACAGGAAACCTACTGTCAAATTCTTTCACGTATTTGGATCTTTATGCTACATTCTTAAAGACGGTGAGAATCTCGACAAGATGAAAGAAAAAGGTGATGCATGTATTTTTGTGGGGTATGCGACATTGTCGAAAGGATATCGGGTCTATAACAAGAGAACAAAGATTATTGTCGAAACAATTCATGTGAACTTTGACGAATTGCCACTGATGGTACTTGATCACAACAGCTCAAGTCCCGCACCTCAATGTCCAGCGATGGCACCTACACAACATAGTGTACGTCCCGTGCAAGAATGTCAACAAATTACTCCTACAGCAGACTCGACGGATATGACACATATGAATGAGTTGGTTGATTTATATGATCCAATGTTTGATGAATACTACTATGGAAACAATCAAGTTGTGTCAAAGCCTTCCGCTGTCAACACTACTGATGCACCCGAACAAAGTCAACAAGACACAACTACATCTACTTCAGCAACCGTTGCTCAAGAGACAATTCCAGTGTATACTCAACAAACTCAAGATACAGTCATACAACCAACATCACCAACCGTCAATGCTGAAGGAGGAAACAACAATCAAGCAGTCGATGCACAACCTGACGATAAAGAATTTATCAATCCGTTCGGTACACCGGTACACGAAGTCGGAGAGTCTTCTACTCAACATGTTGATCCGTCCAACATGCATACATTCTACCAACCATATCCATCCACTCACCATTGGACACGTGATCATCCATTGGTGCAAGTCATTGGAAATCCTTCACAACCGGTTCGAACACGCAGACAACTCGAAACCGATGGCGATGTGTGTATGTATGCACTCACCGTGAGTTCAACTGTACCTACAAACATCAAACAAGCCATGACTGATCATGCGTGGATTGAATCAATGCAAGACGAAATTCATCAGTTTGAACGCCTAAATGTTTGGGAACTTGTTGACCGACCCTATGGAATGTCAATTTTAGATTTCAAATGGATCTGGAAAAACAAACTGGATGAAGAACAAACCATCATCAAAAATAAATCTCGTCTTGTGGTTAAGGATACCGTCAACAAGAAGGCATAGACTACGATGAATCATTCGCTCCAGTCGATCGTTTGTAAGCAGTCAGGATTTTCCTTGCTTATGCTGCACATAAGGGCTTCACGGTTTTTCAGATGGACGTCAAAACCGCTTTTCTCAACGGTCATTTGAAGGAAGAAGTGTATGTGAATCAGCCGGAAGGATTCGTCGATCCTCATCATCCTGACAAAGTCTATCGTCTCAAGAAGGCTGTATATGGACTTAAACAAGCTCCAAGGGCATGGTACGAAGAACTTTCAAACTTCTTGGTATCCAAAGGATTCTCCAAAGGTTCTATTGATCCTACTCTCTTTACTAATAAATATGGGGATGACATAATGCTGGTGCAAGTTTATGTTGATGACATTATTTTTGGTTCTACGAACCCAAAACTTTCAAAACGTTTTGAAAAATTAATGCACAGTAGATTTGAAATGTCAATGATGGGGGAGCTAAAATTCTTTTTAGGCCTCCAGATTCATCAATCCCCACGTGGTATCTTCATTAACCAAGCTAAGTATGCTCAAGAGATACTTAAAAAGCATGGTATGACCTCATGTGCTCGCGTTAGTACACCATTGTCGACCACATCCCTAGACGCTGACTTGTACTCATATCCCGTAGATCAAACGCGATATCGCAGTATGATCGGGTCACTTATGTACCTTACAGCCAGCAGGCCTGATATTCATCATGCCACATGCTATTGTGCACGATATCAAGCCAGACCTACTCAAAAGCACCTCAAAGAGGTTAAACGGATCTTTCGGTACCTTAAGAATACCATTCACATGGGACTCTAGTATCCGAGGGAAACCGGTTTTCATCTAACGGCTTTTTCAGATTCTGATCACGCAGGTTGTCTTGATAGTCATAAAAGCACTTCTGGTAGCATACAATTTCTAGGGGAAGACAAGCTTGTCAGTTGGTCGTCAAAGAAGCAGGATTGCACTTCGCTCTCATCAGCTGAAGCAGAATATGTGGCTCTATCCGCGTGTTGTGCTCAAGTCCTCTGGATGAGAACTCAACTCACGGATTATGGCTTCCACTTTGATAAAATACCTATGTATTGTGACTCAAAGTCGGCCATAGCCATATCTTGCAATCCGGTTCAGCACTCCCGCACCAAGCACATCGATGTCAGATATCACTTCATCAAGGAACAAGTGGAACGCGGCATCGTGGAATTATACTTTGTCAGAACTGAGTACCAGCTGGCAGACTTGTTTACAAAAGCTCTATCGAAAGATAGGTTTTCGTATCTCGTTGGCCGTCTTGGTATGAAGTATATGACTCCAGAAGACTTGGAGGTTTTGGCAAATGAAGCTGCTTGATATTCTCTCATAATGACTTCTAGGCGCATCACAGCTTAGAACTCGGACCTCAACTAAGGAAAGTTTATCTCGGACGATAACTTATCCTTCTCAACGAGAAATTCATATTTCTCGGTCATGAGCTCCTCATAAAAACATTCAAAGTTTTTAAGTTCATGAAAACGATTTCTAAGTAAATGTCAGCTTAGAACTCGAACTTCAACTTAAGGAAAGTTTATCACGGTTGATAACTTATCCTTCACAACGGGAAATTTATTTTTCTCGGTCATGAGCTAGTCACAAAACAATCAAAGTTTTGAGCTCATGAAAAACGGACCCGAAAGGGGAGTGTACGTTTCAGTGCGCTTTCCCTAAGCAATAGAAGAGAAGTCTTCTATCCTGATTATTTTAAAACCGTTGAACACAATTTTTCAAGAATTTCTCAAAAGGTTTTTCTAAATCTTTCAAAATTATGTGTTCAACACTCCCTTCCTCATAAGTGGTTTTTATATCTCAAAATTGTCATATGTTATTTTGATCAATTTTTGAGGGGGAGCGTTTTAAAATCAAGCCTTTTAATGTTGTTGGGTACATCTCTAAAATTGTCATATTTTATGTATCCAACACATTCCAAAAATGATATGAAATTGTCAAATGTCATATATTATATCGAAAAAGGCATCTCAACTCTGTACCTCAACATATTTTGTGGTGTCGTTTTTTCTAAAATTTTGTCAAATTTTGTCTCAAGACACACATATATTGTTGAGGGGGAGCGACCCGACTGAAAATGTTCCATGCTTCATTCGTGCACACATGTTTCTCTCCCAATCGGTTTTTCAGAAATTGTCATATTTTAATCAATTAGTATCTCTAATATGATGTTTTTATATTAGAGATAGGGGGAGAAAATGTGATAAAATGTAATATATCGCAACATGTGATCTTAAAGACTCAAGTGCAACTCTTTCCTTCACATGCCAAACTATTTCGTATACCGATGCATGTGTGTAGGGGGAGCTTTTCGAAAAGATAAAACTTTCAAAGTGTTAAAAGTTTTGATTTTTATCAAGCACTTTGAATGGTTTTCAATGGTTTTATGGTTACGATCTTTACCCAAAACAACCTACTATCCACGACGGAACGATGGAGTCAAAAGGTGGTTTAGGATAGGAAACTAAGTCCTATGATCCAACCAGAACCGGAGGGATCTACCCAAGGACATTCCATAGCTAGAAATAGTTGTCCTTAGGAAAGATGGAGTGAAATGAAGCTGAATGCGGACCAATTACTTAAGTTAGCACTAGAACAATCACAACAAGGTGCTAATGATGACGTATTGGTAAGCATTGAAGGAGTTGAATATTCTGTGCAACTTAGGTAGAAACCGGGTTAACACATCTTTTGAAGACAAGTGTCATGGACCCAGTGATGCGATGCACAACCCTTCCTCAGCCATTCGAGTTTCTCTCAAAAGAAACTTGTCTCATTGTCACGGAGATCAACACGTATCTATTGACTTTCTCACTCCGAGTCAGTTAATACTGAAAAGGTGGCAGTCTGCTCCAGCCTCCGATTACCAAAATGCACTTATTGAGTCTAGAGCCAATCGAGATCTATCTATCATCTCACTAGGACACAATCGAGTCCTACGCACTATCCTTGTGATATTGCCAGAACATCTGAGTGATACGATTCACAATGAAGATGGAAATCCTGCTTGAGCCAGCATCAAACAAGCTCATGGTAGGTAACTTGTGCGATTCTACACGAATCAAACTTGTGAGAACTGGAAAGCAACTAAGTTTTGATTCTTAATTGATTCAAACTTGATTCCAGGTTTCTTCGCAAAATCCATGTGATCTTGCCAGAACATTCAGAGTGACACTCATTAGTGTTCACAGTGATGAATGGAAATCCTTCCAGTGTCAACATCAAACAGCACTGCGGTAGGTAACTCGCAAGATTCTCTATGAATCAAGCTTGTGACAAACTGGAAAGCAACAATGGTGCGATTCTTTTAGAATCAAACTTGTTCCAGGAAATCTGAATTGACGACTCTAGTCAGACGGATAATTTATCCTTATGATTCACTCTTTACGTTCGCAGTCTGCTTTGAGACGGTCGAGTAAAGAGAACTGGCTACTACCGCCGGGAAACCCTGTCAAGGAGGTTCTTAATCGAATCTACCTGATCACAGGTACGGTATTTTAATACCGTTTAACGGTCTTCACCGACCGGAGGTAAAACGCTACCGAGTTAGGATGAAATGTTCAAAGCCATTTTATCCGTGTCTATATGTGTTGCTGCACATCAAGAAGGTGGCGTAGCTGTGTAACCGATGTCGATTCAGAAGTCACAAGAGCACAAGATGGCGATAATCAAGATACCTAAGAATGTAATAGGTCATCTTAGTCACAAGGAGTACAGATGAAGATCTCAAGCACTCAAAGTCAAATGACAAAGGCTCAAGATAAAGATCACGAAAGCATGAAGGAACAAAGTTGTTACAAACAAGATCAAGACCAAGATACAAGACCAAAGCAGGAAGATCTCCTCTACAAGAATGTATTCACTCAATCATCTTATGCTTTTTATGCTTTTTAAGATGACCGATACATTGGGGGAGATTGTTAGCCCTATATTTTATATAGTCGAACAAGAATGTAATAGGTCATCTTAGTCGTTAAAAGGTCTTGTATTGTAATAGGTTAGTCGGGAAAACCGGGCTTGGACTTTAAGCTAATATTGTATAAGTTAGGGGCGTAAGCCCAAAACAAAGCCAAGCCCGGCCCAAGATGAAGCCCACAAAGGCCTTAGAGCCGTGGGGTATATAACCCTCTTTCACATGTGAAAGAGGGTGTTGGTTCATTTCATTAAACACATAGTTTTAGTGTAAACCTTCCACTTCTCTCTCTACTCTCTCTCTCTACTTTTCTCCTCTTTCTCTCTCTAAGAATCTTGTGTTATGGATTGATTAGAAATAACAGATTTCCACTCATCATTGTGAATACTAAGTAGTATCACTCTGAGTGTTCTAGCAATATCGCAAGGATATAGCGTAGGACTCTCTTTATCTTCATCTGTGTGTCCTAACGAGATTTGATTGATCTCTTGGCTCTAGACTCGATTTGTGCACTTTTAGTGGTCGGAGGCTGGAGCAGATGCCACCTATTCAATATCAACTATCTCGGAGTGAGAAAGTCAATAGAAGTCGTGTTGATCTCCATAACAATAAAACAAACTTCCTTTGAGAGAAGCCTGAGTAGCTAGGAAAGGGTTGTGCTTCACATCACTGGGTCCATGATGAGTTGTCTTCATGATGAGTTGACCTGGTTTCTGCCTAAGTTGTATGGAGGGCTTCTTTCTTTAGACCCTTTATCCTTAAATTTCTTTTTCATTCTTCAACCCCTTCAATGCTTACCAAGACATCATTAATAGCACCTTGTTGTGATTGTTCCAGTGCTATCATCAGTACCTAGTTGGCATTCAGCTTCGTTCACATTCTACTCCATCTTTCCTAAGGACTTCTAATAATCTATTGGATTGTCCCTGGGAAGATCCCTCCGGTTCTGGTTGGATTATAGGACTTAAACCTAACCACCCTTTTGACACCAATAACGTCGTGAATTAAAGATGTTGTGGGTATTTGATCGAAACCATGAGTGCTTGAGTCTTTAGATCACATTTTAATCACATTTTCTCCCATATCTCTAATATATAAAATTGTTTGATATTAGAGATACCAAATTTGATTAAAATATATGTTGAAAAATAGTCTTGAAACTTTTCGAGAGAAAAATGTGTCAAACTTAGGATGAATTTTAGAAAGCTCCCCCACAAAAATTGATCCAATGGAATTGTCATTACGAGGATTTGATCCACATTAAACTTTTGAGGATAGGAGTTGTTGAACACACAATTTTTGAAAGATTTTGAATATCATTGAGAAATTCTTGAAAAAGTTGTGTTCAACACTTTTTAAAAAATCAATTCTTTTTGTCGAAGAGGTTTTTCTAAAGCATAAACTTGAGTTCATAGACTTTGAATGTCTTGACGAATCCACTCAAGTGTAAGAAGATTTAACTTCTTTTGCTAAGGGTAAGAGCACGAAATCGTACACTCCCCCGTGAATATAGTTCCGGGTTGCAATCTGAAAGTGATTACAAGCCATTGTGTTGAGCTCAAAACGTTGAATGTTTTGTGACAAGATCAACCCGTGATAGATTTCTCTACCCGTTGTTGGAAATATTGTTCAAAAGAGACAATTTCCTTTGAAAAAGATAGAAATGACATGTTTTCAAAAATATTTACAACTTTCATTCGAGCTTTATGTACATACCCGTGTCGTTATTGAGCGACATTTTTAGGCAAGTCCATATTATCGATATTGAAAGACATGTCGAGAAGAATATGTTTGGTTTATTAAAGATTTTTTAATTTTGTCTTTTGATTTTTTTATCAATATTTACAGGTAGATGTTTGATAGATGAATCAAGCAGGCTTCTTTGCCAGAATCTCCAGTTCTGCTGGAGTCAAACATCTCATACCAATTTGCCTAACAAGATACGCAAACCTCTCTTTCGAAAGAGCTTTTATAAACAAGTCAGCTAATTGGTAATCAGTTCCAACAAAGTATAATTCAACAATACCCCTTTCAACTTGTTCCTTAATGAAGTGATATCTGACATCAATGTGCTTCGTGCGGGAATGCTATGCCGGATTGCAGGAGATTGCTATGGCGGACTTCGAGTCATAGTACATAGGTACTTTATCAAAGTGGAAGCCATAATCCGTGAGTTGTGTTCTCATCCAAAGAAGTTGAGCACAACACGCAGATAGAGACACATACTCCGCTTCGGCTGATGATAATGATGTGCAATCCTGCTTCTTGGAAGACCATCCCACAAGCTTATCTTGACCTAGAAATTGTGCACCACCAGAAGTACTTTTACGTGTATCAAGACACCCTGCATGATCAAAATCTGAATAGGCCGTTAGAAAGAAACCGGTTTCCTTGGGATACCAGAGTCTCATGTGAATGGTATTCTTAAGGTACCGAAAGATACGTTTAACCTCCTTGAGGTGCTTTTCAGTTGGTCGTGCTTGATATCGTACACAATAGCATGTAGCATGATAGATATCAGGTATGCTTGCTGTCAAGTACATGAGGGACCCGATCATGGAACGATATCTCGTTTGATCTATGAGTAATCCCTCCAAATCAGCATCTAGGGATGTGGTTGATAATGGTGTCCCAACGGGGTCACATGATGTCATACCATGCTTTGTGATTATCTCTTGACAATACTTCGCTTGGTTAATGAAGATACCACTTGGGGATTGGTGAACTTGAATTCCTAGAAAGAATTTTAGTTCTCCCATCATAGAAATTTCAAATCTGCTATGCATTACTTTTTCAAACCATTTTGAAAGTTTTGGGTTTGTAGACCCGAAAATAATGTCATCGACATAAATCTGCACAAGCAAAATGTCATCCCCATATTTATAAGTAAACAAAGTTAGATCAGTGAAACCTTTTGAGAAACCTTTGGAGACCAAAAATTTCGAGAGCTCGTCGTACCACGCCCTTGGAGCTTGCTTGAGTCCATATAGTGATTTGTGGAGACGATACACCTTGTCAGGATAATGAGGATTGACGAATCCTTCCGGTTGTGTGACATAGACTTCTTCCTTCAAAGGACCGTTAAGAAACGACGTCTTTACGTCCATTTGATAGACAATGAATCCCTTATGTGCAACATAAGCAAGAAAAATCCTGACCGCTTACATTCGAGATACTGGTGCAAATGATTCTTCAAAATCAATACCCTCTTTATGTCCATACCCTTTAGCCACTAGCCTAGATTTATTCTTGATGATCGTGTTCTCTTCATCCATCTTGTTTTTCCATATCCATCGAAGATTTAATGGTATTACATCGTATGGTCTGTCAACAAGTTCCCAGACTTTAAGTCTTTCAAATTGTTGAAGTTCATCCGTCATCGATTCAATCCACGCGTGATCAGCCATGGCTTCTTTGATGTTTATCGGTACAGCTGAACTCACGGCGAGTGCGAACATACAAACATCGCCATCGGTGTTAAGCTGTCATCTTGTGCGAACGGGCTGTGAAGGGTTTCCAATTACATGAACCAAAAGATGATCTCGGGTCCAATGATGTGTTGAAGGATGTCGTTGGTAGAATATATGCATATTTGATGGATCAACATGGCGAGTGGAAGACTCTCCAGTTTCGTGTATCGGTGTACCGAATGGATTGATAAATTCGTCTTCGTCAGATAATGCATCGTCTGCTTGATTTGTGGTCTCTGGAGCAATGACAGTAGTTGTGGATGTTGTAGGATGTTATAGGATCGATTGTTGAAGTGATATTCTGAGGAGGTAAATCTGCAGTAACCCGTGTTGAAGTAGATGAAATTGTATCCTTTTGTTGACGATGATTGATATAATCATTCTTATCATGAGTGACAACGGAAGGCTTCGATACAACTTGTTTCTCCCCCGTGAAATATTCATCATACATTGGTCCATATAAGATTTCCAACTCTTCAATTGTCGTGTCGACTGTCATATCAGCTCTAGGAACATTTTTTGGAACCAGCGTTGAACTTGACGGTTCATTGCTGTGGTCTTGAGTTCCGAGTTCCATGCAGTTGTGAACGAAAGTCGTATGTCGTTGTAGATCGAGACTTAAACTGTTTTGTTCAAGTGCCATTTCTTGTAATTCATCAAATCGAATGTGAATGGTCTCGACAATCAATTTTGTTCTCTTGTTGTATACTCTATATCCCTTAGACTGAGTTGCATATCCCACAAGAATACATGCATCACCTTTCTCTTTGATCTTATCCAAATTTTCACCATCTCGAATAATGTAACAAGTACATCCAAAAACATGAAGGTGTTTGAGTGAAGGTTTTCGATCATGAATTATGTGATATGGTATCTTTTCGTGTCTTGGGATAATTAAGGAACGGTTTTGTGTGTAGCATGCGGTTGACATGGCTTCGGCCCAAAAGTATAGTGGAAGTTTTGAAGCGGATAGTAATGTTCGAGCAGGCTCAACTAAAGTACGGTTTCGTCTTTCAACAACGTCGTTTTGTTCGGGTGTTCGAGCAATAGATGTTTCATGTTCAATTCCTTCGGCTTCAAAATAGTTTCTCGGATTTGAATTCAAAATTTTTGTACCTCTGTCAGTACGAACCACTTTAACTTGAGCTTGAAGACCACGTTGTATTAGTTTAAGAAAGCTGATGAGAACTTCGGGTGTTTCATCCTTGGACCTCAAGAAGTGAGTCCATGTGTACCTTGAGTAATCATCGACAATTACCAGAATATATTTCTTTCCATTGATACTCTGAACACGCATGGGACCACACAGATCCATGTGAAGAAGATCTAACTGTCCTTTAGAGCTTGGTGTGGTCTTTGTTTTGAAGCTACTTCTTTTAGCTTTACAAAGTTCACAAGAAGAACAAAGATGATCTTTGATGAATTTCAAACTTGGAAGGCCTCTCACAATATCTTTCTTGGAAAGCAAGTTGATGGTATCAAAATTAAGATGAGACAAACGTTGATGCCATAACCATGCCTGAGTCATTGAAGCTTTAGCCATGAAGCAAATTGGAGTTGATGAAGTTGTGTCTTGAAGTGAAATTGTGTAAAGATCAGTACCCCGTGTACCGGTAAGTAAGTCATTCCCATCATAATCACGAACAAAACATGTCTTCTTTCTAAAAGCAACATCCAAATTCACATCACAGAATTGACCAACCAAGAAAAGATTATGATTGAGCCCTTCGACGTAGTATACCCTTTTGATCGTGATATTCCCCTGAACCAAATCTCCATATCCTAGGATCGGTGCAAATTGATCATTACCGAATCAGACCGTACCCAGGAACTTCTCCACGAAGTTAATTAGAAGCTTGAGATTCCCCGTCATGTGCTTCGTGCATCCGGAGTCCAGTATGAAGAGAATTATTTGTATCACCTGCAGAAGAGTTAGAACACGATGGAGCATTTGCTAAATTGGATACCACAGTAGTTGTGATTATAGAATCATTAGTCTCCTTAGCAACATTTAAAGGCATACTAACACTCGTTTTCACATTTTCTGTCCTAGCTTTAGGCATCCATTTATATCCAGGAGGACATTGATTAGCAAACCACCATTTCCAAGACTTACTAGCAGACTCATATAATTCCTTAATTCTGCTTCTAGGGTTCTTAGTGGTGGAGTCTGATGCATTACTTTACTTAGTGGGAGTAGCACCAGAATGGTTCACTTTGCGTTTGGGTTTACTAGCACTAATAGGCTTCGTAACTTGCTGCTTAGTTCTAGTATCTACGCCTTTGACAGTATTCATAACACACATAGAATGATTAGCATTAGCACACTTTCCATATTTGACACAAACAAATTTCACATTCATAGCATTCAAATCATTCAGCACATGCAAATCGTCATTACACGCGATTACAGACTTTTTATTCTTAAAAACATTCAAATTCCTAGGGTGTTCTTCTACTTCCTTCAGTTTCACTTGACTCTTGTGTTTCCAGACCTTATCATTCACTTGAGTGCGCTTAAGCTGAGGCCGACTAACACTAGTAGTGGAGACTATTCATGTAGTAGAAGACACACGAATATTAGTGTTTCTAGAAGTCTGAGGCGAGTGAGTATCTTTGTTTGTGGGCTTAGTGAGCATTCTATACATCCCTAGTTTAATCACATTATGGTGCTTAACGCTTGGTGCTATAGTATTCCTTATGGGTTGATTATGTGGTAACCTTTCCTTTCCATCCATCTTGGGGGCAAACACAGGTTTTGCAAAGGAGGAATTTGATAAAGTAGATGGTTTTCCCAAGATAGAGGATCTATTCACTTTAGAGGCATTGGGTTGTCGCACAACAGGTTTCTTAATGCTAGGTTCCACGACTTTCCCACCCATTTTAGCAACGAGTTTCTGCAACTCTGCTATCGCTCTTTCCCTGTCTTGTAACTGAGCTTTCAACCCTTAAATTTCTAAATATTGTTCATTCATTTCTCGAAACATTTTGGAAAGTTTTTCTTGCAAGTTATTATCATGTGGAAAACTACCAACGTCTTTTTGCAAAGCAAGTTCAAGAGAATGACAATGTTTTTGAAGGAAATCAGTTTTGTGTTGAAGTAACTCAAAAGCCTTTTTATCAACATTTTCTTTACGTTTCGAAAGCTCAATTTCAAGACGCTCACATTCTTTGATCTTATCAAGATATTTGCATGCAACATCAGAATATTCATCAATATCAGCACAAGATGTAAAATATGCACACATAACATCTTTAGAAACACATTCTTGCAAGAGTAAATCATATTCATCTGAAAAATCAGACTTTTCCATTTGAAGATCATCAATGTGTTTCTCAAGAGATACAACATATTTTAAATCATCATACATTTCAGTCCGAATGAACTCCTCAAGTTGAAGAACAGTTTCTTTAATCAACGCCATGTTAGGAATTAAGAGTTCTTTTACAAGCAAGGTAATATCTTGAGGAATTGGGCGTTGCCACTCAACATTTTCACGTTTTTCCCAATCTCTTTCAACAATAGATTTAACATTATCTATGTGGTGTTTAAGAATACCGAATGTTTTCTTACTCTTGCTTTTGGATTCATCTAGAGGAAGGTAGTTTATATATTTGTAAACATCAGATTTCTTAGTGGCAAAAGCTTTATTCCATTGAATTTTCTTTTGTTTACATTCTAAGAACACTTCCTCACGGGTTTTTTGAGTTTGTTTGTTGAAAAGACCATAAAGACTATTCATGTAAGCATAATTATATGGTTTCACAAACTCCTTATTGACAAGAGGTCGACTATCATCATCCCAAAGGGCAGTCTCTTCACTATCGGCACTAACAGGCATGCAATCAAGATCAGTCCTTTCAGTCTCATCAAGATAAAGACACGGGTTCGCAGCTTGAGCTTTGGCAAGGTACTCAGGACTTGCAAAGCTAGCTTGACCCTTAAACATCGACGGAGGTGTTAGCATTCTTACGGATTGAATAGAATCATGCGTTTTATAAACAACTTTCTTCAAAAATTCGACTTGTTCTTCTAGTTTTGTTACTTTTTCGGTTTCTTTATCATATCTACTTTTGAAGTCTTGTTTTAACGCATCAACCTCTTGTTTCTTATCCTCGAGAATTTTAGCAGAATCGGTAGTGGTCATAGAGAGCTTTTGTTCAAGTTCATTAACTTTGGTATTGGCAAGGTACGTTTTTTGACGTTCATCCATTAAGAAAACATTATATTGACGCTTCTCTTTGGCTAATAACTCAAGAGTTGTATTATATTTGTTTTCAAAATCGTCCTTTTGACTTTTTAACGCACTACCCTTGTACCCCTCAAGCTCTTTCGTTTTCTAAAGGAGCTCATCTCTATAGCTTTCAGTCATCTCAGTAGATTTGATAAGAGCAGCTTTGCATTCTTCAAAATTTTGAGTGAGCGTAGCGTTTGCCTTCTTTTATTGCTTTTGACTCTTTTTATTTTCAGTGACATCTTTTTGTAAAGTGGCAATTAAATTAGCAAGCGCAATACGTTCCTCTTCATCATACTCATTTGCATGTTGATCCTCCTCAGACTCATTATTGCACATGTCTGATGAATCGGGTGTGGTATTGCTATCAACCATTTCCATCATACACGTGTCATTAATGGCATTGGGTAGATCACTATGCTCATGAATATCACCAAACACATTATATTCACCAGTAGTGTGTACCTTATCGATTGGCTCAGTGTCAAAGATAGGACCGTTGTCATCTTCAGTGACTTTGAGAACTTCTTCAACCTTTGCCAAGTACGAGTAATGTGCATCAAGTTCTTGATCGGAATCTTCATCATCAGTGTCATCAAGCATTGCTCCTTCCTCAGCTGACAATTTAACCCCTGCTTCCATCTTCTTGCATAGCAACATCTTTTTCTTGTGATACCTGGAGTCTCTAACCCTTTTCAGCTTCCTACATTCCTTTGCCATATGCCCATAACCTTGGCAATTAAAACATTGAATCCCACTCTGCTGAACCACTTGACTTCCAACAGTTTCCCTATTCCCAGTAGCAGCAGCAATCCTCTGAGTATCATACTTGGCAGTTTGTCGATCATACCTTGTAGAACCCTCAACATGCGTTGGATTATGTCGATCATACCTAGAAGGACTTTCACCACGTCGACGTGTGACATACCTTGGAGGACTCTCAACATATTGATTCTTTATGTTAGATGATGTTCGAAGATTGTTGTTGGTGTGTTTGTAGATTTTCTTGTAAGTCTTCATTATGAAAGCAATTTGTTGTTTCATGTCACGATTCTTTTGAGCTTGGTCTTCATCACTATCTTTTTCAGATGATGACTCAGATGGTGGTGATGGTGCTCTTGGCACTTTGCCTCGTGATCTTGTGGATGATGAAGACTTAGATGATGTGGAATATCGTGGTGAGGATGATGTAGTGGAGTATGGCTTAGGAGCACGAGAGTGATGGTCTTGAACATGTTGAGTGGTAGTCACTAAAGCAAGTGGATTAGCCGTCTTTGCAACACGTTCAGCTTGAATCTCATTTGCTTCATTCTGAAATTGCTTCAAGATATCAAAGAGTCGATGATATGAGACCTCGTCTAACTTTTCTTGTTGTTTCACTAAAGTGACGAATTGTGTCCACTTGGGTTGAAGTTGTTGAAGAAATTGAACATTGGCTTGCATGGTGGAGACTTGCAGGTTATTTCTTGTTATGTCATTCATCATTTTATAAAACCTGGAGTAGTATGAATCAATTGATTCTCCATCCCTTGAAGTAAACTCGCCAAAATTTCAAAACAAGTTTTTTTGACATCTTGTTTGTTGAGTGATTCTCCTTGTTGCAAGCGTTCAATAGCAGTCCACATTTCATGTGCTATCGGGCATGCATCAACCGTGGAGTAAATATCATCTCCAATCCCACTTAAAACCATATAGATGGCTTCCTTCTCCGCATCATGCCAAGCACAATTTTTAAGTGTAAGATCAGCTCTTGTTTCATCACGTTCACTTGCGGGTATTGGATCAGTAGTATATGTGGCTGGTCTTGGAGGAATTGAGATCTTCTTGAATATATATGGTCCATGAGTAATACATTTCCTCAAGGCATCACTATCAAGTCTTGTATCAAGGTATCGTATGAAACGTGATTGCCATTGAGCATACCGACCAGACACAAGCATTGGTGGTCTCTCTTTGTTACCCGCCACCATTATGTTGTTGTTCGTCACACGATATTCGGCAGTAGAATCCATCTCAATATTCTCTGAAATGATGAAGTGAATATGGATCTTAAGTATATTTGTTGTGATTGTTGTTGTGGATAAAATTTCGAAAAGTGCAATTTTTCTTCAGTCCTACAATAAATTCCCCAGTCCGACAAAACGGTAGACCAAAAAATTTTGTAATCGCCAAATTTTGAAATCGAGCTAGAAATGTCCTAAAACTAGTATGGAATGTCCATCGGAATGTCCATCGGAATGTCCATCGGAATGTGCCATCGGAATGTTGTCGGAATGCAGTATCGGAATGTCGTCGGAATACAATCGGAAAGCCTTGTCGGAATGTGATCGGAATACCAAAATCAATCCTGTCGGAATATAGCTAATCGGAATACAATCGGAAAGACCTATCGGAATACAGCTAATCGGAATACAATCGGAAAGACATGTCGGAATGATGTCGGAAAGAACCTTGTCGGAATGTGATCGGAAAGTGATGTCGGAATACAGATCGGAATGTTGTCGGAATCCTTAACCCTTTTCCGATGCAATTGATCGGAATCACAATCGGAATCTTTAAACCCTTTTCCGATTACACCAATCGTAATAATAGTACTGTTTCGAGATTTTGAGGTAAAAAGATGAAGTTTTCGACAAGAAATCCGCGATTTTAACCAACCAAAAGCAATCAAATCCCTACCACAAATATTTAGGAGATGTAAATCAAAAAGTAGAGCACAGAAAGCACAAGAAAAACTTGAATCCGAGATGATTATAGGAGGAAATCACACGAACCAAGTATTATATCAACAACGAATCACAAAACTACCCCATGTCGATTGATACCAATTGATGTCCCTTATATTTAGATGATATAGCACGAATTAAAGAAAGAAAATAGATGAAGAAGATGAATTCTAGAGAGAGAGAGTAGAGAGAGAACTGGTTGGAACTAGGTGATATTAGATTGAGAGAAGTGAGAATACAAAGAACCAACCAATCCTCCTAATATGCTAGGAGGGTAGTATATATAGTCCACCCACATGCGGGCTTTAATGGGCTATATATTGGGCCGGACTTGTCTTTTGGACTTTAATTAGTTTAAATCCAAGCCCGTGAACCACGACTATTTAACTATCTCTTACAACGTTCTAATAAATATTACAATATAAACCTATGACCGAGCATTCTTGTTTGACTCAATATTTTGAGGCTAACAGCAGGTCTTCAAGACTTGCAGGAAACCTGCCCAAACAAACAACTTAGTGAAAACCTGATGACAGATATTATGATTGGCAAAATTAGTTGTAAGTTATATGTTGTAATATGTTAACTTGTTAATTATAAGTTGTAAGTTGTTAAACCATAAACATGGGCGGACCTACATGGGAGTCAGGCGTGGCACGCGATATACCTTATTTTAAGTCACGAAAGGTAATTTTTTTATAAAATAAGCTTTTTTTTCTGACACGCGCAACATCCATTTTTACCTAATGTGATATAATTTTAGTACTAATAATAATAAAACAAATTTGTGCAACACCCTAATATCAATCCTGGGTCCGCCTCTGACCATAAAGTTATTAATATAAGTTATAAATTGTATTTTTGTAATAAAAGTGTTTGCTAAACAAACTGTTTACTGTAATATTACGATGTAAAATGATTAAAAATTACATATTTAAATAGATAATAATATATTTGGAGGATATATTAATAACATAGAATTTTAATATCTCTTAATAATTTGAAAAGTTTTTTTGAATCACTTTTCTATTTAAGAGCTATTTACTTAAAAAAAACATCAAAACAAAATTAATTGTTTTAAAATTGATTATTTTTTTAAAAAAAAATTAACAAACCTAGGAAAAACTATAAAAATGTTTTTTAATAAACAGATTTTAGATGAAAAAGTGGATTGTAAGAGAATAAATTACACTATATGTTTAACAAACAAAACTTAGATTGTATGGTAAGAGTTTTTTTAAAGTTTTTATAGAGTTGTTAGTTTTTTAAAAAAAATTAATTTAATAGCTTTGTTTGACATAATATTTTTTTAAGAGTTGTTAGCTTTTATTTTAACTAAATAGCTCTTAAATAAAAAGTTGTTCCATACAGTTTTTTAGATTGTCAAGAGCTGTTAAAGCTGTAAATTACTGATATAACCTCCAACCATATTATAACTTATTAAAAAATGTCTTTTTAAGTCATTTTACATATTACATTTACAGTTTTTTAACAACTAATATACCAACACTTTTATTAAAATTAACATCTTTTTAGCAAACGGGTTATAGTTTACAATTAACAGCTTACAACTTATAATTAACAACTTACAGTTTATAGCTAATTTTGCCAAATATAGCAACGTAGCTTGTTTTGTTCAAATAAGAATATGAGTAAATATAATTTAATTTGTATTATTGCTAATATAATATTTAATTAATAAATAAATCATAGATCCTAATTAGCCCACAATATTTTTTTATATAAAATCCAGGAGGCTGGTTTAAGTATAAAGCCCACAATATTGGAGCGAGTAGTAAAGCGGTTTCAGTGGGTTCGGATTGGTCCGATTTACACTGACTACTTTTGTTGTCGTTACTTGTATCCTGTGCTTGTATTATTGTACCATCAAATCATTACCACAATCATCACGTTTTATTCTATTTCTTTTTTATTAAAAAAATTACTATACCTTTCGGTTTCTTTTTTATGAGGGGTACTCTAGAAAAATTTGGAACTATCTATCTCGTACCAATAAATATTTTCATTAAAGTAACATGGAGAATCATCACAAGGTTCGTAGTATTTTAACTATTTTTATGCTTACAGAAAGAAACAAATGTTGGTTTTCATTTAAGGTGAACTTTACCTAAAATGAGTTTGAATTATTTGAATATTTGTCTAGCTCCACATCTTCAGTATGTCGTAATGTAAATGTAAATATGTAAAGTGTGGTAGTTGTATAAGGTTTCATCTTGATGCATAATGTATATACGTGTTCCGTAGTTGAGCTAGAAGAGGTCTGTGCAAAAGTCTATATAGTAACTAAACATCACCAAAAAAGAATATGCTACTAAAAAAAATTATAATATGCTACCAAAAAAATTATAATATTGATCTTGATGCATAATGTATATAGTGTAATTACTTCTTTTTAGTTCTTTAATAAAAAAATTATTACTCCCGATCACTTAAAGTAAAATGTAACAAATAGTTTGGAACATGACTGCGTATCATTAACATCATGCGCGGTTGAACACCTCACATGCTTTCGAATACGCCTTTGTACGTGTCAAAAATATTATTTTGCAATCATCCATTCATAGAATTGTATTTACGAATTCATTGTGCATGCGAACAAATCTAGAACGATAAAAGCAATATATTATTAGCCAACAAGCAAAGCTCAAAGGATGAGCCCAAAAAGATATATACATAAGCGAGTCTAACAAACAACTAAAATTACGAAAGGCCTAAAACATTCAAATGATGGACCCACACAATGATACAACTCTCTCGGGTTGTATCGGGATAGATAGCATCACTTCAAACGTGTGTTTGCTTTATAAGAACTTAAGATGAGAAGACCAGTGAATTATTTTTCTTTCAACTTGATTGACTGATCATTTATAATAATGATTCATTATATATACCGAATAACCCTAACTTGTGTCACAAGATAAATCCTAGATATAAAAGATATTATCTTAAACAAATATTATAACCACATATTTTAAATAAATAAAAGATAAGTATGATGGATCATATCCATCACAAACCCGGGGTTTATCATTCCCGACTCCTTCGAATCCACCTTGTCCTCAAGGTGATATCTTGAAAAACTCTTTTGATTCCGGGATCCCATATCTTCCCCCTATCCGTCTTCCACTCTCGGAGTTCTCCTGCCTTATACTACCGCGTCCAACACCCATTTTCCTATTTCGCTTTCCATTTCCTTGGACATAACACAACACACTTCTTTTAGATTTCGCTGATCAACCCGTAATACTCTCCACTTCTTCAAAACCCACCTTGCCCTCAAGGTGACACGTAGAATATATCGACTGAGGGTCCGATTTTGGTCGAACAATTAAAAAACATGTAGTCGGTTGTTTTTGAACCCTCATCACGGTGACCATCGAGTTGTCAGCCGCGGCTGGCCATGAAACTACCATACATACCTCGGTAACACGAAACCACTAAAACTTCATTATAACCCGTTACTTTTAAATCCTTGCTCGAATCAGGAACTAAACCCTCATGAACAATAACTTCTAGTTCAATTGCGAGCATAACTTCTGATGTTGTAGTATAATCATATGTTTTCTTTTAGATTGTCTGCTCTTTCGGTACAACTCTCTCAAGACAAGCCTCTGTTATACGGGCTAAGTAGAAAGTTTCACCTAAAGGTGTAGGCTTCGAGTACGACCTCAACAGTTCTAGCAGTAGCTTCACTTTAAGTCCAGATATATAAAACAAGGCAAGTAAAATTTCAGAGATACTTGTTACTCGAGTTATAAGATTCTTAAACACACTCTGATATTCGACCACCGTACCCATTTGCAAGAGCTTAGATAATACATCTTTCGCATCTCACTCGCTGTCCCCGATGCCATGAATCATACTCGAAAAAAATAGAATTTTTTTCTCTGATGAACAATACCAGTCTGTTGAACAGTAACATGCTGATGAACAGTAACATTATGTTGAATAGTATTAGTTCGATAAACAGTAACCGTCAGTGAACATTAACTTCAGATGAACATTTTTTTTATGATTGGAACCCTAAATCAAAATCCTTCAACGAGTTGAGGGCTCTCAATGAAAGCACCAATTGATACGACCCTCTCAAGTTGTATCAGGATAAATAACACCACTTCAAGCGTGTGCTTGCTCCATAAGAACTTGAGATGAAAAAACCAGAGAATTATTTATCTTTCAACTTGATTGACTGATCACTGATAATAATGATTCGGTATATATACCGAATAACCCTAGCTTGTGACACAAGTTGATCACAAGATAAATCCTAAATATAAAAGATATTATCCTAAACAAATATTCTAAGCACATATTTTAAATAAATAAAAGATAAGTATGATGGATTATATCCATCACAAACCCCGGACATATCACACATCCCACGAGCGAGAACTAAAAGGAGCACAATTACATATCCATAAGAGAGATAACCTTTGGACATCAGAGCCAATGTCTTTATGGCGAGCTGAAGTCGCCTCTTTAATAGACGATGCGTGAAAGATTTTGTTTCTCCAAATCCAAATATGTCAAATATCAACCAAACACACCACGTGAAAAATATTAGAAACCCTTCTATCTTCGGAAAAGTCATGCATTCCTTTCAAAATACCATTCTAGGTCGGGTAAAAAGAACCCAGGGCATTCCACCAACTCCAATTCTTCATCCAAACAACTTTGATAACTGGGCAAGAGAAAAATCAATGATTTCTAGATTCGATATGCTCTTCACAGAAAACGCACATAGGATTTTGAAAATTAATGCCTCTCTGCAATATAAGAAAACCCGCTAAGCACATAGAATTACTTTACTAGGTACCCATGAATTCTAAGAAAAAAGTTGTTCGGCTTAATTAACACCATAAACAAGTAATTTCTTTTGGATAACAAGGGATAGAGATTTGAAAGTGAACTTACCTGAGCTTTCCAAGGACCATATCCATTTGTCATCAATAGAGGGATCTAAAACCAGACCATTTAGAAGGCTTGTATGTAACAAAGCGTCTCCCGCATATCTGCCATTGGGTTGTCGACGCCAAGCCCACATAGGCTCTCAGACACCATCCACTAAAGACCATATATCCGCAATCGAACAAGATTTGCACGTCTCAATCGCAAATAAGCGAGGAAAACGGTATGTTAAAGGACCGCAATCGCCAATCCAATTGTCACACCAAAAGATGTATTGTTTCTACTGTTAAATTTTTTAACCATCATATTATTAAACGATGGGTCAAGATGGTCAAAACCCGAGCAACTGTCAACAATGTTCCTCCAATTGCATTTATTCGCTGTTGAAGAACCACATTAATCAAAGCCGCCATTTGGACCATGAATCTCGTAGATCACTTTTCTCCAAAGAGTCTCTATTTCATTAAAATATATTCATTTCCATTTGCCTATGAGACCCAAGGTTTTTGCTTTGATACTCCCGACACCTAACCCACCCTCCTTTTTAGAGCATAAGATCTTTTTCTAACGAATTCACACCATCTTGTTCTCATCATCTTTCATAACCCAAAACAAAAGGTCTTATAATTGATTCTTGCTTTGATATAACCGTTTCAGGAGATTTAAAAATTCAGAGATAATATATTAGAAGACTACCAAGGATCGATTTAACGAGAGTAGGTCTACCTCCAATAGAGAGGAAATTTGCTTTCCATGTCGACAACTTCTTTGTGAATCTGTTAGCATGTCAAACCAAGCTTCGATCCTATTCATATGTTTACCGACAGAAAGACCTAGGTATGTAAATGGGAGAACACCATAAGAGCAGTTAACTCCTCTCGCATTATTCACCACTTCTTCCCCAGAAACTCCAATGCCAAAAAGGCGACTTTTAGAAAGATTAATTTTTAGACTCGAGACATCGTGGAAACAATTAAGAATATGTACTAAGTGTATCATGTTAGATTTGGACCACTCTCCAAAAAACAACGCGTCATCCGCGTATTTAAGAAGAGAGATGTTAGAACCATCATTGGCAAGAGAAAGGCCTTTATAGATTCCTTTGTTACGAGCGTAAATCATCATGACTTGTAAAGCTTCTGCCATAATGAGGAAAAAAAAAGGAGAACGCGGGTCTTCTTTCCTAAGGCCCCTCTCCATAGAAAATTCTTTAGATGAAGCGCCATTTAAAAGAATTAAAAATGATGCTATTGAAAGACATGTTAAAATCTATTTCCGCCATCTGGGAACAAAACCCATTTACACATGATGTCGAGAAAAAACTCCCAATAAACACTACCGAAAGCTTTCTCAAATATGTTTGTTCCACAGGAAGAAAACCAACGATATAATAGAAGCAACTTTTTCATTTCAACGTGTGAAATGTAAACAATTAAAAAGCTTCTAATCTTATCGAAAAAATGTATGAGAATCTGTAATAGTTAAGAGTCTAAACTATGCAGTGACATATACTTATTATGTATATCAAAATATAAATAAAGTCTTTTATATAATAAAATAATTATATTATTTGAGAAGTTTAGTAAAAAGTGGAGGATGTAGAAAAAATAAATAGATCAATCAAATGGCTTGATTTTGACACATAAGGCAAAAATTGAGCGATGTGATTGGTCCAAAAAGTCAAAATTGAATTTCAATTAGAATTAAAAATTTCAGTGGAGAAATTTGATGAAAAGACAAAAAAACTATATATGTGTCAAATTTGTGAAAATAAAATTTTTTAAAAGAGAAGGGGATTAATAAAACTTTAGTAGTTGAATTTTAAATAAATTAGATGTTCTTAAGTATAAACTTATAATTTTCTATTAATAACTTTATAAAATAAACAAAATAACCTCCTTAAATTTTATACGCTCTAGACTTTGTATTTTAAAAATACAACATATATATCATATTAAAAAATCAACAAATCACATTATTATAAATATTCAAATAACAACACAAGCTTTCTCCAAGCTTAATCTTCACCCCTTCTCTATCTTTTCTTTCTATAATCTCTGCATATACTAACTCTCTAATCTCCCTTGTCTATTCTCTTCTTACTTGTGATTTAGATCTTTGTGCATTCCAAGATCGGTTAGAGAAATCTCTATTCTAAGCTTGATCCTTCAAGGCTTTACTTTGTGTGAATGTGTTAGGTGTTACCTACACAATCACCATTGTTGTACCCATTCATCTATCTACTTGTATAATAGTGTGATTGGTGTTGTAAACTACAAGTGTACAGTGTATAAGGCGTAGTTATGCCTTTGTAAAGAACACGGCATTCTAACTTAGGTGTCGTTAAAGATTGTAAGCTTGAAGTGTGAAGGTTTCTCAACCGTTGTAAAGGAGATTCATTTACTACTGAAGTAGAACTCTCGAGTGGATACTCGAGGAATGGAAGTAGGGGCAACATAAGTGAGATCTTGCAATGCTGAACCCCTACAAATCATTTTGCAATGTAGTTTGTTTCTTTATTACCTCAAGTCTATTACTTTGTTAATTCACATTGCATCTATATCCATTCACGATCACAAAAAAGCTTCAAAGTAATTAAAACCAATTGGTATACACTATTCAACCCCTTCTACTTTTCTACAATTGGCATCAAGAGCTACGTACTGAAGATCTTTAAAGTATATTGTACTTTAAAACTTAAATCGATCCATGAGTTCTGAAAATTACTAAGAAGGGCAATCTATGCAAAGACCACCACTCTTTGAAATCGATGGTTTTATTTATTGGAAAAATCGCTTTGAAACTTATGTGAAGTCTAAGGATATAGACCTTTGGTATATAATCATTGAAGGTGATTATACACCAATAGTTAGAAATGTCACCACTAATCAATTAGAATCAGTTCCGCGCGAAAAGCAAACTGGTGATAAAAAAAATGAAGCCAAAATGATGTTTTACAGTGCTCTACCTAAAAAGGAGTATGAAAGAATCTTCATGTGTCAAATCGCCAAAGAAATTTGGCACTCACTTATAGTCACACATCAAGGAAACTCACAAGTCAAGGATAAAAAAATTGACCTACTTGTTCAACAATATGAACACTTTTCTTTCCTTGAAGAAGAGTCAACTGATGTGGGATTTACTCGTTTAACACTATCATAACATCACTTAAGGCACTTGACGAGTCTTTCTCCAACAAGAACTTTTTCAGGAAATCTCTAATGGCCCTCCATCCAATATGGCGAGCCAAAGTCACGACGATTTAAGAATCTAAAGATCTTTTAAGCTTGTCACTAGACGAACTCATCGGGAACCTCAAGGTATATGAAATGGTGATGGAAAAAGACTCCGAAATCATCAAAGGTAAGAAAGAAAAACAAAAGTCACTAGCATTGAAAGCTCGAGTTGAATCAAGTGATGATGAAGAGTCAGATAGCGATGACAAAGAGTATGCCATGGCCGTACGTGACTTCAATAAATTCTTCAAAAGACGAGGAAGACTTGTGAGACAACCACTCGACAACAAGAAGATATCTCGGAATCCATTTGACATCAAAAAGGCCAATGATGAAATGAAATGCTTCCAATGTGTTGATCCAAATCACTTTATTGGTAATTGTCCAAAACCAAAACCAAAGCCAAAAACACAAAGGGATTTTGTGAGTGGAGCATGGAGTGCTAGTGATGGCGAAGAATATGACTCCAAAAGGGAAGAGGTAGCCCTTATGGCACATGAAACCAATGAGGTACATTCCGACTCTTCATACTATTCTTCCTCATTAGATGATGACACATTATAACAAAATGTGTGAGTTGAGTCTTAAAATCATAAACAAAAAAAACTTTTAAAAGCAAAAAATGAAAGTTTGGAAAACGAGGTTTATCAATTAAAGGCTAAACTACAAAGACTAGAATGAGGAAAAACACCTAAAGACAAATGTGAAACATGTCAAGAGCTCAACCTTGAAATTGAGAAGCTAAAGCTATTCAAGAAGCGGTAACCAAACAAAGCCTAAAATATGTGACATTTAACAAAAATGCAAATTGCATTGATGAAATGCTTAAATGTCAAAGAAATAGCAAAGATAAAACACGACTAGGGTTTGAGAAACAAGATATAGCTTCTAGCTCAACGACACCACCACAAAACGACACAAACATCATTTCAAAAAATTTTGTTACAGAATACCACAGAACCAGTCGGACCCCTCTGCACAAGGGCCTGGCCCCTTTCAAGGGGTCCGTGGGTCTGACAGAAGAATGAAGAAGAAATCGTGTCGAATTCGTAGTTGTGTCTAGGAAACCTAATCCATTTAATTCGGAAAGATATAATACAAGTTTTAGAAACATAGAAAGAAATGCTAGAGCTAGAAACATACAAACTCGACCCAAACCTTCTTACCCCAAACGTCCATTTCCAAAAAACAACTAAAGTGTGCTAGGAAGATATAGTCAAGTATCGTCTAATTATTACTATCATAACCAACTTTCAATGGGAAACTTGGTACCTTGGGATGTATTTGGTAGCACTCCTATCGGGATTGCCATGAGGAGTATGTGTAACCCAAACGGACCCATGAGACGATGGGGACCAAACGTTTGAGTTTTAAAATGTGTAGGCATGCTTGAAGGTTGGACTTGAACCTAATGAATGGATCAAGGACAACGGATGTTCAAGACACATGACGACAAATAGAAAACTTTTCAGCACTGCACATCAACGGACATAGGTAATGTTATTTTTTGTGGTAACGTCAAAAGCAAAATCATCAGCAAAGATATGATTTCTAATGACCAAATAACCATAGATAATGTTTCTCGTGTCAAAAATTTAGGATTTAATCTACTTAGTATTAGTCAACTTTGTAGTAACAAATGCGAAGTCCTCTTCGAGGAAAATGGTAGTAAAATACTAAAAGATGGAATAAAAATAGAAAAAAGGAATTAGTAAAAATAACATATACGTGATGAAGTTTGACTCATAAAAAAACGGCATTTGTTTGACCATTGTAGATGACACCTCCACCCTTTGGCATAGGTGTCTCGGTCATATTGACATGGGTCTTTTACAATCTTTGGCCAACAAAGATCTTGTAAGAAATTTACCGAAAGTAAAATATGAACAACATTTTGAAAGTTTATGGACTTATATTTAAATAGTCGTGTGTTAGGATCGAACTCGGTATTAAGAGATTGCACACATTACGTAAAGGGTTAATTTATTTATTAAATATATTTTTTATATATTTATTAAATTAAACCAAATCTTAACTAACGATCATTAATAATTAAAAGTTAAGTATAAACGACCGTTATGGAATTAAATAGAAGAGAAAAGAAGGAAACGGGAAAGTTCCGGAAGACCCCATGGGTGGGCTTCCACCGCCGGTTATACAAGGCCCAAGGGGGGATTTTGTTTCCTAATTGGTTTATTACTTGTAGAATAAGATTTTCCAAGCCTATATAAACACCCCATGACTTTCATTATTTTCCATCCCGTTCCTCTATTTTCTTTCCCTCCTGCGATCGGATCAAACGCACCCTTTAGGGTTTCGTTTGATTTGATTTGTTAGGTTTCTATTGCAAATCAACTTCAAAGGAAAAACACCTTTTTAGGGTTCCTTTTATCCTTTGGTTTTGGTTTAGCAATAATCTAGTCCTAGCCCCTCTCTAAGGTTGTTGGGTAGATATTCCACAAGCATAGAAGCTCGGTTTACACGTGCTAGAATCACGGTTAGCTCGTTGTATTACGTGTGTACAAGAACGTAATGTAGTCTTACTTTAGACTATATCTTGGTAGTGTTCGTCATAAACCCTAATTGGTGATTCGTTGGTGATCTTGTGGATCTTCGCTAGGATAAAGGTATGTAACCCTAATTCGGCTGATTATAATTGTGTTACTATTATGATCTTGTTAAATCGCTTCCGCTATGCGTGCTTTGATCTTGTTTGGGGTTTTGTATAATTGTTATGAGCTTTATAAACCTTTAGTGGCATCGAGAGCCGTTTTAACATGTTATAATTATCGAGATCTAAAGATTGTTTTTTAACTAATAATTGTTTTAAGTTAAAAGTACATGTTTTTTTAAAAAGAAATTTAGGGTTTTGGTTTTGTTTTTTTTTTAAATCCGATTTAAAACAAAACTGTCGGTTTGTTTTATTTTTTTAGCCGATTATAGATTAAAAAAAAGATGTTTTTTTTGTGAAACCCTAAAATTACATGTTTTGATCTTTATATAATTACATGATTAGTTGTTATGTCATGTATTTAAGGTTACGATTCGTAGTGATTTAATTAATTCGTTAAGTGATTTGGGTGAAACTTTGATGAATTGCATGATTAATTGTTATGTTATGTGAATTCATGTTTCGATCCTTAGAGATTTAATTGTTAAGTTATGTAGGAGATCCGTGATGAACATGCATGTTTTTCATGGATCATATGTTTTATGTGGTAATTGTTACGTGTTTTGCTACATGCTTTATTTGATTCAATAAATCTAAAATTAGGGAAGACTTATATGAATATAAAAACCTAGATTTGATATTATTTATTGAATAAATCGTATGCATGTGGCTATTTGATTTATTTATTGCACATATAAATTGTTATTATGTGTTTATGATTTAGTTTTTTTTGTACCTACTTGTTTTCATACGTTTTATATTGATTGTATGTTGTAAACAAGGGCAATTTTTTCCAAGAAAATTAATATGGACTAAATCATATAAAAATTAATGAATTGTTTTGAGATCTAATTGACATATGATTTGCGTTGATTGGAATTGAAATAATAACTTAACGGCCTACTCAACTTTGACAAACTATAAAGTGGGTATAACACACTGCTGGTCATGAACCCGGTTAAGGAAGGAGGTGTTATGCTTCAGCGCTGACCAAATTCCTGGCTTGCCTGTGCGTCAAAGTTGGAATTACCTACGGTTATTATTTACATAATTCCTTAAGGATGATTTACTATAAATTCACATCCGAAACACAATGAATAAGGTTATTGCTTTGTGCTCTAGCCGAGTTCTAGGAGACGTACGTTGTGAATAGTTGTGGGTAAAAACTTTAATTGGTTTAACCAATACCTCAACTTGCAATATATATGGCGAAAACTTAGTCTCACCAAAAGGTTTACTAAAAGTATTTATTAAACTAATGCTATGGAGATGTATGCATGCTTCTCCATGCATGATCTTGACATCGAAATTTATACCCTAAATTTAAAGTCATATGCCATCTAATTGACGAACACTTGAAGTTACAATTTTCGTCATATGAGATTCTGGACGATGTTGTGATGGAGAGAAAACTTCATGACTGAATAAGATTGCACATGAAGGTTTTACGTTCTTTAGATTAGTCGAATTAATTGAGTTACTCAGTGAGATCTAGAAACTTAAGGTATAAAGAAGGGATGAAACATGTTTACAATGCAAAATGACTTTTGGCAATGTAAATCCCTTAAAAATATCTAGAAATTACAAATTTGTTTGTCAATCATTGTTCGACAAGTTACCATCTTAAATACTTTCATTGCTAGCAGATCAACTGATGTGATGAAATTATGTCATTTTAGATTCTAGTTTTCAAGAAAAATACTATAGTTATTATTACCGGGGTAATTTTATTTTCTTGAATGGTATTATCGAGAATATTGAAATTGAATTTTGTAAATTCTTTTACAAATGTATTAATGCAACGTTACATTGTAAACGTGGTTTATTCATTTATTGATCTAAAACCGTATGGTTGAGGATAGAGTCAATTTAAAAGATAAACCTAAAATCTTTTCCATGAGTGAAGAAGGAGTAATAAGGATTTTATAAATGTCAAGTTCAAATCCATAACTCATAGCAAACTTTAAAAGTTAAGAAAAATGCATATTTTGAGTTATTTAAAGTTACCGCTAATTGGTTATAAGGTAAACTAACATATTTGTCTAGTAGTTGTGCTTTGACCATTTATAGGCACTACATAACATTGTGGGGTTGGTAGACCTATTAAGGAAGAAATTGCATGCCCAATCTTTCAAGTTAAAAGAAATTGATGGATAAGTCATCATTTACGAAGTAGAGTACACTCTTTAACACTACAAGTAATTGTTACGAATATGTTTTTCATAAAGTGTAAGAAAGTAAACATAAATTAGTTTCAAAGATTATGAAACATTTTCAATGTTGTCAAATTCAGTGGGAGAATTGTGTTGTGTTACTGAACCCGAGTCTATTAAAACATTCTCTAATTTAGTAGGAATTACAAGCTTTGTTGTATTGGTAATAACCCATATTATCTTTAGTATGTTCTAAGATAATTACTTCGAATTGTTAACACTAATATCTTCAAAGATAGTTATGTACTGGTTCTTGTTGATTAAGTTATTCTACATCTACTTGTAAAAAACTAATATATGTGGCACAATCATATTTTGTATAGACGAACGTTAGACGTGATGTTTATATAATATACGAGGTTGTTCCATGCACAAGTGGGAGAAATGAAAATTGTGTGCAAGAAACAACTCATAAAGATATGACTCTCTTATCTTTAAGATAAGAGACTAACAATCTAATTAATATTAGATGAAAGTTAGATCATGTGTCAATATGATTAAAAGACTACTAAAGTTAAATATTTGTGTATTCTTGAAATTACATAAATAGACATAGTAGTGAATTAACTTGAAAAGATTATTGAAACCTAGTGGTGTTCATGATTACTTTAGTTATACATGTTTATGATTTATTGAATAAAGTCACAAACATAATCTTGAAAGACGTATAATATAAAGTAAGACGTTAATATTATCTCTTTTGTTAAGACATATACATGGAGTCATTTTCAAATGACTTTAAACGTATGATGGAATTATAACTTTTATGTTTTAAAGATATAAAATGAAGTGACTTTGTATTAAAATTACTTGAGTTATAAAGCATGCAAAATGGTTAGGAAATCTATATTACCATTAAGATGATTTAGTTGGTATATAGGTAAACCGATATATATATATATATATATATATATATATATATATTTATCTTAATATTGTTAAGATTAACTTACAATATTTCCCTAAATGAAATACATCATTGTTATGGTATGTTCATTAGGAGAATCAAAATTCTCAATATGATGGTGATGTTTGATTCAAGATAACTATATCTTCCTTTATTCCAAAAGATATCAAGGTTAGAAAGTTGAGATTGACTTGAGCTAAGAAGATTAATAAGATACCATTATATATGGAATGTGATGAATCACATTATATCTTAAATGAAGTTCGGATTTTGCTAAACTACTTATGAAGTGGATTGTTTAGAAAATAAAGAGTATGGAACTGTCATTGTGTTTTGTAATGTCCCATATTGATAACGTTGGAGTGTTGATCTATTTGCTATGTATATAAAGAGTAATTTTAAGTTACTAAAAGCAAGTGGGAGTTTTGATCTTGAAAGATGAAATTAAAAGATACATAATTTTCTGAAATACACTAGTAATTATCATGAGGAAGGCTTGTAAATGCTAACTCTCAAGATAAAGGAATTTACGTCATAGGTCCGTAAGATATCTCGGATATGCGATTTATATGCTGAGAATTATGAGTTACAAATAATTGTTGTGATTTGTTACCAAATATTGTTTTGGGTAAACTACTCATACTATGATTGTTATAGATGTTGTCCAACAAGATAATCAAATTTCGGTTTTGGTTTATCTTAAATAGTTTGACTAGAAATTGGAGATGAGTTTCGTCAAAGGAAGAAAACGCCAATTGTGGTGGTTTAATCTTTAGGTCGAAATTACATGGACAAAATTGTACACATATTTAATGTATGTATTATGAATAGATTATTAATCATAATTAAGTAATTAATTGTGATTGAGTATTCTTTCCTAAACACATTACATGTATAAAGTTTTTTATGGTTATATTTTAAATTGAAAAATTTGGATATGTATGAACTATTTCTTGAATGACTACTTACGCAAGGACTTAAGTAATCGAAATGAGTTTATTACTTCAAAATAAATCTTTGGAAAAGTACAAAATGCAATTATCCATTAATGGATAAAATCATGCATCTAGGAGATTATTCTTATGTTTAATTTGAAATCCAAGATTGGATTTAAATTTGAATAAGATGATTTCTGAGTATTCCTAAAAGCTAGTGGGAGTATTATGGTTAATTTCTTAAATTATATGTGTCAAATAGACATGTAAGAAAGTAAGATTTCATTCAAATTAAATGTTGATTTGGTTTAGATTTGAGATAAAACTTTACTTTTAAGATTTAGAAAATAAGATGTACATAACCTTGGAACAAATAATATTTGTTTATTTATGCGGTGGAAATACAACGTAACATGCCATGTAGTAAGTGTACATGGATATTTAGAACATGAAGAAATCTAAATCTGGTTTGAGAAATTCTCATGTGTGTCGTGTTGTATTTATATCATGCTTAAAATGCATGATGTTTTGAATATATTGATCTATTTAATATTTATTAAATAACTCGTGTAATGAATATTCTTAAGGAATATGTTTGGAAATACAATAACATCATAAATCTTGGATCGGCTTCCATATTCTATAGATGAGTAATTTGTCAACCGTTGTGAAAATTTTCATAGCCAACAAACTTGGAGGTTTGGTTGAAATTAAACATTGCATAATAGATATTAAAGGTAACGTATTTATATCTTTTATGACAAGTTGTCAAAACTTAAAAAGATATAATTGAGGTAACACTCAATATTAGTCATGGGATCTTTGGAGATGACATGTTGATTAAAGTTGTATTATACATTAAAGAATTAGAATACTTTGAACTTCAAATGTGTTTTGGAAGTTTAAGAAATTGGTGATCAAGGATGTTTCACAATTTTGATACTATGTGGCAATATTAAATTGTTTGAATGCACATGTACAAGAGTTTCAATGAATTGAATTCTTAAAGAAAGTATTCTTAAAATTCCAATAGGTCAAGATTGGTTATTTTATGCTTTGCCAAACAAGTATGAATGTCATTGCTAGAGGCATGATGCATGTACCAATTTTATGCATTGATCTATTTTGGTATTTGGATAAAGGATGTTTAAGACATTATTGAATTAATGAAATAAAGATTAGGTTTCGTTTATTATTCTGTTATTTGATTTTGTATCCTATTTTACATGTTTTAATCCATGAATATTATGATATTTCTAAATGTCCGTTGTCGATTAATAATATGGGAATATTATTAAACTAAGACAATTCAAAATAGTGACAGAGTATACTTGAAAGTATATTGGTCATTTTGGATGATATTTGATGAATCAAATATTGGACTTATCCCAACTATATGATTTTACTTTATGGATCTTTGTCATCAAGTAAATCATAAATAGTTATCCTTAGACCCGAGATACCAGGAAACTGCCGTGGATCTAGTGCATTTATGTGAAATAATCTAACGCTAAACGTAACTGGTGGCTATAAGGGTTATTTTTAGAAGTGTTGCAAAATTCATAAGTTTTGCTTGTAGTCAATATGGGATTTGTTTTCTTCAAAATTATTTTGAAGTATAATACAGCTGGGCCCCTCGGGGGAGTAGTAAGATATTTGTGCGGCCACACCCAAATTTGTTTTGGTGATCTTGCTATATCCGTAAATGAGAAACAGAATGGTTAATGTAAGGAATGACTGAGATCCATATCCTATTAACGTTGTATTTGAAATGAAAGGATAATAATAATGATAGTAGATCATTAAAAGGTTTTATCCAAGAGACCTTACTCGAGATCGGACTAGGGCATTGACGTGTAACTAGACGCTAACCAATGTGATCACGATATTTTAAAATATGTCCAAGTGGGAGCTGGAAATTTTATGGACTTATATTTAAATAGTCGTATGTTAGGATCGAACTCGGGATTACGAGATTGCACACATTACGTAAAGGGTTAATTTATTTATTAAATATATTTTTTATATATTTATTAAATTAGACCGAAGCTTAACTAACGATCGTAGTAATTAAAAGTTAAGTATAAACGACCGTTATGGAATTAAATAGAAGAGAAAAGAAGGAAACGGGAAAGTTCCGAAAGACCCCATGGGTGGGCTTCCACCGCCGGTTATACAAGGCCCAAGGGGGGATTTTGTTTCCTAATTGCTTTATTACTTGGAGAATAAGATTTGCCAAGCCTATATAAACACCCCATGGCTTTCATTATTTTCCATCCCATTCCTCTCTTTTCTTTCCCTCCTGCGATCGGATCAAACACACCCTTTAGGGTTTCGTTTGATTTGATTTGTTAGGTTTCTATTGCAAATTAACTTCAAAGGAAAAACACTTTTTTTAGGGTTTCGTTTATCCTTTGGTTTTGGTTTAGCAATAATCTAGTCCTAGCCCCTCTCTAGGGTTGTTGGGTAGATATTCCACAAGCATAGAAGCTCGGTTTACACTTGCTAGAATCACGGTAAGCTCGTTGTATTACGTGTGTACAAGAACGTAATGTAGTCTTACTTTAGACTATATCTTGGTAGTGTTCATCATAAACCCTAATTGGTGATTCGTTGGTGATCTTGTGGATCTTCGCTAGGATAAAGGTATGTAGCCCTAATTTGATTAATTATAATTGTGTTACTATTATGATCTTGTTAAATCGCTTCCGTTATGCGTGCTTTGATCTTGTTTAGGGTTTTGTATAATTGTTATGAGCTTTATAAACCTTCACATTTTTGTTAAGCATGTGAAACTAGAAAACAAACACACATAAGTCATAAGGCTAAAAATATTGTAACTGCGACTAAGTGTCTAGAACTCTTACATATGGACTTGTTTGGTTCATCCATGGTACAAAGTTTCGGAGGAAATTTTTAGACTTTGGTTATCGTGGATGACTACTCAAGATATACTTGGACTAAGTTTTTGAAAACAAAAATGAAGCCTTTGACCATTTTGAGATTCTAAGTAAGAAAATTAAAAATCAATTAAATTGTCGAATTGTGTCAATTCGTACGGATCATAGTCTGGAGTTTGACAATGAAGTGCAATTTGGAGCGTTTTGTGAAACCAAAGGTATCATTCACAATTTCTCGCCTCCTAGAACACCTCATCAAACGGGGTAGTTGAACGTAAAAATAGAACGCTTCAAGAAATGAGTAGAACAATTTTAAATGAGTCAAACATGCCTTGGTGTCATGCGGTTGATACCTCAAATTACATTTTAAATCGGGTGTTAATTAGACCACTTCTAGATAAAACACCATATGAAATATTAATGAAAGAAACCGACCATTGAATATTTTAGAGTGTTTGGAAGCAAATGTTTTATTCTTAACACTAAGTATTATCTCACTAAGTTCTACCCAAAGTCGTACGAAAGAGTCTTTCTTGGATAATTTCAAAATAGCAAAGCTTACATTGTTTTAAATAAACAAATCATGTGTGTCGAGGAATCGTTGAACATAACCTTTGACGAAAGTCCACCTCCCTCTAGAACATTACCTTTGGTAGATGATGATCTAGTTGAAGGCCAAGACAATAACCAACAAATTAATATTGAAAAAGACAAGGGAAATGAACCATTAAAAATCAAACCCTTAAATATCAAAGAATCAAAAGGCCATTGTTTAGATAATGTTATTAGAAAATTGAATGAACGGACCTTAAGGTCACAAGATCAAAATAAAAGTAATTTCTTTTGTTTCTTGTCTCAAATGGAACCTAAATATATTGATGAAGCTATTATTGATGAAAGTTGGGTTTTTGCTATGCAAAAAGAATTAAATCAAATTGTGATTAATGATGTTTAGTATTTAGTACCAAGACCTAAAAATCAAACGGTAATTGGAACAAAATGGGATTTTTGAAATAAACTAGATGAAAATGGTGTAGTGTCGAGAAACAAGGCTAGGCTTGTTGCTCAAGGGTATAACCAACATGAAGGTATATACTATGACGAAACCTAGGCCCCGGTTGCTCGGCTTGAGTCCATAAGAATTTTACTTGCTTATGCTTGTGCACACAATTTCAAACTCTATCAAATGGAATTTAAAAGTGCATTCCTAAATGGTTTTATAAATGAGGAAGTGTACGTCGCACTAACTCCCGGTTTTGAATACTTTGAAAAACCTAATCATGTTTATAAACTAAAAAATTCTCTATATGGTCTCAAGCAAGCACCCAAGGCATGGTACGACCGGCTTAAGTCATTTATAATTGTACATAAATATTCAATGGGTCTATTGGACAATACGTTATTCACTAACAAAAAAGGGTCACACATAATCATCGTTCAAATATATGTTGACGATGTTGTTTCTGGGTTTACATGTCAAGAACTTTGTGACGAGTTTTCTAAATTATGCATGATGAATTTGAAATGAGTATGATGGGTGAACTTAATTTTTTATTGGGTCTACAAATAAAGCAAATGGAAGACGGGATTTTCTTCAATCAATCTAAATACATAAAGAAAATGCTTAAGAAATTTGGATTAGAAGAATTTAAACCAACAAATACTCCAATGTCAACCGAAATAAAATAACCAAAGATGGTACTAACGATTATGTTGATAACACCGAATATCGTGGCATGATTTGGCAGTTTACTTTATCTTACGGTTAGTAGGTCAGATATAGTGTTTGTATGTGTGCTCGTTTCCAAGACAATCCAAATGTGTTACATCTTGAAGCGATTAAGAGTATTTTTAGATATATCAAAGGAACAACTCATCTTGGACTATGGTGTCCCAAAGGCACGGGAATGGAAACCGTTGTCTACGCGGATTCGGACCATGCTGGTGACTATATCGATAGAAAAAGTACAAGTGGTGTATGTACATTTATCGGATATTGTCTCACCTTATGGTTTTCGAAAAAGCAAACCGCAATTGCCATTTCTACAACCAAAGCCGAATACGTGTCGGCGGGCAAAGCATGTCAACAAGCATTATGGACGAAACAAGCACTTGTTGATTGTGACATCAAGTTGGAAGATGTAACAATTCTATGTGACAACAAAGGAGCTATTGACCTTAGCAAAAATCTCGTGTTGCACTCATGAACCAAACACATCGAAATTCAACATCATTTTCTACGAGACAATTTCGAAAAAGGTAATATCTCCATAGAAAAGGTATCTTCGGAAGATAATATAGCCGATATTCTAACAAAACCTCTTAAGCGTGAGCCATTTAATCTATTGAGACTAGGTTTAGGATTAATGGAAATTTCATGTTAGGTAAAATAGTGTTCTGTCCCCTGCACAGACGGAACCCGTCAGACCCTTTCCCCTAAGGGTCCGTGTAAGGGTCCGTCTGTCTGCAGTAAATCCTATGACTTAAACAATAAGACAAACACCCCATTACTCATATCCCCACTTTATTTTTCTGCAAAAACACGACCACAACCACCACATTTCCATCTCTCTACCAATTCTACTGCGAAATTAACCATTTTCTTTGTGCTAATCAATCATTGTAAGTGTTTCTATCTTATTTATATTCTTTTATCATCACATTATGTTATATCTGAATCTAGGGTTATTTAATTGCACAAATTTAATATTAGGGATTCATCTAGGTTAGTGAAATAAACCAATACATTGATCAGTTATGATGTTAAACCATTTTGTATGCATAAACCCATTAACAAAATCAATAGGAATTGCTAGGAATTCCTAATTGATCAAAGAATTTTCAAAAGACCATTCTCACTACATAGGTCATGCCGAAAAATCAATATTTAAACATTGTAAATAACGAATATCCAAAAACGATGTTTTAATCATGTCATAAAGACTCGTGTACGCTAAAGGATTGCATAATTCATATGCATTTTTCAGGTACGTTCATTTGAAGCTCATTGAACTTAAGGAGCGTTTGGGTTATCTAAAAGTATATGCATTTTGATTTTTGCACCCCTTTGACAAATAATTTTCAGATCGAGATAACCGCACCTTCACATTTGTTGCATATAGGCACACACTAGGCATTTCTTTAATCATCTTCCTAAACTTGACTAACTTGAAAAACTTATGCCTTAGGATCCAAAATGCCATCCGCTTGGACATATGACCACAAAGACACCGCTAGCTACATCTCAAAGCACCATAGGTCTAAACAATTCACTTCTGCACAAAAAGATTTGTGCAAAGAGTTAGAAAACCGTACCTTCCACGAAGGTCGTGTTGTCCACCTATCCTTCACGAATAACACCAACATTCGTGAAGTATTCTCTAGGATCAATTTTGGTTGCCTCTTGGACATAGATGAGCAAATTTGTCCCGAATTTGTCTTAGAATTCTATATTACCGTCAATGTCACCTTTGACGAAGACCACATCTTCCTCGTAAATTTTGAAAGAAATGGTAATAGATACTCATACTCCTTAGACCATTTTACTCATATTCATAGGATACCCAACGAAGGAGCATGTTTTTATTCCGACCTTCACTCTCTCACAACCCTAGAGAAAACCAACATACCTATGAATGCTCAAGATAGGTATAACACTAGAGTTGACGACAAGGACCTCGTTAAGACAACCCTTTCCAAACGCAAAGTCGAGGACACTAGACTTTTAAACATATGTAAGGTTATCCACAAAGATCCATACGGAATGGAGGCTAAAGAACTCATGGATAAATACGAAAATGGGAAAGAATTTTAAGGTGCAACGTCATGAGCTTAGTAGGTAATAAAGATCACATAAATGCATGTGAAAGCTACATGCATTATTGTCTAGAAACCGGTAAACCGTTTAATCTTGCCTATTACATAGCCATAGGATGTCCCACATTCGGAATTTTGTCACATTCGTTCTTCCCTATGGTATGTTACTTACCCGTCTTTACCGCACATAGCTCCCATTACACCTAGTCCTAATGTCCGAGAAGGAATATACCATCTTGTTGATTGGGTCATGACCCCAATTAGTGATCAAAGGGTGACGAGGATCATGGAAAATCAACCGATGGGAAAAGGTAAAAGAACTCAACATCCGTCTAGTTCTTCATCATCCGCTAGTGAAGACGATGGTGTTCCTAGCTCTAAGTTACCACCCTTAGAATACCTTAGCCGATTACCCGAAATCCCTAATGCCTCTCTCGAGTTCAATCGAACAAAGGATATGTTCAAGTACCTTGTAAGATTTCTCGCAAAGATGGACAAGAAGAAGAACAAGTAAAGAATGATAGAGTGAATGGGTACAAATGGACGTTGTTCCATACTTTAAACAACGGTGGTTGTAAAATGATTAACATTTCTATTTTTTTTTGCATTTTCTTATTACTCTAACAATTGTGGATAATTGATGCTAGGATTATCAACATTTTATGAGATATGTTACTTGTCATACATACTTGGCGAATCACGACTTGGAAAGTGAAAATGTACATTTCCTTGTCCTCTACAAGTCAAATTCAATATAAACTTATGTGAAACATTACCTTCATTGTTTTCAAATCTCAAAAACACTATAATTCGGGTCGAAAATCTCTCATGTGTCTCCTTTAAAATTTCTGGTCTCAAACACATACGGACCCAAAGTCGGAACCCTTAAGCAAGGGGCCGCCCGGTTCCGTGTTATTACCTCCAAAGATCAAAATTTAAAAGTGTGGGCCATTTTTGCTTGGACCCCGCAGGACCCCTCCCCAAAGGGTCTGACCCGTTCCGCGGGTCTGCAGATTACATGCAAAATTTCATCATTACCTTCCATTAATTCTTCCATTTCTCTAAACATTCCTGCTGCTCTTATTAGTATCAAATGAATGCACATTTAAATACCTACTCATCTTTTTCCTTCCTCTAATCCAACCTCAATTCATTAAATTCTTCATTATCCAAACACACCTATTTAAAGACACTCATCTTCATCTCCTTCATCACATCTTCATCACTCACTCTAAGCCAAATCTCAGCCTTTCTATTATCAACATGAATAAAAGCACCTCCCAAACCACAAAATCAAAAACCACTACCCGACTTCGAGTTAAACAATGTTGCACCACTACTCAAACTTCTTCACCACCATCACCAAACCAATTTTATAATATCACTTCACCTAACCGGGAAGAAATCCCACAAAATCTAGGCACATTCCTTCCACAACCTAGATCTCCTATCACACCTCCACCTACCAAAACACCAATTGCTACCACTCCACCTCCCGCGCCTACCCACACGCCACCCATTACTTCCACTATCTCTAGAAGCACCAACCTCCAACCCATGGAGTTATTTGCCACTCGTCCAACATCACAAAATCCATTTTTAAAAGAAAACGAGGATGCCCCACCTAGATCTCCCGCTCCTATATTATCTCAACCATCACAAACCGCCTTCAACCACATGTCCCAAACACCTTTTTCACTGGACCTTCAACCTATCGATCGTCTTTCACTACAATCAGGGGACTCTCCATATATTCCCTTATTTATGTGAATAAACAACTCACCTTTGTATGGGTCATCACCTATCGAACCTTACATTCCTTCTACCCACTCACCTTGTTCACCCACTAGTGTGCTCCCCCCCCCCCCGCTCAACAAAGGCAAGCACACATTGACGAGCTCAATCATCTATATGCCTTCAATGACATGATTAACATGCATCTCCATGAGGCGGAGACTCTCAGGTAATTTCCAAACCACGCCACTCATCATGATCTCCCCACCACAAACACACCTCATGTATGCGACCATTGTCGTTATACACAAACTCTTTTAATGGATCTTCGTGATGAAATAAGGTTCATCCTAAATAACATCCTTCAAAGTGTTAATGTTCTCCTACATCCTCTATCTTAGTAGCATTACCACTACAAGTTCCCAGGATCCTAATTCTCTTTTGTAAATTCTGCCTACAGTCAGACCGGAACCTTGTCGGACCCCTCCCAACAAGGGTCCGTCACCCAAAAAGGGTCCTTGGGACAATTGTTTAAGTTTTTACTTTTCTTACTTTTGTCAAATGTAACTCATCTTCTTAACCAACTGTTTCACATGCTTAAAAGCTGTAATTTTATTCTTTCCATTTATGATTTGCACATGTATGATAAAATGTGCGAATTTGTTGCTCATATTGGTATCTCGACTAGTGGTTTCGAGAAACTAACTTTCTCTTATAGGAATTATACTTATTCATATGGGCATGAATCTAGGGGGAGTGCCATGAGATTTAATTAACGATTATTCATAACAATATTTACATGTTATTATTTCACTTGTATAAAATGTGTAAATTCATATGGCACAATGTTGGGCTATCTCATGTACATGTAAACATGTTGTCTATCTTTCTAACCATTTTCTTACAGGATTTTCATAATCCATGGCTCCCGGTTCTCCAAATTAAGGAGAGTTGAACTTAAGGGGAATACATGGAAAAATATTTGATATCTATCTTTCTTAAATCATGATATCATAATATCTCTCTCAAAACCTTTTCCATTACACCTTCCCTTTTTCTTTCGACAAAAAGGGGGAGAAGAGACATATAAGTCCATATTTCTAAAAGCTTATATGTTGATGTACATACAAACTAAAATAAGTTCTTGTTTTGTCTTTAACAAAAAATGAGAGATTGTAAATGCAAATATCGCACTTAAAAGATATTTACGTTTTAATCATACTTAATGTTTTGTTAATGACAAAACATCAAACATATTTTTATGTTTGAATTATAAGCAACATATAAGTCTTTTAGGTCCATGAACTTATATACTAAACTTTTGTAAAAAGTTTACACAATTTATATAAACTAAAATGGATAAATAAAATGGACCAAAAGTTGACTTTGACCCTCTTATGTCAGATATACAAAGTCAAACCAAGCCACATACCATGATTTCTTATGATCTTGGAAAAACATTTATGAGGCAACAAAAGTCAGGCCTGTCGGACCCCGGCGGACACCTGGGTAAGGGGGCCGACTGGTTCCGTACCTGTCTGATGTGTGCCTATGAATACCAAGCTTTGTCCAAGCTTAATCTTCACCCCTTCTCTATCTTTTCTCTCTATAATCTCTGCACATATACTAACTCTCTAATTTCTCTTGTCTATTCTCTTCTTACTTGTGATTTAGATCTTTGTGCATTTCAAGATCGGTTACGAGAAATCTCTATTCTAAGCTTTGATCCTTCAAGGCTTCACTTTGTGTGAATCTGTTAAGTGTTACCTACACAATCACCATTGTTGTACCCACTCATCTATCTACTTGTGTAATAGTGTGGTTGGTGTTGTAAACCACAAGTGTATAGTGTATAAGGCGTATTTGTGCCTTTGTAAAGGACACGACATTCTAACTTAGGTGTCGTTAAAGATCGTAAGCTTGAAGTGTGAAGGTTTCTCCACCGGTGTAAAGGAGATTCATTTACTAGTGAAGTAGAATATTCGAGTGGATACTCGATGAGTGGAAGTAGGGGCACGATAAATGAGATCTTGTCAGGCCGAACCACTATAAATCATTGTGGTTTGTTTCTTTATTACCTTAAGTCCGTTACTTTGTTAGTTCACACTTCATCTATATTCATTCACGATCACAAAAAAGTTTCAAAGTAATTAAAACTAATCGATAAAAACTATTCAACCCCCTTCTAGTTTTCTACATATGATTTTCTGAAATCATATATGATTTGTATCATGAATCGTATATGATTTTCTGAAATTATATATGATTTTCTGAGATCATATATGATTTTTGAAAATCATATATGATTAGTGTACGAATCATATATAATTTTGAAAAATCATCTATAACTCGTGTACGAATCATATGTGATTTTCTCAGACAAAAAAAAATCCGTTAAAAGTTTATACATGTGCCCCTCGATAGAAAGATGATTTAGTTTTCGTTGTAATGGTGCATTTTTTGTCGTTTGACGATTTACCGTTTATGAGATATATATATTTTTTAATGTAGAAAATAGGTTTGAGTAAATATGGTTAGTTTATTGAGTGTATAATAAATTAAGAGTTTACATTAATCTTAACTCCTAACTTTTATAGTAGTACTTTCTATATGAGATTTTTTAACTTGTTTTTTAGACGTAAGATAAGAAAGCAAAGAAATATAAAAAGTACACACGATTAACTAATATATACACGAAAGTACACAAAGATGTAGAAACTGTGTATTTTGACAGTACAATTTTTGTAAGGTAATGTCTTTTTATCTTGTGACTGTATGACACAAGTAAAGGAAACATCCTTTTTATATACATATACGCCACTGATTTTGTAAAATTTGAGATTTTCTTTACTCATTTATAAAATTACTTAGGCCCTGTTTAGTTGGTGAAAATTTTCCCATTTTTTTAGAAAATTTTTCATTTGCAAACTGAAAAACAGAAAAGCTGTTTAGTAGCATCATTTTCTAAAAAATTTCTAAAATTCCAAAATTTTCATTTTCTAAATTTATATAGAAAATTAGAAAACCCCATATTACTTTTTTTCTAAATTTCCAACTCTTTTATTAAAAAAGAAAACTCCCCTCTTTTCTAGAAATTTAGAAATAAAAAATAAATAAAGAATTTCCCACAACTAAACACACCTTTAGATTTTATGGGGTCATTTTAAGCTTTTGTTTTTTCACACACTACATTTATATTACATGTAAATAGTATATCCTATTTTTTAAGAACTTCAACATTATTTAAGAAGACACAATGTTTAAAATGAATACACAAAAATATAAAAATTGACAATTTAACTTGAAGAGAGAAAGAAGATATGGAGCGGAAACCACATCTGAAATGTATGAATGCATGTGGTATTTATAGACAAACCTTAGGAAAGACATACATGTTCCCATGTGTCCTATCTAGATTGGCTGAGGTGAACATTATATCAAGTCTCGATAGCTACTGAAGATGATTTAGTTTTAGGTTGTGAGATTGTAATATCAAGAACAATGAAACTGCACACAACCAACATTTCTAAGTGCAATATAATCCAAGGATCAATACAATACAACTATTCCTCAATCGAGTGTTAGTGATACATACAAAAATTATCTCAACTAGATTGATCCAGTTACCTCACTACAAATTAATAATAATTGATCAAGACAATACAAGTTATCAAGATGAATAACTTGATAACAAAACATGAATAGAACAAACAAGAATCACAATGTGTGTGTGTAAAGATAAAAAAGACTAAGAAAGATAATGGAACCCTAAGCATAACCTCAGGTTATATATTGAGCTTATGTTTAAGTTCAACCCGCAGACTTTCCATTATAGCAACTTTAGTCCCTCTTTTCTTAGCTTTCTCTTTATTCTTCTTTGGTCCCTTACATTTGGTTTGACTATCACTATTAATACTTTTACTTTCAACATCCTCCTTCAAACCTAATGTAAGCCTTCCCTTGACACCTGTGCACCTAGACATCCTACCTGCAAACATATCAAACAAACCCAACTTTCCACACAAAAATCTGTGTTGAACAATACCTAAACACTTAGTAAACAATCTACAACTGGCAGATCGGAATGAACCTTAACAGGTTTTATCACACCACCAGAAACTTTTTCTCTTACAAAATGAACATCAATTTTAAAATGTTTAGACCTCTCATGAAAAGATTAGCTGCCAATTGTATGGCTGATGAGTTGTCACAAAGTATCTCAACAGGATACATACAAGGTAACTTAATACTATGCAACAGATTAGCCAACCATATCACTTCAAAGTAGCAGAATCCATACTTCTATACTCATCTCCAGTAGAACTCTTAGAAACAGTAGCTTGTTTCTTACTTTTCCAAGACACTAGAGTCTTTCCCAAAAATATACAAAAACCTGTCACAGATTTTCTAGTCTTAGGACATTTAACCCAGTCACCATTAGAGAATATACTAAGACTAAGATAAGAAGTTTTATCTAATTGAATACCAAGACAAGGAAACCCCTTAAGATATATCAACACCCTAAGAGCAACCTTCATATGAGACTTCATAGGACTATGCATATGTTGACATAAACAGTGCACAACATAGCTAATGTCAGGTCTACTATTAGTCAAGTAGATCAATTTACCAACAAGCTTTTTATAGCTTGTGAAATTAACCAAATACTTATCATTAACAGATTCAGCACAACTCAAAACAGAATTCTCAGGTAAAGGAATATTAACAAGTTTAGCATCTAATTGGTCATACTCATGAATTAACTCCATACAATATTTTATTTGAGTCATGCACAAACCTTTTTCATTTCTCAAGACTTAAATACCCAAAAATACTTTAGCTCACCCAAATCTTTAATAAGAAACTTAGTTCTTAAAAACTGATTGAAATTATTAATTTCTTTCTCATTATTACCAGTTACAACAATATCATCTACATAAACAAGTAAGGTAATAAACACATCATCTGATGCTTAACAAATAAAGAATAATCAAAATTACTTTGCTCAAAACCATGCTCAGCCAAATCAGCAATAAGCTTAGCATTCCACTGCCTTGGAGCTTGCTTGAGACCATACAAAGACTCGTTTAACTTGCACACTTTAGACTTACTATTATACCCCTCAGGTTGAGTCATATAAACATCCTCATTAAGATCACTGATAGGTGTGTAAACGCCCATCCTTTTTACCACTTAATTACAATAATAACCGAGTCAAAACGTGTATTTTATGTCTTTTATGTCGGAATTATGCGTGGTTTGTGTTTTTGTTGTGATTTAGGACGAAATTGTGAAAAGTGGAAAAAACACGGGCATTCACGGGCTTTTATCGAAGAAAAAGACGAAAGACGAAGTCAAGAAGTCAAGAGTGCAAAAAGAACGGAAGTCCAAGACCAATTCTGAAGATTTATCGAAGAAAAAGTCAAAAGACGGAAGTTTACTTAAAGCCGAAGAACTCAAGTCTAATTTATTGAAGAATTACAAGACGAGTTCAAAGAAATCCCGAGCCAAAAGTCATTAAAGTCTAAGATTAAAGAAGATTTAAAGGCTTAAGGACTAATGGTGCAATTAACAAAGAGATTAAGAAGGAAGGACCTAATGATGCAATTAAGGAGAAAGGAAAGAGGGGAGGAAGCTTCCTAAGCATTCCTTAATCCTCCCATATATATAGATTAGTTCTTAATCATTTTCATTTTGTTGGCTAATAGTGACAATTAGTTCTTCCACTTTTAATTACCTTGTCATTTAAATACTTGTCAAATTTAAATACTTGTCTTGCACCTTAATTACCATTTAATTTCAAGTAAGTTTTTCTTTTAATTCCTGTTAATCTTTATCTTTATTGTTCATCTCTCATTCTACCTTTCTTAATCTTTGATTTTTATTGTTTATGGTCATGTTCATGTTCTTATGTTCTTATTTTGATCAAAGTGGGTTTTGATCATCTTGATTAGTTTTATTAGTTTTGTTGATTTGGATTGATTTTTTTATGCTTAATAGATGTTTATTTGTTAGATTGATTTAATCTTTGTGGTTGATTTAGCTTTGTTTTATTTAGATTCGTGTGATATTTTGTTCCCTGTTCTTCGGGGTGTTTGTTTCTGTGTTTCTGTTCTTTCCAGGAAAAACAAGCCAAAGATCATTCCGAGTAAAGGTCTGTGCTGATTATTCCGTATAAAGGTCCTCCATCCGGAATATTAATTATTCCGCGTAGGCTGCTTATTCCGGATAGAGGGATTATTCCGCATAGAAGATATTCCGAATAGGGTACTTTATTCCGGATAGGCTAGTATTCCGAGTAGGACGAATATTCCGAATAGGGTTCTTATTCCGCATAGTGCTTTTATTCCGAATAGGGGATCTATTCCGCATAGGAGAATATTCCGAATAGGGGCCTATATTCCGAGTAGGAACTTATTCCACATAGGGCTATATTCCGAACAGGGGTGTTATTCCGCATAGGGTAATATTCCGAATAGGGCCAATTATTCCGAATAGAAATATATTCCGGATAGGTTATTTACAGTTTCTTTAATTTCAGTTTTTAATTTTTTGCTTTTTAATTTCGAGCTTTATTTTTCCCGCCTTTTTACTTAGTCGCACTTTAAGTTTATTGCCTTAGATTTATTTTAGCCTTTCCTTAGTTTAAGTTTTAGTTTTAGTTGCGTTTTAAGTTTGCCTTAGTTAGATTTAAAGTTTGCGTTATTTACTTTTAGTGCCCTCTAATTTTAGCCTCGCTTTTAAATACTTGCACCATTTACTTTACGCTAGATTTAGATTTACTTTTAAGTCATTTACTTTAATTTTTTTTTGCACATTTAATATACTACAACGACAAACTTTTGTTTCACCAAAGAACAGCTGAGTCGCACGTTAAACTCCTATTACAATTCGAAGAGACATACTTAAACGAACTAATTTTTATACAGGGTGTCAAAAGCCCAGTTATCAAATGGCGCCGCTGCCGGCTCTTTTCGTAAAGATTAACGGTTTTCTGTGAGAGACGCGTTGCTTTTTGGGATCCGTTCACTTGTGAGCGTTATTTTTCTTGCATAAAAAAATTCAAAAAAATCATAAAAATTAAAATTTGCTAAAAATCCATAAAAATTAAAAATTTCAAAAATCCAAAAAGATTTTATCTTTATTGTGTATATATATTGTCTCTGTGTTTGGTTTCTTTTTCTTTTGCATTTTCGGGTGTATGCGTACTAGATCTTCTAATTATCAAGAGCCTGAGACTCGAGAAGATTTAAGTATGTCAGGTGTTAACAACAACAATAATCCACCGCACCTCAATAATAACAACAATGTTCTTCCACAACCCGATCTTCGGACAATGGAGGAGCTTTGTCAACCAACAATGTTTGGACGAGGAGGACCGATTGCGCCGATGCAAATCACGGCTCCGAAGTTTTCGTTGAAGCACCACATGATTCAGCAAGTGCAAACAAATCCATTCGCCGGAATGCCTGATGATGATGCCAACAAACACCTCGACAAGTTCATTACAATCACCCAAAGCATGAAGTTGCCCGGTGACACAATGGATGTTCTTCGCCTACAACTCTTCCCACATACTTTATCACATCACGCCGAGAAATGGTTTGATCGTCTCCTGAAGAATTCAATTCACACTTGGGATGACATGACTCAACGCTTTTTATCGCGCTACTTTCCACCATCCATGGTCACGAGCCTTCGTAATCAAATTAGCGGTTTCATGCAAGATCCCGATGAATCTCTTTTTGATGCTTGGGAAAGATATAATGTCTTGATTGATCGTTGTCCAAACCACAACATGCTCCCTGTCACATTGATTGATACTTTCTACAACGGTTTGACTTTTCGAGATCGTGATACGATTAATGCAGCCGCCGGTGGCACATTTATGAAAAGGAGACCCGAGGAGTGTAGAGAGTTAATTGAGAACATGACTACTCACCACAAAAACTGGGATTCCTCTGCTTCTTCAAGGAACAATCAGAGATTCAATGTTTCTTCTACTTCAGCAAACCCTGATATGACCGAACTCACCCGCATGATGACTGAAATGAGCAAAAGTATCACGCTTCTCGCTTCAAACCAACAACAATAACAACAAGTTAAAACGGTTGCCAATCCTTGTGAAACATGCGGCGGTCCTCACTCATACACCGATTGTCCTTCGACACAAGGAAATCCGGAAAATGTGTATGCAGCTTATGGTAATTATTCACCGGAAAATTACCAAGCTCGACCTCAAGGGGATAGAAATCTGCTGAGTTACCGATCTAACAACTACCTTTCACCCGGTTTTTCTCCTCAAAACCAAAACCCCGCCAACAACTACAATAGAAGCAACCGAATCCCACCTAGAGCTTCTAATCCTTATCACCCACCCACTCAACAAGCCCCACCCATTAACCCCGATGTTGAAGCCATCATGAGAACCCAAGGTGAGCAAATTAAGAATCTACAGAGCCAAATTATCAATCTTAAAGGAGATATCACAAAGCAAGGAAATGAGATTAGATCCGAGCTTCGAGATAATATTCAATCCTCCTTTAGCACTCAAACGAATGATTTAAAGAATATGCTTGCTAGTTTCTTGCCCGCCGCTCAACCTTCTTCTTCGAGTTCTCTACCTTCAAACACCGTCACCAATCCGCGAGCAAATGTGAGTGCTATTACTACTCGTAGTGGAATTACCATTGTCAATCCACCGATCCCACCCCCATCATCTACACCTCCTCCACCACCATTTATCCCTACTCCTCCTACACCTAGTATTAGTGCACCATTACCGTCTCCGCCTCATCATGACGATGTTCCTAGGAAGGACCCTTCAACATCTCAACATTTACCTACTACACCTGCACCTTCACCACCCAAACCCAATATCCCTTATCCCTCTCGTTTAGGCAAGACCAAAATGCTAACCAAGGATGACTCTGAAGTGTCGCGCTATGTGAAGATGATCTCTCAAATGAACTTCAACATTAGCTTTCTTGAAGCACTTGTCCACATGCCGAAATTTGTCAAAGCATTCAAGGAATTGCTTAACAAGAAGGAGAAGCTGATTGAGCTCGCCAACACACGCTTAAATGAAAACTGCTCTGCAGTTATTCTTAAAGAACTTCCAGAAAAGCTTGGAGATCCCGGTCGTTTTGTGTTGCCTTGCGTTTTCAACAAAACTGAAGAATTTACTGCCCTTGCTGATCTCGGGGCCAGTATTACTTTGATGCCTTTTAGTGTTTGGAAAACACTATCATTACCCGACCTCACTCCAACAAAGATGACTCTTGAACTTGCAAATCGCACTCTCGCTTACCCCGTTGGTATTGCCGAAGATGTGTTCATAAAAGTTGGTACATTTACTTTCCCGGTCGATTTTGTCGTTGTTGATTATGAAATGGACCCTCGTATTCCTTTAATACTTGGTCGGCCATTCTTGAGAACCGGACGAGCTCTGGTCGATGTTGCCGAAGGTGAGTTAATCTTAAGATTCGGGAATGATTCACAAGTTTTTAAAATGGGGAAGCTTACAAGTACATCCTTTGGAGGCCGAGAATCAGTGAATATGATTAATGCGCTTGATGATTTTGTCGTCTACACTAATCCTCTATTCGATTCTTCCATTGATAATCCACTTTTTCAAGATGATATGGATGATTCTCTCTCCAATTTGGAACCTTCTCCCATTTATGACTCTCCACCGATCTTCGATGCTTATGATGATGATGATTCTAGCTCAGATTCGGATGATTATGATGACCTTACTTCTGAGTATCCCGAGCTGCCCACATATGATGATTTTGATGAGGCCGATACTCTTTCAAGTGATTCTTCTCACGATGAAGATCCTCCGCCATCGCTCGATCCTACTTTGGACGATTACTCATTTGAGGAAGATTTCTCTACGTTTCTCAACACATACTTCCCTCATGAGAGTGATGCTCCTCCTTATGATTTTGAAGATTATCGTCTTGATCCTACTTTGGATTTGAAGAACATTCTTTCAAAGGAGAAGAAATCGGTCGACACCAATATCCGCAACACGTATGAGTTAACACCTCTTTGTCCCCCTTCTGAGGACGAGGTTGTTCTTCTTCGCGGATCTACTTCCCATTTTGCTGAGCCTGAGTGCTATTTTCCCTTAAAGGAAAAGGTGTTCGACCCCGGTATCGATATTCTGCAGCCATCTCAGTATCCACCTGATGAAATAAAAGGAAATATCCTTGGAACTTATGGAAATCTGCTTGCACCACTTCACCCTTGCTTCCACCGTGCTCCATCGCTGCTTAAGGGAACCTTGCCTACTCTTCTTTGGCTTACCTTGTTTGCCTTAAGCTTCTGCTATTTGATGGACGAAAACTATGTCTTTGATCCTGGTGGATATATTTCATGCTTCTTCCTATGATGATCAAGGTAGAGTCAGGCTCACGACTCGGTTAACAAAAACCAAGCGCTTCTTGGGAGGCAACCCATGTATCTATCTTTTCACTTTCTTTATCCTAAGTGTAGGGGAGACCCGTTGGTTTGCTATTTCCTCTCCTCTCTCTTAATCAGGGATTCGAGCTTCAAAGATCCACTCTTGATGATTCTTGACGACCCGTGATTCCATGTTCCCTTCTTCCCGGTTCTATCCTAAACTCTTTTCGATTCACTATTTTATATTTTCTCAATATTAAAATAGGAATCTCTTTAGTTGTCTCTTCCTTAGCGAGATTTAAAAAAAGTGCACAATGTCCTAAGTGTAGGGGAGTTTACTCCCACATGCTTAAACATTGAGGACAATGTTTATATTAAGTGTAGGGGGGACTTCTATCGAAGTTAAGTGGTCTTTACCTTGTATTTGTCCTCATTTTAACCGGAAAATCATTTTTTCGACATTTTTCAAATTTTTTGATCTATTTTGGCCTATTAGTTTTTACTTTTGTATAGTTATTTTTCTTTCTTTGCTAGAATAAATTTTAATAAAGTGGTTTTAGTTTTCAAACGTTGTGAATTTTTTTGACTCAACCCGAGTTTACTTATCTAAGTTACTCTTGCTAGTATCCTTAACGTGTTTAAATCAAGTTTTGCTAGGCTTTTATATAGGGAGCTATAAAACGCGAAAGTCTTAACTCTCACGGGTTAAGAACAAGAACTTTTCGCAAGTTCCTATAATTGATCCTAGAGAGTCGTTTATTAAGGGAACTTTAAAATGCGATTTCTAAACTTGAAAAAGTCTAAGAGTTTGCAAGGTCCTATAGGCGACTCGAAAACCCAAAGCTTTGATTTAATAGGCTAAGCATCCACGAGTCTCATTCCTTGAGATTTTAAACTGTGGAGAACGAGAGATGATAGAGCCAATTATAAGTTTGGTATTCTTTCGGGAATTTATGTGAGTTAATTATGAGCCTATTCTCCCATCGCCTGTTAATAAATTTATCTGCAATAAATAAGGTTGTACGATTTGAAAAGTTACTTAGCTTCTAGCCCAAGATCGTTTAAAAGTTGCTCGGTATGGATTAGAGTTCATAGCCAAGGCATAACTTATTGAAGCGGGATGCGAAGATTGGCGAGTCCAAAAAGGTCCTAACAAGACATGAGGGCTAAATATTGTTGTTAAAGATCCAAAGTGATGTGAAGAATCATTTATCAAAAATCAATATGAAGGATCGAGACACACGACGAAAAGCAAATACTCCCAAAAAGTCATGGAGAAGTCTATCCAAAACGACCAATACAAGGTATGAGGATAAATGAAGCCAAGTCCAAAAAGGAGGCGGATCGTTGTTTATCAAAATCCCAAATAAAGATTGGAGAAAAATGAAGAAGTCGTGGTCCAAGTATGAATCTCTCAAAACTTCAAGTGAAGAAATTCCTATTATGAAGAGAAGACCATTATTTCATGAACGTCTCTCAAGGTTTGAAGTATGAAGTCGCTGCCAAATATCGGTCCGAGAAAGGTCTCAAATCGTGAAGCGAGTTATGCCAAGATATGAACTTTATGAGGTCCCGAGAAGAAGTTTTAAAAGATTTTGTCCTTTAGCTAACTATTGATTAAATCGTTCACTTTATTTTCAGCCTAATTAACTATCGAAATAAGTAAAAAATGCATCCTCGTGATCATTCAAGACAAAAATAAAATATAAGAGATACCCATAGGAATAAGGGAGTCTAAGTGAATAATTGGCACACATGAGTTCGCGTTAGTTTGCTAACTTATAATAACAATGATCTCGTTTTTAAGCTTGGTTTGGAGAAAGTGAAAACTTGAGGATGATGATTATTCATGACATTTCCAAAACCCAAGGTATGTTCTTTATTTCTTTATTTTCTTCCTTTGAATGTTTATAATTTTCTATCTTTTTAATAAAGGCCAACGTGGATTGATTATGATGAAAAGTGTAAACATGCTTTGTAACTAATGTATTGCATGAGGACATTGCAATGGTCAAGTGTAGGGGATTTGACAGGTGTGTAAACACCCATCCTTTTTACCACTTAATTACAATAATAACCGAGCCAAAACGTGTATTTTATGTCTTTTATGTCGGAATTATGCGTGGTTTGTGTTTTTGTTGTGATTTAGGACGAAATTGTGAAAAGTGGAAAAAACACGGGCATTCACGGGCTTTTATCGAAGAAAAAGACGAAAGACGAAGTCAAGAAGTCAAGAGTGCAAAAAGAACGGAAGTCCAAGACCAATTCTGAAGATTTATCGAAGAAAAAGTCAAAAGACAGAAGTTTACTTAAAGCCGAAGAACTCAAGTCTAATTTATTGAAGAATTACAAGACGAGTTCAAAGAAATCCCGAGCCAAAAGTCATTAAAGTCCAAGATTAAAGAATATTTAAAGGCTTAAGGACTAATGGTGCAATTAACAAAGAGATTAAGAAGGAAGGACCTAATGATGCAATTAAGGAGAAAGGAAAGAGGGGAGGAAGCTTCCTAAGCATTCCTTAATCCTCCCCTATATATAATTTAGTTCTTAATCATTTTCATTTTGTTGGCTAATAGTGACAATTAGTTCTTCCACTTTCAATTACCTTGTCATTTAAATACTTGTCAAATTTAAATACTTGTCTTGCACCTTAATTACCATTTAATTTCAAGTAAGTTTTTCTTTTAATTCCTGTTAATCTTTATCTTTATTGTTCATCTCTCATTCTACCTTTCTGAATCTTTGATTATTATTGTTTATGTTCATGTTCATGTTCTTATGTTCTTATTTTGATCAAAGTGGGTTTTGATCATCTTGATTAGTTAGTTTTGTTGATTTAGATTGATTTTTTTATGCTTAATAGATGTTTATTTGTTAGATTGATTTAATCTTTGTGGTTGATTTAGCTTTGTTTTATTTAGATTCGTGTGATATTTTGTTCCCTGTTCTTCGGGGTGTTTGTTTCTGTGTTTCTGTTCTTTCCAGGAAAAACAAGCCAAAGATCATTCCGAGTAAAGGTCTGTGCTGACTATTCCGTATAAAGGTCCTCCGTCCGGAATATTAATTATTCCGCGTAGGCTGCTTATTCCGGATAGAGGGATTATTCCGCATAGAAGATATTCCGAATATGGCACTTTATTCCGGATAGGCTAGTATTCCGAGTAGGACGAATATTCCGAATAGGGTTCTTATTCCGCATAGTGCTTTTATTCCGAATAGGGGATCTATTCAGCATAGGAGAAAATTCCGAATAGGGGCCTATATTCCGAGTAGGAACTTATTCCACATAGGGCTATATTCCGAACAGGGGTGTTATTCCGCATAGGGTAATATTCCGAATAGGGCCAATTATTCCGAATAGAAATATATTCCGGATAGGTTATTTACAGTTTCTTTAATTCAGTTTTTAATTTTCTGCTTTTTAATTTCGAGCTTTATTTTTCCCGCCTTTTTACTTAGTCGCACTTTAAGTTTATTGCCTTAGATTTATTTTAGCCTTTCCTTAGTTTAAGTTTTAGTTTTAGTTACGTTTTAAGTTTGCCTTAGTTAGATTTAAAGTTTGCGTTATTTACTTTTAGTGCCCTTTAATTTTAGCCTCGCTTTTAAATACTTGCAACATTTACTTTAAGCTAGATTTAGATTTACTTTTAAGTCATTTACTTTAATTGTTTTTGCACATTTAATATACTACAACGACAAACTTTTGTTTCACCAAAGAACAGCTGAGTCGCACGTTAAACTCCCTTTTTAATTCGAAGAGACATACTTAAACGAACTAACTTTTATACAGGGTGTCAAAAGCCCAGTTATCAATCACCATACAGAAAAGCATTATTAACATCTAACTGATACAAAGGCTAATTTTTAACAACACCAATACCAATTAAACACCTTACAATAATCATTTTGACAACAGGACTAAAAGTCTCATCATAATCAAAACCCTCTAGCCACAAGTCTGGCCTTATCCATCTCTACATCTCCAGAAGATTTATACTTAATCTTCTAAGGCTATTTACTACTAACAACTTTCCTCCCAATAGGAAGATCACATTGAGTCCATGTATTATTTCTATTTAAAGCCTCAATCTCATTGTTCATAGCACCAACCCAATTAGGATAAGACAAAGCCTCAGTAAGACAAGTAGGTTCAACAAATCTTTTAAGAGTAACAATAAAACACAAGTTACTGATACTCAACTTTTAATAATTAACATACTATGAATACCATATCACACATTAGAAATAAGCACATAATCATTAAACTTAACAAGAATATTAGTTTCTCTATCAGACCTTCTTATTTCAGGTTTCTGCACATCATCATGTCTTTGAGTTGGACTAGAATGAATATTTTGAACATTTCCCTCATACCAGTCTTAGGTATGCTCATCAATGTGGGTTGCAAAATGCCCTCCACTCTGACTGTATCCTTGAGGAGATACATGTCGGTCAGTCTCAGAATGAAGCAAACTACCCTCCTCACTTGATGCATCTTTCCCATCATCATACGGACTTAAGATCTAATCATTGTTAAAAAAAACTGCAAGTGATCAGCTTCACTTGTTCTCTCAACATCAGCTGACTTAAAAGTTTACTTAAAAAGAAACACGTTTTCATAAAATTTTACATCCCTAGAAAAGAAAATATTTCTACTATCTATACTCAATAACTTGTAAGCCTCTTTTGTAGAAGAATACCCAATAAGAACACACTTTTTAGATCTATACGAAAGTTTATCATGATTATTTAAAATCGTTGAAAAACAGAATCAACCAAAAGATCTTAAATGGAAAAGGTTAAGGTTTTTATAATTGACCAACTTAAAGGAGACTTGCCATTTAAGACAAATGATTGCAGCCTATCAATCAGATAAACAACATTAAGAACACAGTTAGACCAAAATCTAAGAGGAACCCCCCTGAAATATAAGACTCCTTGCTGCATTAAACAGGTGCTTATGTTTTCTCTCAGCAAGCCCATTTTGTTGAGGTGTATGGGCACAAGAAGTTTGATGAATAATTACTAACTCATTAAACTTAGTACTCATTCTTTTATTCGCAAACTCAGTTCCATTATCAGACTTGATAGTTTTAATCTTAACTTGATATTGATTATGAATCATATTAATGTAAGACAAAAACATTTCAAAACTTCATCTATGGTTTTCAAAAAATATACACATACAGATCTGAAATAGTCATCACCGATGGTAAAAAAAATACCTAAACCCTTCTCTACTGTGAACCGTGTAAGGACCCCATAAGTCCAGATGAACAAGTTCACCAAGAAATTTGGACTTATGCTCCGACAAAGGAAACGACTCCATAGTCTGTTTTTCCATTTGACAAACTTCATAGACAAAAACATTAAGTATTTTCAGTAGAGGTGAGCATCAGGACGAAACCGACCCGTCCCGACCCGATCTCGACTCATCCCGAGACTGACATCGTGGAACCCAAACCGAATCTCGACCCGATTTAATGCCGAGTTCTGAACCGAACCGAGTTAAGCTCGAGTTAATCCCAGTTTGTGTGGTTTTCTTTATGCGATCCCGATTTAATCCCGAGTCCCGAACCAAACCGAGTCCCGACATCGTAGAAAACCCATCCCGAGTCCCGACCCGAGTAAGGTCGGTTTGTGTCAGTTTGTGATGGTTTTCGGTCATCGATCAGTTTTGCTCACCGCTAATTCTCAGTCATATTTAAATCATGTTTAAGCACACATAAAACTTGATCAGCAGGATGACAAAGTCTATAATGCCAAACCATTTTAGAAGCATGAAAATCTAAAACCATATTAGACATACCTATATTGCTATTCTTATTAATATCAAACACATATAGACCACCAGATTCACTACCAGTCCCCAAGACAGTCTCCCTTTTCTGGTCCTGAATATAACATTAATTCTCATCAATACCAACAAACAGTTTACTATCCCTAATGAACTTATTAATAGAAAGTAAACTCACACAATAACCAGGGACAACCTAAACATCATAAAACATCATATTATTAGTCAATTTCAGATTTCCAATATGACTAATAGTAGCCAAATTTCCATTAGGATGACCACCAGCAATTTTAAGATCATAAATATCAAGAACATTAACCATTCCAACAGTAGAAACAATTAAGTGTTGATTAGAACCAAAATCAATAATCCATCCCATAGTAATGGTGTGAACACTAAGACTAGAATTCGCAAAGAAATACTTAGAAAAATGAACATTAAACCACACGGAAAAAGATCTCCATAGACCCCTAGTTTAGCATAGACTCAACCGGTCAATTACAACCATCCATTTTTATCATGTAACAAAAAACTCATTTTTTAAAAATTAAATATCTCACAAACCGTTCATCGTTACATAAAACAAAACATATCATCGCGACGAGAATTAAATCATCTATCTATCGAGGGGCGCATGTATATACTTTCGACGAACTTTTTTTCGACTTTTTTTTAGTCACGTCTGGAGAGAATCATATATTATTCGTCACGAAACATATATGATTCTTAGAAAATCATATATGATTCATATCACGAATCATATATGATTCATATCACGAATCATATAAGATTTTCTGAAAATCATATATGATTCGTGACGAATCATATATGATTCTCTCCAGACGTGACTTTAGAAAAAAAAGTCGAAAAAAGTTCGTCGAAAGTATATACATGTGCCTCTCGATAGATAGATGATTTAATTCTCGTCACAATTGTGTATTTTTTTTCGTTTGACGATTTACCATTTGTGAGATATTTAATTTTTAAAAAAATGGTAGGAAGTGGGTTTTTTAAAAAATGGGTGATTATGATTGGTTGGATAAGTCTATGCTAATTTAAGTGTCTATATAGATCTTAACTCTAAACCACACATTACAGTTTAGCAAAGAAGCCCTACCTGCCATATTGGTATGTATGCTTTCAAACGGTTTGTCAGTGATCATATTAAGCAATTTTTGCATCTGTTCAGGAGTAAAACCAGAAGACATACTAGAAGACGACTGCTTATCATTAGATTTAACATCCAAATTTAACTATAAGTTTGCTTATTAATGACATTGTTCCTCTTAAACCCGAGAGGAAACCTGACAATTTCATAACATCTGTCACCCAATGTGACCTACTTCCCCACAATTTTTACAGTTCAAATTTAGATTAGGCCCTCTATTTACAAAATTACCATTACTATTAGCATTAGATCCTCTAGTAAAGTTATTTCCAGTATTATAAGGTTTCTTATTATTATTATTGTTATTATTATTATTATTATTATTATTATTTTATTTTTTTTATTAAAACCAACACTTTTATTAACAACAAAAAAGGGATTTACAACAAATTAGATGGGAGTCGAGATACTATCTGCGCTCCCACCCCTTTAGCAATGGTAAAACCTATTCTATGGAAAATATGTACAGCAGCGCGCGCTCCATTGTCTTGAGCCTTAGAAAATCTCTGGATCCGCTTCAGCAACGCAACTGCATCTTCGTGTAACTCCCCTAAAGAAGAAAAGGATAAAGGAAGAAACCCATATCCGAGAGCTGCACACTTAGCCAAATACTTGCATCGTTTACGTTGTGCAACATCAATCACAGCTCGGCCGGGAACAAAGTCATTCAACCCCGTACGAGTCAAAGGAGAAGAACCAGTCAGATCAACGCACACATCTTTACCTCCCTCCCAAGAATAAAACAAAATATATGCCGGACGTAAGACACTATCAGGTCCACCATCTAATCCAATATTAACATCCTTTCCGACAGATATCCCTGAACGGTAACATATATCAGCAAGAGTATCACGAACCAAATTGTGACGATGCTTAATCCCAACGATGCCAGCACACGATACGACATGATCCCCAAATGTATCCCCATCAAAAACCCTTGAACAAGCTGAACAGGGCTTCGAAACAGAGAACAAGGGAATACCTAAGCGATAGCACAAAACACATCGATAAGACCTCCCATTCATAGTCTGACCTAATCCAGGGATAGGAACCGTCCTAAGCCAGTCAGACGTATGATCCTCCCTCTGAGATGCCTATAAAGCCAACTGACGAGCAGATAAAGCGAAAGTGGATTCAGCATTCTTAATAACCCGAGCAAAATATATATCTGCCATTTTCTTCATGAGTTTGGGGGCAGCGACCTCACTCGGATTACTTAGAAAATCAATCTCCATAACCGAGTTAAACACACGTAATGCATCATCAAACTGGAGTCCATAAGATCTAATATCAGTGTGTTGAAGTAACTTAGACTGTAAATCAGCTGACTGTAACCGAGAAGCAAGAAAAGCGTAATGCAATACGTCACCCGCAGAATAAACACCCAACCCTCCAAAGGAAAAGGGCAACGTAGCAAGTCTCCACTGCCAATCACCAAATCCCGGTCCAGAAGCAACAACGATACGCTCCAAAGAAGAACGGAGTGCCAAATCAAAAGAACTTTGGGCAGACTTGAAAGCACAAGGTGAACAAGTACGCATAGCAAAATATAACTTGGAAATACCGGCACAAGAACGAAGAAGCAGCAACTCACATTGGGGGTCATTAATTTTGGCCACAGCATCCATAAGCTCAATAGTCTTAACCGCACGCTTCAACACAAGCTGACTACAAAAATCAAGATCTACACTCGCAGGCCCCCCAAGTAACTTAACACCGCTCGTAGGTCGAGCAATATTATCTGGGAACACACCAATAAACTTGCTGCGAGGATCCTCGGTCGGCCAAAAAACTTCAGTCTTATCAATATTCAGATGCAGTCCATACACTGGACCATCCTCCATGATGCACTCCAAAACTTTCCCCACAACCAAAGTATCCCCAATAATAGTACCATCATCTAAATACCAGGCCTGTAGAGAAAGAGTGAAGGAGTCCCGAATCTTACATATCAATGGTTGAAGTACAAGAGTAAAGAGTAACGGACCAAGAGGGTCACCCTGCTGTACCCCCTGACATGACCTTAATACATGTTCCCCATAATACAACCTTGCCGGACTAGAATAACAAAACTCCACCCAAGACGAGATAGAGGGACAACGAAGACGAACCTCTCGCAACATAACCTCTCGATCAACCAAATTGAAAGCATTTTTAAAATCCACTAATAACATCGAAAAACCAACATCATCCCCATGCCTCTCAAGTAAACGATTCACAGCATGAAGAATAGCCTCACTACCTCTCGACACCCCAACTCCAAACTGCAAATCACCAAAGTACCCATCCAAAGAGTGACCAACCTTATAAGCGCATACCTTGGAAACAAGTCGTCTCCAAACAGTACCCACGGCTATAGGGCGAATACCACCACCAGGCTTAACCAAAGGAGTAAGAGGGGCACTGGCAATATACTCACCTAACACCCTGGGACAACGCCCATCAAGAAAAAGGTTCACCACTTGGGTGATGGAGGACAAAAGCTCATCCGAAATAGCAACCGCGGATCCACTTAAGCAATAAAAAAGGTGTTGGGCACGCAACCCATCTCGACCACAAGACGTACCTCGAGGAAAGCTCTTGATCATATCGAGAACCACAGATTGAGATACAACAAGGTGATGATGATGGTCAAGAGGAATATCCGGTAAAGATGGAGCATGAACAAAAGGGTGCTTATTTTTTAAATCCTCAAGAGTAGAAACATTATAAGGAGCAACCCCGCACGAGGAAAGAACCCTAATAGCCGCAGAATAATGCCCATCAGATATCTTCCGTTTACACTGCTTAATATTTTGCTCAACTACCCCACACTCTCCACCAACAACACCAGAAAAAGCAGGGGAAGATTCAGCCAAACACTCCCTAAGAAGCTGCAAACTACCATCTAACGTCTCCCAAGAACGAATAGCATTAGTAGTATATTCCTCTTGTCGTTGCCTCTTAATACCAGACCGACACTCAAGGTTACTTCTCGGGCGAAAGGTTCTAAGAAGGCAAAGAGGCAACATAAGCAAACTAACCCAACACGAAATATCATCAGGCTTGTTGACCACCTTATCGAGGGCTCTCTTCAAGGCACGAGCAAAACCCAATCGACATTTTGAAGGAATGGATTTAACAATATGCAACCCTTTCAAAAATAACCTATCAAGAGTAATCAAAGTAAACCCACAATGTGAATCAGATATTATTATTATTATTATTATTATTATTATTTTATGAAAACCTTTTATTTATTAAAACCTCACTTCATTAGAAATTAATAGGATTTACAAATAGTTAGTGGGAAGCCGAGATATTATTATTATTATTATTATTATTTTATTAATCTCACAAAATTAGAAGGGAGTCGAGAAACAAGCTGCGCTCCCACCCCTTTCTGGATACAAAAATCAAGTCTAGAAAATAGGAAAATACCACTCCTAACATCATTAGAATGACAAACAGATAAGCGCTTGAGGCGCGAAAGAGTAACCAAGGCTTCCTCGTCAAGCTCCCTAAAAGTAGAGAAGGCAAAATGGATGAACGAGTAACCATGCTCTGCACAAATAGAAGAATACTTCCTCCTCTTCTTCTGAACAACAGTCCGAAAAGCAACCCCGGGAACCTAAGAATCCAAACCCACACCTGCAAACGGAGAGACACCTGTAACATCCAAGCAAGTGTCTTTGTCTTGCGACCAATTATGCAACAATAAAGCCGCTGGACGAAGGTCTCGTCCATCAGTTGAAAGAAATCCTATAGGGGTCTCTTTCCACACAGAAACACTAACTTTAGAACAGATATCAAACAACATATCGCGCACATGATTATGCCGAAACTTCACCCCCACCCCACTAGAGCAGTGAACAGCATGGTCACCCCACTGGTCCATCCGATGTACGTGGCAACTCGAACAAGGATATCCATCAGGAAACAAAGGAACCACCAAATGATAACATAGGACGGCTCAAAACTGACGTGGGTTCATCCGCTGCCCCAACCCATCAATAGGAAAAGTAAAGAGATAATCTTGTGCATGAGGAGCACGCATGCAACTAAGAAGAGCTTCCTAGCGACTACTCAAACTATATCGTGACGAAAGAAGTCCATCAATGATACCAAAATATCTTATTGCCAAAGACTTCATAAACTGGGGGCAGGAGAGCTAGTGGTAACAAAGAGAGAATCAACACCACAAAATGTCGAGAAAGCGTCCAGAGTAGACAAAAAGATAGAACCCAGTGAAACAATCCCAGACCTGGTGTAAGAACCCGTACTTTCCCAGCATTATTTTATTCTTTTTATTCGTGCTTCTTGAATTTTCCAATGTATTACGTTTTCTTGTATTGTTATATGTAAATCCTGAGATTCTTAAATTTTAATAAGTTATACTTTTTAAGTATTTTTCTGTTCATTGACAACACTTTATATGGAATTATAAAATTTTTATTTTTTTTCCATATTTAAATTAAATCAATGTTTTTGATTTAAAATCACCCGCGTGCGTTTTACAACGAGTTTATTCAAAATCAATGTACAACGAGAATTCCTAGTGACCGCGATACCGACGGATGCCCAAAATTTTACACTTTATTATCAATTGTTTCGATAATTAATATTTTCGACGATTTCGTTTTAATTACGTATTATGTCGTGTCGGGAAATCATATAATCATTTTTATGATGCATTGTAACTTTTGAAAAGTATTTTTACGAAACCCGAGCCCCGTAAATATTTTCAATATTTACCAATAACCATTTTCTACCCTTTTAAACTATTAACTATTTTTAAGTCCACAAGTTTTAAAGTTGGCAACATTAGTCCGCCACTTACCTAGCACTATAAAAACTCTTTTTTCTTCTACTAACACACATACACATTCATTTATATAAACCAAATCACACCATCACCCTCCCCTCTTCTTCTTTGTCGCCACTCCCCACCATAAAACACCTTAAAACACCATCATCCATCATGATTTAACAAAAACAAAAATTAGACCCATGTTCCAAATCTTCTTGTCATTCTAATGATACAAAAATTTCATACATGCATCAAGGTTTTCATAACTTTGTGATTAATGGTTGGATTATGTTTAAATCATCTTGCATGTGTTATTTTTTATAAGATCATCACTTTTGGATCATAAAAAGTTATATTTTTGATCTTGGGTTTTTGTTAGATTTTTTATACAAGTGTTTTTAGGAGTGTTTGGTTGATGGGTATGAAGGTATAGTGATTCTATAGGTATAGGAATGAGTGATTTTTGTTGGAAAATTTATTTGTCATGATTTCAAAAAGGGTATTTTGGGACAGCAACTTAAAACAGATTGCTTCGTGGGTTTAAGTTCTGAGATAGGCTAAGATTATTTGATATTGTTGTAGAGTTTTCCGAGACGCTCGTTTTGGTATAAGATAGAGCTTATAACTCATTACGAGTCAAAAGTTATGCTAGTTTTAGTATTCGTGTACCGGGAGACGCAAGTCGGCACAATCCGAAATTTGTGGCTGATCTTGGGTCGACTCTCGTGGACTTTAGGCTTGGTTAGATAAATGTAACTACTGGTTTTCAAAGTTTACAAACTTAGTTTGATGAGTCTAGTATTGGTTTCAAAAGACGGATTGTCGAGTTAGTACTTTTAAAGTGGTCCACACGGTTTTATAAAACAAGTATACAAATCTGTCCCAAATTTGGAGTCGAGTATAGTGTCGAGCTGATGGGTTTTAAAGTGTGAACTTTGGCTCAAATTTTGGTGAGGTCTTATACAGGTTATAAGTGACCTTGACACTAATTTTTATCTAAAACGGACAAGTCTAGATAGGGTAGATCGGTGTGTACATTCGAGGTGTACTTGCTGATTTTAATTTTGGACACTTAGTTCCATGCTTGTGTTGCGTGAGTTTGAGTATTCGCCATCGGACATGGTGACTTAATCAAGTGCTTAGTCATTATATAATTGACTTAGCTACTGGTCCAAATAAGGGTAAAGAATAGTTTGACCTGCGTTGACTTGGCGTCTTATGACGGGTCAATTTCAAGTGTACAAGTGTTTTAACATGTAGTGTTCGAATAAATGGTTAGTATGAATTCATTTGGTTCGTATCAATGGTTTTGAAACATGAATACTTTGAAAACATTTGAGTCATATTATATTTGGTACATATCGATATTTGAGTTCGAGTCTTAACACGCGCCTTATTTTAATAGGTTGCGGTTTTCGTGTTTCCCCGGGCATCCATATCGTCGGTGATCGTCTCACTGCCATTGTTTCTACTTAGTTGCTGAGTACCGTGATTGACTTACCTCGTGGCTAAGGTGAGTTCATAGCCCCTTTTTACTTATACATGTTTTCTAAAGACGGGGTGAGATTTTACATAGCGGAACACAACCATTTAAAAACTGTATGCTATCTAGAACTTGTATGCTATCCAGAACATGTATGATTTTCAGGTTTTCAATATTATTATCGCTTTTAGGCTAGCCTTGAGTTTCATCTCTCCGATCATGAACCGTTAATTGTTCGGTGTGCATTGCGCGAAGCGCGAATGTTGTGGGTGGATCCATCAGGATTGACTATTCCCGTCCCAATGATGCGGTTGTTTAACCATGACGCATTACATTTGTTTATACCTGAGTATTTAGGCTGAATACTTACGTAGTTAAGCTTCTGTTCATGAACTAAATAGCAGTAATAACCGTTTAGGATTCTGGTTAATGTACATAGCCATTTTCCCAATTACTTGTTTTACAAATGAATGCTTGTGTTCCACACCTAACCTGCTAATCCTTTGAATATCACTCAACTTTATGTTGACGATTTTACATGTTTAATCTCAGGTATTATTACTTAGCTTGCTTGGATGGGAGCCCGCAGGATATTATCGCAGCTTGGAGGTTTCTTTGATGCTTTTAAAAGACTGTTTTTAGAAAAAAAAAACTGTCAGAAGCTTAGTCTATCTTTTTAGCAACCATATGTTATAAATCATGATGAAATAATAGATTTTTGCTTATAAAACTCTCGGACTTTGTTTAATACTCTGATAATTTATGATGTAATATATATGTTTTTATTACGTCATCTATGTGTCAACTGTAATTCATTGTTTCTTGTACTATGACGTGTTACCCCCTCGTTGCCTAGTTGTTCCATGTCAGATTTTGGGGTCTCACAGATTGGTATCAGAGCGGTGGTTATAGGGAACTGAGTCGTTTTTCAAAACTTAGTCTATAACCGAAAGTTTAAATATTTTATTGTTTCTAAGTGTCAAACACAGAGTCTGCCATTGTTGTTCGATATCTGCGCGGGTAACTCTCTAATCCTTATTATTTACTTTTAATTATCATTGTAGTATTTCTTCTCCTGATTTCATGTTGAAATATTACATCACCTTAATGACGATAATTACTGTGTTTTCTCAAAGCCTAGTGCTTCATAAATTATCATTGAATGTTACCGTGATTTCAACAACTCTTAACGTATTTCTTGAATTTTAGTTCTTGTGAATTGATCATGTTACAATGATTTCATATTGTTATGACGTTACATACTTGCATTTGGAGCGCGTATACTGCCGACTTTTCATACTCACTTTTCTGGGTATTATTGCTATCTTGTTTATGCGTGATACGGCCGACCTCATATACTCGTTCGATTTGAATCGGCTATTTTTCTCGATTCACTGTTACATGTTGTGCATACTCTCGAGATACCATTGTTCGGGATTAAGAAGTGTTGTTTTCGATGAAACTCCTGATTTTCTTTTTACTACCATATGTGTTTCTTTCATTATTTAATTCTTTTAAGATATCTATTTAGATATCCATTTTGCTTGTCGACCATTTGTGATTGAATGTCTTGGAAAATAGTCTATAGACCATTTTGTAGCTCAATGTGTCTCCGAAAAAGACTAAAAGACATCGTGTGAGTCACACATCTCGAAGAATTCGTTGAATCAGTATTGAATAATATCGTGGGTTTTCGTAATCTTGATTGACCTTTACGTCACCGTTTTACACGACAATTGTACATGAACTACATTTTATTTCATTGACCAAACTACGTTTCGACTACGAATTACAACGTCCGTGTGTACCGTGAAAACATCATCGTCATCTTGTAATTCATCCTCTATTATGTGGTGATTGTTTGGAATATAATTCTACTTCTACAAACTTGTACCCCCTTTCATTTAACCTCCTCGCTCTAGGAGTGCGAATTGTTAATGTCCCGCTTATTTCTTGATATGTCTTGTGATTTTGGAAAATCACGCCGCCAAGAGACCTTCCTGCATTGCATCTTGAAATCGAATGCGTCGTTTTTGATCTCTCAGATTATCGTTGGCAGTCTTGAACCATTTCTATACTATGTTTTTCTTTACATGATTAATTTTATAATCTATTCTCTTTCGCCTTTAAGGAATCCACTAGTTTTGTGTGTACATTAATTTTGAATTATCATGAAATTTAGATTTAATTTCAAGCTGTGTCGAAAAATATACTTTGTACAGAAACTTTACAGAAAATTTAACAGTGTCAAGAAAATATTTTTATGACTTAGATATAAAAATATATATCGCTACCTGTTGAGATGTTTGTATAAGACATAATATTTTTGTAAACTTTAAAATCGAGCAAGTTACGCTCATTTGAGATTGTAAAATCTAAGAAGTCATTTTCTGAATAATTCTAAAATATCATTTTATTGACAGATTTAATGCAAGGGCATTTTTTCGTTCATTTTTAATCCGTTTCAAGTCTCGAGTAAAACTAAAAAGTTGTTCAAAACATCGTTTTACACCAAATTACTCTAGACTTCGAGTCTTAAAATGTCATTTAGTGAATCAATTGGTCTAGTCAAACCCAAAAGTCAAAGTTGACTAAAAATGGACAAAACTGATAAAATTTAAAAATATGGATTGAAGCGTTTTTGAGTTCGTTTGAGCTCGTAAAATTTTAACTAATGATATTTTGCAAACTAAAAACAATGATTGCTTTTGAAAAAGTATAAAATAGTAACTTTGAGTTCGGTCATACATATACATAGATCTTGAACTTTTGAAATTCGGTAACTTCCTAATATAGGAACTTTTTGGAGTGATTGTACTATTTGTTAACTGATACCCTACTTTCTTAAAAGTATATTATTGTCAAATTAATCACGATGTGCACACATACGGATTCCTTTATCCTTTCTTTTATATATGACTTATTTGTCATACTACATTGTCTTTCTTTGCTTCTATCGTACCACTGATTTGGACCGAGGTTGAAGTTCTTATTTTCATCGTTCGTTATCATCTTGACATGTGTCTCCCGATGATTCCTGCTAAACCTCTTGAAACCTTAGCACCTTGTAACCATTTCATTGACTGTCTTGAACTACCCTTTATTACCCTCGTGTAACCCACTCGCTATTTTATAAGTTACCATATAAACTCAAACAGATATTGTTTGCAAACCAATTTACAAAATATTTTACTTGGGCTTTACTAGGTACTTGAACGTTACTCTATAAAATTAAATGACATTAATTTTACGATGAATTTTCATAAATTATTTTGATTCCTGTTTTACAAATGGCATTATATGGAATTTTCATAAATTATTTTGATTCCTGTTTTACAGATGGCATTATATGCATATTTTAAATAATATGACGTGTAATACTGGTTTGACGAAGCTGAGCATCGCATTGCTAGTCCTAAATTATGCATGGCCTGATCACCTATGCTTAATTTAGAAGGAGCCATGCAAGGCCGAATAGTAGTCACCTTAAATATTTAACCAAGAATCAACTTTTTAACTATGTTCCTTAAAAAGTTTGATAAAATAAAGTTTTGAAAACTTTTGCACCTTATGCGAGTAGCAACAATTCACGACATACACATATGAATCCTTATCTTTTCTTGAACAAAGTACATGCCTCAAACATATATTTCCATACTCGACGATCATTGCCTTACTTGTTACCTCATCATCCTCATGATACAATTTTTGTTACCATTTGCCTAAATTCTTATCATTGATACCAGACTTGAAAGTTTCAACGTTGTTATGCTTCTATGATCGACCATCTCTATCTATTTTGGTAGACCTTCGAAACGTCTCTGGATGCGATTAGTGATTTATGACTGGACGTGAACGATGATTACGTGTATTTGCCATGATGTGTGTTAGATATTATCGTCTTGAAATTCATTCGTGTGAATCATGTGTTGATTTCGCCTTTCATTGCTAATGTTTCCATTTTACTGAATTTACTCTGAAGTGACTTCTTAAGAATTTTCTTTGATTCGAAATTTCGTTGTGTGGATTTTCTCCTTCGATCGTGTATTGACCCCCGAGAACTTAATAAGTCGTTGTGGTGATGTCAACCACACTCGTGAATTAATCATTGCTATAATCCTTTGTTTCTCATTATTTTTATTATTATCGACGCGTCTATTCTATCGTGTTTGTTAAGAATTGATACGACTTTCGTCTTATTACCTTGTGTTATTGCTCCAAACAAATTGTTGACCCTTATAGGATTCATATTCGTTGTTGTCTTGTCACCTTTTGAAAAACCAGAAAATGTTACGTGTTTATCCTTTGATACTTTAAACACTTTCTTGAATTTCTAAAAATTATTATTAATTTTTAAGAACGTTTTATACATTTTATCAAATGTTTAAATTATCAAAATAACTGTTTCAAGTTAAGTACCGGATCTATATATCCTCTTTGGTAAATTTATAACTAGTATTTAAAAAGGTATCAAGTTGTATCTTTTAAAGTACTTGATTATATCGTACTTTATTGTCAACCTAATGAAATTATTAAATTAAATTATAATTCCAAATAATGTTTCTAAATAACTTGGAAAATCTGAATTTTCTCTAATGATAACGATAAACCTGAGTTTTAACGATAATTTCATGTAATCACCCAAAAGTTCTTAAGCCAATCAGGATAACTATTTTGAACTGTTCTACTTTTGTTTTGAAAATCCTGATCAAGAAAAAGATATAGCAACAGCTTACTCCCTAAAGATAGATAGTTTGATTTTAAATCACTACACCTTGTAAAATTTTCTTTTAATCAAGAAAATATTTAAACTGAGTTTTAAAGTAATCCCAAAATACTAGACAACTGATTGTGACAGCTTGTATTTTAAATGATCATATGTTATTCATATTTCCCTTCTGTTTCGCTTGTGACTAGATTCTTACATTTTAAAATTGTCACGTTTTACAAGTTGCGCGATTTGCAAATCCTTATTGATTATCAATCCTGATTCGTTTTAACGCACTTTGTCCGTTTAAGCGATTCTTGTGTTCATTCTATCTTTTAAATATTTCTCCGTACTGAAAGGACATTAGTCTAATCCGAGTTTGATCATTTATTCGAAAAGGAACTAAGAAGCTGAAGCGTAGTCAATTCCAATCGTGAACGTACGTTGTGGTGCAGAAATTACCTGGAAAGCAATGAAATTGTTCTACACTTTGTACCTCCTATTGTTTGCATCTTCTACTGTTTTCAGGAGAACTCTAGGGACCAAGTTCCTTTAGGGGGGAAAACTGTAAGAACCCGTACTTTCCCATCATTATTTTATTCTTTTTATTCGTGCTTCTTGAATTTTCCAATGTATTACGTTTTCTTGTATTGTTATATGTAAATCCTGAGATTCTTAAATTTTAATAAATTATATTTTTTAAGTATTTTTCTGTTCATTGACAATACTTTATATGGAATTATAAAAAATTTATTTTGTTTTTCCAAATTTAAATTAAATCAATGTTTTTGATTTAAAATCACCCGCGTGCATTTTACAACGAGTTTATTCAAAATCAATGTACAAAGAGAATTCCTAGTGATCGCGATACCGACGGATGCCCAAATATTTATACTTTATTATCGATTGTTTCGATAATTAATATTTTCGACGATTTCGTTTTAATTACGTATTAAGTCATATCGGGAAATCATATAATCATTTTTATAATGCATTGTAACTTTTGAAAAGTATTTTTACGAAACCCGAGCCCCGTAAATATTTTCAATATTTACCAATAATTATTTTCTACCCTTTTAAACTATTAACGGTTTTTAAGTCCACAAGTTTTAAACTTGGCAACATTAGTCCCCCACTTACCTAGCACTATTAAAACTCTTTTTTCTCCCACTAACACACATACACATTCATTTATATAAAACAAATCACACCATCACCCTCCCTTCTTCTTCTTTGCCGCCACTCCCTACCACAAAACACCATAAAACACCATCATCCACCATGATTTAACAAAAAAAAAATTAGACCCATGTTCCAAATCTTCTTGTCATTCTAATGATACAAAAATTTCATACATGCATCAAGGTTTTCATAACTTTGTGATTTATGATTGGATTATATTTAAATCATCTTGCATGTGTTATTTTTGGTAAGATCATCACTTTTTGATCATAAAAAGTTGTATTTTTGATCTTGGGTTCTTGTTAGATTTTTCATAAAAGTGTTTTTATGAGTGTTTGGTTGATGGGTATGATGGTACAGTGATTCTATAGGTATAGGAATGAGTGATTTTTGTTGGAAAATTTATTTGTCATGATTTCAAAAAGGGTATTTTGGGACAGCAACTTAAAACAGATTGCTTCGTGGGTTTAAGTTCTGAGATAGGCAGTTTCTACAATGCCTCCACCAGTTACTACAGTGCCTCCACCAGTCTTAACTCTACCTCCACTGGTTATTACAGAGACTCCACCTGCGTCAGTTCAACTCCCGTTAACTCTACCAAGTCGACCTCTCTCCACTTCATTGTCTAGCACTGCCATGACCATTGCTCCTACACAACAAACCACATACTTTAAAAACATTTGAGTCATATTATATTTGGTACATATCGATATTTGAGTTCGAGTCTTAACGCGCGCCTTATTTTGATAGGTTGCGGTTTTGGTGTTTCCCTGGGCACCCATATCATCAGTGATCGTCTCACTGCCATTGTTTCTACTCAGTTGCTGAGTACCGTGATTGAATTACCTCGTGGCTAAGGTGAGTTCATAGCCCCTTTTTACTTATACATGGTTTCTAAACACGGGGTGAGATTTTACATGGTGCAACACAACCATTTAAAAACTGTATGCTATCTAGAACTTGTATGCTATCCAGAACATGTATGATTTTCAGGTTTTCAATATTATTATCGCTTTTAGGCTAGCCTTGAGTTTCATCTCTCCGATCATGAACCGTTAATTGTCTGGTGTGCATTGCGCGAAGCGCGAATGTTGTGGGTGGATCCATCGGGATTGACTATCCCCGTCCCAATGATGCGGTTGTTTAACCATGACGCGTTACATTTGTTTATACCTGAGTATTTAGGCTAAATACTTACGTAGTTAAGCTTCGGTTCATGAACTAAATAGCAATAATAACCGTTTAGGATTATAGTTAATGTACATAGCCATTTTCCCAATTACTTGTTTTACAAACGAATGCTTGTGTTCCACACCTTTACTGCTAAACCTATGAATATCACTCAACTTTATGTTGACGATTTTACATGTTTAATCTCAGGTATTATTACTTTACTTTGCTTTGCTTGGATGGGAGCCCCGCAGGATATTATTGTAGCTTGGAGATTTCTGTGATGCTTTTAAAAGACTGTTTTTTGAAAAAAAAAACTGTTAGAAGCTTATTCTATCTTTTTAGCAACCATATGTTATAATCATGATGAAATAATAGATTTCCGCTTATAAAAACTCTCGGACCTATGTTTAAAACTCTAATAATTTATGATGTAATATATATGTTTTTATTACGCCAGCTATGTGTCAACTGTAATTCATTGTTTCTTGTACTATGACGTGTTACACCCTCGTTGCCTAGTTGTTCCATGTCAGATTCTGGGGGTCTCACACCTGGCCAAAATACGATCCTGTAAAGAACTAGACTGCAAACGAAAGGCTATGAGAGCAAAACACCCGACATCCTCAGCACACAAGACCCCAAGACCACCAAGTCTAATGGGCAGAATGGCAATCCGCCACTACCAGTCTCCAAAACCGAGGCCTGAACCAGTAACAAGGCTTGATCAAACTGAACCCGAGCACCACTAAGAACCCTAAGAGGGCACGTCCTCAAAGCAAAAACTAACTTCGCAACCCCCACACAATTGCGAAGAAGAAGAAACTTACTCTGCAGGTTATCAAGCATGCAGATAGCGTTCAGCAGGGAAATGGACTTGGAAACTCGACACACGACAAAATCACAGGAAAACGCATAGTCCTTACTAACAAAACCCCAAGAAGCCTAACACCACGCATCGGGCGAGATAACGAAGTAGGGAAAAGGCCATCCATCAGACCACGGGGATCCTCCGTCGGCCAGAAAAGCTCAGTCTTATCAATTCAAATGCAGCCCATGACCTGGTCCATCAGCTCGAATGATATCTAATGTCTTGGCCACCATAAGAGTATCACCAATAATAGAACCGTCATCAAGATACCATGCCTGAAGGGAGAGTTCACATGCTTGATGAATAATATGAATAAGCGGATGCAAAGCCAAGGAAAATAATAAAGGACCCAAAGGATCCCCCTGCTGAACCCCCTGAGAAGACCAAATAACCGAATCACCATAATAAAGCCGTGTAGGCCGAGAAGAACAAAACTCCACCCAGGGAGAGATAGTCGGGCACCTCAACCGAGTCTCCTAAAGAATGGTACGCCTATCAACCAGATTAAAGGCATTCTTAAAATCCACCAAAAGCATAGAAAGGCCAACCTCATCCCCTCTAGCCTCCACAAACCTACTAACAGAATGAAGAGCAGCCCCACACCCACCAAGCATACCTACACCAAACTGAAAGTCATGTAAATAAGAAGACATCGAGTCACCAACATAAGAAGAGGAAACCTTAGAGACAAGCCTCCTCCATACAGTGCCAATGGCAATAGGCCAAATACCACCACCAGGCTTAACAAGCGGAGTCAAAGGAGCACTAGCAATGAACTCCCCAAGCTGCCCCATACATTTACCCGAAAGAAAAAGATTGACAACCCCAGTGATAGAAACTAGCAGGTCATCCGCTACAGCTGAAGTAGCTCCCCCAAAATATCCAACAAATGCTGGGCTCGAAGCCCGTCTCGACCACAAGAAGTACCTTTGGGAAAACTCTGAATCTTGTTCAACACCAGATCCTTGTGAACCATCAGCGCATCCACCACGAATGGCGAAGAAGGCACAACCGGAGGAGGCGGAAAAGGATGCTTGGACTCCAACTCATCCCGAGTGTCAGGAGAATCAGGAGAAACACCCGAATAAGTGAGGACCTTAATAGCAGCAGAAAAATGACCATCACCCAACTTCCTCTTGCACTGGGAAATATTAGCCTCCTAGAATCTTTAGGAATCAAAACCCACGCCATGAAGAGGAAGTATCAGCTAAACAGTCCCTAATTAAACCAAGCCTCTCCCCCGGATCCCTCCAACGAGCAATGGCACCAGAAATACTAACAAACTGACACTGTTCCCTTTCACCGAACTGTCGCTGAGCTCTACTAGATAGCATAAAAACAACCAAGGTACAACACGACAAGATAAGAAGCTCAACCCACGCAGCCAAATCACCCAGGCAAGATAAGACCCTATCAAGAGCAATGAGAAAGATTCTGGCAAAACCAAGTTGTAACTTAGGCGGAATACACTTATCCGTACGCAAACGCATAAAAAACGATCCAGAAGGTCAACATCTAAACGAAGAGAGCCCACCCCACCGTCTACCACCCGAGACGACTCAAACGAACTCAAATCACCACTCACCGTACCTGAAGTAACACCCAAACATGAACGGTCCACAATAAAAGGTACAAGAATACCTAAGATATCGACATGCTCAAAGGCCGACGCATAAACCATACCACCATCATCATGCTTACAGTTCTTAGAGAACGTGTGAGTATAAAAATAATTATCGCATAACCAAATACCCGCCTAAAACAATTTGGGCTCCTACTCCTCTAGAAATAGAAAACCCGACCATATTAAACATATAACAAGCACCACGTGATCCAGTATCCTGAGTCATAGAGTATAATAGTAATAATAATAATAATAATAATAATAATAATAATTGTTATTATTAAAACCAGCTTTAACAGCAATAGAAAAAGCATTCAGCTTAGAATCAACACTACCAGAGTGCTCAGGAATCCCTCTATAGGATTCCTCTCTAGACACAGTGGCATATGCATCTCTGAACATAGGGAGAGGATTCCTAGTCAAAAGTGCACTCCTAACAGGCTTATAATAGTCATCCAAACCTATTAGGAATTGCATCAACTTCATAAATTGTTGATGCAAAACCAACTCAGTACTAGCAGCACAAGTACAAGGAATAACACAAGAACATTTAGGCAACTTAGTCAAAGCATAAAATTCTCTCCAAAGAGAGTTCAGTCTATGATAATAATCGGCAACAAAAGTACCACCTTGATTCACATTATTAATTTTTTTGAAGCAGATTAAAAATCAAAGAACCATCAACCTTATCATAAGTGCTATTCAGTTCATTCAAGACAGATGCAAAATTATCATAATAGACAAGACCCATATACACATCTTGAGAGACATAATTCATAATCCAAGTAAGCACAATAGAATTACATCTATCCCATTGCGCAGAAAACGCATCACTAGTAATATAAGACTCTTTCAAACAAGAACCATCAACCAAACTAAACTTATTCCTAACATGTAAAGCAAGTTTTATAACACTTGACCAGATTCTATAATTCTCAGTACCAATTAGCTTAAAAGGAATAAGAGTAGTAGTAGTATTATCATTAGTTTGCACATGGAAAGGATGACCACCATCCAAACAATTAATAGAAATTAGAGGAACAGGAGGATTACTACCACCAGCACACATGATGACAAACAAACAAAAACAGATACACACACAACAAATCTACACAAGAACTAATTAAGACAGAACCACTAAACAAACAAATAAGCATAAATACGAGAACAATAATCAAGACTCAAGGAACACTCAAGAAATAGACAATTACAATCCCTGGCTTATCACCTATCAGTGGGAAGAGCAGGTATTCACACTTCTCAAGAGAAGAGGATCAAGATGTTACCCACTGAGTTTGCAGTGCAATCACTAGAGAAAACAATCAAGGAAACAAGAACAAACTTACAAAGCTTACAAAATACAGCGGAACAGGTCACCCGTGCTCTTGATTCAAGTCAAGAAACACACGAAACCAAGTAATTGAGCCCAGAAACACAGAACAACAAATCCCCAAAAATTGAAATCAGGGTTTCAGAAACCCTAACTCAAAAATCATCAGATCTTTTGATAATCAACAATTCCTAACATGGTTGTTAAGAATCACCAATCAAATCACCAGAAAATACCAATAAATAAAAACCCCCATATCTTGTCAAACCCTAGATCAAGAATCAATATCAAGAGCCACGATTCATAGAACCTAGATCTGATACAATGTAATCAAGATCAAGAACAATGGAATTGCACACAATTAACCTCCCCAAGTGCAATATAATCCAAGGATCAATACAATACAACTAGTCCTCAAACTAGTGCTAGTGATACATACAAAAACTGTCCCAACTAGGTTGATCCCACTCTGAAACTCTCAATAAGATCAATAACAGTTGATCAAGACAATACAAGTTATCAAGATGAATAACTTGATAACACAACAAGAATAGAATAAATAAGAATTACAATGTGTGTGTGTAAAGATAAAAAAATGGTTGAGAATGATAATGAAACCCTAAGCATAAGCTTAGGTTATATACTGAGCTTATGTTTAGGTTCAGCCCTTAGAGTTTCTATAGTAGAAACTTTAGTCCCTCCTTCCTTAGCTTTCCCTTTATTCTTCTTTAGTCCCTTACATTTGATTTGACTATCACTATTAGTCCTTGTACTTTCAGCAGAGACCGTTCCGTATGTTATGAGGTGTTGCACACACAAGAATATAGGTTATTTGTAGATAGTAGTGACCAAATAATATTTCCTTTTGTCTGCAAAACCTAGAACCTCTTTGGAGATTAAGGGCTTCTCAAAGGATCATGCTTTATATGAGATTATTTTTCGTGTATTGGTAGGGTCTTTTACGGTAGCCTAACAAGCTTTACGCTAGTGACCACTCTTTAAGCATCTTGTGCTCTGTGGCAAAGCTAATGCGGAAGCCTCAAGTACACCATCATACACGAAATTGATCTTAGAAACATAATGCAAACTGTATTTAAGTATAATGCTATATTAGTGGATAAATAAGCCCAAACCCAGTTTTTAAGTTTATGTCCCGTTGAGGTTTCTTACGATCTCCTCTTATGTATTGTGGTCAATAATAAAACATAACAAACGCGATTTTCTCATTCCGACATGATATCAGAGACCATCCTTATTTTATAATTTATTATTAACCATGATATATAGGAGAGATTAAGATAAAACTGTAATAGATCATAAACCACAAACCAAGCTTTAGATCCATTATAGCTTATCTATGGACTTAGTTTTAGGCTTCCGGGTAGCTGGAGAGTTCCTTGAGATCAACATTAGGGGTGTAAACGAGTCGAGATAGCTCGTGAGTAACTCAAAATCAAATCGTAAACTACTCGAAATCGACTCGGTTTAAACGAGTCGAGCTCGAGTTCGAGCTACTCGAGCATATATTCGAGTCGAGTTCAAGCTCCAATATACTCGGCTCGAGAAGCTCGCGAGCCTTATCGAGCTTTAATTAAATTATTTTTTACCTTTTTATATTGATAAATCGAGTCGAGTCGAGCTTGATGTGTCGAGTATTTATCGAGTTCGAGCATGACATTAGAAAATAATCGAGCTCGAGCTCAAAATATAAAGCTCGATCGAGCTCGAGCTGAGTTTTGAGCTCGAGTTTTTGTATTCGAGTCGAGCTCGAGCTTGACAGTACTCGGCTCGGCTCGACTCGACTCGTTTACATGTGTAAAGCATGGAAAAAAAAACCTGATTTTGTGATGGATCATGGATACATGGAATTTGTAGGCCCATATAGCAAGGTTTTTAAGATCGAGATCTTACCTAGGATCGTTTTTGTCTTTGCAAGATCGAGATCGTAAAGTAGGATCGGGATCGTGAGATCCTACTATAATGTACTTTTCTTAGTAGTCTTTGCAATATTTTACAAATTTACAAATTAATATACATCGTAAACATAAAAATATACGAATTTTTCATAAAATGTGGTCCTAAATTATGATTACGAAATGTATAAGAAGATTTACATATTTTTTTTAGATTATACAAAATAGAACTTATAAATTTGTAGTTTTTTAGTTTTTCGCTCGAGAAAAAGTAAGATCGGATCGTAGTAGATCCTAAGATCCTATGATCAATCCTAAGATCCTATGATCAAGATCGGGATCCTATAAGATCTTAAGCTTGCAAAGATCCTACGTAAGATTCGGATCGTTTTTACTTTGCAGTATCGGTAAATCGTAAGATCCTAAGATCAAAATCAGGATCTTGACAACCTTGTGTTGAAATGTTTGGTTTCCCTTATTGACAAGTTTATAACCTTGAAGGGTGGTTTGGTATCTTTATTTTGACTAATATATCCGTTGCTGTCCTCTTATGCCTTGTTTGTGTTTTTTTGTTATTGTGCAGGGGTTATTTCTGCCAACTTGTGGATACCTTTGAAGACTGGTCAAGACTTGTTTAAGTGGCTGAGAAGTCTTTGAGAAGACTCGAGAAACACACACACACTTTATTCACTTTCTCTCCCAACAAATCCAAATACTTTGTTTTCTCCATCAAACGTTTGATTGTTCAAACGTTTGATTTATATTTCCTTTTGTTGTATTAAACTTTGTATTCTTGGGTTGCATTCGTTTGAGGACAACCTTTTCTGTTTGTAAGTAGATAGCACCCATTTGGGGACTATCTTTGGATTCTTTGATTAATAGCATAAGGGGTGGTTGGTTGAGTGCTTCATTCTGGTGTCTGATAACTTTTTACATGGTATCAGAGCGAAGGTTGCTCTAGATCTAGTTGGATCTTGCTTCCTTGCTCTTGTTTTGATGTTTCTTGACGTTCTTGGTGGTGGATATTGTTGGCCGTCATCAGATCTGACTGTTTCTGAAAAATCAAAATTAGGGTTTCTCAAACCCTAACTTTTATTTTTTGGGGGGTTTTGATTCTGGTGACTTCTATTGATCATTAGTGACTTGGAATTAAGGTTTGCTGTTATCAGATCTTCCTATTTCAAAAAATTCAAAATTAGGGTTTCTCAAACCCTAATTTTATGTTTTGGGGGTTTTGATTCTGGTGGTTTCTATTGATATCTGGTGGCTTGATTGAGGGTTGTAAAACCTTAATCGTTGTTTGGGGCTTCTTGTTGGTGGTTCTATATTGCTGGCTTCTGTGTCTCTTGACTAAGTGAATCAAGAGCACAAAGTTTTTTGCTTCCTGGTATTGCGCTGTAAGTGATTCGTTTTTTTAATTTTTCATTGACCTTACTTGGTGGGTGCAAACAGGTTGGTTAACACCTTGACCCTCCAACCTAGATTGGTGTGGATACCTGCTCTGGCCAACCCTAATTCACCAAGTATTGTGTTGGTGTTCTTGTATTTCGAATCTGTTCTCCTTTATCTTTTTATTAATTATTTATCTTCTTGTTTGTACTATTTGGTGTTTGCCTGCTTTGTTTATTTGTTTAATATTATGTTATCATGTCTGGACCTTCCCCTGGTGGTGGTCCTAGTGGTGTTCCTCCACCTACTAGTGGTTCCACTAGCAATTCTGAATTGATCAGTTCTCTTGATGCTGGGAACCCCCTTCATTTATAGACTAATGATAGTAATATTGGTGCTTTGGTTAGTATTAAACTTACTGGTTGTGAAAATTATAGGGTTTGGGCAAATGCTATAAAAATTGCTCTTCAAGCTAGGAATAAAATGGCTTTTATTGATGGAACTTGTGTGAAATCTGATTATGCTAGTAGTATACCTATGTCTAATCAGTGGGATAGATGTAATGTCATTGTCTTGTCTTGGTTGTTAAGTAGTATTTCTGAGGACTTATATCTTAGTCAGGTCTACTCTGAAAATGCTTCTCAAGTTTGGAATGAACTTAGGGAAACTTATGATAAACTTGATGGTTCTATTCTGTTTAATCTAATTCAAAAGATTAATAATTTTAAGCAAAATGGTTTGCCTGTTTCTGAATACTATCATAAGTTGAATTCTCTTTGGAGGGAGTTTGATATTCTTACCAAATTCTCTCCTTGTACTTGTAATGCTAGGACTGAGGCTGGTAAACATCAACAATTGATGAAGTTAATGCAGTTTTTGATGGGTTTAGATGATGTTTATCAGCCAATTAGAAGTTCTTTGTTGACTCAACCTGTTTTACCTGATGTTAAAGATGCCTTTATGATTGTGTGGAGAGAAGAATCCCATAGGGGGCTTGGTTCCAACTCTGGGGCTTCAAAACCCCAGGTTAGTGCTTTTGTTGCTAAGACTGGTGATCAATTTAAAAATCAGAATAGAAACAGTTTTAACAATAACACTAATAGAAACCAAAATCAACCTTTTTCTCCTAACAACAACAGAAATCAGTCTTCTAATAACAACAAGGGAAATATGAGGTCTTCTTATAATTCCTTCAGTTGTACTAAATGTGGTTTGAAAGGGCATACTGTTGAGAGATGTTATGAAATCATTGGTTACCCTCCTGGGTACAAGAAAAATCCTAATGTTGTTAATAATAACAACAGAATTTTTCAAAACAACAACAACAGATCATCTGGTTCTAGCAACAATGTTGATGCTTCTATTCCTAATGTGCTTTTACCTTTTTCTAATGAACAAATTGCCAAGATTATGTCTTTAATTGGGGAAAAGGAGAACTCTGTTGCTCAAACTAATATGGCAGGTATAAACTTCAGTTTCTTTAATGCAAACATTTTTTTCAATAATCATTTTCACAGATTTTTTATTGCTAATATGAATTTTAATGGGTTGAATATCAATCTGGGGTGGATCATTGATTCAGGGGCAAACCAACACATCACTAACTCCACTAAAAATATGACAAACATTTTGGACATCTCTGAACTTAAAATTACCGTTGGACATCCTAATGGTACTGTTGCTAAAATAACTCATGTTGGTAATCTTAGACTTACTAACAATGTCATTCTGTTTGATGTGCTGGTTATACCTGAATACAAAGTGAGCTTGTTATCTGTGAACAAAATGATTAAAGATAGTAAATTGCATGTTGGTTTCAATGAACATGATTGTGTGATTCAGGATTCGAAAAGGGAGATTGTCCTGGGGATTGGTAGAGAACTTGATGGCCTTTATATGTTTGATTTTGATTGTAAGATGCCTCCTATTAAAAGTAACTTGTATGTTCTTTGTTGTCATATATCTAAATCTGTGTGGCACAATAGGCTTGGTCATCCCTCAGACCATGTTCTCAAGGTTTTAAAAACTAGTTTAAATCTGACCAAACCTGAACATTTTTATCCTTGTGAAATCTGTCATTTTTCAAAACAAACAAGGGAACCGTTTCCGCTTAGTAATCATAAGTCCACCAAATTAGGTAATCTCGTTCATCTTGATTTATGAGGTCCTTACAGAGTTACCTATAGAGAAGGGTTTCGATATTTTTTAACAATTGTTGATGATTTTTCAAGAGCTGTGTGGGTTTATTTGCTTAAGTCTAAAGATGAAGTGTTTGAATACTTTTGTATTTTTTGTAACCTCATTTTTAACCAGTTTCATAAGAAAGTTAAAATTATAAGATCTGACAATGGCACCGAGTTTGTTAACAATAAGATGGGAACTTTTTTGAGGGATAAGGGTATTGTGCACCAAACTACCTGTGCTTATACTCCTCAGCAAAATGGAATTGCTGAGAGAAAGCACAAGCATCTTCTTAATGTTGCTAGGAGTCTTTTGTTTCAAGGGGGTATCCCCTTATGTTTTTGGACTGAATGCATCTTAACTGCTACTTACTTAATTAAAAGGCTTCCGTCTTCTGTTCTTGCTGGAAAATCTCCTTTTTGTATGCTATATGGTAGTGAACCTTCTCTTTCCCATTTGCGATGTTTTGGTTGCCTCTGTTTTTGTAGTGTGTTAAATGTGTCTGATAAATTCTCTCCAAAGTCTGAAAAATGTATTCTAATTGGTTACTCATCTTCAAAAAAGGCGTATAAACTTTTGAGTCTTGAAAAAAGAAACTTTATTTTTTCAAGAGACGTAAAATTCTATGAAACTATCTTTCCATGTAAAATGAAGTCTAATAAAAACAGTTTTGATAATGTTGAGTTGAATAAAGAAAATCTTTTTGGGTCTGATGAAGTTAATCATAAATTTTTTTTTGATTTTTTTGAGTCGGGGCATCATATCATTGTAAGACCCACTGATGAATGAGAGAGTACTCTTGATGATGATGGAGGTCATTCAGATGACTCCTCAAATGACACTGCAAGGGTGCAGTCAATTGAGGAGGATGTCGATACCACATCATCAACAGATGAAAACGACATCTCTGAGGGCAATTTTTTTCAACAACAAAATGTTCCTACTTTTGATACCAGCAATCAAACAGAAGATAAAGGCCAACCTTCTTTGCCTGAACCCAGAAAATCTAATAGAATATCTAAGTTACCAGAAAAGTTGAATGATTTTGTTCTTGATGGTAAAGTTAGGTATGGCCTTAATAAGTATGCTAATCATACTAAACTTGCTCTTGATTTATGTTGTTTTATTGCTAATTTGAATAAAACTGCTGAGCCTAGTTGTTTTGAGGATGCTATCAGAGATCCTAACTGGGTCCAAGCTATGAACAATGAAATGGAATCTCTCTATCTTAATCATACTTGGACCCTTACTGATTTGCCTATCCATAGGAAAGCTATCAAGTCTAAGTGGGTTTACAAAATCAAATACAAATCTGATGGGGAAGTTGAGCGTTTTAAAGCCAGGCTTGTTGCCAAAGGCTGTAGCCAAAAAAGGGGCATTGATTATGATGAAATATTCAGCCCTGTTGTTAAAATGACAACTGTTAGATGTGTTATTAATATGGCTGTTCAAAACTGTTGGGGCATATTTCAATTGGATGTTAACAATGCCTTTCTCTATGGAGACCTTACTGAGGACATCTACATGATTCCTCCACCCGGTTTCTTTGACAAAAATGAAACAAGGGTTTGTAAGCTTTCCAAGTCATTATATGGTCTTAAACAAGCTCCTAGGCAATGGAACAAGAAATTGGTAGAGACTTTGACCAATGCTGGTTTTATCCAAAGCATAAATGACCACTCTTTGTTCGTAAAGAACAAAGATGACATTTTTCTGGTTCTTTTAGTCTATGTTGATGATATTATCATCACTGGAAACAACAAAGATGAAATTGCTATCTTTAAGAGTTTCCTGAATCAGAAGTTCAAAATCAAGGACTTAGGTGAACTTAAATTCTTTCTGGGCATTGAAGTGCTTAAAGTTAATGATGGTTTATGCTTAAACCAGCGAAAGTATTGTATTGAGCTCTTATATGAGTATGGTCTTTTGGCATGTAAACCTATCTCTACTCGTATGCCTGAGAATGGTATCCTGCCTCATAAAGAATCTTTGGATGATAAATACTTGAAAAATATTACGGCATACCAAAAAATCGTGGGAAAGCTCATTTACCTATGTAACACTAGACCTGATATTGCCTATTCTGTCCACTGCTTGAGTCAGCATATGCATGCTCCTCTTCAATCTCATCTTGATGCTGCATTTAGAGTTCTTAAGTATCTTAAGAATGCTCCAGGTGCTGGTATCCTTTTCAAGAGATCTGCTAATCAAAGCATTTGCTCATATGCTGACTCTGATTGGGCAAAATGCAAAGTGACCAGAAGGTCTGTATCTGGCTATTGTGTTTATGTTTGTGGTAACTTAGTCTCTTGGAAGAGTAAAAAGCAAGCCACTTTGTCTAGATCTTCTGTTGAAGCAGAATATAGATCCATGGCCTCTACTGTTTGTGAGATAATGTGAATTGTTAAGATCCTGAAGGATCTTGGTATGACTGGTAAAATTCCTGCTTTTCTCTATTGTGATAACAGCTCTGCTATCCAGATTGCTGCTAATCCTGTTATGCATGAGAAAACCAAGCACTTTGATATCGATGTTCATCTTATTAGAGAAAAAGTTGCTTCAGGTCTTATTCGTACTGTGAAAGTGCAATCTGAGAAACAGATTGCTGATATTTTAACCAAAGGGTTGGGAAGTGTTCAGCATAATGAACTCTGCTCCCAACTTACTTTGTACAATGTGTTTGGCTTATAAACTTGTGGGAGGGTGTTGAAATGTTTGGTTTCCCTTATTGACAAGTTTATAACCTTGAAGGGTGGTTTGGTATCTTTATTTTGACTAATATATCCGTTGCTGTCCTCTTGTGCCTTGTTTGTGTTTTTTGTTATTGTGCATGGGTTATTTCTGCCAACTTGTGGATTCCTTTGAAGACTGGTCAAGACTTGTTTAAGTGGCTGAGAAGTCTTTGAGAAGACTCGAGAAACACACACACACTTTATTCACTTTCTCTCCCAACAAATCCAAATACTTTGTTTTCTCCATCAAACGTTTGATTGTTCAAACGTTTGATTTATATTTCCTTTTGTTGTATTAAACTTTGTATTCTTGGGTTGCATTCGTTTGAGGACAACATTTTCTGTTTGTAAGTAGATAGCACTCATTTGGGGACTATCCTTGGATTCTTTGATTAATAACACAAGGGGTGGTTGGTTGAGTACTTCATTCTGGTGTCTGATAACTTTTTACACCTTGCCATATAGAACATTCTAACGGAATAAAAGTCTGTTGGGCTATTACACTTTTGTTTCGGGTAACCACAATAATCGAACATACAAATTACAGAGTACACAACTTTTCTTATTACTATACTTCGATGATAACACTTACTTTAGATATAGTGTCACTGTCGACCATTATATGATCTAACATATGGTATTTACGATCACTTTATTAGCTGCAGGCATTAGTGACGGTATATTTGACCAAAGAGACGAGATATCTGATGACTCGTTCAACTATAAAATAAAACTCGAGTTTAGGCTAACAAGGCGCTAAGTCGATCTATTGAATGGTTCCATTACACGCATATGATTCATAAATAAGTAATTACCTCAGAGTGAGTTTTTTTTAGAACGACAAATGTTAGTGGTTATTGGGTTGAGTCGTGCAATGACATCCATACGATAGAATGTCTTCTTCGAACACTCGCCTAGTTATGTTAAACTCCTTATCCGTTTCGCCTGAAAGAGCCCTTGGTAGTTCTTGAACCAAGATCATAGAGTGAGTTTGAGTATTCGACCATAGTACAATATAGTTTCATATCAACTAAACTATTGATTCAATGTTAAAATGAATATGCTCATTATTAATCATTTCTACCATACGTACGTTTAATCGTGCATGTGAATAAAAAAGAGAGTAGATGGTTGCTTTGTGGTCTTCATGCGTGAATAAGCTAAGAGCTCTTCTGATTAACTTATCAACGTAGATACATACATATTTGGATGATTCGTAAATTTGTGTCGATAGATAAATTTAATAATTGCAAATGGGTATTATTGAAACTAAACGTCGACCCACACTTTATCCACATAATAAGAACTTCGCAACTCGTCCCATTCCTCTATGGCTCTATCTGTCTATCACCATCATTGTACCCTATCTCATCTCCATGCTCAAATCATATCAGATATGTTTTTAAAATACATACATTATCTAGGCTACCCGTATTAAGATAGCCAGATTTGTTGATGAGGAAAATAATGACACAATTTGAGATCCGTATCATATGGACGGTGGTCGACATTACTTTTTAAACTTTTTATAATCGTGAGGAACAAATTCAAACCTCGTGGATCAGTCAGCCAATGTGTCGGAAACCATGTTTACAAAAAAAAAAATTGTGAGGAACAAGTAAACTTATGAATGCAACATTAGCTTTCTATATTTTGGACCTAATGTGAAAGTTATAACAACTCGTGGGACAAGTTATTAAGAATCAATCTACTTACTCGTATTTCGTAATCTAATGACTCAGATAAATTGTGTAGTTCTTAAGTGGTCCGGAGCGTTCAAAGGAACAACAACAACATACCCAATTCCGCTGGAGCAGGGTACGAAAGAGGTGAAACGTAGATAGATCGTACCCCTAGTCATGTTTGTAAACTTATAAAACCTCCATACTCAACATGCAGCCCATAACTCTACCCACAGCTCCAATGTCAATCGCTACCCTAACCGTTATCTTCATCCTCATAACCACCTTAACTACCATAATAGACTCACAAGCATCATCCCTCAAGTACCCATGCCAACCACCACACCATAACTCCTACTCCTTTTGCAACACCACCTTGCCCATACAAACCCGAGCCAAGTCCATCATTTCTCACCTCACACTCTCTGAAAAAATCACCTGCCTAGCCGATAACAGCACGGGCATCCCACGTCTCGGTATTCCGCCTTACCAATGGTGGTCAGAAGCTTTACATGGTATCACAGCCAATCGTCCAGGTGTAAACTTTACAAATGGACCAATCAATACAGCAACCATGTTTCCACAAGTTATAGTCACAACGTCTTCTTTTAACCGAACATTGTGGTATGCTATTGCTTCGGCTATTGCAGTTGAAGCAAGGGCAATGTATAATGTGGGACAAGCTGGTTTAACGTTCTGGGCTCCTACTATTAATGTGTTTAGGGACCCTAGATGGGGGAGGGGCCAGGAGACGCCTGGAGAGGATCCGAGGGTGGTGGGTGCTTATGCGGTTGAGTTTGTGACTGCATTTCAAGGAGCGAAGGCGAGAGATAACGGTATGAGGAGTGGGCGGAAGAGTAGGGTGTTGAGTGAGGGTGGTGAAGACGACTTGATGGTGTCTGCTTGTTGTAAGCATTTTACTGCTTATGATTTGGATAATTGGGGGAATTACACCAGATACGACTTCAATGCTATCGTAAGAATCCTTCCTCCATTCCTTATGTTATCGACAAAACAAAAAAAATAACCCATGTTAACGTTTTTGAGCGTTTAGGATGTAGAATTTAAAACTCGTTTCACCTTGCAAGGAGAATTTAAAGTTTTGTTCTTTTAGAAACAGGCATTTAATGTTAGCGTTTAGCTTTTACGCCATTTTACACTTTATCATCGCTCATACAACTACGTTAGAGGAATTTATGACTAGTTTGGCCAAATTAATATGTTTGAGGATTCCGGAAAAACTCTCATACATGCAGTTAAATGTCATGCTATCCAGGTAACAGAGCAGGATATGCAGGACACATATCAGCTACCGTTTAAAAGTTGTATCCAAGAGGCCAAAGCGAGCTGCTTGATGTGTTCCTATAACGCAGTTAACGGAATACCTGCTTGTGCTGACAAGGATCTTCTACAAAAAGCTCGAACCGAATGGGATTTCAAAGGGTTCAAAATTACTTAAACTGAATCAAGTTCAAGCTTTCAAAAAGATTTAAAACCAATTAAAAACTAACAAAAACTTGTTTATGCGTATTATTACTACAGATATATCACTTCTGACTGTGATGCCGTGGCCACCATCTACGAGCATCATAGCTACACCAAAACTTCTGAGGATGCTGTTGCCATTGCACTAAAAGCTGGTTTTTCATCTGCGTTGCCACTTTCTCATATTCTATTATTGTTCTAAATGACAATTTTAAAATGTAAAATTTGTTGTCTAGGAACGGATCTTAACTGTGGAACATACATGATGAGATACACTCAATCTGCAATTGATACGAAGAAGGTGGTAGAAGAAGACATAGACAAAGCTCTTCTCAATTTGTTTACGGTTCAGTTGCGTCTAGGACTTTTTAACGGTGACCCAATAAAAGGGAAGTTTGGTAAGTTAGGAACTTCTTATGTTTGCTCTTCTGATCACAAAAATTTGGCCCTTGAAGCAGCTAGACAAGGCATTGTGCTTCTGAAGAACGATAACAAGTTTCTACCTTTGCATAAGAATGTTGTTTCGTCGTTAGCTGTCATAGGTCCAATGGGGAATGCTACTAGCGAATTGGGTGGGGGATACTCAGGTATAAAGACATATTAATCATGATGCCTTTTAAAGCAAAATTAAAGATTGGTAAATTTAGTCATATATGTATATGAATAAAAAGTTACTTACGATGTGATTATTTGAAACTCGTAGGAATTCCTTGCAGTCCAACAAGCATACTCGAAGGCCTAAAAACGTATGTAAAGGAAACAAGTTATTCATATGGTTGTCTAGACGTGGCTTGTACTTCTAAGACCAGATTCTTTGAAGCAGTTTCTCTTTCGAAAGAAGCTGATTTTGTAATTGTGGTCGCTGGTCTCGATTTGACCCAAGAAAATGAAGAACGTGACAGATTAAGTCTTCTTTTACCAGGTTATCAGAAGGATCTGATAACCTCAATCGCTGCTACAAGTAGAAAACCGATAGTTTTAGTTCTGACCGGTGGTGGACCTGTTGATGTATCGTTTGCTCAAGGGGACCCTCGGATCACTAGCATTATATGGGTTGGTTACCCCGGAGAAGTTGGCGGTACTGCACTTGCAGAAGTCATATTTGGAGATCACAATCCAGGTAAGACACTTCGATGTGAAGTAATCAACATTTTTAACCATCGTGAATATTTCACAATATAATCAAACATAGTTAAGTAATTATAAGTTGTAGCTTATATTTTACTTGTTCGACGGAAAGAGGTGAATCAAAGCCTCTTTATATAGAACTTTACAAGAACTTGATGTGGTTTTGTTATTAACATGTCTAGGTGGAAAGCTACCCGTAACTTGGTATCCTGAGTCATTCACAAGCGTACCAATGACCAATATGAACATGAGATCCGATCAATCCAATGGTTATCCAGGTAGAACCTATCGTTTCTACACTGGTGATATAGTGTACGGATTTGGGCATGGACTAAGTTACACGAACTACACATACAATATCCTCTCTGCACCCAACGAGCTTAACGTTCTTGGATCTAGAAAGACCAAATCCAGCGGCATATTACAGCAAACAGAAGGTTATTCCAACTATCTATATGTCGATGAACTTGAAGAACACTGTGATTCTTTGAGATTCCAAGTCGATATATGCGTCACAAACCATGGACCTTTCGATGGCAGTACGGTCGTGATGCTATTTTCCAGAGTCCCAGGTTTTTCTAAAGGTGCACCGTTAAAACAACTTGTTGAGTTTGAACGCGTGCACACGGTTTCTAATTCAAATACTAGAATAGAGATCATAGTAGATCCATGTGAGCATCTTAGTATCGTTAATGAGTTTGGAAAAAAGATATTGCCTATGGGCGAGCATACATTATTGCTAGATGATGCAGAACATACGGTTTCATTTGCGATGTGAAAATGCAAGCTGCTAAGTGTACACAACAGCAAATTGCTGTAGAATGTAACATTTAGTAACAAATCAATGTAATCTCGCTAAATACTTTATTGTGTTAACACTAGGCAACCATTGCAGTAAGCAGAACTCGTTAAAGTTGAAACAGCTAAACTTCATTTTCATAAAGGCGCCAAGAGTTGTGCCCAGTATCATAGTGTATGGCATTTGGTAACGTCAATGAAAAAGTATACAAGATACTACTTTTACTTTTGCTTTTGCTTTTGCATTTCATTGATTTGGTGGTTAATAAACGGGGAAAAAGACGAAAATGGTCAAAATCACCCTTTAAAAGTTAAACCATGGTCAAGTTTTTTTATTGGGACAAATTTGGTCATACACAAGTGCACAACTGCACAACTCCATTCAATTACCGCCACGTGTCCCTCCAACTTTAGATTTTAACAAGGGACCGGACCCACATATGTCCCCATTTACTATGACAATATTTGTCTTATTATGTTATCAAATGCACAACTGACGGCGTATAACTTGCAAATGCTCAACCGGATATTAAGGTTATGACATAGTACATACTTTTTCAATTTCCAATAAAAGTGAAACACAGAAGTTGTGCATTTGAGGGTTGAGCGTCGTCGGTTGATCATTTAAAAAGTATCTTTAGTGAGACACTTGTCACAATATGAATGGTGATGACCATATTTGTTTTTAGTTGAAAACTTGACCATGATAAAGTTCTTAAGTGATCAAAATGACCAAATTGGTCTTTTTCCCTAATAAACGGGGGATCTTAGAAAGGCCCTAAGATTTAGCTCTTCAATACAAGAAAACTTTTCTAAAATGATTTAGCAGTGTTGCCATGGTCCTCTTTTTAGTTTTAAAAACAGTTCACGTGTTGGGTTGTTGAGGCAGGCTCAACATATTGACTCTTCTGCTTTTGAAACCTCATGGTGGAATTATTCAATCCAAAGAGTAGAAACAAAAATTAATATTAGTAAACCATTTTGTGTGGAGAATATGAAACTCGTTGTTCTCTCTTTGAGAAAGAAAACACATTCGGCGTCGGGTCACTTAATCGGGTCACATACAGTTCAATCGGTTTATCCGACCGGGTCAAGTTTTAAAACCTACTCTAAATTTTACGCTTGATTAACCAACTGGGCTCTTAGTCTTTTTAAGGTTTCATAAGATTGGGCAAAATTTTAGGGGTTTTTGGACTTTATTTGTTGTAACTAGCCAAAATATTAAAACCTTCTTAAATCTTTGATAGGAGATTGATTGATTGGCGTGTGTGTATAACTAAGTTTATATGATGTGTGTATAAAGAGAGATAAAATGTTCAAACCTAATTTCAAATTAAAAATGTCACCGTCATCTTCTCTCATCTCTTTAATAACAAGAAGAAAAATTTTCAAGATTCGTCCCTTTGGTTTGCGCAAAACATCAAGATTCGTCCCTATCTCAAATTAAATACAAGGATCGTCCCTATTTTTGAAACTATCATCGAATTTGGTCCCTATTTTGGATGGGATTAGTTTTGGCTGTTAACTTTTGGGCATATGGGGGTATTTTGGTCCTTTACTTATTTTCTTGTTTCGTCTCTCTCATAAAACCTTCCACCCATCTTGTCTAAGAAAATCGCATTCAACAATATGGTTCAAAATCATATTCTCCCTTTTCATTTTCTAGAAACCGCCATCTTTTCCGGCCATTCCCACCGGCGACCGCCGCCGCATAACCACCAGCCATCTCCCGATCTATATACACCTACCATCCTCCACACCTATTGTCCTCCACAACCCTTACACCACCGTCCCCGTCACATCACTCCACCACCATCGTCATCATTGCCACCACACCGCCAACAAGCATCACAACATGAACTAAAATGACCACCACCTCGCTGCAACCGAAACAACCACCTTCACTATAGTCGTCACCCACCATCGAGACCCACCACAACCGCAACTTTTGCCACATCCACCTTCCAATCCAAAACCATCAATGAGCAATCGATCTTCAAACTGATCTGAATCCATTCATGTGGCCACGACAAAAAGACCATTTAAACCTTTTATAAGTCTCGATTGGTGTTCGTGTAGTTCGATCTGGATTTGGAGATGAGTTTTCTTATTTTATTGATTTTTTACTTGTTGATGTTCCGGTTGTGGGTTTGTGATGACAGAGTATGATTGTGATTTTTGTGTGAGGTGATTTTGTGTTGTAATAAGAGAGACAGTGGGGTTTTGTAGGTAGGAGGATAAGGTGAATGGATAAGGTTTTAGTCTAAATACAGTGCCACATCTTCTTCACAAAATATACTATCAGTAGCAGCTTTCAGAGGTGTGGTGGGTGACCAAGTTTAAGGTTGGGTGGTGTGAGATTAAAGATTATGATGCTTGATGATAGTGGTTTGTTTTTTTTTTAATTTTGTTTTAATGGAGGAGCAGGGTAGGTTGCGAGAGAGAGAAAAAAGAGAGAGAGAGGCGTGCGTGTGAGATAGAGAGAGAGAGAGAGAGAGATAAAAAAGAAAAGAAAAATTAAAAGAAAAAAATAATGACTTTGATGAAATAGAAAATATACAAATACCTCTCTTATTATTACACTTAACGTTAAAAACTAACTCTCATACAAAATAGGGATTAAATTCGATGATAATTTAAAAATAGAGACGATCCTTGTATTTAATTTGAGATAAGGACGAATCTTGATGTTTTTGGCAAACCACAAGGACAAAACATGAAATTTTTTCTAACAAGAACTATCATCATCTCTTATTTTTAAACTAAATTATCTTTTAATTTATTTATTTCAACTCGGAATTTTTTTCTTTTTCTCTGAACATAGCTCAAGTTATTCTCTTAACTACAAAACCTCTCAACCAAACATTAATATTTATATAATAGAGGAGAATCACGAAACCATAGGCACAGTGATTTTCCTCTATAACACATTATTATATAATACTTCTCCCCTCTCACAGCCATTTTCTTCCCTCACAAACAAAACACGCACTGGCACACACAACTTCCGTTTCATTACCCCGTTAATCATTAATTGGTGCCCGTTTGGCATTAATTGGGCGTTTTCCTTTTGGTGTTTGATTAAGGGTGACCTGCCCTTTCGTGATTATTGATTAATGGTAAGCTGTCCTCTCACCCTCATATATTATCAATCCCCCCCACACACACCTAACACCCCTTTCATATTAATCGGTTTGATCAATTAGGGTTTGATCAATCTATTGATCTAATAAAGGGCGAAAATCACTTATTGGTTGAAACCCCAAATTTTTGGGGTTTGCTGGAACCCTAATTATTTTTGGGCTTTTGATGCTTCCATGGTGTTTCTTCTTTTTGGTTAGTTACTCTTATGAAGTGATGATAGCATAATGCACTTATTGGTTGAAACCCCAAATTTTTGGGGTTTGCTGGAACCCTATTTATTTTAGGCCCTTTGATGCTTCTATATTGTTTCTTCTTTTTGGTTAGTTACTTTTATAAAGTGATGATAGCAGAACGATAATCATTGTTTCGCCTTATTATGGTAGTATTTCAAATCTTGATCATAGCAGAACTTCGTTGCCGTCGATCCCTTCGTTACGATCATACTTGGTGTGTGGCGTAGGTGGTCGATAGGTGATGTTGGTTAGCTTAGATGGGAGGGTCGTTTTGTGGTCTGCCTTGATTGGTTGAGATTGTGATGCTGACTTGAATAAGCTCATGGGCTGGTAAATAAGCGCTATTGTGTTTTTGTGAGCGACGGTACAGAAACACGTGTGTTTTAGAATGTGTAGTTCTTACCGTTCTTTGTAGGCCATTTCATTGTTTGAAACCTTGAGGATATCCCGTCGCTTGGCAGGGCTGTTTTTTCGATTTGCAGCCGTGACGGGCCGCCATTTGTTTTTGTTGATGGTTCGTTCCCGTTGTAAAAGGCGTGGAGCGAGACGTACACGTGTTCCAGATTTGTGGTATTCATTGTATATGATTATAGGGTGTGATGCTTTTATTGTTGCGCTGATTTGTCGATCAAGGAGTGATGACCCTGAACGGGCCAGGTTTAACACGTGACTCTACACATTCGGAATATGCAGTTGTTATGTTTGTTCCCCAGCCAACTGATTGTTGCGTTTGCACCCATGTCGTTTGGGGATGATTCCAGGTGCGTCTCTTGTTAATTAATCGCAATCCTTAAAGCTGTGATCAGTTATTAGTTTTTCTATTTTTTCCCTGATTTAATCAACTCTTGCCACATAACTAGCCTTCTTTGTTGATTATATTTGTAGGAGTTACCTTTGGTTCCCACAGTATGCGGTAATACGGGCTATGATGAGTTGCACCGGGTCGGGTTAAAGCTGAGATCACACGTATCTTGGTGGGGCACCTTTTCGGGGTTGCAGCCATGACGTGTATGATCGTTGATGCTCAGTGGAATCGGCCTGTAACTTGCCGGGCTAGCACGTTGTCGTGCTTACAGCCATGGCGGGTCACGGATCCTTTATGCCTATCCCGGCACCGCATATCTGAGCTCCATGTTATTGTACCAGGAATCGCATATCTGAGCTGCTATTTTTTAAGGTTATTCAGACGGTAATGCATGTAAGATTGAAATAAAATCAGAGTTTCAAGCACGGGGAGGTGAGTATTTCAGCTTATGGATCAAAAGGGACAATCTTTTGGTTTGGCTCCACAAACTTTTTATATTATATAAATAGTATGGGATTTTGTAGTTACACTAGAACAACCAAATTCCTCTAATAAAGGTATTGTTAGGATTTTAATTTTGTCTTTCCAATTGAAAAGCTTTCTGATTATGAGGCACTTTTTCCAAAAAATTATGGCGTAATTCTTTTATGTATTTCTCAACTTAGGTTAGTTAACCTTGAATTTGATCGGTTTGGCTTTAATTATGTTAGATTTTGTTAAACATTTTAATGATTAATGGAACGTTGTGTGTGCCAGTGCGTGTTTTGTTTGTGAGGGAAGAAAATGGTTGTGAGAGGGAGAACATAATATATTATAATGTGTTGGATGCGTAAAAATGCTAAGTAATCTTACAAAGTAGCCTTATATGATAAGTTAGCTGACTTGAATAAGCTAACGGGCTTGTAAATAAGCACGATTATGTTTTTGTGAGCCACGGTACAAAAACACGTGTATTTTGGAATCTGTAGTTCTTACCGTTCTTCCTAGGCCATTTCATTGTTTGAAACCTTGAGGATATCCCGTCGCTTGGCAGGGCAGTTTTTTCAATTTGCAGCCACGGCGGGCTGCCATTTGTTTTTGTTGATGGTTCGTTCCCGCTGTAAAGGCGTGGAGAGACACGTACACGTGTTCCAGATTTGTGGTATCCATTGTATATGATTACAGGGTGTGATACTTTTATTGTTGCGCCGATTTGTCGTTCAGGGAGTGATGACCCTGAACGGGCCAGGTTTAACCTGTGACTTTACACATTCGGAATATGTAGTTGTTACGTTTGTTCCTGACCCATCTGATTGTTGCGTTTACAGCCATGTCGTTTAGGGCTGATTCCTGGTCTGTCACTTTTTAACTAATCGTAATCCTTAAAGCTGTAATTAGTTATTAGTTTTGCTATTTTTTCCCCGATTTAATAAACTCTATCCAGATAACTAGCCTTCTGTGTGAATTATATTTGTAGGAGTTACCTTTGGTACCCACAGTATGCGATAATACGGGCTATGATGAGTTGCATCGGGTCGGGTTAAAGCTGAGATCACACGTATCTTGGCGGGGCACCTCTTCGGGGTTGCAGCCATGGCGTGTATGATCGTTTATGCTCAGTGGAATCGGACCGTAACTTGTCGGGCTAGCACGTTGTCGTGCTTACAGCCATGGCGGGTCACGGTCCCTTTCTGCCTATCCCGGCACCGCATATCTGAGCTCCATGTTATTATACCAGGCATCGCATATCTGAGCTGCTGTTTTTTTAAGCTTATTGAGACGGTAATCCAGATAAAATTGAAATAGAATCAGAGTTTCAAGCGTGGGGAGGTGAGTATTTCAGCTTTATGGATCAAAAGGGACGATCTTTTGGTTCAGCTCCACAAACTTTTTATATTATATAAATAGTACGGGATTTTGTAGTTACACTAGAACAACCAAATTCATCTAATAAAGGTATTTTTAGGATTTTAATTTTGCCTTTCTAATTGAGAACCTTTCTGATGATGAGGCACTTTTTTTTACAAATTTATGGCGTAATTCTTTTATGTATTTCTCAACAACCTTCTGCTTGATTAGTACATGGTCCCCATTTGCATTAGAACCGAGCGTATTAATCCTAACACGTCTGCGCTGACACAGTTGTTGGGCGACCTGTGACGCTGTTTAGATGTGAAGTGCCTTCTTTCACGTTGTGAGAGGGGAGAAGTATTATATAATAATGTGTTATAGAGGAGAATGATTGTGCCTATGATTTCGTGATTCTCCTCTATTATATAAAGGTTAATTATCATGAGCTAATATGATAATTCAGCCATTTAATGTCGTCGTATATTGGTTACTAGACTGATGTGTTTTGACAATATGAGACCACCCGTATCTTGGCGGGGTGACCTATTATGATCGCAGCCATGGCGGACATGTCCTCTTAAAAACGTTGTTGGCCTAAGCCTTCTATACTATCAGATGCTTATGATTCCCGTATCCTTTTGTCATGTCTAAACGGTATGCATAAATGAATGATTTCTTATGTTCTAATAGTTAATTGATTTTACAAACTATCATTAGTTGTTGGACCGTGATGGCCAAAAGCGATCCATAACTTGGCGGGCCATCACGACATTGTGTGAGAGTAGAGACAAGTGCGTGAATTGTTTGTGACAGGGTTGAGAGTTTGTGGGAGGGGGAAGTAGTATTGTTTATTAGTATTGATCTCTCAAAATGATCTCTGTATTATGAGCGAAATAATGGGTCATAAACATTGATGGGCTGTGATGATTGCTGTAATATAAGGAAAACTGAAATGGCCCATTGAAGCTCTGTTGGATTGGTAGGACCACAAGAGTGGTGTTTGCCGCTACGGTAGGTTGGATGCCCTTCTGTTGATGCTTTGTTAGCGGGTCGTGTCGGGTCAAACCACATGTATCTTGGCGAGGCAGCACGACTGTAGTGCTTGCAGCCATGACGGGTACCACACCCTTTTTCCTGTCGCAAATCTGAGCCCAATGATGACCTGTAGTGCAGAGATACTTAATTGTGTAGAAACTAGAAGGGGGGGGGGGGGGGTGAATAGTTTCTCTTCGATTGGTGAACAAATTAAAATTTCAATTTGGTTTGTATCAAAACTATCTTTTCTTTAAAGCTAAGTTGCATAATGATTAGGTTCAATTCAAATGCACTAGCAAAGATAATAGGTAAGTGTAATGATAATGAAATAAGTAAAGAGTAAGGAAGGAGACAACCTAGTGGGAAGACACCAAGATTTATAGTGGTTCGACAACGAGGCTCTATCCTCGTTTCTACTCCACTCCTCGAGTACACCTACTCGAGATTTCCACTATATCCACAAGCTCCCTTATCGGCGGAGAAAACCTTACATCGTTGCTTACATTATTTTCTGACACTAAGCTAAATGTCGAGACCTAATCATTAGCTAGGACCAATCTACACAACGTTGCCTACTTCACAATTTAACGACACAAGGCTAGATGTCGAGTTCTAATCTTAAGGTAGAACCAATCTTCACGACGTTGCCTACTTCACCATTTTACGACACAAGGCTAGATGTCGAGTTCTAATCCAAAGCTAGAACCAATCTTCACGACTCTTCACTTTGAAGCTAAGTGAGAACTTCACACAACACAACTACTTGTCACTTTCAAGTTTAGTGAGAACTGATACAAGGATTTTAACACCAAGTATAAAAAGTTCGATTCTCGGAATCTTCTCGAATTGATTTCCGGTTCAAAATGCGACTCAATTGTTTTTGTTGAGAAAGAATATTTTTGGTTGTTTTAAAATTAGAAGTGCAAGACGTAAATGAAAATGACGTTAACTTAAATCTAACTCTAATTTAAAATAAATGGCGAGAATTTAAAAGCGTGATGAGAAGTTAAAAGGCACTTAAAGTAAATAACGCAAACTTAAAACTATCTAAGGCAAACTTAAAACGCAACTAAAACTTAAACTAAGGCAAGGCTAAAATAAATCTAAGGCAAGTAATCTTAAAGTGCAACTAGGGAAAAAGGCGGGAAAAATAAAGTTTGAAAATTAAAAATTAAAAACTGAAAGTTAAAAGAACCTGAAAACAGCTCATTCGGAATAATCCTTCGTTCGGAATAAATCACTCGTTCGGAATGTCACCTTCGTCCGGAATAATTTCTTCTTCACTCGGAATATTTACCAAAACCTTGATTCGGAATAAAATGTTCACCCGGAATAAAACCTTGATCCGGAATAAATTCTTTATTCGGAATATGTCACTTATCCGGAATAAATCCTTCACTCGGAATGTTAGCTTGATTCGGAACTTCCACTGATTCGGAATGTATGGCTTGGTTCGGAATGTTCGCTGATCTGGAACAATGTCTTGATTCGGAATAAATTACCTTGATTCGGAATATTCCGAATCAACTCCCTTGATTCGGAATGTCTTGATTCGGAACAATAAATGTTCCGAATGAACTCCATTGATTCGGAATATGTTCCGAATGAACACACCTCTTCCACTGATCCGGAATAAATCCGAATGAACTCCTTCGTTCGGAATAACTTGGATGTTCCGAATGAACAGCTGATCCGGAATGTTGAATCTTCCGAATGAAGACCTTGATTCGGAAGAATTTGTCTGATCCGGAATATTAACTTTGATAGGAACAATCACAACAATCAGTTATTCCGAATGAACTTTTTGATCCGGAATGTACCTGGGTAACAGATGAACAGCGAAGAACAAGGAAAAAGCAAATATACACGAATCTAATCTAAACTTAGCAAAATCAACCACAAGATTAAATCAAACTAATAACAAATAATCAACTAATCATAAACAAACAATCCAAAACAATCAAACTAACAATAATAATCAAAATAATCAAAACCCACTTAATTAAATCAATAAAAATCAAGAACATAAACATGAACAATAAAGCACAAAGATTAAACGTAAACCAAGAAAGGTAGATAGGAGATTGACAAGAAAAGTAAAGATTGACAATAATTAAAAGGAAACTTACTTGAAGTTAAATGTATTTAAGGTGCAAGACAATGTATTTAAATGGACATGAATTTAAATGACAAGGTAAATAAAATGGAAGAACTAATTGTCACTATTAGCCAACAAGAGAAAATGAAATCTAATCTAATCTATTTATAGGGGAGATTAGGGAGGTGCTTAGGAAGCTTCCTCTCCTCTTTCTTTTTTCCTTAATTGCAAGATTAAGTCCTTAATCTTCTTTAATCTTTTGACTTTAAAGACTTTGTCTCGAGATTTCTACTCTCGTCTTGTGATTTCTTCAATAAATAAGACTTGAGTTCTTCGGCTTTTAGTAAACTTCCACCTTTTGACTTTTTCTTCGACAAATCTTCAGAATTGGTCTTGGACTTCCGTTCTTTTTGCACTCTTGACTTCTTGACTTCGTCTTTCGTCTTTTTCTTCGATAAAAGCTCGTGAATGCCCGTGTTTTCTCCCATTTTCACAATTTTGTCCTAAATCACAACAAAAACACAAACCACGCATAATTCCGACATTTACGACATAAAATACACGTTTTGGCTCGGTTATTATTGTAGTTAAGTGGTAAAAAGGATCGGTGTTTACACACCTATCAAATCCCCTACACTTGACCATTGCAATGTCCTCATGCAATGCATTAGTTACAAAGCACGATTACATTTTTCATCACAATCAATCCACCTTGGCCTTTATTAAAGAGATAGAAAATTATAAACATTCAAAGTAAAGAAATAAAAAACATACCTTCGGGTTTTGGAAATGTCATGAATGATCATCATCCTCAAGTTTTCACTTTCTCCAAACCAAGCTTAAAAACGAGATCATTGTTATTATAAGTTAGCAAACTAACACGAACTCATGTGGGCCAATTATTCACTTAGACTCCCTTATTCCTAGGTGTATCTCTTATATTTTATTGTTGTCTTGAATGATCACGAGGATGCATTATTGACTTATTTCGATAGTTATTTAGGCTGAAAATAAAGTGGGACGATTTAATCAATAGTTAGCTAAAGAAGAAAATCTTTTAAAACTGCTTCTCGGGACCTCATAAAGTTCATATCTTGGCATAACTCGCTTCACGATTTGAGACCTTTCTCGGACCGATATTTGGCAGCGACTTCATACTTCAAATCTTGAGAGACGTTCATGAAATAATGGTCTTCTCTTCATAATAGGAATTTCTTCACTTGAAATTTTGAGAGATTCTTCATACTTGGACCACGACTTCTTCATTTTTCTCCAATCTTTATTTTGGGATTTTGATATACAACGATCCGCCTCCTTTTTGGACTTGGATCTATTTATCCTCATACCTTGTTAGGGCCTTTTTGGATGGACTTCTCCATGATCTTTTTGGAGAGTATTTGCTTTTCGTCGTGTGTCTCGATCCTTCATATTGATTTTCGATAAATGATTCTTCACATCACTTTGGATCTTTAGCAACAAAATGTAGCCCTCATGCCTTGTTAGGACCTTTTCAGACTCGCCAATCTTCGCATCCCGCTTCAATAAGTTATGCCTTGGCTATGAACTCTAATCCATACCGAGCAACTTTTAAACGATCTTGGGCTAGAAGCTAAGTAACTTTTCAAATCGTACAACCTTATTTATTGCAGATTAATTTATTAACAAGCGATGGGAGAATAGGCTTATAATCAACTCACATAAATTTACGAAAGAATACCAAACTTATAATTGACTCTATCATCTCTCGTTCTCCACAATTTAAAATCTCAAGGAATGAGACTCGTGGATGCTTAGCCTATTAAATCAAAGTTTTGGGTTTTCGAGTCGTCTATAGGATCTTGCAAACTCTTAGACTTTTTCAAGTTTAGAAATCGCATTTTAAAGTTCCCTTGATAAACGACTCTCTAGGATCAATTATAGGAACTTGCGAAAAGTTCTTGTTCTTAACCCGTGAGAGTTAAGGCTTTCGCGTTTTATAGCTCCCTATATAAAAGCCTAGCAAAACTTGACTTAAACACGTTAAGGATACTAGCTAGAGTAAACTTAGATAAGTAAACTCGGGTTGAGTCAAAAGATTCACAACGTTTGAAAATTAAAACCACTTTATTAAAAATTTATTCTAATAAGGAAAAAAATAACTATACAAAGGGAAAAACTAATAGGCCAAAATAGATAAAAAAAAATTTGAAAAATGTCGAAAAATTGATTTTCCGGTAAAAATGAAGACAAATACAAGGAAAAGACACTTAACTTCGATTGAAGTCCCCCTGCACTTAATATAAACATTGTCCTCAATGTTTAAGCATGTGGGATAAACTCCCCTACACTTAGGACATTGTGCACGTTGTTTAAATCTTGCTAAGGAAGAGACAACTAACGAGATTCCTATTTTAATATTGGAAAATATAAAATAGAGAATCGAAAAGAGTTTAGGATAGAACCAGGAAGACAGAAACAACGGAATCACGGTTCGTCAAAACTCATCAAGAGTGGATCATTGAGCGCTCGAATCCCTGAATATAAGAAGAGAGGAAATAGCAAACACCAATGGGTCTCCCCTACACTTATGATAAAGATAGCTAAAAGATAGATACATGGGTTGCCTCCCAAGAAGCGCTTGATTTTTGTTCACCGAGTCGTGAGCCTGACTCGACCTTGATTATCCTAGGAAGAAGCATGAAACATGGCGAACAAGGCAAGCTAGAGAAGAATAGGCAAGGTTCCCTTAAGCAAAGATGGAGCATGGTGGAAGCAAGTATGGTGAGGTGCAAGCATATCTTCAAAAGTTCCAAAAATTTTTCCTTTTATTTCATCAGATGGATACTGAGATGGCTGAAGAATATCGATACCGGGATCGAACACCTTTTCCTTTAGGGGAAATAGCACTCAGGCTCAGCAGAAGTTGAAGAGGATCCGCGAAGAAAATGCACAACCTCGTCCTCAGAAGGTGGACAAAGAGGTGTCAAATCATACGTGTTGCGGATGGTGGTGTCGTCCGGTTGCTTCTCCTTTGAAAGAATTTTCTTCAAATCCAAAGTAGGATCAAGACCATAATCATCAAAGTCTAAAGGAGGAGCATCACTCTCATGAGGGGAGTAAGTATTGAGAAAAGTTGAAAAGTCTTCCTCAAATGAGTAATCATCCAAAGTAGGATCAAGTGATGGCGGAGGATCTTCATCATGAGAAGAATCACTCGAGAGAGTATCGGCCTCATCAAAATCATCATAAGTGGGCATGTCGGGATACTCGGAAGTAAAATCATCATGATCATCCAAATCTGAGCTAGAATCATCATCATAAGCATCAAAGATCGATGGAGAATCATATATGGGTGAAGGTTCCAAATTGGAGAGAGAATCATCCACATCATCTTGAAATAGTGGATTATCATTGCAAGAATCAAATAGAGGATTGTTGTAGATGACAAAATTATCAAGCACATTGATCATATTCGCGGATTCTCTTCCAAAGGATTTGCTTGTAAGCTTCCCCATTTTAAACACTTGTGCATCATTCCCGACTCTTAAGATGAGCTCACATTTATCCACATCTATTAAAGCTCTACCGGTTCTCAAAAATGGGCGTCCAAGTATTAACGGAATACGAGGGTCCATTTCATAATCAACAACGACAAAGTCGACCAGAACAGTGAATGTGCCAACTTTAATGAACACATCTTCGGCAATACCAACGGGGTAAGCGAGAGTGCGATTGGCTAGCTCAAGAGTCATTTTGGTGGGTGTAAGGTCGGGCAATGATAACTTTTTCCAAACACTTAACGGCATCAAATTAATACTTGCCCCGAGATCGGCTAAGGCAGTAAATTTGTCGGTTTGGTTAAAAGTACAAGGAAGCATAAAACGACCGGGATCTCCAAGTTTCTCCGGAAGTTTTTTAAGAAGGACGGCAGAACAATTTTCATTCAATCGAGTATTAACAAACTCGGCCATCTTCTCCTTCTTGCTAAGTAATTCCTTAAACATCTTCACAAATTTAGGCATTTGTGCTAGAGCTTCGACAAGGGGAAAAGTGACGGTCATTTCCGAAACTTTCTTCAAATAGTTTGACACTTGAATGTCATCCTTGGTGTACATTTTGGCCTTGCCTAAGCAAGATGGATAAGGAATGCGGGGGTTGGGTGGTGAAGGTTGAGATGTTGAAGGTGGGGTTGGTGGAGGATTCTTGGTGGGTACTTCGTCATGACGAGGCGGAGACGGTGATGGTGTACTAATACTAGGTGTGGGAGGAGTAGGGATAAATGGTGGTGGAGGAGGTGTAGATGATGGGGGCGGAATAGGTGGTCCTACTAAATTAACTCCACTACGGGTAGTAATAACACTCACATTCGCTCGCGGATTGGTGACGGTGTTTGAAGGTAGAGAACTCGAAGTAGAAGGTTGAGTGGTGGGCAAGAAACTAGCCAGCATATTCTTCAAATCATTCGTTTGATTGCTGAAGGAGGATTGAATATTATCTCGAAGCTCGGATCTAATGTCATTCCCTTGCTTGGTGATATCCCCTTTCAAATTGATAATTTGACTCTACAGATTCTTGATTTGCTCACCTTGGGTTCTCATCAAAGCTTCAACATCTTGATTGATGGGTGGGGTTTGTTGAGCGGGTGGGTGATAAGGATTAGAAGCTCTAGGTGGGATTTGGTTGCTTCTATTGTAATTGTTGTTGGGGTTTTGGTTTGGAGGAGAAAAACCGGGTGAAAGGTAGTTGTTTGACCGGTAACTCAGCAAATTTCTATCCCCTTGAGGTCGGGCTTGGTAATTTCCGGTGAATAATTACCATAGGCCGCATACACGTTTTCTGGATTTCCTTGAGTAGAAGGACAATCAGTGTATGAGTGTGGACCGCCTCATGTCTCACAAGGATTGGCTACCGCTTTAACTTGTTGTTGGTTTGTAGCGAGAAGCAAGATATTTTTGTTCATTTTGGTCATCATGCGGGTGAATTCGGTCATATCGGGGTTTGCTGAAGTAGAAGAAACATTGACTCTCGGGTTGTTCCTTGAAGAAGCGGAGGAATCCCAGTTTTTGTGGTGAGTAGTCATGTTTTCAATAAGCTCTCTACACTCCTCGGGTTTCCTTTTCATAAATGTGCCACCGGCGGCTGCATTAATCGTATCACGATCACGAAAAGTCAAACCGTTGTAGAAAGTATCAATTAAGGTCACAGGGAGCATGTTGTGGTTTGGACAACGATCGATCAAAACATTATATCTTTCCCAAGCATCAAAAAGAGATTCATCGGGTTCTTGCATGAAACCGCTGATTTGATTGCGAAGGCTAGTGACCATGGATGGTGGAAAGTAGCGCGACAAAAAGCGTTGAGTCATGTCATCCCAAGTATGTATGGAATTCTTCGGGAGACGATCAAACCATTTCTCGGCGTGGTGTGATAAAGTATGTGGGAAGAGTTGAAGGCGGAGAACATCCATTGTGGCACCGGGCAACTTCATGCTTTGAGTGATTGTAATGAATTTGTCGAGGTGTTTGTTGGCATCATCATCAGGCATTCCTCGAAAAGGATTTGTTTGCACTTGCTGGGTCATGTGATGCTTCAACGAAAACTCCGGAGCCGGGATTTGCATCGGCGCAATCGGTCCTCCTCGTCCAAACATGGTAGGTTGACAAAGCTCCTCCATTGTCCGAAGATCGGGCTGTGGAAGAAAATTGTTGTTGTTATTGTTGAGGTGCGGTGGATTATTGTTGTTGTTCACACCTGCCATAGCTAAATCTTCAGGAGTCTCGGGCTCTTGATAAGTAGAAGATCTAGTACGCATACACCTACAAAAGGCAAAAGAAAACAATACCAAACACAAAGACAATATATATACACACAATAAAAATAAAATCTTTTTGGATTTTTGAAAATTTTTTATTTTTATGGATTTTTAACAAATTTTTTTTAATTTTTATGGTTTTTTTGAAATTTTTAAGCAAGAAAAATAACACTCACAAGTGAACGGATCCCAAAAAGCAACGCGTCTCTCACAGAAAACCGTTAATCTTTACGAAAAGAGCCGGCAGCGGCGGCATTTGATACAAGGATTTTAACACCAAGTATAAAAAGTTCGATTCTCGGTATCTTCTCGAATTGATTTCCGGTTCAAAATGCGACTCAATTGTCTTTGGTGAGAAAGAATATTTTTGGTTGTTTTAAAATTAGAAGTGCAAGACGTAAATGAAAATGACGTTAATTTAAATCTAACTCTAATTTAAAATAAATGGCGAGAATTTAAAAGCGTGATGAGAAATTAAAAGGCACTTAAAGTAAATAACGCAAACTTAAAACTATCTAAGGCAAACTTAAAACGCAACTAAAACTTAAACTAAGGCAAGGCTAAAATAAATCTAAGGCAAGTAATCTTAAAGTGCAACTAGGGAAAAAGGCGGGAAAAATAGAGTTTGAAAATTAAAAATTAAAAACTGAAAGTTAAAAGAATCTGAAAACAGCTCATTCGGAATAATCCTTCGTTCGGAATAAATCACTCGTTCGGAATGTCACCTTCGTCCGGAATAATTTCTTCTTCACTCGGAATATTTACCAAAACCTTGATTCGGAATAAATGTTCACCCGGAATAAAACCTTGATCCGGAATAAATTCTTTATTCGGAATATGTCACTTATCCGGAATAAATCCTTCACTCGGAATGTTAGCTTGATTCGGAACTTCCACTGATTCGGAATGTCTGGCTTGATTCAGAATATTTGCTGATCCGGAACAATGTCTTGATACGGAATAAATTACCTTGATTCGGAATATTCCGAATCAACTCCCTTGATTCGGAATGTCTTGATTCGGAACAATAAATGTTTCGAATGAACACTCCTTGATTCGGAACAGTAAATGTTCCGAATGAACTCCACTGATTCGGAATATGTTCCGAATGAACACACCTCTTCCACTGATCCGGAATAAATCCGAATGAACTCCTTCGTTCAGAATAACTTGGATGTTCCGAATGAACAGCTGATCCGGAATGTTGAATCTTCCGAATGAAGACCTTGATTCGGAAGAATTTGTCTGATCCGGAATATTAACTTGGATAGGAACAATCACAACAATCAGTTATTCCGAATGAACTTGTTGATCCGGAATGTACCTGGGAAACAGATGAACAACGAAGAACAAGGAAAAAGCAAATATACACGAATCTAATCTAAACTTAGCAAAATAAACCACAAGATTAAATAAAACTAATAACAAATAATCAACTAATCATAAACAAACAATCCAAAACAATCAAACTAACAATAATAATCAAAATAATCAAAACCCACTTAATTAAATCAATAAAAATCAAGAACATAAACATGAACAATAAAGCATAAAGATTAAACGTAAACCAAGAAAGGTAGATAGGAGATTGACAAGAAAAGTAAAGATTGACAATAATTAAAAGGAAACTTACTTGAAATTAAATGTATTTAAGGTGCAAGACAATGTATTTAAATGGACATGAATTTAAATGACAAGGTAAATAAAATGGAAGAACTAATTGTCACTATTAGCCAACAAGAGAAAATAAAATCTAATCTAATCTATTTATAGGGGAGATTAGGGAGGTGCTTAGGAAGCTTCCTCTCCTCTTTCTTCTTTCCTTAATTGCAAGATTAAGTCCTTAATCTTCTTTAATCTTTTGACTTTAACGACTTTGTCTCGGGAATTCTACTCTCGTCTTGTGATTTCTTCAATAAATAAGACTTGAGTTCTTCGGCTTTTAGTAAACTTCCGCCTTTTGACTTTTTCTTCGATAAATCTTCAGAATTAGTCTTGGACTTCCGTTCTTTTTGCACTCTTGACTTCTTGACTTCGTCTTTCGTCTTTTTCTTCGATAAAAGCCCGTGAATGCCCGTGTTTTCTCCCATTTTCACAATTTCGTCCTAAATCACAACAAAAACACAAACCACCCATAATTCCGACATTTACGACATAAAATACACGTTTTGGCTCGGTTATTATTGTAGTTAAGTGGTAAAAAGGATGGGTGTTTACACACCTATCAAGAACTCACAAGACACAACCACATCACTTTATAGTTTAGTGAGAACTCCTAATCAAATCTATTACAACTCAACTAGACTTATCCAAGTACACACATGTAGCTTGGATTTACACAACACAAATCCAAGCAAACACACATGCAATGGATGTACACAACAAATCCAAGTATTCACAAATAACTTGGATGAACACAACTAGTCCAAGTATTCATAAATACATTGGATTGACCTAAAACAAAAAGGGTATCATGATGAATATGACTAGCTCATAGATTCATCTTTATCACAACACTAGTGAGTGAGTGATCTTATCATTGAACAAGGTAAAGGAGGGAATCAAGAGGATAATCATATGTAAACATCCTTAACAATTTAAGTGATCATTTACTAATGATTATGCTATAGAAAATAGAAAGGGGCTGAGAAAAACGTCCAAGAGGCTTGCTGGAAAATGATATTTAACCCACTATTTAAAGGAGACAAAGTATAACGGATCTATAACGGCTACTGTGCGCGGTACCTTATCTCGCCCGGCGGTTCCATATCGCTAAGGAACCGCGTAGGTACTTAAGGTACCGCCACTAGAGTACGCTCCGTTTTTTGTCTTTTAGTGGGGTAGGAATATCTGAGGTATTTGAAGCCTTCAAAGGATATTCTAACAGCATTTGGAATATGCTATTTTCAAATTTTCATTTTCCATTTTGATAAAAAAATTTCTAAAAAAAGAAAGTTTATTAAAAAGTCTTTTGTCATATTAACAAAAGTGAGTTTTAAGAATAATCATTTTGATGATCACTAAGTATGATTAAGAAAGATTAGTGATATGATTATTACCTTGATGATAGTGTTAGTTAAATATATCATTTTGTGTTTTACACTAAATGTGTTGTATGGTTTGTTGTGATCAAAACTAAGAAAGATTAGTTAACACTAATAATGTTTTTAGGCATCACTTGCATTAACAATCTCCCCCTTTTGATTACGACAAACGATAAAATCATTTACGTAAAAACACAAAATATCGAATTATTAACTAGTTTATCACTATCATTTCTCCCCCTTTGTCGTAGCAAAAAGGTTAGCACACGTTTTTGAAGAACATCGAACTTTGCTAGTAGCTCCCCCTTGGTGGTTGCTCCCCCTTGCTTGGGGCACCAAGTATATGAGCTAAGGTGACATGCTACACAAAGGTTAGTAGAAAGGAAAGAAACACCAATGTATATATGATCACTACCTACTAAGTAACTTGAGAGGGAGAGAGAAAAGAAATCTCAAATTAGAAGCAAGTATTTTGCTAAGTATGTCCAAAGAGGTAATTGACAAAATCAAACTTCAATCCAATGAAGATGATAAGCTTGTCAATGGGTTAAAGTTTAGAATTGATGGAATCACCCATAAGCAATTGTAAAAAATAACCATGATCAACTCAAAAAAGAACTAAAGGGATAACACACAAAGGTTACATAATAGAAAAGACACAACAAAGTAGATAGTCATACACACAATATGAGTATCTAAAGCAAGAAATATGGAAAAATAAATCACTAAGCATAAGCTAGTCTAATAGTGATAATTTTCCAAGATTGCTTCAAAAAAAACTCTAAAAAGACGACGATGCATCATTCGAAGTTTTGTCCACGGGAACGAAAACTTGGATAGGAGGTCGAGTGAGGAGGAATTCAAGAAAATTTAACTTCTCATACACATGAGCAAGTTCAATTTGTTGAAATCGATAACAAGCATACGAGGATCCATGATGCAACATAAAATCGTTTGATGGGGGTATGGCATCAAACTTAGGGTTTGGTGGTGGTGGGGTAATGGGTTTAGGAATGTTTTCACAATGCCTTGTGAGGTTTGGGAAGGTTGAAAGGTCATTGAGTTGAGGGGTGTTGAAGGATTGAGGTGGTGGAGGAACATTTTCTTTAGCTCCGGTGATGGGGTTAATGGTATAAGTCTCATTCCAATACTTGATTGGAGAGAAGGTAGGGTTTTTGGGTGGTTTGGAGGAAGATGGTTCATTCTTCTTAACCCAAATAGGTCGAACCGAGATTTTCGGTTTCTTTGAAAGCTTGGATGAGGAATCTTTGGGTGAGTGGGGTTGTGACAAAGAAATGTCAAGGTTAGGAATGTAGGAGTTAGGCATTGTGAGAGTGTGAGAATGAAATCTCAAGGTTGTGTGAGAATGAATTCTCAAGGTTGGGAAGGTGTGAGAATGAAATCTCAAGGTTGGGGTATAAGTAAAATGTAAACAAGGTAAGAATTTGAATACAAAATGTGAACTTTCAAGGAATGTTTAGTCAATTTGAGTAAACAAGGAATCTTGACTGGGTATAGGGTTTTAAAAGTTTTGACCAAAAAAATTCGTCAAAAACTGATTTCTGCCCGCGGTACCTTAAAGAGACCGGCGGGTCCATATCGCTAGGGAACCGCGGGACTTTAAGGAGCCGCGTCCAGTAGACTTGAAACCAAGTTTTTACAGGTTTTTGAGAAAAACTAAGACTTTTGAAAAAGTTGCAAATCTTGGAATTTTACCTCTATTAGCACCAAATTATGCTAGGGTTGCATAAAGCAACACATTCACAAAGAATGTCTTGACAAAGGGTGACAAAATAATTTAGATATCATTTTGAACCAATTTTAGTCAAGTTTTTAGAGGTTGTGATAGATTTAGGTTCAATTTTAATTCAAATTAAAGTTGATTAATGTGCACATAAGGAGAGAAACACATAAGGCTAAATCCATAGATCAACATCATGAAACATTCATGAAGGAAGCAAGTACAATGACAAATAAAACTAACTAATACATAGCTAGCTTAACATTAAATCTAGATAAATAGTCTTCTTTGGCTTGGTTTTGTTGAAAACTCTTATTAAGAAAACTCATCATTCATCTCCTAGGAGGAGGCATGGAGAACAAGGCAAGCAAGAACTCTTGCAACCTCCTATGTAGTCCATACATATCTATCCTAAGGTTATGGATGATGTAGTGGTTGTAAAGACAACATGGACAATTAGGACCATGTGTTTGTTGAAAACCACAGTAAGGATCACCCAAAAGGAGGGAAAGTGGAACACCCAAAATTGGAATGTTTGAGTTGGGTGGAGGTGGAGGAGGCATGTTCTCCAAGGGTGATGTGGGTGAGAGTGGAGGCATGTTCCCAAAAGGGGAAATGGGTGAGTGTAGAGGTATGTTCTCTAAGGTTGGTGAAATGGGTGAGTTATGAGGGGTAAATGGTGAAGTCACCAAGGTGTCATCAAAGTCATTCACAAAAGGAATGCTTTGGATTGGTTGGGGTTGTGTGGTCACATCCAAGGGTGCACTTGGAGTAAAGGGTGAAGAGAGCTCATTCATTCTTGAGTTGAATGAAGAGGAGGTAGAACCAATGGAGTGGTTAGTACCATGGGTGGATGATGTCTTGCATGGTTCAAGGGGTGGTGAAGGTGATGAGGAAATGAGGATAGGAACCATCTCATTTTTAGGTGTGTGGAAGGGTGAGGAGTTAGGTTTGGCTACCTTAATCCTAATCTTAATTGTTTTCCTTGGGGTGGAGGTCTTGGAAGTGTTTGAGGTTTTGGTACAAACCATGGTTGTTTAAGGATGGTTTGAGGGTTAGGGAAGGATGTTTTGATGTGTGAAGAACATGACTAACAAGGTGAGTTTAAATGTGTGAGGGAATGATCCAAACTAGTAATAGGTTAAAATCATTTTAGGTGAATAATGAATTTAGGTAAGCTAGTTTAGGAAATGTGCAGTTTATTACTGAAAATCATGCAGTGTTTACACAGAATTGAGAAAACAGTGTAAAGCAAAAGATGCTGTCGTGTAAAGTGACCGGCGGTTCCTTATCTAGGACCGACGGTTCCTTATCGATAAGGATCCGCGGGTCGATATGGAACCGCGACCAGAGGGCTTTCAAAAATTTCCCATCCCAAATTTTGATAAACCCAGATTTTTACCAAAGGATTCACAAGCCAAAGTTAACTACAGATCATAATCTAATAAGCTAACTATCACAAAGATGCACAAAGCTATGTAAATCACAAACATCATTGCATAAGCAACATTTAGGATCAAAATAAATAATAATCCAAACATGTAACATAAGTTAATAAACAACTAAACCAAAGTGTTAATAAGCAAATGTTTAAGCTGCAAATGATAACCAAACTTTGACGCAACTCAAAGTCTTCACCTCCTTTTCTTGCCTAAATCCTTGATCATTTTTCCCAAATACTTGATTCCCTTTCTTGACTCAATCCGGTGTTCATGCAAATCACCTCGGGTTCGAAGATTTTGACGGTAAAGTTCCTCTAAATTGAGATTATTAGGAACTTCACTAGAGGAATGGTGGGGAGGGGAAGCAATGTCATCTAAACCATCCACGAATGAGTTTGTGGAGTGGTGAGAAGAACTCGAAGAGTCAATGGGAGCACTTGTGCCAATGCCATCCCCATCACTTGTTGGCATGTCCATGTCCTCATCATTGAACTCTTGTTGGTCGAATTTATGATCAGATCTTGTCTTTCTCTTATATACCTCTTGAATAGGTAGCATAACCCGTTTGACCGGTTGAAACTGAGAAAGATCAAGATTTGGAAAATCACGCCCAACCCTTTTAAAAAGGCGAGTGAGAAGCATTGCGTAAGGGAGGTTTGTTTTAGGCTTGTGAATAGCATAATTGATCCGTTGAGCGATAAAATATGCCAAATTGTAATTGGTGTTGGTAAAGATGCAATATAACATATGCACTAAACACGCCAGAACATGATCCCGGTTTCCACCAAGACAAAACACATTTTACCTAAGGATATTGGTCCATTGAACCATATTATCATTAAGGTCGCTTAAGAGAACCTCATGACGTTTCACCGAACGTACCTTAGTATGAAGGCTTCTCTTAACGGGTCGATTACGCTTTTTGGAGACAATGTCGACAATGAAGTCAAGATCAGTTTCCTCATGATCATTTGGAGGACAGTTGTAGGATTCAAGGAGAGCACTAAGCTTCCATTTATCCGTGAAGCAACAAGTGCCTACAAATAGGACATCAAGAATTTGACCAAACACTTCGAGAGAGTATTGAATGAGTTGATCTTTCAAGATGAACCTAACAAATATTCCATCATTGTTTTCAATGACGGAGTATGTGCTAAAGAACTCTAATAGGAACCAAGGATATATGTCTTCCTTAATGTTCAACAAACAATCAAATCCAATGTTTCCAAACATGGACTTGATGTAGACATAATCCTTGATATCCTTTTGGACAACTCTATCCTCATGAAAGCAACGAGATTGAAGTGAGGAAAAAGTATGGGCAAGGTGAGTTGAGTGACAAAAGTCGGATAGGTTTGGCATATATTGTTTGGTGAGTTGATGATCCTTTTGGTATTATGAAGGCATGATTAGTACCTAAATAAACACAAGAAAATATTTCTCCAATCACTCATATGAAAAATAAAATCAAAGATAAAAAATATGAGAATGTGTTATATCAATTTCTTGAAAAACATAGGATTGAATCCATGTCATTCTCATGTTCACAATGTGTCTATTCTATTATTTACCAAGAACATATGAACTATGTTGGATCAACAATGGATTAGAACATTGGTTTTTCAAAACAAGGTTTTTAGGTAAGCATTAACAATGTCATTACCTATTTGTTCATGGGTTCATCTCAAATCCATCTTTTAACCAAAATCATTTAGGCTAAATTCGGATTTTTTCTACAAGTGGGTTTTAGTGAAATCTTAATGAATATGAACCTAAGGAATCATAGTAAAATAACCATGTCAACCCACATTCCAATTAAGGTTTTAATTCAATTTCAATTTTAAAAATCCTCAATTATGAAAGGATGAACCCTAGAACAAAATAGATGAAATTGAAAGAAAATACTTACAATTAATTGATGTTAGATGAAGGATGAGTGAAACCCACAACTTGGAATCAATTAATTTGAGTGATTGAAGGTTTTGGAAGCTTCAACAATGGTGGAAAAAGGGTAAACCGTCGGCTGTGTGTTTTTAGGAGAGAGAGGGTTTGGTTTGAAAAAGAATAAAATAATCAAACTGGTGCTCTGACTCAAGTTACTGCCCGCGGTACCTTATCGATAAGGAACCGCGGGTTTGAGCCGCTGAGATAAAGAACCGCCTACAGAGGCTGGTTTTTATCAATGAAAAACGCCAAATTTTAAAAACCAAGTTTTTCTAAAATACTTAAAAATATATCATGAGCCTTTTAGAATATCATTGGATCATCATAAAACTAAGCAATATGCCTTAACGAAGGATTACGAGTTAAATCGAGATCGAAAAGAACTGAAACGGACAAACGACTACTCGTAGCAAAAACGACAAAGAGGAGAGAAGTCAAGGGAAGTGAATCAAGACTAGGATCAATGCTCAAGGTATTAATGACAATCTTCAAATAGTGGTAACGAAGAGCTTGTGTCATATATAGTGGTTTAAGACGTGCCTTTCCGGCGAAACGTTAAACGGCTTTGGTAATGAATAAACACAAAGCAATTATTAATGTATAGACTAAGATCACTTTCAATAATAGTCTTAGTCTAAACCAAAATATGAGCAAGGTATTAATTCACTTTCTCTCCCACAAAGGGCCTACTAACCGTATGGGTGCAAACCATGGAAATCATGCTTGATACTTTAAGCTACTACTAACTCACTCTACATCACCATAGTGAGTCAAGTATCCAAGAAATGAAGGTTGGAGAGGATAAAAGAAAAGAATCACAAATCACAAACAATTGTCAAGGCAAGGATGCCAAGAACAAGCACATAGTCAAGTAATGATCAAAAGAATGATCAAAGGACGTGTGGAAGAACGAAAGCGTACCTTGGCCACAAAGAGCAATCCATCAAGGAGTCAATGCTATGCCCAATCAATGACTATGATGAGTACTAAGTCTTCAAGGACTAGTATCATTCCCAATCATCTTGGTATCATCATTCAAGGACGTTGAAGATCAATGAAGATGAGTCTTCTACAAGTGCAAGTAGCTCAATCCGCAATCAATTCAATGATTGATCTTCATGAGTACCTACACAAGACAAGATGCAATCTAGTAGATACATTTCAAGAGTAGATCTAAAATGTATAAATGCTACTAATCTAAGAGGGATGCAATATTATCAATTAAAAGACCTATTTTCAAAGAAAACATAGTTTTGACCAAAGTGAAACTTTAGTACAACTTGACCTTCTAATTTGAGGAGACAATGGATCGATCCAAGTTTCAAAGTACAATATACTTCAAAGATCTTGAGTGACCATCGCTCTGATACCAATTATAGAAACTAGAAGGGGGGGGGGGGGGGGTTGAATAGTTTCTCTTCGATTGGTGACCAAATTAAAATTACTTTCAATTTGGTTTGTATTAAAACTATCTTTTGTTTAAAGCTAAGTTGCATAATGATTAGGTTCAATTCAAATGCACTAGCAAAGATAATAGGTAAGTGTAATGATAATGAAATAAGTAAAGAGTAAGGAAGGAGACAACCTAGTGGGAAGACACCAAGATTTATAGTGGTTCGACAACGAGGCTCTATCTTCGTTTCTACTCCACTCCTCGAGTACACCTACTTGAGATTTCCACTATATCCACAAGCTCCCTTCTCGGCGGAGAAAACCTTACATTGTTGCTTACATTATTTTCCGACACTAAGCTAAATGTCGAGACCTAATCATTAGCTAGGACCAATCTACACAACGTTGCCTACTTCACAATTTAACGACACAAGGCTAGATGTCGAGTTCTAATCTTAAGGTAGAACCAATCTTCACGACGTTGCCTACTTCACCATTTTACGACACAAGGCTAGATGTCGAGTTCTAATCCAAAGCTAGAACCAATCTTCACGACTCTTCACTTTGAAGCTAAGTGAGAACTTCACACAACACAACTACTAGTCACTTTCAAGTTTTGTGAGAACTCACAAGACATAACCACATCACTTTATAGTTTAGTGAGAACTCCTAATCAAATCTATTACAACTCAACTAGACTTATCCAAGTACACACATGTAGCTTGGATTTACACAGCACAAATCCAAGCAAACACATATGCAATGGATGTACACAACAAATCCAAGTATTCACAAATAACTTGGATGAACACAACTAGTCCAAGTATTCATAAATACATTGGATTGACCTAAAACAAAAAGGGTATCATGATGAACATAACTAGCTCATAGATTCATCTTTATCACAACACTAGTGAGTGAGTGATCTTCTCATTGGACAAGGTAAAGGAGGGGATCAAGAGGATAATCATATGTAAACATCCTTAACAATTTAAGTGATCATTTACTAATGATTATGCTATAGAAAATAGAAAGGGGGCTGAGAAAAACGTCCAAGAGGCTTGCTGGAAAATGAGATTTGACCCACTATTTAAAGGAGACAAAGTATAACAGATCTATAACGGCTACTGTGCGCGGTACCTTATCTCGCCCGACGGTTCCATATCGCTAAGGAACCGCGTAGGTACTTAAGGTACCGCCACTAGAGTACGCTTCGTTTTTTGTCTTTTAGTGGGGTAAGAATATCTGAGGTATTTGAAGCCTTCAAAGGATATTCTAACAGCATTTGGAATATGCTATTTTCAAATTTTCATTTTCCATTTTAATAAAATATTTTCTAAAAAAGAAAGTTTATTAAAAAGTCTTTTGTCATATTAACAAAGTGAGTTTTAAGAATAATCATTTTGATGATCACTAAGTATGATTAAGAAAGATTAGTGATATGATTATTACCTTGATGATAGTGTTAGTTAAATAATTCATTTTGTGTTTTACACTAAATGTGTTGTATGGTTTGTTGTGATCAAAACTAAGAAAGATTAGTTAACACTAATAATGTTTTTAGGCATCACTTGCATTAAAAAATTTCATTTGATTACATTTGCTTTAGGCACGTTATCATGTTAATGGGTTTTTAGGTGATTGAAAACAGATGTTGAGACAGGTCTGAGATAAAGAGGGTTTCGGGGTGCTTATGTATGTCGCCTTTTACTTCAGGCGATGTTGACAAGGATCACCCATTCCATGTTATCGATTAAAACTGTCCCCTTTACAAATTGATAACATGCTGCCTTGATAAACTTATTTCTTATGGTTCGGTATTGGGCACACTTCCTGTCTACAGTACACAGGATCTTTATACGGTGACTTTATTTATATTATCATGAGCTAATGTGATAATTGAGGCATTTAATGTCTCCGTATCTTGGTTATTAGACTGATGTGTTTTGACAAGATGAGACCACCCGTATCTTGGCGGGGTGACCTATTATGGTCGCAACCATGGTAGAGGTGTCCCATTAAATATGTTGTTAGCCTAGCCTTATATACTATGAGATGATTATGATTCCCGTTTCCTTTGCTCATGTCTAAGCGGGATGCATAAATGAATTATTTGTTATGTTCTGGTAGTTAACTGATTTTGAAACTATCATTAGTTTTTGGATCATGATGGCCAAAAGCATCCATAACTTGGCGGGGCATCACAACAATGTGTATGCAGCCATGGTGGTTCGCCTACCCTTATGGAAACCCACGCGATCGTATCTTGGCAGGGCGTTTATTCTAACGCGGCAATGGTGATTGTTTCGGCATCAACACTTTGTGACTGTGATAACATGTGGAATGCTGTCAAAATGCTTTGAACCTTTTGGTGGGTCTTTTTGGTTACACTGGAATAAAAGAAAATTATACTGATGTGTTGTCCGAGTTTTGTTGACCATGATTTCCCCGATGAAGAGTCGGCGATGATGATAAATTTTTTGCCATTGTCTAGCGTACCGAGAACCGTACGTTGGCTAGGCAGTCACATCGAGTGTGTGATTGTAGCCACGCCAACCATCTGGTAATGCTATTGCAAAACTTAATCTGAGCCTTTGATGAACATTCCATGTTCTGGGAACATCGGGATTAGTTCGTTGGGAAGAATCAAATTCTAGCAGGTAAACTAAAAACCGAGGTAATTTCCTTCCTAACCTGTATATTCGTAATGCCTTTTTCCATTTTTGATGTTTGTACAACGCTTAATGATATTGTTGGAAGTTCGTATATGTTTACAGAGAATTAATCAACTACTGCTCTTATGTATTTGCAGATTAAGATTCAGTTTAACGGCATACATGACACACATTCGCACCCGCAAAGTCAGAGCTTCACCTGTCATAGTTCAGTTGTTACGTACATGGATCGAGATGTGGTAACGCATGTTGCTATTTCTGCAGCTGCTGATTTTTTCATTACGGGGAGTCAGGACGGTAAGCATTAGTCTTACATGTACAATTTCATCAGAACTGTTGTAACTAAATAGATTAAAAAGAACTAGCGTTGTTGATCAAACCTAAACATTTTTAACTCAACAATACCATTGATAAACTGGTAACATATAAGATATATTACTAAAACGTTCAATCCTTCATTTCCACCTTCTCTCAGGTCACTTGAAATTCTGGAAGAAGAAAGGTTGTGGCATTGAGTTTGTTGAGCATTACAGATCCCACATTGGGCCAATTGAAGCGCTGGCGGTTAGTGAAGATGGTTTACTTTGTTGTACGATTTCTAATGATGTGTTTGTCAAAATATATGATGTGCCCAACTATGACATGATGGTCATGTTAAAACTTCCATATATACCTGCTTCTGTAGAATGGGTTTACAAAGGGAACGACAAAGCAAACCTTGCTATTAGTGACCGTAACTCCTCATTTGTGCATATATATGATGCTCGAGCTGGAACGAATGTTCCCATCATTTCTAAAGAGGTATTTTGACTTTGACCTCCATTCAATCTTGCTTTCTCAATTCCATTGAATATGCACCATCTAACATGAACCGGAACTAACTAAATTGGATGTCTGGTATAAAAAGGATCAGCTAACAAACATTGTGATGATAGAGGGCATGTCTACAAGATGGCAGCTACAAAGATGACGACTCGAGGCTTTAGTAGGGTTCCATAGCCTACTCGCGATGAGAATGCATAAGTTAGCCGCCCAGTCTGCTAACAAGTTTGCAGACCACAATGGCATCAGTATCCAGTTGTAACTTATCATTTAAAGTTGTCCAGGAACAGCGAGCACCGCATGTCTGAGTCGGGAAGGGTGTAGTTCTACTCATAGTCAAGGTAAACACGTTACGCCTGCCTTCTCATTGTTGTGTAACTTATTTTTCCACATTTATTGTTGTCTATAATATATGAACCCTTTTCAAGGCCACCGGAGTGTGACAGAAAATTTTATCTAAATGCAGCGCCAGTTATGCTGACTTGGGGAACTATGCCGACGGTGTCACCATTGTGAGGCTGCTTTCTGGTATGGCGAGTGACTCAAAGGCAGTTCTACAAACTTTTTTTGTGCTAATACTGTTTGGAAAGGAAAAGGTAATATTTTGATATCGAAAATATAAATATATGAAATTGATCCTAATAAAAATAAAGTTTTAAATTATGTTAAGTTTGATCGTATGTACTGACATACCTATTTTAACATTGCTTTTTAATTGGTCATTAGAGAATGCTCATTTCTCGATAACTGTTTTTACATTGTATTATTGGTCATAAGGTCATAATTTGACTTGAATGCTACCCGTTTGTATATCATCCGTGAGTTTGATTTTATGTTTATAACTTGTACACAGTCAACAATTTTGTTTTTATGAGTGGATCCTTGATGGTTTTACGCGTAAAATCATAGAGCCGTCTACATATAATGTTTTATTTGCATTGATATGCAATAAGCTAAGGTTTTAAGTGAAAAGTAATGTACATTTTTTGTCGATTTAGTTAGAAAATGTATCAAAAATGAATTAAATACACATTCTGATGTAGAACGACTAAACGTCTTGGAGAAAAGAGAACTGGTTTTGGTTAAATTGGTGTAAAAGTTATGGAAAAAGTGAAAACTTAAGAGAAAACAGAGGGTATGAATGGACGATGGAATGAAGAAATTGTGTGGTTGCTTAGTTAAGCTCATACCTATTTTATAAATCCAAAGATCCCTTAATAACATGTTTCAAAAGCCAAATGACTGCTGAAATAGACTATCGAAACAACCCTTATGAATGTGCTTCAAACAAGCCTTTATCGGGACCTAACATGCTTATTCAAATCCGTTTATAACTTTGTTCATGCACACATCGGTCATCTCTTTGTGCAGAGTATTTACTTTCTGCTTTTGCAACCTTTTTTCACCTTAGTGTAGAAAAGAAACCCATTGGCAGCTGCTATGTTCGAAAGCGCCCGTTTAATGATAGTAAGAAGCCTTAAATGGTCAAGTTAGTGCTGCAACGGATGTTGCACTTGGAAATCTCAGCCACAGGTAATTTTTCCATGAAACGTTGAGATACGCTTAATACACATAGCTTTTGTTACGGGTATCTAAAACAACAGATTTTATTTGATGCATCACACCCTTTCATTAGTTTATGATATTTTTAAGTTCACTGTTTTCTATAACAGGTACCAAGTAAGTTTTACTATTTTATCCCACAAAACATAATGGGTTATGTAGAAATCTAAATAGGTGTTTGCCTTCATATAATGTTTAACAACTGAATATTGAAATTCAAGAACAAAAATATGCTGCACGTTAGTGTGTGGGTCAATCTTTTGAGTCATTGAGATTTAAAAATTACTTGGTATTGAATTTTTTTATTCATATGGAGCATGCATACTTTGTAGGATGTGTAATTCTCCTTTTCTTTGTATATTGCAAGTGAGACCAGATAAACGGAAATCATATCATTATGTGCATTGTTGATTTAATATTTGTTTATTCTCGGTTTTAGCCACAAATTGGTAAAATCATAAGAATTTGTCATATACAGTTTTTTATTATGATTATTATAAATATAAAATTAAACATTAAGAATGATCAAAGTCCATGTGACATAGTTGTCAAGAGCTCCCACATGACTTATCCTCCGAATGATATTGGTTGTTTGATTATTTCACCTTAGCAAATTGTCTTTAGGACACAAAGTTACCCGTTTTTCTATTGGTATGTGTATTTCATTTGTCATTTTGTGATTTCATTAGTACTTTGGATATGTGCCACATTATCGGATTTGAAGAATATGGACGACGTTGAGTCATTTTATATGTTTCTTTGGCAAGTGAGAAATATACACATGAAGCTCCTTACGGTAATGAAAAACAAAATTGATGTGATGGTTGAAAATCAACCTTCAACTATGAACAAGATCATATAGTTGATGACTTCAAAAAGGTATGATTTTCACGTGGTGGTTTCTACTTTCTCAACGTACATACAAGTGAATCAATTGCGGAAATGATAGCACATCAAGGCAATTGTCAATATAAAAATATTGTATTTGTTGTTGCAAGGAGAGTAGGCAATTCTTGACTGATATACATGTTCTCTTTTTCTGATATACATGTTTTTTTCTTTTGAGGTATTACATAGAGTCGCATGGGTTGTTGCACCCCAGCTATAGTTTCCTGCTTTTTCTGTGTGGGGCATCTTTTAATATTTACTTGAAAATTGTGAGTTTTTTTTTTTTTGTAAAACTATAGACTAAAAGTGTTGATAATGCCAAATTCAATGGTGGATGTATATTGGTTGTTGTTTATGTGTTTATAAAACCAAATTTATCATTAAGCTATTTTTTTAAAGATGTTATCCAGTTCTTGAATGATGACAGACACATCTATAGAAATTGTATTTGACAAAATAATGTAGAAACTATGGTCCATACTTTATGCAATTTGTTCACCATTCTTCACCAATACAAAGAGTATGAAAAACTTGATAGGATACAAATTCACTCAAACCAGGGCCGCGTGCGGGTCTTTCATACGTCGTCAAAAACGAACACACCAAACGTTCTCCGCCGCGGGCACAAATCCTAACTATACCAAACACCCCAAAATAAATAACCAGTCACACTAACCAAACACAAAACAGAAGTCAACATCAAGACTCCATCTTTAATTCTTTATCCACACTCAATCATTCACAAAAACTACATATAAAACCAACTCATACTCCTACACTCACTCCCCAAATCATCACACCACACAACCAATGTCAACAACCTTAAAAACCATCACCATCCTCATCCTCCTCTTAACCACCTTAACAACCGCCTTAAAGTACCCATGTGACCCACCACACAACACGTACAGTTTCTGCAACACCAGTCTCTCCATTTCCACACGCGCCCACGCGCTCGTCTCACTGCTCACTCTCCCTGAAAAAGTCAACCGTCTTTGTAATAATGATACGGGGATACAACGTTTGAATGTCCCGCCTTATGAGTGGTGGTCTGAGGCGCTTCATGGTATTGCAATTAATGGTCCAGGTAACGTTATTTAACAAGTGCCACGTGTCAAGCTGTTTTAGGAAAGTTACCGTAGCTATTAATAAATTGTCACGTTTATTATTTTTGGAAATATTTTTACCAACCCAATTTTATAAGAGGTAAGGGGCTGTTTGCTTTAGCGTGTAATCCAGGTAAGTTCATTTCGACTTATATAACATAAGCTTCAATTTTGTAGCATATTTGGAGATAAAAACGTTTATAAGCCCATAAGTCTTCAAATAAGAGGTTTATGAGATATAAGCCGAAATATGACTTATTTTTTGCTTATGTAACATAAGCCCAATTTTGTGGCTTATTTTGAGACTTGTGGGCTTATGTAAGTTTAGCATGATATAATAAACTTATAAGCTCATTAGTCTACAAATAAGCCTAAGCCGAAATGGGCTTACGTTATATAAGTCAAACCAAACACCCCCTAAAAGCGATATAATTTATGATCAAACGAGAAGAAATTTTAAAATGACGAATGACGGGAAAATAATTATAACTCGAGTTGAATTAGATGCATCTGTTAGAAAGTGAGTTAAACTTTAGGGTTCGTTTGGTAATTTGTTTGACTTGTCCTACAAGTTTTGTTATTTTTAGTATGTTTGGATTTAGTATGTTTTAGGTCATTAGTCTCCTATAAATAGAGGCCAATGTCATTAGTTTTCTTTGTACCTTTCAGATTGTAATTTAGGGTTTTGAATAAAAGCTTCCGCTTGGTTTGTTCGGATTTGATTTGTTTGTTTCGTTCGTTTGATTTATCCAACAAGTGGTATCAGAGCGAGGTCGATCCATCACGATGAAGAAAAAAAAAAAGAAGAAAAAAATGGTTCGTTTGATTTGAGGTTCGTTTGTTTTCGGAACTAATTAATCGTTATGTCTTTGTTCGAAGTCGAGAATATTGAATCAGTTTATTCTCGATCAAGGGAAAAAAAATGGGTCGTTTAGATTGCATTTGATTGGTTATAGAATTTTAATGGGTCGGTGGAAGTGTAATACTGATTTCATCAACTTTGGTTTTGGTGCCTAGATTGTTGACAAGTATCTTTGGTTTTGTTTAGCTACTGTTCACATCAACTTTGTTTTGTGAATTGAGAAACTGATTTGTCTTGGGTTTGATAAGGATCGACTATATTTTAAGATTTTAGTTATAAGTTATTTTAGATAATTTTAAAGTGGGTTTTTATTTGAAGATTTTGTACCTATTGATTTGGGAATCGTCGATTACGGTGGAGTAACTATTAGGAATTCGAGGATCGATTTGTCGTTTGAAGATTTGATAAGCATCGGGTTGTTTGGAAATTGATGGTTTGGAAAATTTGGGATCTTCGTTCGTCGGGTTTTGAAGTTGGTTGCTCGAATTTGATAATCTTTGGTGAAGATCGTTTGGGGCGATTTGTTTGTTTGATTGACCGTTTTCAGGTTCGGTCGTTAGTTTGGTTGATCGTTTTTAGATTCGAACATTTGTTTGGTTGACCGTTTTCAGGTTCGGTCGTTTGTTTGGTAGATCGTTCTCTGGTTCGATCATTTGTTTGGATCGTTTATTCGATCATTTGTTTGTTTGTTTGGATCGTTTACTCGATCGTTCGTTTGTTTGTTTGGACCGTAAATCTTATTTCATAAGTGGGTCATTCGTATTATCCGGATCATATTTGGGGCATTTGAATGTATGCCCGTTCGTCAAATTATTTATTAATTTGAATTTGTTTGATACGGATAATACATTTGTTCGTTTGTTGAATAACATATTAAGAGTTATTCGTTCGTTCGTTTGAAATTTCGAATTAAGACGGAATGTTCGTTTAGTTTGAAGTTTCGAATAGAATTCAAGTCACGGTGGAGATTCTTCGAAAAGTGACTTAAACTCTGAAGGGGCGCTTGGAATTTGGTATTAGGATATTTGAATTTGAAGACCAAGATTCGTTTGTTTTGAAGTTTCATATGAAGTTGAACTCACGGTGGAGATTGTTAGAAAGTGAGTTAAACTTTAGGGTTCGTTTGGTAATTTGTTTGACTTGTCCTACAAGTTTTGTTATTTTTAGTATGTTTGGATTTAGTATGTTTTAGGTCATTAGTCTCCTATAAATAGAGGCCAATGTCATTAGTTTTCTTTGTACCTTTCAGATTGTAATTTAGGGTTTTGAATAAAAGCTTCCGCTTGGTTTGTTCGGATTTGATTTGTTTGTTTCGTTCGTTTGATTTATCCAACAAGTGGTATCAGAGCGAGGTCGATCCATCACGATGAAGAAAAAAAAAAAGAAGAAAAAAATGGTTCGTTTGATTTGAGGTTCGTTTGTTTTCGGAACTAATTAATCGTTATGTCTTTGTTCGAAGTCGAGAATATTGAATCAGTTTATTCTCGATCAAGGGAAAAAAAATGGGTCGTTTAGATTGCATTTGATTGGTTATAGAATTTTAATGGGTCGGTGGAAGTGTAATACTGATTTCATCAACTTTGGTTTTGGTGCCTAGATTGTTGACAAGTATCTTTGGTTTTGTTTAGCTACTGTTCACATCAACTTTGTTTTGTGAATTGAGAAACTGATTTGTCTTGGGTTTGATAAGGATCGACTATATTTTAAGATTTTAGTTATAAGTTATTTTAGATAATTTTAAAGTGGGTTTTTATTTGAAGATTTTGTACCTATTGATTTGGGAATCGTCGATTACGGTGGAGTAACTATTAGGAATTCGAGGATCGATTTGTCGTTTGAAGATTTGATAAGCATCGGGTTGTTTGGAAATTGATGGTTTGGAAAATTTGGGATCTTCGTTCGTCGGGTTTTGAAGTTGGTTGCTCGAATTTGATAATCTTTGGTGAAGATCGTTTGGGGCGATTTGTTTGTTTGATTGACCGTTTTCAGGTTCGGTCGTTAGTTTGGTTGATCGTTTTTAGATTCGAACATTTGTTTGGTTGACCGTTTTCAGGTTCGGTCGTTTGTTTGGTAGATCGTTCTCTGGTTCGATCATTTGTTTGGATCGTTTATTCGATCATTTGTTTGTTTGTTTGGATCGTTTACTCGATCGTTCGTTTGTTTGTTTGGACCGTAAATCTTATTTCATAAGTGGGTCATTCGTATTATCCGGATCATATTTGGGGCATTTGAATGTATGCCCGTTCGTCAAATTATTTATTAATTTGAATTTGTTTGATACGGATAATACATTTGTTCGTTTGTTGAATAACATATTAAGAGTTATTCGTTCGTTCGTTTGAAATTTCGAATTAAGACGGAATGTTCGTTTAGTTTGAAGTTTCGAATAGAATTCAAGTCACGGTGGAGATTCTTCGAAAAGTGACTTAAACTCTGAAGGGGCGCTTGGAATTTGGTATTAGGATATTTGAATTTGAAGACCAAGATTCGTTTGTTTTGAAGTTTCATATGAAGTTGAACTCACGGTGGAGATTGTTAGAAAGTGAGTTAAACTTTAGGGTTCGTTTGGTAATTTGTTTGACTTGTCCTACAAGTTTTGTTATTTTTAGTATGTTTGGATTTAGTATGTTTTAGGTCATTAGTCTCCTATAAATAGAGGCCAATGTCATTAGTTTTCTTTGTACCTTTCAGATTGTAATTTAGGGTTTTGAATAAAAGCTTCCGCTTGGTTTGTTCGGATTTGATTTGTTTGTTTCGTTCGTTTGATTTATCCAACAAGTGGTATCAGAGCGAGGTCGATCCATCACGATGAAGAAAAAAAAAAAGAAGAAAAAAATGGTTCGTTTGATTTGAGGTTCGTTTGTTTTCGGAACTAATTAATCGTTATGTCTTTGTTCGAAGTCGAGAATATTGAATCAGTTTATTCTCGATCAAGGGAAAAAAAATGGGTCGTTTAGATTGCATTTGATTGGTTATAGAATTTTAATGGGTCGGTGGAAGTGTAATACTGATTTCATCAACTTTGGTTTTGGTGCCTAGATTGTTGACAAGTATCTTTGGTTTTGTTTAGCTACTGTTCACATCAACTTTGTTTTGTGAATTGAGAAACTGATTTGTATTGGGTTTGATAAGGATCGACTATATTTTAAGATTTTAGTTATAAGTTATTTTAGATAATTTTAAAGTGGGTTTTTATTTGAAGATTTTGTACCTATTGATTTGGGAATCGTCGATTACGGTGGAGTAACTATTAGGAATTCGAGGATCGATTTGTCGTTTGAAGATTTGATAAGCATCGGGTTGTTTGGAAATTGATGGTTTGGAAAATTTGGGATATTCGTTCGTCGGGTTTTGAAGTTGGTTGCTCGAATTTGATAATCTTTGGTGAAGATCGTTTGGGGCGATTTGTTTGTTTGATTGACCGTTTTCAGGTTCGGTCGTTAGTTTGGTTGATCGTTTTTAGATTCGAACATTTGTTTGGTTGACCGTTTTCAGGTTCGGTCGTTTGTTTGGTAGATCGTTCTCTGGTTCGATCATTTGTTTGGATCGTTTATTCGATCATTTGTTTGTTTGTTTGGATCGTTTACTCGATCGTTCGTTTGTTTGTTTGGACCGTAAATCTTATTTCATAAGTGGGTCATTCGTATTATCCGGATCATATTTGGGGCATTTGAATGTATGCCCGTTCGTCAAATTATTTATTAATTTGAATTTGTTTGATACGGATAATACATTTGTTCGTTTGTTGAATAACATATTAAGAGTTATTCGTTCGTTCGTTTGAAATTTCGAATTAAGACGGAATGTTCGTTTAGTTTGAAGTTTCGAATAGAATTCAAGTCACGGTGGAGATTCTTCGAAAAGTGACTTAAACTCTGAAGGGGCGCTTGGAATTTGGTATTAGGATATTTGAATTTGAAGACCAAGATTCGTTTGTTTTGAAGTTTCATATGAAGTTGAACTCACGGTGGAGATTGTTAGAAAGTGAGTTAAACTTTAGGGTTCGTTTGGTAATTTGTTTGACTTGTCCTACAAGTTTTGTTATTTTTAGTATGTTTGGATTTAGTATGTTTTAGGTCATTAGTCTCCTATAAATAGAGGTCAATGTCATTAGTTTTCTTTGTACCTTTCAGATTGTAATTTAGGGTTTTGAATAAAAGCTTCCGCTTGGTTTGTTCGGATTTGATTTGTTTGTTTCGTTCGTTTGATTTATCCAACAGCATCATCATATATTTTCTAGTGAAAATTAGATGTATATACGTATATTAGATGCATCTCCTTCAAGTTAGGTGAATCCTATGTATTTCTCGAATTAGGTGTATCCTCTGTATTTTTCGTCTATGTATTCAAATTTGTTGCTGATACTAGTTTGCAATGTTTTCACTTCAAAATCACTTTCGGAACTAATTGGGACGCGTCTAAATGAATAAAGATGCATCTAATTTAAATCGATTTTGTTTTTCATCCTTTTCATTTTTGGTTTTCTTGTCCACCAGAAACCATAAATGATATATGCTTCCTGTACTTATGTTACCTTATGAACTAAAATTACATTATGGATATATTAATTATATTTTACTTATGAACAAAAAATACGAGTATATCATCCATAATTAGATTCATTGGTCAACATTAGCCATTTGTCATTTCTATTACTGTATTTTTTTTCTTTTCTAAAAGAGTTTTGTAACAATACTAAAATAGTTTTCTAAAAGAGTTTATGAAATATAAGCCCATAAGCTTAAAAAATTGGGGTTTATGAAATATAAGCCGAAATATGGCTTATTTTCGGCTTATATAACATAAGCCCGATTTTGTGGCTTATTTTGGAGACTTGGGGACTTATATAAGTTTAACATGATATAATAAACTTATAAGCCTATAAGTCTTCAAATAAGCCACAAAATTGAGGCTTTATATAAGGCGAAATGTTATTATATAAGTCAAACCAAACACCCCCTAAAAGCGATATAATTTAAGATCAAACGAGAAGAAAGTTTAAATGAGAATGATGGGAAAATAATTATAACTCAACTTGAGTTAGATGCATCATCATATATTTTCTAGGAAAAATTAGATGTATATAGATATATTAGATGCATCTCTCTCAAGTTAGGCGAATCCTATGTATTTCTCGTCTATGTATTCAAATTTGTTGCTGATACTACTTTGCAACGTTTTCACTTCAAAATCACTTTCGAAACTAATTGAGATGCATCTTAATAAATAAAGATGCATCTAATTTAAATCGATGCATGTAGTTATCTTTCATCCTTTTCATAGCTGTCTGGTGTATGTGTCAAGTAGTTTTAGGAAAGTGACTCATAAGAGGTCCCCGGTAATTTTTATTATGTTTTTAATTGGTTAAAACTTGAAACTGAATATTTTGTGACAAATTCAAATATTAAGGTGGATACTTATTATATGACGAAGTTGGTATTTTTGTTTGGCCATGGTATGTGAGCGTGCAGTGTTCATGTCTTGTTGGACACTTTGTGAAATAGCATGAGATATTATGTGATATTTTGGTGCGTGATTAATTGTCGTTCTAAAGGAAGAAACAAACATTAGTATAGTACTGTATTTGTTTGTTATATGGTAAAGGTGTTTGTTAACATACTTTTTTTTTTTTTTTTTTTGAACGGCGAGTTAGTAGTTAGTGATTCGAGCTTACAGTGACATCCAATTGGGCAGTATGCAAGCCTCGAACCTTCTCCTTAGGGGATAAACCCCACTCCTGCTTCTTAATTCGGGCCCCTGAAGGTTCTTGGTGAGATTCGAACTCGAGACCTCTTCAAGAATACCTCCCCAAGGATACCCTTGGTGGCCAACTGAGCTAGCTCAGCTGGTTGTGTTTGTTAACATACTTGTGTATTTGTAATTAGAAAATGTAAAATGACTCAAAATAGTGTCTTTTATTAGCGTTTCAAATAGGAGCGTTTAAACAAAATGCAAAAGCTAATGCTCTGTGTTAAACAAGCATTATATTCTAAATGTTAAAACAGTAACCTGCTAACAAATCTGATATATTCTACTCATCTTCTTATAGGTATAAGCTTTTTAGGACCCATAAAAGCTGCAACAAGTTACCCACAAGTCATTGTGACAGCTTCTTCATTTAACAGAAGTTTATGGTTTTTAATTGCTTCGGCCATTGCTGTTGAAGCAAGAGCAATGTATAATGTGGGCCAGGCTGGATTGACTTTTTGGGCACCTACTATTAATGTGTTTAGGGATCCTAGATGGGGGAGGGGTCAGGAGTCTCCTGGTGAGGATCCGATGGTGGTGAGTGCTTATGCGGTTGAGTATGTGACTGGGTTCCAGGGTGGTGGGTTGAGAAATGGTGGCGCTGGTGGCCGGAGGAGGGTGTTGAGTGGTAATGATGGTGAGGAGTTGATGGTGTCGGCTTGTTGTAAGCATTTTAGTGCTTATGATTTGGAGAATTGGGGGAAATATGCTAGATATAACTTCAATGCTATTGTAAGTATACTTCTGGAAATAGTGTTTATGATTTCTTATTTGTTCTGCTATAAACTATACGAAGATGAGCAGTAACTGCTTTTCCATATCTACTTATATTTGGGGTTGGTGCAAAGTAGTGGTTTGAGAACCATTTATTTCAAAATGTTTATTTGAGATGATCAAATAAAATCAGAATGATATTTAAGACCTCATGTATGCCAGAAAATTAGTTCTAGAGTAGTTATGTTTACGTTGCCTGTTCCTTTTCCTCAGAATCTGAAACATATAAGCAATTCCAAATGCCCTCCAACTCTCTAACCTTTGAATTTAGCATCCTATAATGTTCCTAATAGAACATCAACTATGATAAACCTTTTTTTAATTTATTAATGTATCTTCATTTGGATTAACCTCTTTGAGCTTTATGACTGAAGTCTCACATAATTTTAATGCATTCACTTCTTGAGATTGAAAAGAATGATAAAGAAAATGAAGAGGTTCAAAAGTTTGGACCTCTTCAGGACACATAAGCATGAAATAAGAACTCATTATTAATAAATAAATTTTAAGAAAGTAAACAGTTTTTACATGCAGCCTAAAGAACGACATTCTTGGTGAATTAATCATAACCAGATGAAAAGCTATAACAATGCTCAATGCAGTAGATAGTGTTAGAATTTAACTCTGTTATATCAGTACTAAAAATACTAGGATTGAAAATTGGAAGTTTTTATTTGACTGTGAGGCAAACCTACAGTAGGAAAGTTGAGCGTATATGTTATTGGAAGGAATCTATATTGCATCTCCCTCTAATAATAGTAACCAGTATGTCTGAGTCGATCACAAAGTTATTTGTTGTATCAAAACCGCAACACCAGAGTCCTCTATGTACAAACTTGTCTCCAAGATGGAAGAATCAAACGTAAAGCTAAATTTAAATACAATAATAGTTCTTTGATTTGAAAAAGTTTAGAAAGATGGTTGATGTTTATGAGTTTGCATATATTCAGGTAACCAAGCAGGATATGCAGGACACGTTTGAGCCACCATTTAAAAGTTGTATCCTACAGGGAAAAGCAAGCTGTGTAATGTGCTCATATAACGCTGTAAACGGAATACCTGCTTGTGCTGATCAGAAACTCTTGCAGAAAACTCGAACTGAATGGGGTTTCAAAGGGTTCAAGATTCATTAAATTAAATTCCAACAAGTTTCAATCTTTCTAATAGATTTGAGTGTTAAGACTTCTTAAGATTCGATTAAATGCATGAATACAGATATATCACTTCCGACTGTGATGCTATCGCCACCATATACGACTATCAAAACTACAGTAAAAGCCCTGAGGATGCTGTGGCCCTTGCTCTTAAGGCTGGTTTGTGTTTGACTTCACAGTTTGGTTTTGTAAATGTTATGTTTTAGTTGGAAATATGAATGATTATTGTAAATAATGTGTAGGAACGGATATCAACTGTGGAACATATATGTTGAGACATACAAAGTCTGCAGTTGACAAAGGGAACGTGGAAGAAGACGTTATAGACAAAGCTTTAATAAATTTATTTGAAGTTCAACTTCGTTTAGGACTCTTTGATGGGAACCCGATAAAAGGGAAGTATGGAAAATTAGGACCTCAGGATGTTTGCACTGCTGATCACAAGAATCTGGCCCTTGAAGCAGCTAAACAAGGCATTGTGCTGCTAAAGAACGATAACAAGTTCTTACCTTTGCAAAAGCATGATGCTGCGTCTTTAGCTGTTATTGGTCCAATGGCAAACGTTACCGATCAATTGGGTGGAGGATACATAGGTTTGAAGCTATTTAATGTTATACAGGACAGATTATATAAAGTTGAAATTAGTAATAAAATTTCTCTAATTCGAAATTTGTAGGAGTCCCGTGCAGTCCAACAAGCATAGTCGAAGGCCTAAAGAAATATGTTGAGAAAACAACTTTCTCATCGGGTTGTGTAAATGTGGCTTGCACTTCCAAAGCTGGATTCAAGGAAGCAGTTTCTATCTCCAACAAAGCTGATTTTGTAATTATAGTGGCGGGTTTGGATTTAACTCAAGAAACTGAAGACCGTGACAGATATAGTCTTCTTTTACCAGGTTATCAGACGGCTCTGGTTACCACCATTGCCGCCACAAGTAAAAAACCCATAGTTTTAGTTCTCACAGGTGGTGGGCCCCTTGACGTATCGTTTGCTCAAGCGGACCCACGAATTGCTAGCATTTTATGGATTGGTTACCCGGGAGAAGCTGGCGGTAGAGCACTTGCAGAAATCATATTTGGAGATCACAATCCAGGTTGGTTTACTTTTTTTTTAAATGTAAAGTTGTAAGTTCAAGCGACTACATCAGACTTGAATTTATTCGGTATTAATATCATTTGCACAGGTGGAAAGCTACCAGTGACTTGGTATCCTGAGTCTTTCACAAGTGTTCCAATGAACAACATGAACATGAGATCTGACCTATCCAAAGGTTATCCGGGTAGAACTTATCGTTTCTACACTGGTGACGTAGTTTATGGATTTGGGCATGGTCTGAGTTACTCGAGCTACACATACAGTATTCTCTCTGCACCCACCAATCTTTATGTATTCGGATCTCTGAGGACCAAAGCTGACAACATACTTGAGCAAAAAGCAAGTTTTTCCAACTATCTTTATGTCAATGAACTTGAAGAACACTGTAATTCTTTGATATTTAAGATGGAAATATCTGTCACAAACCACGGCCCTTTTGATGGCAGCACGATTGTAATGGTGTTTGCCAGAGTCCCGGGACGTTTCAAAGGTGCACCGCTGAAACAACTAGTTGAGTTTGAGCGTGTGCATACTGTTTCTTATATGGATGCTACAACAAGGATTGTAGTAGATCCATGTAAGCATCTTAGCATTGTTAATGAGTCTGGACAAACGATATTGCCTTTGGGTGACCATACATTATTGATAGATGATGTAGAGCATGTCGTTTCGATTGCTATGTGACAAAATGAAAGTGTATACCTCAGCACATTGCTGATGATTGAAATATTAATCTGTAATCATAATTTGTGCTACAGGGCATCATAATTTACAATGATTTTGTTAGTGACATAAAACCTTAAAGAATGAAACATTTTATATGTTCTTGTAACTGGTTACTCTTAACCTTCTGCTATTGTTTTACACATTTACTGTAGTACTAGATCACTTCTCGTCCGATGGACGGTTTTGTTGATAGTTGATGAAGATTATAAATCTATGTTTTAGATTCAACAAACATTAGTTACAAAAAAGTAGTCATATATTTTTGAAACTTGCACTACAATTGTTCTGCGATGGTGCAGATGCCCTCTCTACCCGAAGAAAGTTAATGGCTTATACTAAAATGGAAATGAATTAATGCTGACAACGATGTATAACCAAAGTACTCTGCATGGAAGTTTATGGCCTGGGGGCCTTCTGCAGCACTTGAAAATATGCTATGCAGAATTCATCATGTTCTTTATTCACACACATAAGTCAAGACTCAAATCTGTGACCACATAACACTCTTTTTCCACAGCAGGAATAATTAAAGCCAGAATAATGAACAAAATTTAATGTTCAACATTCAAGTCTTTAGAAATGATTGGCTTTGAGTTGGGTAATTCTAGCTCTATAAGATTTTTACTGAAAAATACCACAGTACATATAAACGCTCAAATGTACAACCATCTGTCCTGCAAAAAGGCTTTTTCTTTTGTTTCCTAATTACTCCTCTATAACGGTTTTGGACTTCTTTAACAATCAATTTATGAGTAGAACATATGTGCATGTGACGATCGACTAGGGTAAAGTTTTATTAACTAGTCAACCTGGTCACCTTGATTGAGATTATGTGATGTTCAATGTCCAAGTGTTCTCTCTCATGTTGATCATTGGGTGGAAATGTGAAAATAGTTGATGAAGAACATGACTTATGATGTTTTTTTAATCTTTCTCGGTAACCATGGTTTCTGACGTTCTACCAAGTACCCAACTTAATCAACGAGGTTCATGCCTACCAAACCCGATAAATAACTCAGAAACCATGGTGACCTTCCACATTTTAGCGACGATGCTGATCACAAGCCTTTTACCATATCAGAATTCTTTTGCACCAAGTGCGGGTTCCTATAATCAATCGACACATGTCATCCAAAAGATGGTGGAAGGCAAAAATAAAAAAAACCACACCCTTTACTGTCAAAGGTACACAGGTTCTATAACGCCAAGACCCTGATACTCATAATTTGATATCACCCCTTTCAAAGAATCACAAAAGTTTGACCAAAAGATCAACCTGATGCCAGCTATTAAAAGGTATCTCACTTGCAATACAATATGCAGAAATGTATAACCATGTTTTCTGACCTTTTGGCCGACTAATCCACGTGGTTTGAACCCATCCCACACAAACTCAAACCATGTAAAGCCCTCCCTTTCCTAGAGGTTGCATGGCCACTTCCAACATTCCAAATATTTTCGACTAGACTCATTTTGACAATCTATCCAACCCGATAGACCTTTACTTTAATGCCTTAGCCGGTTGACCGTGTCAACACCAAATACCGATCTAACCAGACATCAAAGTATATGTGCACCCAAAGATAACTTTTTTCTTTTAATTAAATTCAGAGTCTCGCTTATTTATTTACATCTACAAAATGCTTAACATGATCAATCATGTTTGACCGTAACTTGTGATGATCTTTTTATGCATTTCAGGTCTTTAAAGCGTCAGCGCTGGATAGATAGTAATGTTCATGTGCAAAAGACTTGGCTGGATCTTGTTACAACTTTGTTACAACTTGGCTGGATCTTGTTATCTTATTGATTGCTTTTCAGAATCCTTGTAAACCAAGGGCTGCAGAACTCTTCAGAATCCTGAGCCTTTTGCAGTCGGTGACAAATATCCTGAACGCATACATTAGCTTAAGATTGATTCATGATAGGCCAATAGAAATAAAAAAATATGACAAAAAACAGAACTAGTGCTTACTCCCAAGGGATATCCCCGAGACGCATCCAGTGATCAAATTTGTCCAGATACGCAACAACATATCCTGAACTATTCAATAAGTTCTTTAATTTCATCTCATTATGCTTTTCCCCATGAGCCCCTAGATATTCATGTTTCCCTGGAACATAGCAACACCAGGCATATGAAAGGTAATTAGTTTATATTTTCTCTAATATGAAGATTGTCTATTTTGGTAGAAATGATAAGCCGAAAGTTACAAAATATGCATAAAACAGTCTCTAACCTATTATGAAAGAGCCGAACAAATTCTCAAGTGCCGAAGTCAATCCCTGATAACTATTGAACGTGCTCAAGTCAACTTTCCTTAGATACACTACACCATCCATACTGACTTTCACAACAAGGGCATGGGCCGCTGCTGCTTTCGGCCCAGAACCAGTTGTGGTCTTCATAAACACAGACCCCTTTATTGGAGGCCAACCCACAACCTGTTCCCTGCCATATGCGAAAAGGTTAATTCTTCCCTAAAAATCAAGTTTTACTTGTGGTGATATATAGTCATTTTATATATCTTACTTGGGACTAAGGACATTGCATCTGTAATTTGCTGCATACGAGTGGTTTTGTGTGGTGTCAGTAGTAACAGTAGGGCTTTCTTGAATTGAAGAAGGGTCGAGCTTTAATCGGATCACTCCCTGCATGAACAATGGGTTCAGTGTCAAAGAACCATAATACTTGAGGTCAGTCATATTTAAATTCTTGCGTATTAGTGCTGGTATTGATTGAAAGTTGCAACGCAAAATATCTATGATTCAGAGGTTTAACATCAAAAGTTAAAATGTTTAATTCAATTTACAGTAACTAGCTAAAGAAAATGTTAAAGCTTTGCGCATAACAAATTTGGAAGTCCATATGCTTTCTCAAGCCAACAAAATTTCAACACAGTTGTAAATTTGACAATGAAAATTTGACATATTAAGAAACACAAACCTCGGTATCAGAAAACCCTCTTTTGCTTCGGGTAAGAACAGATTGAGGTGAGAATAAAGGAAAAAGAGGTTTCTCATCGAGTTTTGGTGAGGTCAGTAAACTAAGTTCAGTGTCCCTCTCAGGTGAGTGTGATCCAGGAAGCCCGAGCCTAAGTTCAGTATCCTTGGAATACAAGCTGAGAGGTGACATTGTGCAATTGCCTACGGAAGAACATTCTGAGAATCCCAAGTAATTCCGCTCCCTAAGATCATACATACAATCTGTAGATTGCGACGAAGAAGTCAAGAAGTTGACTGTAATTTGACTTTCCTCTGCTCTCACGCCATATACTGGTGGACACATTGCAATCATTTATCAAGAAAGGATATTGTCACCTGTTGAATACATTACAATAAGAAACTTGATTAATCACATTATTTCATTGAAGCATTTCATGAGGGTAAAGATCAATATATTCATCTTTTAAGTCTTAGTAGGTCTTTTGCTCTGCTAAATTGCTTATTTAGGCGATTATTCACTTATCTTGTTATCAAAACACAACCAGCTAATCCAAACACTTTCTAAAAACTCTAAATAATCGCGAAACAAGTGCTTACTAGCGCTTTTTAAAGGGTTAAAAAGCGTGTCTTGATAATTAACCTTGAAGGCGTGTTACCAAGACACAATAAGCTATTCTCAAAAAAGCAGCCGAACACCCCTTAACAAAAAAGGGAGCACGGAGCACCAACATTTTCAATTTCCATATTCCTTCACTTTTAATTTCAAAGCAGAAAAATCACTCATATACTTCTTTTCGTATTGCTATATGCATAACTTGTCCATGAATGTTTAACCGTGTATGCGCTATTACTTTTCATAACATTTAATAGTTTGTTTGCAACAAACGAAAAAACAAGAAACTTGCAAAAACCTTAAACCCTGGACAAAAATAAAACCCAGACATTATCAACAAATTTTACTAAAACTCAACAGATCTAGCGATACGCTACATTACGCAAACAAATAATATACTGCCCCAAACACTGGCAGAACAATTAAGGGGCACAAATGTTTAAGTTCTGGCGGAATAAGAAGATTGCTTCCTATAAAACCTCCCAAAAATGTGGGGTAACATAAACCCATTTCGGCTTGTATTTCATAAGCCCCATTTTTGTAGCTTATTATAATAAAGCTATATAAGCCCATAAGTCTCGTAATAAGCTATAAAATTGGTGCTTATGAAATACAAGCCGAAATGGACTTATGTTTCATAAGCCGAACCAAACAGACCTTGCATTACATTAAAACTAGAGTAACTAACTAAAGCGATATAATACATTTCATCAAATAAAAAACAAACATATAAGTTACCAAATAATATGAAGAACTACGTATAAAAAAAAGGCTGAAACTTTTTATATCTGATCTATTTTTTTATGGGGAGAAAGGAAAAAAGAGGTTTTGGTTGTATGAAATGAGACACAACACAATGCAGGTATTTAAATGGTTCAAAAAACGTGTTTTGGAGTTGTGTTTTTTGGACATGATTTTGTTTTGTCGAAATCACTCCCTTATATATTTTACTCGGTGCAAATTTAATTCTCTTCCCCAGTCAAAGATATACCCTTTGATAGACTGATACTTCTTCAATTAATTACCGCATCTTTGACTGACTTATTACCGCAAATGGATTACAAATGTTTTTTTTATAAACTACATATCTATATCTATCTTTGGACATAATCTTGAATTGTTGACTGCTTTTTTTTTTGGAAACGTTGAATATGGCTGTATACAACTCACGGTTGACATTGCAGTAAAACGTAAACTTTTACAAGGTTGGTATTATGATAGAATTGAAATGAATTTATACCTTTAATCTAGTATAAAATATAAACTCCATCACCTAATCGTATTCATTCAAATTTATTTTTTATATAAAAGAAAAGAAAAGTTAATATCTCACATACGATTAATTATCAAGCGACAAAAATACACCATTATCAACAATAATTAAATCAGGGGCACATATATAAAATTTCGACAAACTTTTAATTTTGTCTGAGAAAGTCATATATGATTCGTATCACGAAATCATATATGATTCGTATCACGAAATCATATATGATTCGTATCACGAAATCATATATGATTCGTATCAAAATCACATATATGATTTCAGAAAATAATATATAATATAAAAAAACATATATTAATCATATACGATTCGTGATACGAATCATATATGTTTACAAAAAATAATATACGTCCGTGATACGAATCATATATGATTTTTCTTAGATAGAAAAAAAAATTTCGAAAGTTTATACATGTACCCTCGATAAAAAGATGATATAATTTTCGTCGCGATTGTATGTTTTGTTTTACATCACGATTAATGGTTTGTAAGATATTTATTTATTTAAAAAAAATAATAAATGTAAGTTTTTTTATTAGATAGAAAAAAATAGATGGCTAAAATTAGTTGTTTAAATCTTTACTAAAAAGAAAATTTACATTAAACTTTTGTTTCTTGAAATATAAACATTCAAAGATTAATGCAGTTTTTTCAAGGAGTGTCCATTACTGGGCTTTAACTACATCGCTGACTAGTAAATTATATACAAGGAATGTATTTTTAAGGAGTCTATTTTCACACGAATGGAAATGGTTTCTCCAATTCTCCTCGTGTTTCATATAAATCAGCTAGGTTAACTATAGATACACTTTTGTAAAGTCTCTTATGTTTGGTAAGTTTTTTATTTTGTCGCCATATTAATTTTGAAGAGTATTAAGAGAAAGTTCATGTTCTAGTCTTGTTCTTATCTTTTTTATGCGTTTTGGTCATTTTTTTAACTCACTTGGAGTAGTAATTTTATGCTCCATGCGTGTCTATTTTTAATTAATAGAATACGTATGATTTGACATTTTTTATTATTAATTACCCCCTTTATACAATAAGGGGAATTGAAAAACACACTATTAAAAAACAATATAAACTTATGTGAGGGAGGAATATTAGAACTACATATCTGCCGTTAGATTTTCCCCAAAAACTGTTCATTGGTATGGGCTTGACAAAAAATTACATCTCAACCGTTTGTGTTGGTTTGAAAACATGTTCACTGGTATGGGCATGTGGTTCTTATGCCCTCACTCACTATATCCCACCTACCTTTCTCTCTATTTCTCTCGAATCTGCTCTTTATTATTGATGATGATCTTTGGATCATATGCTCTCTATTAAGTTCTTGATAATCTCCTCTTTGTTATTGATGATCTTTGGATCAAATGCTTTGGATCATCTGCTCTCTATTATTAAGTTTATAATGATCTGTGGGATGATGTTTAGATCATCTGGTCTCTTTTGGATGATCTTTGATGTTTCTTGATCTGCTCTATTTGGGACGATCTGTGGGATAAATTTTGTTTTTATCATAATTACCTCTAATAGAGTTGATCTTTCGATTTGGGAGGATTTGGTATTATCACAAGTGATGTTGATTAGTTCTTCAGTTGGTGCTCAATACACGCCCAAGATATTTAGCAAACTTTGTAAGTAGGTATTATCCCTATGGCCGCCTGATTTTACTGTTTATTACGTTTATTACAAGTATACTGGGGTCGTGGTAGGGTGACCCTTTAAGGTTGGCTTATATAGGGGTGCGCGGCTTATTTGATTTCATATTATGTTTTATAAGCATATATGCCTTTGGTTAAGTATGATGGTCATGTCATGTTATGTAGTATTATATACAGGGCAATGATGATATTTACAAATGAATTCGAGTCAATGAATTTGAACAAAGTCTGAGATTGGCCGTATCTTGGCGGGGTAATTCATTGTCAATGTTTTGCAGCCATGGCGGTTTTATCCTCTTTGGTCATACATTTTTCTCTTACAGATCTGAGCCTCTTAAAGTCTAAATTAAATGACGATATTTGTTGTTTAGGCTTATATGATAAGTTTATTACATGATTGCTTATGTTTTTACTGCTCACTTTTGGTGACTTTCTAATGGGTCAGTTGGGGCGGTTCTTAGAATAGTTTGTGTTGTCGCAAAAGGCATATAGGCTTATAAAACATAATATGATCCAAAGATCATCATCAATAATCGAAAGATCAGCTCTATTAGAGGTAATTATGTTTTATAATAGGGGTGTGCGGCTTATTTTTATTAGATCATCATCAATAATCGAAAGATCAGCTCTATTAGATCATCATCAATAATCGAACCGCCCCAGTGAACATGTTTTCAAACCAACACAAACGGTTGAGATGTAATTTTTTGTCAAACCCATACCAATGAACAGTTTTTGGGGAAAATCTAACGGCAGATATGTAGTTCTAATATTCCTCCCTCACATAAGTTTATATTGTTTTTTAGCTACGTGTATCTTGGCAGGGCAACCTCTCAGGTTGCAGCCATGGCACGTGTATTCTTTCTACCTGATGAGTGTCCAATTTGAGCCTCATTACAAGTGTCGTACTTTTGGAATAGAAATATTTACGGCTGTGGGGTGTTTTCATGTCCTTAGCGGCCAGCTTATGTAACAGGTTGGTGGCTTAACTGATTTTGGGCGACCCTCGCTGTCACCGGTCCTTTCGTTGCCGCTATATGCCGGGTAGCGAATGTGATCGGTGTCCGATGGTGTAACGATTATTGGTGATGATGAAAGCTGCCTGTATGGAATGTTTTAGTAGCCTTGCTTTGTTAAAAACCGTATCTTGGCGGGGCGACCATGCGGTCGCAGCCATGACGGGTGTTGGGTACGCCTTTCGTTCTGCCATGTTTATATCAAGTTTCCATTATTTTTGTTTCACAAAGTTACTGATATGTAGCCTCATCGTAATCCATATGTGTGGTTTTCGAATAAGCTCATAACCTGCTAACTATGTAGCTTTTAAAATAAGGTGGTGTTTGTTTCTGGTTATATTGTCGTCTTACGGCTTATTGGTTTAAAAATAAGCTATAAAACGTATGCTCATGAAACATAGCTATAATGTCGCGAATGCTAATGGTAATGATGATAATATTTAAGCCTTTGTAATCCCATTCTGTTAGATTCTTGATTCTGGTGGGTGTGTGACGATGTTCATGCCCAGACGGTATGGTAACCATGTCTATTCCATTGCACGTTTTAACGGTCCCAACAGGCTATGATGATAATATTTGAACATCCCTAAGCGGGTTCGATTACATTTTAGAAGGCGTATATCTTGGCGGGGAAAACTTGCAATGTTTGCAGCCATGACGTTGTATCCTCATATTCGACATACCCGATTGGTTATTTATCTGAGCCTCTAAACACTAAAATAATTTTTTTGTTTTTGGTAACCACTCTTTGATTTCCAGAATGTATGGCGGGCCAACCTTTTAAGGTTGCAGCCATGGCGGGTCCATTGTCTCTTCCAAAGCAGTCGCACGCTAAAACATTCAGTGCCAACGCACCATTGTACAGGCCCAGCGGGGTCGATCAGATGGTCCCACAATGTCAGGTCTGAGCCTAGAATTATAGAAGGAATACCACTATTTCTGTCAACTGACATATGTGAAATCCAAAGGACCCTATGGACGGATAAACATGAATAACTGAGACTCGCTGCAGACCAGTAAGCATACTATACTATTACATTGTTTAAATCATATGTCTTGATTGTTAGAAAAGAGCTACAAAATCTGCTACTGATAGATCTGCATTTTTGGTGTGTCTATTCTAAATAAATCAGGTATTACTTGCTATAGGCGATGACGATAACCACCTTCCATTGTGTTTCGTGACCCATGATTTACGGATGCCCGTGTGTTGGCTGGGCAGCCACAGTAAGACTGGTTGCAGCCATGACGGGTACCCATTATGGGCCCACAATGTCAGGTCTGAGCCTCAAAATATAGAAGGAAACAATTGCAATCTTTTTTTTTTCGTCCTCCATGTTCGGTGGGGTGAAGCTTTTGGAGAAAAAAAGGGCATAGATGTTTTCTGCCCTGGATGCTGCTGGATACACCTTTACTGCCATTGAAAAGGTAGTCTATTATTTAGAGTAAACTACATTTATGTTTCTTACGTTATCAAAGATTATTTAAGGATGTTAAAATATGTCGCTGGTAAAACTGTCTGACCGTAATGGTCATGGATTTACGCAATTTTCACAATTTCGACCCGTTTACTTTGTCAGTTTTGGTTTTGTTATATCTCTAATGGGTCAAACGTCTTAATATTTAAAAAGATGCTAAAATTTGAATTTATCAAATTATAAGATCATATCCATAGTTAGGGTTTATGTGGCAAAAGATGCTAAAAACTGAATTTATGAAATTATGAGATCATATCCATGGTATGCCCAACAGATTGCAACTTGGGAAGCGAAAGAGAATGCCGGCGGTCAGCGACAGCTGGTGATTGGTAAGCAATTTCGAGCTTTTCCGTCTTATTTTTTTTATAAATCGAAGCTTCCTTTCAGATGTGCTTATTTATTATATTTTGTCTAGGCGCGAGATAATTAGGCAGAAGAGAGCGATAAAAATCAGCACAAACCGAAGAAAGTGTAGGTAAGAGCTATTTAGTTCTGCGTACCGCTGCAAGTAACAGTGGAGAAGGCTACACTACTGTTCACAATGAAGGTAAACATCATGCACTGCCTCGAGCCATAGAGTTGAATAAACGAGTCCTCTTTTGAGGCAGACTTATCGTATGCACGATTTGTATTTTGTTGCCACATTGTTCTTCAAATTTTTTTGCACTTTTAGCGTTCTTTATTTATAAAATGCAGGACTCTAATGCTAGAAAGGCACAAGTTTGGGTTGAAGTGGAGAAATCACTAAACATTCCACTTCTGGTATGGAATACTATAAATCAAAATAAATAACATACCGAGTATTTTCATACGGTGGTCTAATTTGGACATTTTCTATTAGGACCCTTTGGCGCAATGTAGAATGACATTGCTTTGACGTCACATCTGTATAGGTAAGATCCATAATATCTCAGGTACTGTTAGTAGCATATTCGGTTCTAATTTCAGAACTCGGGGGAGGTTTTATGTGAGTTTTATTGTGGTTGAGAGAAAGCCACACACAGGGGGTTTTGCTTTGCATAAATTACCAATTTACTTATTCATTGTCCATGTTTAGTCACTCAGTCACTTACTTTTTATACATACGATTCATAAGATATTAGGCATCTCTTTGGGTCATTTGTAACCGACATTCTTAACAGTTCTATACATGAACTTGACTTTGAAACAAAATTATATTTCAACCACTAATAACAGGATAAATGAAAGGAATATATGTTAAAATCGTTGCAAAAGAACCATATAATTAGGTGTCTTATGGTTTGCAGGTGTGTGCGAGCAAGTAGAAGACATTTGTGTTAGTTGATAATGGACGTTTATATGGATTTGTATGGATAGGGTCCGGGAGCTTCGGATTTCCAAATAGAGACGTGTCTGATAAAGTGTTGCAGCCTACCAGAGTTTACAGTCTAGAGGATCATCATATTTCACAAGTGAGCACAGGTTTGTATGACTCGGTTGCACTCACTTATTGTTACCGGATACTTGGATTTGATGTCGTTGTTTCAAAATAGTAAATGTGTTTGTGCATATTTGATAGGGTTGAGGAGCAGCCGCCGAAAGATAGGCAACAAACTCTTTTTATGTAAACACATTATGTATCCACCCCGCGGCGGAGCGCGGGCATTGATCCTAGTATATTAAAAAGTTCAAAATACCCTCATTTTTACATTATTATTTTATTACCATCACCTACCTTTCTTATCACCGTTAAACCATCACCACCACCATTATAAACCTAGTTCAAACGAGCAAGTAAAAGATAATACCAATTCCACCGTAAAAATACTTCTCTCGTGAAATGATGAGATTTTATTAGTGGTTTCCTAGTCATGATCATCGGCCATGATAAGATCTTTATTTATATGTATTATGCGTATGTGTATTAGTTAAAAAACATAATATCAAAGTAGCAGAGATAGATCTTACACCCAATCAACCACTCATTGGTGTAATTTATTAATAATCAGAGTACAAAACAAAAAGATAAAGACTAGTCCCCAAATGGATGCTAGTCGAACGATTACAATAGAAATGGTGAGATCGTCCCAACTAGGTTGATCCGATCTCCCTCACATACATAGATCACTCAAACACACTCTATACAAGATGAAAATCAAACTCCTATGTCAAGTCATGAACTTGAAGAGAGAGAGAGAGAGAGAGAGAGAGAGAGAGAGAGAGAGAGAGAGAGAGAGAGAGAGAGAGAGAGAGAGAGAGAGAGAGAGAGAGAGAGAGAGAGAGAGAGAGAGAGAGAGAGAGAGAGAGAGAGAGAGAGTTGCGAACACAGATGTGTGTGTGTGAAATGAAGTGATAGAGAAAACCCTAGTCAAAGGCTAGGGTTATATTACTCGCCAAGTGAAAATGGGCCTCAACGGTTCCAAAGACAAAGCCCACCAAAAATAGGTAAAGCCCACCAAGACAAGTAAAGCCCACATATCAATACCTGTAAATAAACAAAAATAACACAAGAGATAGTAACACACATATGGAAGATTGTCAAAACAACACCATTCCTCAATCTGACATATGAGAGAGCAAAGAATCATCTGCCAAACATGTTCACAAGCCTCAACTGTTTACATAATTTCAAGTGTTGGTTAATACCATGAGCTTTTGTAAAAATGTCAGCAGTTTGATCAAGTGAAGCAATCTTGATGGTGTTAATCACACAATCTTGTACCTTTTCCCTTACCAAGTGAACATCAACTTCAAAATGTTTGGTTCTTTCATAAAATACAAGATTAGCAGCAATCTCTATAGCAGAGCTACATTCACTATAAAGGTTCACATGAAACAAGGTTTTAATCCTTAGATCACTAAGTAAATTAGTGATCCAAATTACCTCACAAGTAGCACTAGCCATACATATATACTCAGCCTCAGCTGAAGATCTGGATACTGTGGTTGCTTCTTGCTCTTAAGAGACAAGAGACCTTCCAAGAAAAACACAGTATCCTGATACAGATTTCTGGTTTTAAGACATTTGGCCCAATCAGCATCAGTGAAACAAGATAGCCTTAAAGAGGTATCTCTATAGAACTGAATACCAGTCCCAGGTGAATTTTTGAGATACCTAATAACTCTCAAGGCAACTTTTAGATGAGATTGAAGAGGTGCATGCATGTGCTGGCTAAGGCAATGGACAACATAAGATATATCAGGTCTGGTATGAGTAAGGTAAATAAGTTTCCCAAATAATCTTTGATACTAAAAAATGTTTGAGAGAAATTTATCATCATTACTTTCATCAACAGCCAAAACACAATTTTCAGGCAAGGGAGTTGCTGCTGGTTTAGCAGCAAGTAAACCAAACTCATGAATAAGTTCTAGACAGTATTTCCTTTGGGTCATGCAAATCCCATTAGAATTTTCAAGAATCTCAATACCTAAAAAGTACCTCATAATGCCAAGATCTTTAATCATGAATTTGATTTTTAGAAAGCTTTTAAATGATTCAATTTCCTCAATGCAGTTACCAGTAATGATAAAGTCATCAACATACACAAGAAGAGCAATAAACATATCACCATGCTGTTTAGTGAAAAGAGAGTAATCAAACTTAATTTGGATAAAGCCATGCTCTACCAATACATTGGTAAGTTTTGCATTTTACTGCCTTGGGGCTTGGTTAAGACCATACAAAGCTTTATTAAGCTTACATACCTTACCTTTATCTTTGCAATTGAAACCCAAAGGTAGAGTCATATAAATGTCCTCATCAAGATCACCATACAAGAAGGCATTATTAACATCAAGTTGGAAAAGAGGCCAATCATTAGAAACAACAATGCTAACAAGACATCTAACAGTGACCATTTTCACAACAGGACTGAAAGTCTCATCAAAATCAATGCCTTCCCTTTGACTATAACCTTTAACAACAACTCTAGCTTTAAACTTATCAACAAGGCCAGAGGACTTGTATTTAATCTTATAGATCCACTTATTGTTAATAGCCTTTCTATCAGTAGGTAAGTTACATAAGGTCCAAGTATTGTTCCTTAAAAGAGCCTCCATTTCATTGTTCATAGCCTCAATCCACCTACTATCTTTCACAGCTTCATAGTAGGTGGAGGGTTCAACAAATTGATTAAGAGTGGTAGCAAAGCAGAAATTAGTAGTGTTCAACTTAGAGTAGTTAACATGATTCTCAATACCATACTTAAGCTTGCTATCAAGAACAAAATTATTGAGTTTAGCTGGCAATTTAGTAGGTCTACTAGACTTTCTAACAGGATGCTCCCCTTCTTGAGGATGGTCCCCACTATGCTCAATAGAAGTGTTAGTAGAATTTTCATTCTCAAAATTACCCTCAGAGCAGGATTGCACATTTTCACCTATGGTGGTTGTAGAGTCCTCATCCTGATGATGCACAAAGGCATCATCAATAGTGGGGTGAACCCTACCATCCACACCAGGTGTTGCTCTCTCATCATCATTGGGACTTGAAGATGTTTGGTTATCAAAAAAGGTTAAGAGTACAACATCACTTGTAATGACTACATCTATTGAATCTTTTCCAATATTGTTTTTCATTTTGAAAGAAAAGACAGTTTCATAGAACTTCACATCTCTAGAAAACAAAATTATTCTATTATCCAAGCTAAACAGTTTATAAGCCTTTTTAAAAGAAGAGTAACCAATTAAAACACATTTCTCAAACCTAGATGTGAGTTTGTCACTGTTATTCAGACAGGTAGAAAAACACAGACATCCAAAACACTTTAAATGAGAGAGGTTAGGTTTTTTTTCTATAGAGCAATTCATAGGGGGGCCTACCATTTAAGACAGAAAAGGGGAGCCTGTTAATCAAATACACAGCAGTTAAAATACATTCAGACCAAAAATTAATAGGAATCCCACCCTAAAACATAAGACTCCTGGCTACATTAAGCAGGTGTCTATGTTTCCTTTCAGCAATCCCATTTTGCTGTGGGGTATGAGGACAAGAGGTCTGATGGATGATACCCAAAGAAGAGAGCATAATGTGAACTTTGTTGTTAACAAATTTAGTCCCGTTATCAGATCTAAAGATTTTGATTTTAGAATCAAACTGATTTTTAACAAAATTAATAAACTGAGTTAACCAATCAAAAACTTCATCCTTAGATTTCAAGAGATAAGTCCACACAGCTCTAGAGTAGTCATCCACAATGGTAAGGAAGTATCTATACCCTTCCTTACTTTGAACTTTATAAGGGCCCCACAAGTCCAAGTGAACAAGGTCACCAAGTTGACTGGATTTGTGATCACTCAAGGGAAAAGGTTCCCTGTTTGTTTATACCTATGACAAGTTTCAAAAACAGAAATGGTGGTGTTTTTGGAAAGTTTAAGGTCAGTCTTGAGAGCATTGAGGACTTGGGTCACAGGGATGACCAAGTCTGTAGTGCCAGATATCTTTAGAGGTGTTAAAAGTCATGACAGTGTTAACAGTACCTAGGATCTTAGTCTTAATGTCATCAAACAAATAGAGCCCCCCAAGTTCACTACCAGTCCCCAGAATGGTCCCCTTGGCCAAGTCCTGAATATAACATTTATACTCATCAAAACCAACAAACAATTTGCTATCTTTAATAAGTTTTTTAACAGACAACAAGCTAACACAATATCCAGGCACAACCAACACATCATGAAGAACAACATTATTAGAGGAGCTTGAGGTCACCAATGTGACTGATATTGGCAATAGTGTCATTGGGATGACCAACAGAAATGTTGAGATTGGAAATGTCAACAACATTGCACATACCAACTGTGAAAGTGGTAAGGTGTTGGTTTGCCCCAGAATCAATAATCCATCCTAAAGTAATGGTTTTGACAGAAAATTTAGAGTTCCCACAAAAAACTTGGAAAAATTAATATTGAACCAAACATTAGCATTAAAAAAAGATATTCTACCTGCCATATTGGACTGAGTGTTGCCAGAGGTGTCATTGATCAGATTAAGAAGCTTCTGCATTTGTTCAATGGTGAAAGAGTTTGGAGAATTACATGTGGAAGCCTGTTTTTCTCCAGTTTTAATGTCACAATTAGCATTAAAATTAGATTTAGAACTAGTTTTCCTTTGACTATTACCCCTTTTTTTTTGTAACCAGCAGGATAACCAACCAATTCAAAGCATCTATCAACAGTATGACCAATTTGATTGCAATGAGTGCACAAAAGGTTAGGGTTAGGACCCCTATAACTTTTGGACCCATTGCCCTTGTTAGGGGTTCTATTTGAAGCATTGGAAGTACTTCTCCTACTTTGGTTAAAAGTCTTAGCAGCAAAAGAAGTAGCATTCAATTTTGCCTCTATATGGTCAGAGTTCTCAGGAACACCCCTATGGGATTCCTCTCTAGATACATGACATAGGCTTCCTTAACATCAGGAAGTGGATCCCCGGTAAGAAGTGCAGTTCTAACAGGTTGATAACATTCATCAAACCCCATTAGGAACTGCATAAGCCTCATGATTTGCTGATGCAAAGCCAATTCAGTGCTAGCAGAACAGGAGCATTTAACAGCACAAACACATTTAGGAATTTTAGAAACAGCATCAAACTCTCTCGAAAGAGAGTTCAATCTGTGATAATAGTCAGATAAAGAACTACCCCCTTTTTTAACAGACCCAATCTTTTGAAGTAAGTTATAGACAATAGAACCATCAACTTTATCATAAGTTTCATTAAGATCTTTCCAAATAGTAACAACATTTTTAGAGTAAACAAGGCCCATACACACATCATTAGAAACAACATTCATAATCCAGGTAAGAACCATAGCATTGCATCATCGGTATAAGACTCTCTTAAACAAGAACCATCAACAAAATCATACTTGTTTCTAGCTTGTAAAGCAAGTCTCATAGCATTGTTCCACATTCTATAACTTTTAGTTCCCAATAACTTGAAAGGAACAAGAACAGAGCTACTATTATCACTACTATGAATATGAAGTGGGTTTCCAGCATCCAAATTGCTAATGAGAGCAACATGATTGGTAGTGGTTTCAGGGAGACCTCTACCACCACCATTTCCTCCTCCACCATTGGGTGTAGGAGGAGCACCACCACCACTCATGATTCACACAAAGAGAGAGCAGAGCGAACAAAAACAATAAACAGATAAGAGTAGAAAAACAAAAACAAGTAACAAGTCAAAGAAAAAAGAACAAAGATAAACACAATAAACACTCAGAATATGAGCACCAGAAATGTCAGGTTTTGTACTAGGATTGGCCAGAGCAGGTATCCACACTAGTCAAGGCTGGAGGGTCAATATTTTAACCAAATCCGTTTGCACCCACAAACTTGAACAACAGTAGCTCACAAAATTAACCAAGAGAGAGATAAGTAAGATAATGAAAGAGGACTTACAGTGCATTAACAGCAACCAGTATCTATAAAAAACCACCCAATCTCTAGATTCACTTAGTCTAGAGGATGGGTGAGCCACCAACAGAAAACCCCAGAAAAAGAGAACCAAATTAGGGTTAGCAAACCCTAATAAAGATTTACCTGAGCGAACTTACCAAAAATGGTAACGGCACCACCAAAGGTGATACCAGGATACCAGAGAAAGAAAAACCCCAAAAAATTAAATTAGGGTTTCAAGAAACCTTAACTCAATCTTTCAAGATTTTTAACGGCACCACCGAAATAAGCAATGGCACCACCAATTAAAGCTTCCTGGGCACCAAAGAATTAAAACCCCCAAAAAATAAAATTAGGGTTTGTGAAAACCCTAATAATAATCTTTAAGAAAAGGAACTGCACCACCAATACAAGCTTCCAGAGACGTCAAGAGAGCTAAGATCACCACCAAAAAACAAAACCCTAAAAAATAAATTAGGGTTTCGCCAAATCAAAAAACTGATATAACAAAAGACATAATATCAAAGTAGCAGAGATAGATCTTACACCCAACCAACCATCCCTTGGTGTAATTTATTAATAATCAGAGTACAAAACAAAAAGATAAAGACTAGTCCCCAAATGATGCTAGTCGAACGATTACAATAGAAATGGTGAGATCGTCCCAACTAGGTTGATCCGATCTCCCTTACATACATAGATCACTCAAACACACTCTATACAAGATGAAAAATCAAACTCCCAAGTCAAGTCATGAACTTGAAGAGAGAAAGAGAGATGAGAGAGCTGTGCACACAGATGTGTGTGTGTATGAAATAAAGTGATAGAGAAAACCCTAGTCAAAGACTAAGGTTATATTACTCGCCAAGTGAAAATGAGCCTCAACGGTTCCAAAGACAAAGCCCACCAAGAATAGGTAAAGCCCACCAAGACAAGTAAATCCCACATATCAATACCTGTAAATAAACAAAAATAACACAAGAGATAATAACACACATATGAAAGATTGTCAAAACAACAGTATCTTTTTAGCTGACTATTAACCAAAATACATGCATATCGGTTTTCCTGTAGAATGTGTCATATAACTTCACATGATATGTTTACAAATAAAGATATTAGTAATTTTTGGTGGTTGTGATAGTGATTCTTTTTGTTATGAAAAAAAAAGGAAAATCAAGGAAGTAGATAGTCGTTTTACTTTTTCATTTTTGGGGTCTGGAATGACGGTTTGTGATAGGGGTTTTCTTGTTCTTTTTTTATGCACCAAAATTTAATTGGTATTATCGTAATGAATGAATTGGTTAATGTTAATTTTTTAAATTCTTTGAAATGGTTGGTGTTAAGTTTAAAGTTGAGTGGAGGACTAGAGTGGTGGTGGTAAAGTAGTAGAGCAATGGTGGAGCAATCTTCGGTGGTGGTAGAGCAGTAAAGCAGCGATGGTAGAGTGATAGACCGGTGTTGGTAGACCGGTGGTAGAGTAGAGGTGGAAAAATGGTTGGGTCGGGTTGGGTCATGAGTCTATATGGGCTTGGGTCTAAATAGGTTGTGACACCCTAGGAAAATCCCACATCGGCTGTGGCCAGAATAGATCCATGGTTCATAAGATTACAGTCGCCTTCTCATGACACAATGCGTTTTGTGGTCTACTGCAAGTGGGGTTCTTAGGAAATGGCAGTTAAGCGTGCTCATGTCAGAGTAGTACTAGGTTGGGTGACCAACTGGGAAGTACTTACAAGAGGGCCACAAAGCAAAGTCGTGAGCCTACGGGCAAAGCGGACAATATTGTAATCTGAGTAGGCGGGATGTTACAAGTGGTATTAGAGTCACTCCTAAGCCGTTCGGGATGGTGGGGCAAACCTCATCGAGGACGATGAGTCCCGAAGGGGGGGGGGGTGATTGTGACACCCTAGGCAAATCCCACATCGGCTGTGGCCAGAAGAGATCCATGGTTCATAAGATTATAGTCACCTTCTCATGACACAGCGCGTTTTGTGGTCTACTGCAAGTGGGGTTCTTAGAAACTGGCAGTTAAGCGTGCTCATGTCAGAGTAGTACTAGGTTGGGTGACCAACTGGGAAGTACTTACAAGAGGACCATAAAGCAAAGCCGTGAGCCTATGGGCAAAGCGGACAATATTGTAGTCTGAGTAGGCGGGATGTTACTTTTTTTTTATAAGAGGATGGGTCTAGATGGGTTTGAGTCTACATGAGTTTGGGTTTAGATGTGTCTTTAGGAGGAGATTGAGTTTTTTTTTGTTTAGATGGGTTTCTAGGAGAAGTTTGGTTTTTTACGTTATCATTCGCTTTCTTTATTTTTTCACGTTTTTGTTGGTTTTTGTCAGTTATTTTACGTATCACTAGTTTTTTTCACATTTTTTGGTTCTTTTACGCTTTCGTCAGTATTTTTACATTTTTGTCAGTATTTTTACGTTTTCGTCAGTAAATTTACATTTTCATCAGTATTTTTACGTTTCGTTAGTAAATTTACGTTTACATCAGTACTTTTACGTTTTCGTCAATAAATTTACGTTTCTGTCAGTAAATTTACGTTTTCGTCAGTAGTTTTACGTTTTCGTCAGTAAAAACGTAAAATTACTGATGAAAACGTAAAACTACTGACGAGAACATAAATTTACTGACGAAAACGTACATTTACTGACAAAAACGTAAAAACACTGAGGAAAACGTAAATTTACTAACGAAAACGTAAAAATACTAATGAAAACGTTAATTTACTCACGAAAACGTAAAAATATTGATGATGTTGGAAATTCACTTTATGTGACGACATTTTGAAATTCCTAAGAGTTATTATAGTCACACACGCAAGGACTAGAATAGGAAACTATGTATAATTTAGGTATGTGTGTGACTATATATACCCCTCCAAAGCTTCCAATGAGAGGTTGTGTTGTGTGTTTTTCATTTTCATTTTATAATATTTACTCTCTCTCTCTCTCTCTCTCTCTCTCTCTCTCTCTCTCTCTCTCTCTCTCTCTCTCTCTCTCTCTCTCTCTCTCTCTCTCTCTCTCTCTCTCTCTCTCTCTCTCTCTCTCTCTCTCTGTCTCAATGGTTATCATCTACTTCCATCTCCCTAGACCACCGGATCATAGTTGTTTAGCAAACCCTCAATTCGCATAAGAGTCGACGGTTCGATCCTTGAATCAACACGTTTATGTTTATTCATTCGATGGTCTTAAGTATCATAAATCTCACTAGTCTCGTTTTTTTGTCTCGTATGTGTTGGTTGTTTTTGGTCATAATTGTCTCATTCATTATTGGTTTGTCCAAACATGTGTCACGGTATGGGCTTCTTTTTTGTGTCGATTATTTCACGACGGTCAGTCCTGGTCTCAAAACTATGTTCCTAATTTTTTTGTCTCATTATCAGATCAGAAAAATTTCTTGATGTCTGGGTTTCTAGCAGATGGATGAATACTAGATCTGAAAAAATGAAAAAAAGGACAGTTTTTGTTTTTCAAATCTGTTTTTTTTAAATGTTCTACCAGTTTTTCCTTGGAAAACAAAGATCTAGTATTACTGTTATCTATTTTTTCCTTATCTTCAAGATGAAGATGATGCCCAGAAAGCACAGATCTTGAAAAAACAAAAAAAGTACAAGTGGATAAGGTTTTACAAAATTTCTGAGATTGTGAAAACCCCATTTTCTGAGATGGTGACTTTAAAAAATTTCCGAGATGGTGACTTTAAAAAATTTCCGAGAGTGTGACTTTTAAAAATTTTCGAGATGGTGATTATTCAAAATTTCCGAGATGGTGACTTTTGAAAATTTTCCGAGATGGTGACTTTTAAAAATATCTGAGATGTTGATATTTCAAAATTTCCGAAATGGTGACTTTATCAAAAAATTACCGAGACCAATACACAACATCAGCCAACATTACAAATCAAATCCACTATCATCCATACCTAATAATCTATACCTAATCCCATCGTCACCTATCCCATCTACAAATACTTCATCAATCAAGACTCGAACTTAATTACATATTACTTGATCCCAGATTAGTTCAAAATAAGAAAATCTTTATAGATTTTGTGGTTGAACAACATGCATCGTAGATCTAATATATGGTAAACTATCTCATTAATTTTCGACAATAAAGTAAGATGAAGAACGAGTTTGTTCACATCAATACTTTGTTTCGATTAAAAGTCACAACAACAACATGCGATCAATTTAACCTACCCGATATCTTGTATAAAGATCTTGATGTCGTTTTTCTTGTGGGATACGATTTAAGAAGGATTAAAAGGTATACGGGTTAATTGATTGGTAGATTGCTTATGTTTTTAATATTCGTTGAGACCATTTGAGATGGATTAATATTTCTTGGATGTTGCAATGAGATAGAGGAGAATAGGTATGTGTGGCTGCGTTTGATATGGATGGGAGTAACAGGAAAGAGGTGATTGTTTTTAGAGATTAGGGTTGTGTATTATGACCTAATCCTTAGGGTTTCTTTGTATTTATATTCCATATGTTTACTTCGGATCAGGTAATATATTTGTCATGGGCCGAAAATGTGTGTAGGGATATGGACGCAGTGGCGGAGCCAGAAATTATGATTACAGGGGGCATCGAACGACAAAATAGTTGTTAGTATAACTTGCACAAATCAGCTTAAATCGGGACGGGTTTGATTAATGGCAAAAAAATCCTATGTTTATGTAGATATCATTTAGCATACATATAGATGTTCATAAAACCTAATGTTGTCCCATATTATTATGATGATTAATGATAGAAAATAGATGAAAAGAGATGGATTCCTAGAGAGAGAAAGTAGTGAGAGAAAGTAGAGAGAGAGAGATGATTAACTTGGTGAATGTTAGATTAGAAATAATGAGAGTACTAATGACCATCTACCCTTCCTAACATGCTAGGAATGGCCTTATATAGCCGGGCTTACATGTAACCATAATGGGCTATATTGTTTGGACGGGGCTTGTCTTTTGGGGTTTAAGTAGCTTAAATCCAAGCTTGTGAACCACGACTATTTAACTAACTATTACAACGTTCTAATAAATATTACAATAGAAACCTATGACCGAACATTCTTGTTTGACTCAATATTTTAAGGCTAACAATCTCCCCCAATGTGAGGTCATTCCTCTTCGATATTTGGAGTCCAATGAAGATTTATGAATTTCGTCATAAATGAGTCTTGAACGTGTAATAGTAGTATTGTTCCTTCATGCTGTGATCTTTGAGCCTTTGTCATTTATCTTGAGATCTTCAAATCATTCTTGACTTGTCTTTGCCATCTTGTGATCTTGTGTCTTTATCCACATGCTCACACTATTAATTGTCGAATAAGTCTTTGGGCATGAATATGTGGTTTTGAACCTTTGACTTTGCTGAGTACACCGTGACGCCACCTTCTCGAGACAAAACATAGACACGGACTGAATGGCTTTGAAATTCGTCCTAAATCGGTAGTGTTTTACCTCCGGTCGGTGAAGACCGTTATACGATATTAGATACCGTACATGTGATTAGGTAGATTCAATTAAGAATCTCCTTGGCAGGGTTTCGCGGCTGTACTAGACGTTATCTTTACTCGACTGTCTCAAAGCAAGACTGCGAACATAAAGAGTGAATCAATTTGATAAATATCCGCTTGATTAAATTCGTCAATTCAAATTCCTGGAACAAATTTGATTCATTAAGAATCTTACCATTTTTGCTTTCCAGTTGACACAAGTTTGATTCATATGAATCTCATAAGTCGCCTACCGTAGCGCTGTTTGATGTTGACGCTAAAAGGATTTCCATTCGTCACTGTGAATATTAATGAATATCACTCTGAATGTTCTGGCAAGACCATAAATATATTGCGTAGAAACCTGAAACGAGTTTGAATCAATTCAGAAACAAACCACTGTTGCTTTTTAGTTTTACATATGTTCAATTCATAAAGAATCTTACACATGACCTACCGCAATGCTGTTTGATGTTAACAATGGAAGGATTTCCACTCATCATTGTGAATACTAAGTAGTATCACTATGAGTGTTCTAGAAATATCACAAGGATATAGCGTAGGACTCTCTTGATCTTCATCCGTGTGTCATAACGAGATTTGATTGATCTCTTGGCTCTAGACTCGATTTGTGCACTTTTAGTAGTTGGAGGCTGGAGCAGATGCCACCTATTCAATATCAACTGTCTCGGAGTGAGAAAGTCAATAGAAGTCGTGTTGATCTCCGTGACAATAAAACAAACTTCTTTTGAGAGAAGCCTAAGTAGCTAGGAAAGGGTTGTGCTTCACATCACTGGGTCCATGATGAGTTGTCTTCATGATGTGTTGACCCGGTTTCTGCCTAAGTTGTATGGAGGGCTTCTTTGTTTACACCCTTTATCCTTACATTTCTTTTTCATTCTTCAACCCCTTCAATGCTTACCAAGACATCATTACTAGCACCTTGTTGTGATTGTTCCAGTGCTAGCATCAGTACTTAGTCGGCATTCAGCTACGTTCACATTCTACTCCATCTTTCCTAAGGACTTCTAATAATCTATTGGATTGTCCCTGGGAAGATCCCTCCGGTTCTGGTTGGATCATAGGACTTAACCTAACCACCCTTTTGACACCAATAACGTCGTGAATTAAAGATGTTGTGGGTTTTTGATCGTAACCATGAATGCTTGAGTCTTTAGATCACATTTTAATCACATTTTCTTCCCTATCTCTAATATATAAAATCTTTTGATATTAGAGATACCAAATTTGATTAAAATATATTGTAAAAAATAGTCTTGAAACTTTTCGGGAGAAAAATGTGTCAAACTTAGCATGAAATTTGGAAAGCTCCCCCTCAAAAATTGATCCAATGGAATTGTCATTACGAGGATTTGATCCACATTAAACTTTTGAGGATAGGAGTTGTTGAACACACAATTTTTGAAAGATATTGAATATCATTGAGAAATTCTTGAAAAAATTGTGTTCAACGCTTTTTGAAAAATCAATTCTTTTTGTCGAAAAGGTTTTTCTAAAGCATAAACTTGAGTTCATAGACTTTGAATGTCTTGACGAATCCACTCAAGTGTAAGAAGATGTAACTTCTTTTGCTAAGGGTAAGAGCACAAAAATGTACACTCCCCTGTGAATATAGTTCCGGGTTGCAATCTGAAAGTGATTACAAGCCATTGTATTGAGCTCAAAACGTTGAATGTTTTGTGACAAGCTCAACCCAAGATAGATTGCTCTACCCGTTGTTGGAAATATTGTCCAAAAGAGACAATTTCCTTTATAAAAGATAGACATGACATGTTTTGAAAAATATTTACAACTTTCATTCGAGCTTTATGTACACACCCGTGTCGTTATTGAGCGACATTTCTAGGTACGTCCATATTATCGATACTGAAAGACATGTCGAGAAGAATATTTTTGGATTATCAAAGATTTTTTTTTAATTTGTATATTTCTTTTTCATTAATATTTACAGGTAGATGTTTGATAGATGAATCAAGCAGGCTTCTTTGCCAGAATCTCCAGTTCTGCTGGAGTCAAACATCTCATACCAATTTACCTAACAAGATACGCAAACCTCTCTTTCGAAAGAGCTTTTGTAAACAAGTCAGCTAATTGGTAATCAGTTCCAACAAAGTATAATTCAACAATACCATTTTCAACTTGTTCCTTAATGAAGTGATATCTGACATCAATGTGCTTCGTGCGGGAATGCTGTATCGGATTGCAGGAGATGGCTATGGCCGACTTTGAGTCACAGTACATAGGTACTTTATCAAAGTGGAAGCCATAATCCGTGAGTTGTGTTCTCATCCAAAGAACTTGAGCACAACACGCAGATAAAGACACATACTCCGCTTCGGCTGATGACAATGATGTGCAATCCTGCTTCTTGGAAGACCATCCCACAAGCTTATCTTGACCTAGAAATTGTGCACCACCAGAAGTACTTTTTCGTGTATCAAGACACCCTGCATGATCAGAATCTGAATAGGCTGTTAGAAAGAAACCGGTTTCTCTCGGATACCAGAGTCCCATGTGAATGGTATTCTTAAGGTATCAAAAGATCCGTTTAACCTCCTTGAGGTGCTTTTCAATGGGTCGTGCTTGATATCGTGCACAATAACATGTAGCATGATGAATATCAGGTCTGCTTGCTGTCAAGTACACGAGGGACCCGATCATGGAACGATATCTCGTTTGATCTATGGGTAATCCCTCCAAATCAGCATCTAGGGATGTGGTTGACAATGGTGTCCCAACGGGGTCACATGAGGTCATACCATGCTTTTTGATTATTTCTTGACAATACTTAGCTTGGTTAATAAAGATACCACTTGGGGATTGGTGAACTTGAATTCCTAGAAAGAATTTTAGTTCGCCCATCATAGACATTTCAAATCTGCTGTGCATTGCTTTTTCAAACCATTTTGAAAGTTTTGGGTTTGTAGACCCGAAAATAATGTCATCAACATAAATTTGCACAAGCAAAATGTCATCCCTATATTTATAAGTGAACAAAGTTAAATCTATGGAACCTTTTGAGAAACCTTTGGAGACCAGAAATTTCGAGAGCTCGTGGTACCACGCCCTTCGAGCTTGCTTGAGTCCATAAAGTGCTTTGTGGAGACGATACACCTTGTCAGGATAATGAGGATTGATGAATCCTTCCGGCTGTGTGACATAGACTTCTTCCTTCAAATGACCGTTAAGAAACACCGTCTTTACGTCCATTTCATAGACAATGAATCCCTTATGTGCAGCATAAGCAAGAGAAATCCTGACCGCTTCCATTCGAGCTACTGGTGCAAATGATTCTTCAAAATCAATACCCTCTTTCTGTCCATACCCTTTAGCCACTAGCCTAGATTTATTCTTGATGATCGTGTTCTCTTCATCCATCTTGTTTTTCCAGATCCATCGAAGATTTAATGGAATTACATCGTATGGTCTGTCAACAAGTTCCCAGACTTTCAGTCTTTCAAATTGTTGAAGTTCATCCGTCATCGTTTCAATCCAAGCATGATCAGCCATGGCTTCTTTTATGTTTTTCGGTTCAGCTGAACTCACTGCGAGTGCGAACATACAAACATCGCCATCGGTGTTAAGCTGTCGTCTTGTACGAACGGGCTGTGAAGGGTTTCCAATGACATGAACCAAAGGATGATCTCGGGTCCAATGATGTGTTGAAGGATGTCGTTGATAGAACGTATGCATATTCTGCTTGATTTGTATTCTCTGGATCAACATGGCGAGTAGAAGACTCTCCAGTTTCGTGTACCGATGTACCGAATGGGTTGATAAATTCGTCTTCGTCAGATAATGCATTTTCTTCTTGATTTGTGTTCTCTGGAGCACTGACAGTAGTTGTGGATGTTGTAGGATCGATTGTTGAGGTGATATTCTGAGGATGTAAATCTGCAGCAACCGGTGTTGAAGTAGATGAAGTTGTATCCTTTTGTTGACGATGATCGGTATCATCATTCGTATCATGAGTGACAGCGGAAGACTTTGATACAACTTGTTTCTCTCCCGTGAAATACTCATCATACATTGGTCCATATAACATTTCCAACTATTCAATTGTCGTGTTGACTGTCATATCAGCTCTAGGAACATTGTAACACCCCTGATTTCGGGTCATAGCAGCGGAAGGGTCATTGGGTGTTACTGTCTTGGTTCAACCTCAACATCATAGAAAACGCCTCAAATTGAGTCGTTTTAATAAAACATACATCCATTCACTTGTTTAAAGATAAAACATTTTACACATGGTCCCAAATAGTTTTAAAGTTTACACAACCAACCAAAAGATAAAAGTTTCTCTGAATGGACATAGTTTAGAAAAGCGGGCCAAACTTTTTAATTAAGCAAGCTGCATGAAACCGCCTTCCTTGAGTGCCTTCTTCATGGACCTGAGATAAAACATGCTATAAAGTCAACAAAAATGTTGAGTGAATCTATAGAGTTTAAATTAAATAAATGAACACAAGTATTCTGAATAAACCTTTTGTGGTTGACAATCATGTGGATCAGACATAATTATCGTTGTTATTTCATAAGTCTCGTGAAATTGAACGTTAACATATATTATTTCAGCCCAACACACCTAGCCAAGTGCGTATATTTCTCTTATACAATTGCATCCGATGTTTCATTACTGGTGCATCACAACACCACGTGATAGCTAGTCGCGACCGGACAGGGTGTCACCCCGATAGATCTATCCATAGTATTAGCGTTCCTTTCGATTAACAATTCACGATTCATGGGTCTTTTAAGGCTAAACAAACTTGTATAACAACTTTCATCTAAGCATACAATCGGGTCCTTTGTGTTCAATTTTAAAGAAATAGGGTTTACCACAACTTCTCGTTGTACCCTTCATTTATTACTAAATGTTTTTCCAATAATAAGGGTTTCCACAACTTCTCGTCGTACCCCTTTTATTTTAATAAAACAAGCATGTTATCCCCCTCGTGGGTTTTATAAAACAAGTAAGCATGTTAAAGCGAGGCTATAGACTCACCTTGGTACGATAGTAGTGACGTGACGATCGCCGACGATTTGTGATGCCCGTTAAACACGAAGACCGCAACCTACCAATTAAGGCGCGTTCGTTAATAAACGACTCAAGTATAAATAATACTTAAATAATATAAAACTCAATTTCATATAACCATGAAAATCCCGAAAAATAACAAAAATATAAGTGTACTTCTATACCCTTTTTATTCAACACTTATTCTTTTAAACACTTACACCCTCGACATTGACCCGTCATAAGACGCCAAGTCAACGCAAGTCAAACCATAATTTTACTTCCCTCGGACCAGTAACTAAGTCATTTATATAATGACTTAACACTCGAGTAAGTCACCATGTCCAATAGTGAATACTCAACTCACGCCATACAAGTATTGAACTACGTGTCCAAAATACCACTCAGCATATACACTCCAAATGTACACACCAATCTAACCTATCTAGACATGTTCGATTTCGACGAAACTTGGTGACAAAATCACACATAATATGAATAAGACTCAGTTTAAATTTCGTTCAAAAATATTACTTCTAAGACCTTCTGCCCGACGCACCTTCGTGTTACAAAAACCGGACAGTTTTACGCCTTTGACTTGTAAAACCATTTTGACTTATCTAAACAATTCCGTTTGCAAAACCGACACTCGGGTTTGAAAATAGACTCATGACCTGAGGTTTATCAACTACTTATCTAAACAATTCCGTTTGCAAAACCGACACTCGGGTTTGAAAATAGACTCATGACCTGAGGTTTATCAACTTACAACAGCCCTTGAACATTTTTAAAACTCATTTTATAGTCCCCGAGATTCGTCCCTAATATCGACAACAATTTTCGGATTGTGCCGATACCCGTCTCCCGGTACACAAATACTAAAAGTAGCATAACTTTTCGCTCGTAATGAGTTAGAAGCTCTACTTTAGCTCAAATCGAAGCTAATGAAATTCTCTACGACCCTATCTTATTAGTTTACCAAGTTTACAACAGTAACAATTTCAAAAATGGCCTTAAAGTTACTGCCTAAAATAGACCATCTAAAAATCGTACCAAAACAATTTTTCAACCCATTCCAACAATTCCTATGGTCCTAATATGATCCTAATATCATACTAACACATCTAACTAACTCATAACACCCTCAAATTTGACCTCACAAAAATTAAATAATTAAAAATCTTACATGCAACAAAAACCCACTATGAATATTATAATATTAACACCATTTATCACCATAAAAATGGATCAAACTTGATGTTCATCATCAAAGATTGAAAGTAAAAAAAAGTGGATGCATGTGAAAAAAAATTATACCAATATGAAGCTTATCAAATTTCCAAGGTGGGTCTTTTCTTAGTTTCTTTAGATTCAAGGTAGAAAATCAAATATTTGGGTGGATTTGGTGATGAGGGTGGACGGCTAGAGTATGAACAAGAGAGAGAGTGGACAAAATTTTTGTTAAATGAATTTTTAAATGTAAGTGTGTTAGTGGAAAATGTTTAAATAGTCCAAAGGTAGGGTAGTTTTTGTCAAATATGCATTCTTTTGGTCCAAAAAGGCAAGTAAATAGTTTACAAGGTAGAAAGTGTAAATTGTAAATTTTAAAAATATTTACGGGACTCGGGTTTCGTAAAAATACTTTTCGAAAGTTAAAACGCTTCAAAATATAATAACAAAGCTTCGACACGACTTAAAACGCAATTAAATCGAAAACGTCGAAAATATACAATATCGAGACAATCGATACTGAAACGTAAATTTTTGGGCATCCGTCGGTATCGCGATCACTAATAGTTATCGTCATTCGTTAAAACGTAAAATACGAGAAATAAAGATTAAATATAAGAAAAATCATTTCCATGATTATTTGAGAATATAATATCGATACCTAACATATTCCTTGTCGGTTTTCATCTAATCGACATTCTTACGCTAGTTTCAAGTCATAACCTTCTCGGTTAGTCGATAATTTAAAATTCTCATTAAAGCAAACACGTAATACGTGATAGTCGAGATTAAAATAACGACCTGGAATTGACGGGTTGTCACATCATCCCCACCAAATTAGGATCTTCGCCCTCGAAGATCAACTTGCGTTCTTGCCCGATCGCTTGTTGAAATCAAAGAGATGAGGGTAATTCTTCCACATTTGGTCTTCTCGTTCCCAAGTAAACTCCGGTCCTCTTCGAGAGTTCCATCGAACTTTGACGATAGGTATTCGGCTTTGCTTCAGTTGATTGACCTCGTGATCCATGATCTCGACCGGTTCTTCAATAAAGTGCAGCGTTTTATCAACCTTAACCTCGTCTAACGGTATAATGAGTTCTTTATCGGATAAACACTTCTTCAGATTCGACACGTGAAAAGTGTTATGAATCCCATACAGCTCTTGTGGTAGTTCAAGTTGGTATGCCACTGGTCCTACTCTAGATGAAATCTTGAATGGTCCGATATAACGAGGACTCAACTTCCCACGTTTTCCAAATCGTACAACACCTTTCCATGGTGATACCTTTAGCATAACCTTATCTCCCACGTTAAACTCCAATGGTTTTCTTCTCACATCCGCATAACTCTTCTGTCGGCTTCGAGCAGACACCAACCTATTCTTGATTTGCACAATCATATCCGTCGTCTCTCTAATCAAATCTGGTCCAGTGAGTTGGGCATCACCAACCTCACTCCAGCTAACGGGTGACCTACATCTTCTCCCATAAAGTGCTTCAAAAGGTGCAGCTTTAATACTTGCGTGATAACTGTTATTGTACGAGAATTCGGCCAAATGTAAGTGCTTATCCCAGCTACTTCCAAAGTCTATCACACAAGCATGTAGCATATCCTCCAAAGTTTGAATTGTTCTTTCGCTTTGCCCATCAGTTTGCGGATGATAGGCTGTGCTCATATCCAAATTGGTTCCTAACGACTTTTGAAGTGATCTCCAAAATCCAGAAGCAAAACGACTATCTCTATCGGAAATGATTGAAATAGGAACACCATGCTTGCACACGATTTCCTTCAGATAAATATCGGCGAGTTTCTCCAAACCAAATCTCTCGTTGATTGGAATAAAATGAGCGGATTTAGTTAAACGATCGACAATAACCCAAATTGCATCGAACCCAGACGGTGTCCTTGGGAGTTTTGTGATGAAGTCCATCGTAATTCGCTCCCATTTCCAGACTGGAATTTCAGGTTGGACAAGTAATCCTGACGGCTTCTGATATTCAGCTTTCACTATTGCACATGTTAAGCATTTCGCGACGTATGTTGCAATATCAGCTTTCATATTCGGCCACCAGTATAACTTTTTCAAGTCTTGGTACATTTTGTCCGATCCAGGATGAATAGAATACTTGGACTTATGAGATTCTAACATAATCAAGTCTCTCAGTCCACCGAAGAATGGTAACCAAATTCGACCTCTCAAACATTTGATACCATCGGATCGCGTCTCAAATGTTTCACCGTCTCCTCTAAATCTTTCGGATGCAATATTTTCCTTCTTGCACGCTTCGATTTGTGCGTTTCGAATCTGCTCAGGTAAGTTATTATGAACTGTCACCACCAAAGCACGCACTCAAATCGGTTTCTCCCTTTCCTTTCGACTTAACGCGTCAGCTACCACGTTCGCCTTTCCTGGATGATAACGAATTTCGCAGTCGTAATCACTCAAGAGTTCAACCCATCGACGTTGCCTCATATTCAGCTCCTTTTGATCCAATATGTATTGTAGGCTTTTATGATCAGTGAATACTGTACACTTCGTACCATACAGATAATGTCTCCAAAGTCGCAGAGCAAAAACCACAGCGCCTAATTCCAAGTCATGGGTAGTGTAGTTCTCCTCATTCTTCCTTAATTGTCTAGAGGCATATGCGATCACCTTTTCGCGTTGCATTAGAACAACACCGTATCCTCGAAGAGATGCATCACAATAAACAACAAAGTCTTCACTTCCTTCAGGTAACGATAAAATCGGCGCACTACAGAGTTTCATCTTCAGGGTTTGGAAAGCTTCTTCTTCATCATCGCCCCACACATACGGTTTATTCTTCTGAGTCAGCTTCGTTAATGGTTTCGATATCAAGGAGAATCCTTCAATAAACCTTCGGTAATAACCAGCCAGACCTAGAAATTGTCGCACTTCAGTTGGAGTAGTCGGAGCACTCCAATTCTTGATGGCTTCGATCTTTGCAGGATCAACATGTACTCCACTTTTATCAATCACGTGTCTGAGAAATTGTACAGAATTAAGCCAAAAATCACACTTTGAGAACTTAGCGTATAACTTTTCGTTCTTCAACAAGTTCAAGATAATCCTTAAGTGTTCGGCATGCTCTTCATTGCTCTTGGAGTAGATTAGAATATCATCTATGAAAACGATCACGAATTTATCAAGATACGGCTTACAAATGCGATTCATTAAGTCCATGAATACAGCAGGTGCGTTAGTCAAACCAAAAGGCATAACCAGAAACTCATAATGACCATAACGAGTTCTAAACGCCGTAATAGGAATATCTTCCTCACGTATGCGAAGTTGATGGTAACCAGAACGAAGATCAATCTTGGAGAAAACACGAGAACCTTGAAGTTGATCGAATAAATCATCAATTCTTGGAAGCGGATAATGATTCTTGATCGTTAGCTTATTCAGCTCTCGGTAATCAATGCACATACGAAACGAACCATCTTTCTTCTTAACGAATAAGACAGGGGCTCCCCAAGGTGACGAACTCGGTCGTATAAAACCTTTATCAGATAGCTCTTGCAATTGCACAGATAACTCCTTTAGCTCGGATGGGGCTAAACGATATGGCGCACGAGCCACGGGTGCAGCACCAGGAATTAGGTCAATTTGGAATTCTACTTGCCTTGGGGGAGGAAGTCCAGGCAAATCTTCCGGAAACACTTCAGGAAAGTCACGGATAACAGGTACATCTTCAGCACATTTCTCCTTCGATTCTTTCTCCACTACTTTAGCTACGAATAACTCACACCCTCTTTCGATATACTTACGAGCCTTAATGCACGAAACGATTTTTAGTCGTGAACTACGATGATCACCTTCGATAACCATGGTCTTGTCATCTAAGGGAATCCTAACTTTCTTTTCTCCACACAAGATAGACGCGTTATACTTGGATAACCAATCCATTCCGATAATAATATCAAAACTTCCCAATTCGACAATCATCAAGTCTATCTTAAAAATACGGTTCAGAAGATTAAGAGAACATCCTAGGAGCGCACGATTGGTACTCACTAATTTACCATCAGCTAGTTCTACCTCATAACTTGCGTCTAATTTGACCGGTTTGATATCAATTAAGGTACTAAAACTTGTAGACACAAAGCTTTTGTCCGCACCAGAATCAAATAAAGCTGTAGCATAACGGTTGTTCAGTAAAAACGTACCAGTGACAACTTTCGGGTTTTGCTTCGCTTCGGCTTCTCCCAACTGATAAGCTTTTCCTTGCTTATCTCCACCACGTGCATTCTTCGGAGGTTGAGGGCATTGGTTCCTCATGTGACCTTTAACTTGGCAGTTATAACACGTCACTCCCTTCTTTCCTGGTCCCCAACAGTCTTCAGTCTTGTGACCTAACTTGTTGCACTTTCCACACTTAGCACACTCACCAATATGAGACTTCTTGCAACGTTGACATCTGGTTCCCTTATCAGCAGTTGCAGCTTCAGTCATCGCATTAGCATTGCCCCTCCTTCGGTTTTGATTCCTACTGTGAGATTGACGGTTATCACCACGATCATCACTTTCATTTTCAGCTCTTCTTTTGTTGCCTTCAGAAACACCATCAGCCTTGTCTTGGATGATTTGACCCATTAGTTGGTAGGCCATACGAACAGCTTCATCAATATTGGCAGGTTTAGATGAGGTCACATCACCACGGATGTTGGTCGGTAAGCCTCGAATATACTGCTCTACCTTCAAGTATTCTGGGTTAACTTTGTTTGGACAAAGTAGAGCAAGTTCATGGAATCTGTTGGTGTATCCATCGATGTCAGTACCCTTCAGTCTCAGCTGATATAGTTCCTGTTCTAACCTCTGAATAACACTCCTTGGACAGAATTCCTCAGTCATCCACCTTCTTACCTCAACCCAAGGTGTAGCATAAGCAGCATCCATACCCAATGATGCCATTCTTCCATTCCACCAAGTTAATGCTCGCCCTTGAAGAGTAGCAGAGGCAAACATCACTTTATCTCCTTCCTTACTTCCACTAAATCGAAACACGGATTCCAATTTCTCAAACCATTGCATTAACCCAACAGCGCCTTCAGTACCCTTAAAAGTTGGAGGTTTGCATTTCATGAACGAGGTATAATTGCACTTCTTGTTTTCAGGAATCACTGGTCTATCAGCATCACCAGTTCTAGCACCAGCATTGCCAGCTCCCGCATTACCAGCTCCAGTAGCGCCAGCTCCAGTAGCGCCAGCTCCAGTGTTGCCAGCTCCAGTAGCGCCAGTTCCAGTGTTGCCAACTCTAGTAGCGCCAGTTCCAGTGTTGCCAGCTCCAGTATCGCCAGCTCCACCAGATCCACCAGCTCCACCGGATCCACCAGCTCCACCAGATCCGCCAGATCCTCCAGCTCCATTATTCAAATTTGCCATAAATGTATTCATAGATATCTGAAATTGATCAGCTACAATAGCACGTAACTGAGTCTCAGTCAACTGTTTTGGCGGCATGATCCTGTTACACAATTCACATCAAAATGAGTATTCATTCAACGCTTGTGATAACAAAACATGAATAACATAAAATAAGAATAGATAGATGAAAAGAAACAAGAATGGATGATAGAATAAGGAATAGAATTTAGACAAGGAACGAAGATTCACGAGGAATGAGTCAAAAGACAGGGATTTCTATTGTGACAATCAGCGTCGTTTGTAAATCACATATTAGTATTATAATAATCAAATAATTAACATTTATAAGTAATTGTAATTTCATTATGCTTTAAGCATAATTAATAATTAAATATGTATAACATATATATACTTTTCTTATTCTCGTCCATTGGCAACTCGGAGGTTTCGCTTGCAGATGTTATAGTCAAAAGATTTCAAAATTATATTTTTAGAAAATCTTTTCGTTCTCTATAACTTGAGCTCTGATACCAATCTGTAACACCCCTGATTTCGGGTCATAACAACGGAAGGGTCATTGGGTGTTACTGTCTTGGTTTAACCTCAACATCATAGAAAACGCCTCAAATTGAGTCGTTTTAATAAAACATACATCCATTCACTTGTTTAAAGATAAAACATTTTACACATGGTCCCAAATAGTTTTAAAGTTTACACAACCAACCAAAAGATAAAAGTTTCTCTGAATGGACATAGTTTAGAAAAGCGGGCCAAACGTTTTAATTAAGCAAGCTGCATGAAACCGCCTTCCTTGAGTGCCTTCTTCATGGACCTGAGATAAAACATGCTATAAAGTCAACAAAAATGTTGAGTGAATCTATAGAGTTTAAATTAAATAAATGAACACAAGTATTCTGAATAAACCTTTTGTGGTTGACAATCATGTGGATCAGACATAATTATCGTTGTTATTTCATAAGTCTCGTGAAATTGAACGTTAACATATATTATTTCAGCCCAACACACCTAGCCAAGTGCGTATATTTCTCTTATACAATTGCATCCGATGTTTCATTACTGGTGCATCACAACACCACGCGATAGCTAGTCGCGACCGGACTGGGTGTCACCCCGATAGATCTATCCATAGTATTAGCGTTCCTTTCGATTAACAATTCACGATTCATGGGTCTTTTAAGGCTAAACAAACTTGTATAACAACTTTCATCTAAGCATACAATCGGGTCCTTTGTGTTCAATTTTAAAGAAAAAAGGTTTACCACAACTTCTCGTTGTACCCTTCATTTGTTATTAAATGTTTTTCCAATAATAAGGGTTTCCACAACTTCTCGTCGTACCCCTTTTATTTTAATAAAACAAGCATGTTATCCCCCTCGTGGGTTTTATAAAACAAGTAAACATGTTAAAGCGAGGCTATAGACTCACCTTGGTACGATAGTAGTGACGTGACGATCGCCGACGATTTGTGATGCCCGTTAAACACGAAGACCGCAACCTACCAATTAAGGCGCGTTCGTTAATAAACGACTCAAGTATAAATAATAATTAAATAATATGAAACTCAATTTCATATAACCATGAAAATCCCGAAAAATAACAAAAATATAAGTGTACTTCTATACCCTTTTTATTCAACACTTATTCTTTTAAACACTTACACCCTCGACATTGACCCGTCATAAGACGCCAAGTCAACGCAAGTCAAACCATCATTTTACTTCCCTCGGACCAGTAACTAAGTCATTTATATAATGACTTAACACTCGAGTAAGTCACCATGTCCAATAGTGAATACTCAACTCACGCCATACAAGTATTGAACTACGTGTCCAAAATACCACTCAGCATATACACTCCAAATGTACACACCAATCTAACCTATCTAGACATGTTCGATTTCGACGAAACTTGGTGACAAACTCACACATAATATGAATAAGATTCAGTTTAAATTTCGTTCAAAAATATTACTTCTAAGACCTTCTGCCCGACGCACCTTCGTGTTACAAAAACCGGACAGTTTTACGCCTTTGACTTGTAAAACCATTTTGACTTATCTAAACAATTCCGTTTGCAAAACCGACACTCGGGTTTGAAAATAGACTCATGACCTGAGGTTTATCAACTTACAACAGCCCTTGAACATTTTTAAAACTCATTTTATAGTCCCCGAGATTCGTCCCTAATATCGACAACAATTTTCGGATTGTGCCGATACCCGTCTCCCGGTACACAAATACTAAAAGTAGCATAACTTTTCGCTCGTAATGAGTTAGAAGCTCTACTTTAGCTCAAATCGAAGCTAACGAAATTCTCTACGACCCTATCTTATTAGTTTACCAAGTTTATCACAGTAACAATTTCAAAAATGGCCTTAAAGTTACTGCCTAAAATAGACCATCTAAAAATCGTACCAAAACAATTTTTCAACCCATTTCAACAATTCCTATGGTCCTAATATGATCCTAATATCATACTAACACATCTAACTAACTCATAACACCCTCAAATTTGACCTCACAAAAATTAAATAATTAAAAATCTTACATGCAACAAAAACCCACTATGAATATTATAATATTAACACCATTTATCACCATAAAAATGGATCAAACTTGATGTTCATCATCAAAAATTGAAAGTAAAAAAAAGTGGATGCATGTGAAAAAAAATTATACCAATATGAAGCTTATCAAATTTCCAAGGTGGGTCTTTTCTTAGTTTCTTTAGATTCAAGGTAGAAAATCAAATATTTGGGTGGATTTGGTGATGAGGGTGGACGGCTAGAGTATGAACAAGAGAGAGAGTGGACAAAATTTTTGTTAAATGAATTTTTAAATGTAAGTGTGTTAGTGGAAAATGTTTAAATAGTCCAAAGGTAGGGTAGTTTTTGTCAAATATGCATTCTTTTGGTCCAAAAATGCAAGTAAATAGTTTACAAGGTAGAAAGTGTAAATTGTAAATTTTAAAAATATTTACGGGGCTCGGGTTTCGTAAAAATACTTTTCGAAAGTTAAAACGCTTCAAAATATAATAACAAAGCTTCGACACGACTTAAAACGCAATTAAATCGAAAACGTCGAAAATATACAATATCGAGACAATCGATACTGAAACGTAAATTTTTGGGCATCCGTCGGTATCGCGATCACTAATAGTTATCGTCATTCGTTAAAACGTAAAATACGAGAAATAAAGATTAAATATAAGAAAAATCATTTCCATGATTATTTGAGAATATAATATCGATACCTAACATATTCCTTGTCGGTTTTCATCTAATCGACATTCTTACGCTAGTTTCAAGTCATAACCTTCTCGGTTAGTGAATTTAAAATTCTCATTAAAGCAAACACGTAATACGTAATAGTCGAGATTAAAATAACGACCTGGAATTGACGGGTTGTCACAAACATTTTCTGGAACCAGCGTTGAACTTGACGGTTCATTGCTGTGGTCTTGAGTTCTGAGTTCCATGCGGTTGTGAACGGAAGTCGTTTGTCGTTGTGGATCGGGACTTACTGTTTTGTTCAAATGCCATTTCTTGTAATTCATCAAACCAGATGTGAATAGTCTCGACAATAAATCGTGTTCTCTTGTTGTATACTCTATATCCCTTAGACTGAGTTGCATATCCCACAAGAATACATGCATCACCTTTCTCTTTCATCTTATCCAAATTTTCACCATCTCGTATAATGTAACAAGTACATCAAAAAACATGAAGGTGTTTGAGTGAAGGTTTTCGATCATGAATTATGTGATATGGTGTCTTGTCGTGTCTTGGGATAATTAAGGAGAGGTTTTGTGTGTAGCATGCGGTTGACACGGCTTCGGCCCAAAAGTATAGTGGAAGTTTTGAAGCGGATAGTAATGTTCGAGCAGCCTCAACTAAAGTACGGTTCCGTCTTTCAACAACGCCGTTTTGTTCGGGTGTTCGAGCAATAGATGTTTCATGTTCAATCCCTTCGGCTTCAAAATACTTTCTCAGATTTGAATTCAAAAATTTTGTACCTCTGTCAGTACGAACCACTTTAACTTGAGCTTGAATACCACGTTGTATCGGTTTAAGAAAGCTGATGAGAACTTCGGGTGTTTCATCCTTAGACCTCAAGAAATGAGTCCATGTGTACCTTGAGTAATCATCGACAATTACCAGAATATATTTCTTTCCATTGATACTCTAAACACGCATGGGACCACACAGATCCATGTGAAGAAGATCTAACCGTCCTTTAGAGCTTGGTGTGGTCTTTGTTTTGAAGCTACTTCGTTTAGCTTTACAAAGTTCACAAGAAGAACAAAGATGATCTTTGATGAATTTCAAACTTGGAAGGCCTCTCACCATATCTTTCTTAGAAAGCAAGTTGATGGTATCAAAATTAAGATGAGATAAACGTTGATGCCATAACCATGCCTGAGTCGTTGAAGCTTTAGCCATGAAGCAAATTGGAGTTGATGAAGTCGTGTCTTGTAGTGAAATTGTGTAAAGATCAGTACCCCGTGTACCGTTAAGTAAGTCATTCCCATCATAATCACGAACAAAACATGTCTTCTTTCTGAAGGCAACCTCCAAATCCGCATCACATAATTGACCAACCGAGAAAAGATTGTGATTGAGCCCTTCAACGTAGTATACCCTTTTAATCGTGATATTCCCCTGAACCAAATCTCCATATCCTAGGATTGGTGCAAATTGATCATTTCCGAATCAGACCGGTCCTAGGAACTTCTCCACGAAGTTAATTAGAAGCTTGAGATTCCCCGTCATGTGCTTCGTGCATCCGGAGTCCAGTATGAAGAGAATTATTTGTATCGCCTGCAGAAGAGTTAGAACACGATGGAGCATTTGCTAAATTGGATACCACAGTAGTTGTGATAGTAGAATCATTAGTGTCCTTATCAACATTTAAAGGCAAACTAACACTCGTTTTCACATTTTCTGTCCTAGCTTTCGGCATCCATTTAAATCCTGGAGGACATTGATTAGCAAACCACCATCTCCAAGACTTACTAGCAGACTCATATAACTCCTTAATTCTGCTTCTAGGGTTCTTAGTGGTGGAGTCTGATGCATTACTTTTCTTAGTGGGGGTTGCACCAGAATGGTTCACTTTGCGTTTGGGTTTACTAGCTCTAATAGGCATCGCAACTTGCTTCTTAGTTCTAGTATCTACGCCTTTGACTTTATTCATAGCACACATAGAATGATTAGCATTAGCACACTTTCTACATTTGACACAAACAAATTTCACATTCATAGCATTCTAATCATTCACATCATTCATATCATCATTACATGCGATTACAGACTTTTTATTCTTAAAAACATTCAAATTCCTAGGGTGTTCTTCTACTTCCTTCATCTTCCCTTGATTCTTGTGTTTCCAGACCTTATCATTCACTTGAGTGCTCTTAAGCTAAGGCCGGCTAACACTAGTAGTGGAGACTATTCATGTAGTAGAAGACACACGAATATTAGTGTTTCTAGAAGTCTGAGGCGATTGAGTAACTTTGTTTGTGGGTTTAGTGGTCATTCTATACATCCCTGGTTTAATCACATTATTGTGCTTAACGCTTGGTGCTATGACATTCGTCCTTATGGGTTGATTATGTGGTAACCTTTCCTTTCCATCCATCTCGGGGGAAAACACAAGTTTTGCAAACGAGGAATTTGAGAAAGCAGAGAAAGTAGTGAGAGAAATAGATGATGATTAATGATAGAAAATAGATGAAAAGAGATGGATTCCTAGAGTATGAAAGTAGTGAGATAAAGTAGAGAGAGATGATTAACTTGGTGAATGTTAGATTAGAAATAATGAGAGTACTAATGACCATCCACCCTTCCTAACATGCTAGGAAGGGCCTTATATAGCCGGGCTTACATGTAACCATAATGAGTTATATTGTTTGGACCGGGCTTGTCTTTTTGGCTTTAAGTAGCTTAAATCCAAGCCCGTGAACCACGACTATTTAACTAACTATTACAACGTTCTAATAAATATTACAATAGAAACCTATGACCGAACATTCTTGTTTGACTCAATATTTTGAGGCTAACACCAAATTTTCTTTTTTTCTTTTTTAAAAATAGGATGTTACCTCGAAAAACCTATAATACTAAGAGGGTAAGGTATGGTGGCGAGCAAGCCTCGCTAGTCCTATGTGGCAGCTCGCCACCACACCGTGGGTTCTCGCCAAAGCCTCACCACAAGGATTCTCGCCAGCCAAGTGAGGAAGTAAAAAACAAAAGAAGTGGGCCCATTAATATATATATATATATATGTTGGAAAAAAACGACCGTTGGGGGCTGTTTAATTTTATTTTATTTCAAAAATTTTAATATAAATACCTCTTAACCCATTTTAAAATTCATATACCTTAAAAAAACACACACACTTCAACCCATATCAACTAATTTCCATTCTGAAAAACATGAGTGATTCGTCGTATGATGGTGGGATGTCCGATCGCGATGATTTTGACGATTATCAAATGTTGATGCATATCATTAATTTTGAGTAAGAAGACGAAAGTTCTTTTACGCGTAATTACATTGACCGGGATCGTGTTGGGGCTGAAGATCGTTTGTATGCCGATTATTTTGCTGATCCCCCAAGATACCCGAAATATTATTTTAGCCGTTGTTTTCGAATGAGCAGCATACTATTTCGTAAAATAGTTAGAGGTATCGAAAACAAAATTGCTACTACTTCTCTTCCTTTACCCCCAACATTGGGATTTTTTTAGACAGCGTCATGATGCTACATGTCTAATGAGTTTTAGTGTCCGTATGAAATGCGCATCCGCCATACGGCAATTGGCATATGGCACATCACCTGACGCATTAGACGAGTATTTACAAATGGGGGAGCATTGTGCTCGTGATTGTTTAGATTTTTTTACAATGTGTGTTGTTGAACTGTTTATGCCTGAGTATTTAAGAAGTCCGACCTTCACTGATATTCACAAGCTATACGCAAAACATAACGCGTATCATGGGTTCCCGGGTATGCTTGGCAGCATTGATTGTATGCACTGAGAATGGAGAAATTGTCCTAAGGAATGGCACGGGCAATTTCATAGAGGTGATAAGAAATACCCAGCTATAATGCTAGAGGCCGTAGCATCACAAGATTTATGGATTTGGCATGTTTTTTTTTGGGTAGCAGGTGCAAATAATGATTTAACAGTTTTGAATAACTCGCCTTTGTTTGACGATCTACTAGAAGGCAACGCCCCAATGGTGTCGTTTCAAGTAAACGGAACTACATTCGGTCAAGGGTATTACTAGCTGACGTTATATACTCCCAATGGTCATCCTTTGTGAAGTCTTTTTTTGTTGCAAATTCAGAAAAAAATGTCGTATATAGACGTAGGCAAAAAGGTGCTAGAAAAGACATCGAAAGAGCATTTGGGGTGCTTCAGGGCCGATGGCATATTATAGCTCAATCAGCTCGTGCTTATACCGTAAACAAGTTACGTCGTATCATGTACATGTGTATTATATTGCATAACATGATATTGAAGGATAAAAAATATGCAATATCGGAGGAGGCGGAAATATTAATTTGTCCTCGAAATAATTTATTGCAAACTTGGGAAGAGCGATGTGAGACATCTCGCCGACTGGAGAAAGAACTTCGTGATAAACGGACGCACGCAAAACTTCAATGTAATATGATTGAGCATACATAGGAACAACATCTACTACATTCGACACAACATCCTTAAGATTGCATTTGCGTATGTTATATTTTTTTCGTAAATTTTTTTTAATTTATTTATTTTTATTTTTATGTACTGTAATTTTAAATTTATGAAATAAAGTAATTTTAGTTGAAAATAAATGGAAAATAAAATAAAATAGTTAGTGGTGGGGCCAAAGTAAGAAGGGAGTGTTATGTCATAGTAAAATAAGTTTTGTGTGTCAAATGACGTGGCACATCGTGGGACCAAAGTGAGGAGATTTTAATTTATTGATAGTCAAAACTCTGATTCATCGAAGATGATACATCAATTATTTTTAAAATGGAAATAAAAGATAAAAAGGAAATAAAGCCTTAAGGAAAAAAAAGTACATACTTGTAGTATTAAATATCATACGTAGTGTATACAGTACAACTTTTGTCGCTTTGCAACCCCAAATAAACCAATCACACGCAACCTACTCTCCATATCTTGTCCCACTTTCCAATATACAAATCATCTTCTCCAAGTTTTTCCGATTAATCAAACCACCAGAAAAAGACATTACATTAAAAAACAGTATCATTTTTTAGAATCTGAGAGAGTGTTGAGGGCATTCAATTTACTTTAATGAGGGCACGCCATGTTTTTTCAACTAATTTGATTTTTTTCCTACATAATTTATGTGTCCGACAGAATTTTGTTGGGGGCGACGCCCCCCAGTACCATATATGTGGCTCCTCCCCTGGATATGGTGATATAAGGTTGGCCATCCGATAATCCTTGTAAAACCCGCATGCTTTTACCATAAATAATAGCCTTAGTATCGTACGTACATGATTTAAACTTTCCTTTTATAACATGAATACGTTTCACGAATATAAATTAAAAGAACTACGTGCGTGTTATTACACGATAAGTATTAAGTATGTATAAATGCACGATAATTATTATCAATAATTATTAAAATCACGAACATGAAATCATGAACGTACAATCACGAACATATAATATGTATTTACATGTATTATTATTACGATTACATACAAGTATTTACAATAGCATGAATAATTAAATATAACGTAACGAAAATACGAACATACGAACATACGAACACGTAAAATATAACACGGGAAAAACTTCAGGTTTTCCCTTGTGGGCCTTGTATGCCGCGGCACCAAGAAGAAAGGAGGGGCCCAAAAGCCCACTTTTAGTTTAATTAAGGGAAACTAAAACCACAGAGTTTCATAAACATATTTTTACAGAAAAGTTGAAAACCCTAGCCCTTGGTGACTCCATAGCCGCGGCATCAACACAAGAACAAGGAGGTAGGGCTGAGCTTCGGGCCGAGCCCGACCCGACCTGAACCGGCCTGAGAATTTCCGAAACCGAAATAGTCTATAAAGTTGAACCGAAACCGAAACCAAAAATCTCGGTTCGGTTCGGTACGAACTCGGGTTCACTTGGGTTTCATTCGAGTTGAGCCCGAAACCGAATTAATCCCCAGCTATTCTCACCAAAAACACCCCCTTTACGGAATATAACTTAAAAAAAATTCAAACACCCTTTTACCTAATTCGTGTATAATTAACAGTGGTATCTCTCAATTGGATTAATCTAATTATATATGAATTCGTGTATAATTAACAGTGGGTATCCCTCCCTCAATTGGATTTGTTGATTTGTTGATTGATATGTAGGTAATGAAGATGAGAAGGATTGGTATGTAGGTAATGAAGATGAAATCATTCAAATGTGTTGATTTGTTGAATGATTTTGTTTTGTTCATCCATTGATAGATGTTGAGTGTTTTCTAATTTTCTCCCAGATTTGTTCCAAAGAGAAAGAAGTGATATATGTTAGAAAAAAGCGGCTGATAAAAAACATACCCTACTAGTGATTCAGGCCATTCGGGCTTATTCGGGCTTAATACGGTTTTTATACCGACCCGACCCGAAACCGAGAAAGCACCATTTGTAAACCGAGTACCGAACCGAATTACTCGGTTTCTGGCTCGGTTGACTCGGTTAAATCGTTTCGATCGGGTTGGTTCGGGCTCGGTCGGTATTGCTCAGCCTTACAAGGAGGAATTCGTTTTTGATTTTTGATCTTTGGTATTTGGTTCGTGTTTGTGTTATTTTCAATCACACGTTGGGGTAAGACATTAAATCTTGATCTTTAATTCTTTTATTTAATTATGTTTTGTGTTAGATCTTTAAAACAATTAAATAAAACATGTTATGAAATTAAATAAACATGGGAAAATGGTTCGTTTGGCTTGGTTTTGTGGTTCGGCAGCCAACCGAGAGTCGAATGACTCTCGGTGTTCCTTTTTAGCCACAACCGAGACCCCCTAAGGGGCTCGGTGTGGGTCTCGGCGCAACAGCAGGCACCACTGGCATAGGCCGGTGGCTGCTTGGGTCGAATCGTGGGAACAGCGAAGGCAGCAGGGGGAGACCACCGGCCTGCGCCGGTGGGATTTTTGTGCTGGCAGCGGGTAGCCACGGTGCAGCAGCGGCAGCAGCCGCCGCTGTTGGCAGCGCAGCCACCAGCCGCCACCGTAGCCGCGGTTGTGGGTGGTGGTTGGTGTCGGGTGTTTGGTTCGACCGATTCACGGGTTCACGGACCGGTTCACGACATGTTTTTAATAAAAATAATACATGGGTTCGGTTTATTTACAAGTTTAATAGTTTTACAAGTATATTTATTTACAAGTTAATTAAATTAATTTAACATGGCATATAATTAATTTAATTAAAACATGGACTTAGGTTTATTATTATTATTATTTAATAATACATGATTTTAACATAAGTATTTATTTATGTAATTTAGACTATGGTAATTAATTAATTATTAAAACATGACATATAATTAATTAATTTTATGACTTAGGTTATATTAATACAAATATTAATACATGTTTAACCTAAGTATTATATACTCTTTAATTTAATTAAATCATGATTATATTCAATTAAAGCGTATAACATATAGTTTATTTAATTAACATGTTATAATTAATAAACTATACTATTAATCACATGACTTGGTATATGTAATCAGTAAAACTTAAGCTTATCTTATTAGCTTATTAATCCAGCTTATTTCTAATTATGGAAACTTTCTATTTCAGGAAACTTATTGTTTTTAGAAACTTTCTATTTTTAGAAACTTATATATTTTAAGCAGTTAATCTATTTCAGGAAACTTACTATTTTTAGAAACTTTTTATTTTTAGAAACTTATCTATTTTAAGCAGTAAATCTATTTTTGGAAACTTTCTATTTTTGGAAACTTTCTATTTTTGGAAACTTTTTATTTTAGGAAACCTGCTATTTTTAGAAAGTTACTTAATATTACACCACAAGTATAATAATACAAGAAATACAAGTAATACTTAATCATAATATCCATAATACATGATAAACGCAGCATAACGTTAAAATCAGAAAAACATGACATGAACATATAAAACAAGTTAAGACATGATATAAAACCAGTTACGTACTCAGTAATCAGGATACTTATGTATGTATATTATTTATGTAGCATTAGTGAGATCAAAGTAGGACTCTCTTCCGTTCGTCTTCTTCGTTCACTGGACATAAGGTACGGATTCTCCGTCCTTTCAGTATGGACATTCTTTCCTTATTAGGATTCCCCATATGCAGCCAATTGTTTTCCCAGTATATGTTTTATATGTTTTGGTTTACTTATGTTTGATATAAATGCCTAAGCCATATACATGCATGAACAGTTTCACCTAGTTATGGAGGTACCATAACCATAACACTAGAGGCACCAATGTTATGACTTCACCACGACGGAGTGATAGCTCGTGGCGTCCCTTTCAGCTTTTAGCCATATTATTATATTATCATGTGGGGTGTATGGGTGCATCCTAGGTTACATGTTTTTAGCAGATTATTCAGGTGAATGTGGTGTGTGTCTTGCATCCTTCACAAGGAGCTGATCCCTCCTACCCAAACTTATATTAATTAGAGGCAACCCCTCTAATTGCATGACGAGGTTACCCCTCCAAGTATTCATACACGTTGATATTTCATGACCTATATTGGCTTAATGGATTACATGTTAAACAGTTTTCATAAGATAAACATAAGGCTTTTCAAACTATAAAACCAGTTTTACTAAGTTATACCAGGTTTTCCAGGACTTAATCAATTCCGCTGCTATATGTTGTATATGCTTATGTTATTCATTCTATGCTTGTATATCCGTGCACTGAGCGTTATGCTCAGCCGTTTTCCTTTCATGTTCCCAAAACGGCAGGTACTTAGGGACGCTCGTAGACTCTAAGCGTACGTGCATATGAATTGGAAGCTTTCTAGCCTTTATTACTTTATGCATTTCATCATACATTTTGCTACTTATTTCTATGGACATTGTTTAGTCCTTTTCCTTTACAATACTTATGTTTGTGTGTGATGAGCTTATACTTGGGGTACAGATGTTTGTTTCCGATATTTTATTTTATGGTCATGTAATGTTTAAGACATTTATCCTTGTATGCTTTGATGGCACGCCCTAATCACGCGTGACATTCCATTTACCAAAACGGGGTGTTACAATTATGGTATAAGAGCCTGGTTTCGACCCGTTGGCTCTCAAAACACGACATGTGACTAGTGGGTAGTCACTATGGTCTTCCTAGAACTGATATTCGGTTTTCATGCATCCATTGTTTTCATGCATTCATATATATGTCATTGTCGCAGGTTTATGACTAAGTAATGGTTGGTACAGGACTGGCCCTATTTAGTCGCATGTGCTTTTATCGAAACTTTTAACTTTGGGACCGACCCATTGGCGCCCCCTCGCCATGTCTTTTGTTTTGAGTGAACTGACCATAAGCGTTCACTCTCGCGCATATAAAAGTTTTCATGAAACTGCATCATGCATTCATGTACTAGTTTTCCTGCATAAAAATTTTCTCATGATTTATTGGTATAAATTTTTTTCGTGTATATATTTTATGTTTTGATCAGTTTAATCATGTATTTTTATGTTATACTGTCATATGGTTCTCACACACGAGCAGGAACAACTCAATGCAGCAGTCCAAGCTGCGATGCAAGCTTTGCTTCCTCAGCTGAGGAACGAAATCAGGGCTGAGGTGCAGGCTGCCAACAGTCAATAATAGCACCAAGTACCTCCTCCTCCTCCTCCAGCAACATTGGCCACATGGCTGGAGAGATTCAACAAGCAACGTCCTCGATCCTTCGAGAAAACTAATAGCCCTAGTGAAGCTGAAAGCTGGTTGGATCACATTGAGAAGATATTCGATGCAATGGGCTGTGACCCCCGTCTTCAAGTCGAGGTTGGCCTGATACAAGTTCGAAGGTGATGTGCTAGGATGGTGGAAGGCACTCAAGCAGTCCGAGGGAGGTGATGATTGGGTGGCTGGTTTGACTTGGGCTTAGTTTAGGGAGTTAGTGATGGGGCAGTTCTTCCCCAAGGCTGAGCAAGACAAGTTGAAGAGGAAGTACCACAAAATCAGGCAGAGAGCTGGGGAGAACAGCAACGAGTTCATGCAACGCTTTCTTCGTTTAGCTGGTTTTCTTGGCACAGCAGCAGCTACTGCCGAAGAGCAGGCATACCACTTCCGGTGGGCTCTTCGTACATCGTTCACCAACAACTTGGTGTGTGCTACTTTCAACACGGTGGCATGAGTTGCCAATGCAACACGTAAGCTAGAGATGTTGCAAGAAAGAGGAGAGTTTGGGGAAGCAGAGAGCCCCGATAAGAGGCAGAAGACTAAGGACCGGTCTCAGCCGGCTACTCAGCAACAACCTACTCAGCCCAAGGGAAACGGTCAGACTCACGACTGTTCTGCTACGGATAGGCGTGGCGGTAATGATAATTACCGTAACAACGCTGGAAACTCCAACAGCATCAGGTCCTTACACTTACTAATTTTCTTATGTTACATGCAATATTTCATAATTCTGACACATTAGCAATCTTCTACCAGGAATCATGGCAACGGGAGGGACCAGAACCAAAGAGGTTCACAGCCTAACCGTCCAGCTATCATTGGTATTACATCTTAAGATTTTTCCGCATTGTCCTTTTGTACCTATAAACCATGTCTCATGTATACTGTTCTTAACAGGCTCCCAGCCAACAAGGGCACCTACTGGAGGGTATACTCATCCTCTTTGCACTACATGCAACCGTAGGCACCCAGGTCCATGTCGCCGTGACAGCGACACATGCTACAAGTGTGGCCTTACTGGTCATCACATGAAGGACTGCCGCAAGGGCGAGATGGAGGGCACGTCTGGACATGCTGATTCCAAGCCGCCTCCTACTAGTGGACGCGTTTACACGACTTCTCGCGATCAGGCCAACAAGTCTACAGGTACCATCACTGGAATCTTGTATATGTATGGTCAAGCTGCATGTGTGTTATTTGACATGGGTGCTACTCATTCGGTCATTTCTACTGCTTATGCTAAGAATGTTAGGATATCCCCTATGCCATTAAAGAATGTACTAAACATTTCCACGCCTTTAAGAGACTCTGTACGCATAACCCATGTCTACAAGAGCCTTCCCTTAGAGTTTGACGACAAGCTTCGTCTTGTTGACACACTTCCGCTGGACATGAGTGATTTTGAAATGATATTGGGCATGGACTGGATATCCAAACATCACGCCACCATAGACTGTCATACATATCGGGTCATCTTCGATGATGCAAATGCACCAGAGTAGGGCTGAGCATCGGTTCAAAACCGAACCGAACCGAATAAAATTGAACCGAACCGAAAACCAATTTTGAAAAAATATCCGACCAAAAAATGAACCGAATTATATTGAGTAAAACCGAAACCGAACCGAAACCGAAGCGAACCGAGTAAAACCGAACCGAATATGTATTTTAGGCGTATTTTTCATGTTTTTAACCCGAAACCGAACCGAACCGAACCGAACCGAGCAAAACCGACACAAATATACAAAACCAAAAACCGAACCGAATTTGCTCGGTTCGGTTCGGGTCGGCTCGGTTCGGTTTGGTTTATCGGTTCGGTTCGGTTTTCAGGTTCATTTGCTCAGCCCTACACCAGAGTACATTCACAACGGGTTCGTACCCGGAAGGCCTGTATAAATCATATCAACCCTGCAAGCACGTGCTTTACTTTCACATGGGTGTGAGGGCTATCTAGCTACTACTCATGACATGGATGTTAAATCTCCATCAATTCAGAATCAGCCAATAGTGTCAGAATTTACAGACGTATTTCCAGAAGAACTTCCGGGCATACCACCTGCACGTGAAGTAGAGTTTAACATCGAGCTCATCCTAGGAGCTGAGCCGATTTCCAACTCTCCTTATCGCATGGCTCCCATAAAGCTGAAGGAACTGAAGGACCAATTGCAAGAACTTCTGGAACGAGGTTTCATTCGACCGAGCGTATCTTCATGGGGCGCACCGGTCTTATTCGTGAAGAAGAAAGATGGCAGTATGCGTCTTTGCATAGATTACCACGAGCTCAACAAGATCACCATCAGGAATAGGTATCCTTTATCACGCATTGACGACTTGTTTGACCAACTCCAAGGGGCCAAACATTTCTCCAAAATTGATATGAGGTCGGGCTATCATCAGCTAAGGGTTAAAGAGCAGGACGTCGCCAAGACTGCTTTCCGTACACGCTATGGGCACTACGAATTTGTAGTCATGCCATTTGGCCTTACCAATGCTCCAAATGTTTTCATGGATTTGATGAACAAAATCTTCCATGAATTTTTGGACAAGTTCGTCATTGTCTTCATTGACGACATCCTGATATTATCTAAGTCCAAGGAAGAACACGAAGACCATCTTCGTACAGTATTACAGATTCTTCGCCAAAAGCTGTTGTATGCTAAATTCTCCAAGTGTGAGTTCTGGTTAGACAATGTGGCGTTCTTAGGTCACATTGTATCAGCAGAAGGAATCACCATGGATCCAACAAAGGTTGAGGCTATTACCAAGTGTCCAAGACTGACATCAGCGACTGAGGTTCACAGTTTCCTAGGCTTAGATGGTTACTACCGTAGGTTCGTAGAGAACTTTTCCGGTCTAGCACTACCATTTACCAAACTGATGCGGAAAGGGGAGAAATTCGTCTGGACTGATGAAAGAGAGAAGAGCTTTGAAGACCTAAAGCAGAAGTTAGTATCTGCACCGATTCTTACTCTCTCATCTGGTACAGGTGGATTTCAAATTTACAGTGATGCTTCAGGGAAGGGACTTGGTTGTGTTCTCATGCAACATGGGAAAGTGATCGCGTACGCTTCACGGCAGCTTAAGCCTTATGAGGAAAATTATCCTACGCATGACTTGGAGCTTGCAGCAGTCGTGTTTGAATTGAAGATATGGAGGCACTACTTGTATGGAGAATCATGTGACATCTTCACAGACCACAAGAGCTTGAAGTACATCTTAACTCAACGTGAACTGAATATGAGACAGAGGAGATGGTTAGAGCTGTTGAAGGATCATGACATTAATCTGCAGTATCATCCCGGCAAGGCGAATGTAGTGGCAGATGCACTTAGTAGAAAGTCCGTAATGATAAACGACATTAAAATTGAGGAGGAAATTATAAGAGACTTAGAGCGACTAGACATCGAGATCATGGTACGTGGACATCACGGTTACTGGGATAATCTTAGAGTAGAACCCGAGTTACTCTCTAGGATCAAGGAAGCTCATAAGGATGATGGTGAAATCTGGGCGATAATTCAGAACTTGGAGAAGCAAACAGAATTTTGTGTAGACGAAGACGGTATCTTATGGCAGGGCACGAGACTTTGTGTTCCTGATGATCAAGAACTCCGGGAAGTATTGTTAGATGAGGCTCATAGCTCCCCATTCTCCATTCATCCTAGTTCGACCAAGATGTACCACGACATCAAGCAATACTTTTGGTGGAGTGGTATGAAACAGGATGTTGCGACTTACGTCTCTAAATGTCTTACCTGCCAGCAGGTTAAGATCGAGCATCAGCGATCTAGCGGTCTTCTACAACTATTAGATATTCCAGAGTGGAAGTGGGACAAGATCACCATGGATTTTGTTACTGGTCTTCCGCAGACAAAGAGGAGGCACGATGCGATTTGGGTTATCGTTGATCGACTTACTAAGTCAGCTCATTTCTTACTGATCTGCAAGGAAGATTCGGTCAGTAAACTCGCCGATACTTACAAGAAGGAGATCATGAGACTTCATGGTGCTCCATCTAGCATCGTCTCGGATAGAGATCCTCGTTTCACTTCGCGATTCTAGAAGAGTCTGCAGAAAGCTTGGGGTACAAACTTAAGCTAAGCACGACTTTTCATCCTCAAAGAGTCGGGCAATCGGAGCGAACAATTCAGACATTAGAAGACATGTTGAGGTCATGTGCATTGGAATGGACAGGAGAGTGGGATGATTACATCTGTTTGGTAGAGTTTGCATACAACAACAGTTGGCACGCCAGTATTAAATATGATCCATTCGAGATGTTGTATGGCAGAAAGTGTCGCGCCCCAATCTGCTGGGATCAGGTTGGTGAGCGAACACTTGAAGGACCAGAAATGATAGAGTTGACCAACGAGAAGGTCGCTGTAGCTAAGCAGAAATTGCAAGAAGCACGATCACGTCAGAAGAGTTATGCCGACAAACATTGTATGGACTTACATTTTAACGTAGGAGATCACGTCTTTCTTAAGGTATCGCCGGCACGTGGCGTTAAGCGTTTTGGGATCAAAGGGAAGCTAAGTCCTCGATTCATCGGACCGTTTGATGTCATTGAGCGAGTCGGTGAAGTATCTTATCATTTAGCATTACCTCCACAGCTTTCTCACGTACACGACGTTTTCCATGTGTCCTTACTCAGAGGTTACAAGTATCATCCCCTTCACATGGTTCAGTATCCACTAGAACAGATTCGTGAAGATCTTACCTTCATAGAGGAACCCGAACGAGTTCTTGACAGGCAAGAACGAGTCATGAGGAGGAAGACGATTCCATTCGTCAAAATCCTTTGGAGGGATCATACCGAGCGGGAAGCCACTTGGGAAATCGAGGAGTCTATCCAGACTTCTTACCCTCATCTCAAGTTTTGAACTCGGGTATGTTCCTATTTTTAGTTTACTCTATCTATAATTTGGGGACGAATTATTCTTTTTAAGGGGAAGAGTTGTAAAACCCGCATGCTTTTACCATGAATAGTAGCCTTAGTATCGTACGTACATGATTAAAACTTTCCTTTTATAACATGAATACGTTTCACGAATATAAATTACAAGAACTACGTGTGTGTTATTACACGATAAGTATTAAGTATGTATAAATGCACGATTATTATTATCAGTAATTATTAAAATCACGAACATGAAATCATGAACGTAGAATCACGAACATATAATATGTATTTACGTGTATTATTATTACGATTACATACAAGTATTTACAATAGCATGAATAATTAATAATAACGTAACGAAAATACGAACATACGAACACGTAAAATATAACACGGGAAAAACTTCGGGTTTTTCCTTTGTGGGGCCTTGTGCGGTTTTAGACTAACTATGCAGGATTCAAATTTCTTGATGTTTTATGTACCATTTTGCATTTATTATGTAAGTATTATGTGCTTAAGGGGAGGGATAGGCTAAACCTTTAGGATTCAGAGTATCCCTAGGATGCTCATATATGATTCTAGATCATATCCACAGTTAAGTGGGGGCTTTATGACTATGAAGGCTTGTTGTATGGCTTGCTGGAGTCCTTAGACCTTGAGGCACTGTAACGTGCATATTATCTTTCACCTTGTGCAGTCAAATGCATACAATGGAGGGACTAGGTGCATGTTTCCAAGACACTTGACCATAGTTATGGGATGTTTGGGTTGGTAACCTGGGTATATACATTTTCTTGGGTTGACTTGGTTCAGGGTACACTTGTGTGTTTACTATCTTTATAGGGCATTTGGTGAAAAAAGGACTCTTGAGCTCCTACACAGCTATCCTACTCATGCAAGCGTGTGTGTTTGGATAATGATTGTCACCACATGCCTATTGAAGCCAAGTAAATGCACCTAGGAAAGTTTTCCCAATTATTTTAAAAAATTTCCCCTGCTTATACAAAATTCCCATGCTTTTGAAAATTTTCACCTGTTTGACCGTTGACTTTATGATCGTTACCCTGTTTGACTACCCGTTGGGCCTGTTGCAAAAATTTTGGTTAAACAGTATTTTAATATTTTTGGGAGATATCTAAGACGATTACTTCGTTATTTGGTGTCCTTATTTTACTCCTTTGAAATTTCTTAAGTTTTTAAAAGATTTTCTTTCTAAATCCTTAGCAATTTGCAAAGGTGGTCCAATAAGGGCTCTTAATTTCTCCTATATAAACTCAATTCAATTAACCAACAGGCTTAATAATTCACCTCGATGAAATCCCACCTAAATTCCTAACTTGTTTATACTTACATCTTGAAATTTCCCCATGGCGCTAAAGATTGCAGAATATCACAACATGATTGCCATTTTGGCAAAGCTTGTTAGGCATGAAGCCTTTCATGAGGTTGTGGACTACTTGTGAGCTTGTTACTTCAGGTTAGCTTTAGTCATTGATCCTCACATTTACACTTCACACATCCAATAGTTTTGGTCCAATGCTAGGATCAAAACAGTTGATGGAGAAGAAACAATTAAGAGCAAGGTAGGTGGTCACTCCAAGAAAATTACTATTGCATCCATTTGAGACACTCTTATCTTGGATGATGTATATAGGGTGATCACGTTACCTGAAGCTGAAATTTTTAAAATCTTTCTTTGTTGAGGTATAATAATTCTGAAAATCAAAAATCAAAATTCTTTAAAGGACAGTTTGCACCACATTGGAAGTTTTTGATACACATGATTTTACAGTGCCTTAGCAATAAAACAACGACTTTCAATGAATTTGGTAGTAATGTTGCCACTTCATTCGTATGCTTGGCAACAGGGTGAAAATACAATTTTTCACATATGATTTTTGATGACATGTTGAAAAATGTTACAAGTAAAACAAAATTTTGTATGTATCCTAGATTTTTGGCCATTTTATTAGACATAAGTCAACATAGGGATATTCCACATCAAGAATACTTTTCTACAACCATCATACATCAAAACTGTTCACAACATTTTTCCTTGATACTCCAAATTATTCTGGTAGATATGTTTCATTGACACAATCCACTTTGCTCTCATTCAGAGTGAAGCTGTTGCACATCCCACAGCAGCTCATCCCACACTCCCACAAGAAACACCAACTGATGATTCCCCTTATATATCAAATGATCCCACTTTTGTACCATCACACCCGCCTGTAAACCAATCATATAAACAACGAACCAAAACCAAGTTCACCAAGGTTCCTTGCCTAGTGGGCTTTCACCTGCTGCAGAGATGGATGCCTCCACAAATGATCCCACTGTTGTACCACCACACCCCCTGTAAACCAATCATATGAACAACGAACCAAAACTAAGTTTACCAAGGTTCCTTTACCTAGTGGACTTTCACCTGCTGTAGAGAGGGATGCCTCGATAAGTGTGGCTGAGTGGCGGTCACTACTGCACCAAGCCAATTGGCTGGTCAGGACAGTGGCATAATTGGTAAGTCCTCTCCATTTCCTAATGAAGAACTATTAAGGGTTCATTCCCTGAATATAATTGAGGGCAATATGCAACCTTTAACCCTTATGAAATTGACGGCTTTGTGCACTAGCTTGCAAAATAAAAATGCACAATTAGTACAGATTGTCAAACAACAAGGCTTGGACATTGTCCAATTGAAGACCAGGCTTGCTAAAGTTGAGGGGAGGAGGATACATAACTTGGTTCTAATATTTGATGAGGATCATGGAGTTGCTGAGGATGCTTCCAAAAGGGAGGAAGATCTTAGTCGTGGTGAGACTGTGTGGTACAACTAATCAAGCCCAAGTGGAACCAAGGGTAATGGTGAGAAAGTTAGTGAAAAGGGGAGTGCCAATAAAAATGAGGTAGTTGATGTTCTTATTGATTTGATGCAAAGGCCTGGTATCACAGTTTCCCCTACAACAAAAGTTCCCCCTTCCATTACAAAAGTTATCCTTGTTTTTGTAAGTGATCCCCCTACTAGCAGCTATATTTCATCTGTTTCTGTTGTTATGTCATTTGCACCTACTATAGTTTCACCTACAAGGGTTTCACCTATAGTGATGTTCATAAGAAGTAGGAGGAGGCAAGCACAGACGGGCTTAACTATTGGTAAAGCTGCAACACAGAGTTCATTGAATGTAGATCCAAAAGACAAAAGGAAAGATATTATGATTGATCAACCAAAGAAAAAGTTTAGAACATATTAAAATCTCTAGAAGTAAGTGATGTAGAGCTAGCTAGACAGATGCATGTGGAGCAAGTGTAAGAGGAAAAGGAGAGAATGAGAAAAAGAGAGGAAGAAAGGAAAGTTGAAGCAGAACTAAATCTGAATATTAACTGGAGTGAAGATGAGGAGGAACAGAATGATCCTGCTCAAATTGAGAAAGAAATTCAGGTAATGCTAGAACAGCTTGACAGAAGCATGCTTGTTATTGTTGAGTTCATTGAATATTAGGAGACATGTAAGGAGACAGACTCATTGGAAAATAGGTATGAGCTTGTTCACATGACCTGTGAGCATCATAAAGATGTTAAAGAGATGAAGGAAAGGCATGCAAAAAGGGATAAATACTTGAATTCTAAAGCTGAAAGAAGGGTATACTATAAAACTATGATGAAAAGACATAAAGGGTATAAGAAAGAACATTTTGTATGTATGTCCTTTGAGGAGCTTGAAAGGAAAGCTCTTCCTGTGATCACGTATGCTAATGATTTCATTAAGAGAGGCTCATAGCAGGGGGAACTTGTACGTTTTAGAAAGGGGAGGTCCTTAGCCATTTATTCCCTCCTAGTGATAAATCCCACTGTTGTGGTTAATGAAGATAGTAGGGTCTTTTCCCACTGAATGAAGATGATGCCCCTGTTGTGAAGATAACTTTAGAAGAGATCTTGGCGCGTTTCAGTTTCACTTATACTATATCTTCCTTATTTGTTTCATAGTTATCTTATACAAGGATCCTTGGTGTATAAAAGGATACCTTAGGTAGGTTTTCATATCTCTGCTTTACATTTTGTTTTAAGGTTGTAAACCCTGACACTAACAAGAGTGTTCGTATATAGTCAATATATTATAGCTTTCAAGTCATTTCGATCATATTGTTCTTGTTGCTATACATTATTTCTGCATCTTGTTTAGTTTTACTTCACATACAAAGTTTCTCTAGTGTTAGTTTGGATTAATCCTTGCTAACACAACCCTTACAAGGTAAGGTTTAAGATCTGAGTTTGGGATCAACAAGGAAGACCGAACTAGACCCCATCTCTAAAAATATATAACCAACTTGACCCACATTTAACCAATGGGTCTTATTTTTCCAACTCTACGGTAGAGCAATAAGGTGGTGGTGCCATATGATGAGGTGTCATTTTATATGATTTTAGAGGTCATTTAACTCATCTTTGCCTGGATGTGCTTTCACAACATCCCAAATCTTTTCTTTTTGTGATTTTAGAAATTTGAAAGCACTTGGAGCATTTGGATATGATTTGAAAGTGGTTTGTAGCAATCCTTAATATTTGGATGAAGTATGAAAGAAATTGGGGCAAGAATAGACGAAGTTCTCAACGAAGAAAAAATTATGCAAACAAGATAAATGGACGTCGTCGAGACTTCTACCTGATGCCATATGAAAACATCCCAAGGCGCCGTCATAGTTACAACGAGACATCTTCGTCCTTATGACATGTGAAGAAACCTAAGAATATTCGACGGCCATACGCCGCGACGACCAAGATCTAACGTCGTCGCGACCCATTCTCTATATATATATATATATATACAAACCTTTATAAACGTAATCCGTGTAGGATTCAAGGAATATTGTGGTGATACTTCCAAACTCATGTTTAGTGTTCCAAAAACCCCTAAAACACCATTGAATCACCTATAACAATTGAAGGTCAATGTTTAATCATTCTATCATTTAATATGTCTATGCGTTATCTGATTCTATCTTGTACTTGTTCTTCATTTTCTATGTCTGGCTAAATCGGTTAGTGTTTGTCTATGATTTCATGAAACTTATAATGTAATTCTTGATTTTTTATTGCTTCTTGTTTGGTTGTGTACACGTTAGGCTCTATAACATTAAATTAGATTTTTATATCTTAATTGTCAATATGTCTAGGGAAACGTGAGTGTATAGATGATGTCTCGGCCATGGGATGTATGCTATCTAGTCGTATTTGGGCTTAGCCTCGACCGTAGAATAGATTTCTAAACCGATTAGGCAGATCCATTTAAGTGTTTATTAATGCATGTGTTAATGAGTAGGTCTAGTAAATATCTCCATACCACTTTTCTAGATTTATGATTTACATGTAGATAGTTGCAGGTACGTGTGTCAATGATTAAGTCTAGTAAATATCTTCATACCACTATGCTAGACTTTATTATTCTCATATGACTTATAGTTCATACAGACAGAAACATCTACACGTTGAATCAACACGATTTGACGGGTAATAAATAATTATGATGAACAATGAAAGGAGTGATGGATGATTAGATGAACACGTTCCTCTAACCATTTAAATTCTAACCACTTAGCTTAGATATAGTTAGTCATGTTTGTCAAAACCCCTTCTATACCCGATACTTTTACTACTTCCACCTCTAGAACTCTGTCCATTCGACATGAACCTCCCACACGATTTTCCTAGAGAACAATATTGAATTTGAATCTTTGTGTATAATACACTACAACGGTTAGGTACACTGCTTAGGGGTCATAAAACTTTGTTGTTACTACTCATGCACATCAAGTTTTTGGCGCCGCTGCAGGGGAATAGTTAGGCTGCATGTCCGGCTAGCTTAGGTCTACTCACTCGACTCCTTTCGAGTGATACCGTCTATATTTTTTTCTTTTCATTAGCTTTATTGTAGTCTATATTTTCTTCATTTTATTTGTTTTGTAACTTTCATTGACTATTTCGTTTTTTAGTGATGGAGTTTGTCCTCTTTTTGGATAACAGAATCCCACCTTTTGTTTTGATCCCTTCATCGCATGATAATTTTTGGTTCTCTATGAGCTTCGAGCCATTTCGGTCATTGTATATTCTCGCTGTGAGATTCTACGTCGCTCTCATGTTTTAATCCCCTCATTGCATGATAATTTTGGAACACCCGATATGTTCGAGTCTAATGGATTAGATTCTGATACACCTCTTAAAACACCTTTTATTGAGTTGGATAATGAGTCGGGCAATGGGGAGTGATTAAGGAGTCTAATGAATTTGGTAATTCAGGAAGGTCTTATGAACATAGGATAATAAGTTCTCGAGGCACGCATGATTTAACATTTTCTTTAAATGATTGGGTTTAGACGATGTGTGGCTTACTTATATGCCTTTATACCCATAAACGTAATTACGCGTAATGCTATTAATACTTTTCTTGTTGAGACACTTGAGAGCATAAGAAAGAATTTGGTTGCGGTAGTTACAAATGTTTATGTGTTTGTTGGAAGCTTCACTTATCGTGTCGATTTTGTAGTGTTGAGGATATAAGTGAATTTACTACTGATGGATTGATAACACCCAAATTATACATGTTTGACTTGACGATATTGACCCGTAATCTATGTACAAATAAGGACTTTTGATACTTACTCACACGTTTTTATGTGCAGGTTAGCTTAAAGGGCTTTAAGTGAAAACGATCAAATAAACACTCCTAAAGTGCAATAAAATGAAGAATAAATGAAAGAACATTCCGGACGCACGAATGTGCGGCGCACAAATCAGCTATCCATTGTGCGACGCACAAATCTATGTATAAATAAGGACTTTCGATACTTAATCACACGTTTTAATGTGTAGGTTAGCTTAAAGGGCTTAAAGTGAAAACAATCAAATAAAGACTCCTGAAGTGCAATAAAGTGACGAATAATTGAAAGAACATTCTGGACGCACGAATGTGCGACGCACAAATCATCTATCCATTGTGCGACGTATAATTAGATTCGTGTAGCGCACTTTTAACCCCTGCCAATACTATAAATAGAGGCCACCTGAAGTGAACGATGTTTACATAACTGTTTTTATAGAAAAATCCCATAAAATGGCATCACTATTTGTAGAGAAGATCTCATAAAAAATATTATTCTTATTATCATTAATTTTTGTTTTATTTTATTTATTATAACATCACTGTATTAGAAAAGTCAGATATTTAGTGTAGAGTTGAGATACTATCTAAGCCATAAGTCCTTTAGCTATAGCAAATCAAAATTCTATTAGAAATATGAACAATAATACGTGTTCCAACATTTTGAGTCATAAAAACTTTTAGATCCGCTTTTGTAAGAACATTACATCATTTTTTTCTAATTTCCCAAACAAAGAAAATAAAAAATGGAGAAACTATATCTGATACCTGCACATTAAGATGCATACCTGACACTTTACAATGTGTCGCATTGATCACCGCACGACCGGACACAAAATTATTCAAACATGTTTGTGTCAAAAGCGAGGACCCTGCCAAACCCACATACACAACATCCAATGAAGTATTATTATTGTTATATTATAATTATGGTTATTTTTATTCACAATAATGATTAATAATATTTTTATTATTATTCAGTTTTATTTAATAATTACATATATAAATTATTAAAAGTATTATTTATTTAAAACTAAATATAGATTACAGATTAAATGTTAAAAATTATTCAATTATATATTTTAATTAATATTTATTTAATGTTAATTATATTTTATATAAAATTATTTTCTATTAATTAAATATAATAAAATTTTATTTGACTAATATATAGTTTTCATAATACTTTAAAATAATAAATTTTATTTATTTAAACTAAAAATTTATTTTAACATTCTAATAATCATTTTAAAGTAAAATAAAATTTTAAAACCTTTAATGTAATTATGTTTCCACTTTACTTTTTCAATCAAGCATGTGTTGGTTTTCCGAATTTTCATTCCCGCAGATTTTAAATCTTTAAAGTGTGTTTAATTGAAGAAAAATATTTCATATTTTTAAAGAATTTTTTATTTGAAAAATAGAAAAATAAAAAACATATGTAATCATATTTTTTTTCTAATATTTTTCAAAAAAAGAAATTCTCACTCGCACTTTAATATAAAAATAAATAAAAAGCGCCATTTTACTCTTTTCTATTTTCCATCTTCCATCTAAACATTTTTCAAACTCCTTCTAAACATGTTTTCAAAATTTTCAACACTTTTTTAAACAAGAAAATCATTTTCTTATCTAGAAATTTAGAAACAAAAAATCGTAAATTATTTTACACAACTAAACAACACCTTAACATCTCAATTCTTTCACTTTCCAATTTTTTAAATAAATTATAATTCCACTAAAAACATACCTTGACTTCTATGTCTGATTTCAGGTGTTTAAATATAGTACTGTATTAGATTGATATTTTCATTTTTAGGTTGTACTATTTTATACCAAAACATATAGAAGGTTGACTTATTATTAATTTTAGATGTTTCATATTTAATTTGGATTCCCAAATATATAAAAAGAGACCATCATGTAAGCACATGGTAAGCAGTTAGGCAATCAAGAATTCAAGATGCCTCCATCAGCGGTAAGTCCAGGGAAGGGCCCATACCATTGGCCCATTCTAATGCTAATATATAAAAATTTGGATGGTTCACGCATCTTAAATAAAGCTTACTAAAAGTTTTTTACTATGAAAAAGCTTTTAATTTTTTTTATCATTGTAAAAAATAGCTTTTTACAAAGCTTTTCACAAAATTTTAAATTTTATAAGTGAGTTGAACAAAAGGTTTGTATTTAATTTTTCATTATTTTGCTTATTGAATATATTTTTCCTTTTTTAAAAAGCTTTTTTGAAAAGTTATGCATCGAAGTAAGTTTATACAATAGTTTTTTACTAAAAGTCAAAAATTTAATATAATTAAAAAAAATAAATAAATAAAAATAAAAAATTTCCTAAAAGTCATTTATTAAAAAATTTAATATAATTAATGAAAAAAATATATTTTAATTTTAACCATCGGAGATGCTCAAAAAACCAAATTTTGTATTTTTTATCTTAAAACCGTCAGGTATTCACGCACATATACGAAGTATGTTACAGTAGTTCACACGTCTCTAACAATTTAACGAGACTTGAATTCAGAACATTTAGGTTGATAGATACACTCATAAAAATAAACCTTCTCGACGATATGAAAACAACCTATCTTAAAAAAGTAAGTACATTTTCCATCTAAAAGACAAATTTATGAATGTAGCAACATACATTATATAACTTTCAAGAGATTACTATAACTATAAAGGTAGAAGTGAAAAGAATCAATAGAGGTTTTATATATTATGTGGTGGCAATTTTTGTTGATAAAAATGTTTATTCATACAACTTTTCTTAACCAACCGATCAACTGTAGTAGAGGTTGTATTTTTCTTTTGGTCTCCCAGTTATTTTTTTTTTTTTTCCAAAAATCGTATACTTTCTTAATACTAAATGAAATAGTCTTTAAATCGGACCATATGATGAGCAATCGTGCCTTTTTTTTAGATAAAATATGCTAAGCAAAAGTTAGATTAATTATTATATGGAGTGTAGGTCAATTCGTAAGCTCACCGTGCTACAACCTAAAGGTCTGCGGTTCGGTTTTCAGTTCACCAAGATCTTATATCTATTTTATTTTAATTTCTTTTTACTATTATTATTATTTCGTGTTTATACATGATAATTAGATTGCGGGTTACGGTCTGTGTGATTTAAGTGGTCAAATTTAGTTTATATTACATTATTGCCATGCGCACTCTACACAAAAGTGGTGCTTTTTAATTTGGTTTTCTTTAGTTTGTGCTCTATTTTGGTATGGCGAACCATGTGAATTGAAAGGGGGTGTTGTGTAGGGAAGAGGGGCGGATCCACTTCTAGAATAATGAGTTGTAATTCATGGTTCGTTAAATTAACTTTTAGTGTAAAAATAAAGATTTTAGGATTATTTAAATAGATAGGATTTTGTCGTAAAATTATATATTGCCCTCCACTTAAAAAAAAAACTGTAATTTTTTTATGTTTTTATTATTTTTGTGTGCAATGCAACTTTGGTCCAAAAAATTTCTTTTGCCTCTGATAAAGATAAAACTATATATATGTGTTTAGAGGGCACGGTATGGCTAGCTGGTGGCTGGCTGGCCACGACGACACGAGGCCACGGCGGTGCCAACCACACCGTGGCTTGCGTCGTCGAGTTTGGGCTGGTTACTACCAGCCGACGCTATGGCGACGGCGCGAGGCCACGGCGGCGCCAACCACACCGTGGCTCGCGTCGTCGGGTTTTTTTTATTTTTTTATTTTTTTTTTGAAAATTTAAAAAAGTTACCGTTTTTGACCGTTGGGTAACGAATTTTTTTTTGAACCTTTTTTTGACCGTTTGGAAGGGGACAAAACCCCATTTTTTCATCTTTTTTTCCTATAAATTCCACCTCAATTTACTCATAAATCACACCTTCTTCTACATCTAATTTCTCTATTTTTTCTATCCACCATGAGTCAAAATCCTAATCCAAATTAATACCCGAATCAATTGTTAAACAATTACTTTTCCGATCCTCAAAATCAAAATTCCTTCTACTCAACTACCGAATTTCGTGTTGTTTTTTTTTCTATTAGCAATTGTATTCTTTTTTATTAATGAAAATTTAAGTTTATGTTAATTAATTGTTGAAAAAAAGAAAGTTGGGTGACGACGACACGAGAATTCTCGTGTTAACCAGGGAGGGGGGTTGAGCCATCGTGGGGAGTTTTGGTGTCGTGGGAGTAAAAAGTGATGTGGCATCACTTTTTACCCACGACACGAACACGACGGCTTAACCATACCGTGTGCTCTTAGTGTTGTATAGGATGCACTCGATTTTTGGTTATGAATTGCAACTTTTTGCAAATATTGTCATTTTTATTCATGTTTTTTCTTTATAACTTTAGTTAACATAATAATATTTTGTGTGACACATTTTCGAAAAATTGAAATCTTTCTTAGTTTTATGTGTAGTGGTATTTTGACATGTGAGAGAAAATGATAGAATGACGTAAAATTAACACAAAAAGTATGTTTTTGACACGATATTATATATTATGCTCTAAAACAGGTCTCAATTTTAAAAGGGTCATGTTAATAGGAAAAAGTTATTTTAGAGCCTTGTTTTTTGGTGGAAACCAAGGGACAAATCCCCACCCTTCATTTAGCTTTGATCTAAGGGTGGGGATTAATCTAAGATTTAATTCAGTTAATCATTTTTTATTGCCAATATATAAACTCTTTTCCCCCAATTTTTTATCACTTCGCTCCATTTTTCACACACAGTTCGTGTGTGTTTCTCTCAACCGTTTCAGTTACAAAAAAAAAACCGCTTTTCTCATTCTGTTATACCGATCCACAAATTCCGCTTCACCATTGATCATCGTTATCATTTTACTGCTTATTATTCCACAAATTCATTTATATTATGGCTTTTGATTTGAATGAGCCTGCAGTTCCAGATTTAGATGCTGATTTAGTTGTTTTGGATGTTAATAACGGTTCTACTGTATCCGGATGCGGTTCTACTTCTCTTTTGGCTGATCATGATAACTGTGATTGTAAGTTTGTAGATTAACAACTTATTCTTTACTCTATTTTGTTGTTAATGCTTATTAACTGCTTATTTTTTTATCATGTTTTGTATCAATTGTGATATGTTGATGTTTTGTTACTAGTTAACCTGTTTTTGTTGATGTTTTTTATGTTTTATCACTATTGATATGTTGATCTTTTTTTACTCTCTTGTTGATGTTTTTGTATGTTGTATCACTATTGATATCTAGTTTAAAAGTTTTTTGTTTTTGCTGCCCTTTTTATGTTTTTTTTTTGTTTTATCAATAGTGATATATAATGTGTTTTATCATTTTATGAATGTTTTCTGTTTCATATAAGGTATTTAAATGTTTTTGTATGTATTATCACTATTGATATTTTAGTGTAAACTGTATGTTTTTAGTTCTTTAATCATGTGTTATCATTAGTGATATATGATGTGTTTTATCAGTGTTTTTTGTTCCAAACAATAAAAGGTATTTAAATGTTTTTGTATGTTTTATCATTATTGATATTAGTTTAAACTGCTTTTGTTTTTTTTGTTCCTCTTTTATCATGTGTTATCACTAGTGATATATGCTGTGTTGTGTTATATTATTTATGATATATGCTGTGTTGTGTTATATTATTTATGATATCTGTCCATGTTTATATTATATTGATATTAGTTTAAACTGCTTTTGTTTTTTTGTTCCTCTTTTTTTGTTTATATTATATTCATTTTTCTTTGTTTTATTTTCTACAGCTGGTAACAGTGATAAAACATCTTCATCCTTTGATCATGATGAGATTCTTGACGGTCCAGATGGTTCACTTATAGTTGTTCCTAGGGTTTATGCTAGTGATTTGCCAGTTTTAGGGACTGAATATGATAGTGTTGATGAATGTATTAGTGTTTATAAGAAATACGCTTCAGTTGCGGGGTTTGGCATTAGACTATCTACTCAGAAACGATTACGTGGTGGTTTTGTGAAACAGAAGACGTTAGTTTGTAATCGGTATGGTTGTCCGAAGAATATATCCTTGAATACTTTAGAGCCTAAAAAGACTGATAAACAAGTAAGGACTTCAAATATTAGGATATGTGGTTGCAAAGCGCGTGCTGTCTTTGATTTGATTCCTGGTACAATAAAGTATTCGTTGACAACTTTTAATGTTGAACATAATCATGAGCTTGATAAGCCTGAGTATAAACACTTGTCCAAATCTGAGAGGAAGTTAACATATGTCGAGCAGCTGTTTATTATCAAAGCTATGAGTTCAAATATTGGTGCTGTTAAAGCGCATAAGTTTTATACTGGGTTGAAAGGGACTGTATCTTTAGTTCATGGCACTCAGGTGGATTTTAAGAATTTTGTTAATGGCTTGAACTTGTTCATAGGAGATAGTGACGCTCAGATGTTGATTAATCGTATGCAGGACAGGAAAGAGTATACAAAACTATTTTCTTTTGAATTTTTTGTTGAGAACGCGGAGTTGTGCGGTTTGTTCTGGGCTGATGAAGTTGCGAAATGTAATTATAAGGAATTTGGTGATATTGTATCATTTGATGCCACGTACAGGACCAACAAGTATGTTTCATTATTATTGTTTTCTTCATTGTTTTTTTTATTACTTTGTTAAAGTTTATACTATTTTTCAGGTACAAAATGGTGTTTGTACCATTTACGGCTATAGACAACCATAGAAGGTCTGTTACTGTTGGTTCGGGGTTGTTGAAGAAAGAAACAGCTGAATATTATCGATGGTTACTTCGATCGTTTAAGAAGGCAGTTGGTCGAGCGCCACAGATTGTTGTTACTGATCAAGACGGTGCTATGCGTATCGCTGTTGCTGAGGAGTTGCATGAATCTAAGCATAGGCTTTGTATGTGGCACATCATGCAGAAAGTTCCAAAAAAGGTATTCATTTTTGTTTGTTTTTATATCACTTGTGATAAATTATTAATGTTTCATATAACAAACCAAAAGATTATATAGTTCTTATTTGGCATTTTTCTTATCACTAGTGATAATGCATTGACAAAAAAAAATTATTTTGTATATACTTTATTGTTATATCACTATTGATATTGCATTCTTTTCGCAGATTGTTTCTGAAATTTATGATAACACAAAGTTCAAAGAAAAGTTTGGCAAAATTGTTTGGAATATGTATATCCAACCTGATGAGTTTGAGCTTAGATGGAACAGTCTTATGGAGGAGTTTAATCTTGTTGGACACAAGTGGCTAACGAAGATGTATAATATTAGAACATCATGGATTCCTGCTTTTTTTGTTGATTCACCACTTTGTGGGTTAATGAGGACTACTTCCAGGTCAGAGAGCGAGAACTCTTTCTTTAATTATTTCTTGAGCTCCCGTGCAACCCTTGTGAAGTTTATGCTTAGTTACGAGTCTGCAATGGATAGGCAGAGATACCTTCAAGAACAGTTGGATCATCAGTCTTTTGACTCGTTCCCTACTTTGCTGACTCCATTACCAATCGAAAAACATGCTGCTGGTGTTTACACCCGTAATATTTTTAATCGTGTTCAAAAAGAGATTGTTGCAGGTTCATGGTTGTGTTCGGTAAATGGTATGAGTTCAAAAGAGGGTGTTTTTGTTATTCTTATTGAAGAGGAAGTATCTCAAAAGGTTGTTCCAGAAGTTATTGATAAAGAAAGTAATTCAGAGAATCTTGAAGAAGAGATTGAGTTGTATAAAAAAATTTCACGGAAGTATGAGGTATATTTTGTTATTTTTAATTTCTAAAGATTCATATGTTTTATCACTATTGATAGTTTATACATTATTTTTTTATAGCTATTTTAATATAAATTATCTCTTGTTTGATATATGATTGTTTTGATGTTTTTTTTAGGTTATATATAACAGTCAAGATTCTTCAGTTTCCTGCTGTTGTCAGCTTTTTGTTCGTGTTGGGATTTTATGCCGTCATGTTTTTTGTGCTTTCAAGAACTGTAATGTGTCTCGTATCCCAGATCAGTATATACTTAGGCGTTGGACAAAAGATTTGATTCCAGCTGATTTGAGGAACAAAAAAAACCGATATAGCGAGAAAAATGAAGCAATTGAGAAGCTTTCTATTGAGGCCGCAAATGTGTTTGAATCATGTATTCATATGTTGAGTAATAATGAGCCTAAGCTAAATTCTTTTCTGGGCAAGATGAAAGCATTAAAGTCTGAGTTCGAAGCTGGTTTGCCTCCTGTTCCAACACGTACAACTGCTCAGATTGTTGAAAAGTTTATGGGCGTTAAGGAGCCTAAGAAGAAGCTTGTGAATAATCCAACAGATGTTCGGACAAAGGGGCGTGAGAAGCAGCCAGAGAAGCAGCCACAGAAGCAGCCGCAAAAGCGTATTAAGAGTGGAAGAGAGATTTCAATGGCTAAAAGCAATAAAAGGAGGAAGATGGGTTGTACTCTTTGTTCAAGTACTGACCACACCTATAGTACTTGCCCACTCAAGGATAAAGCTGATTTTTCTTATTCTGCATCAGTTTCTTCTGCTGGTCGTGATGATAGAGACGGTTGTCATGTTGTTTAATTTGTTCAAGCTGTATATTCTGGAATCCAATGCTGTTTATCTACTATCAATTGTTTTTTGATTATCACAAGTGATACTTTTATTTTCAATAATGTTGAAAACTTATGTTCATTTGTTTATCACTAGTGATACTTTCCTTATGTATGTTCTATCAATTGTTTTCTTGATGATCAGTTTTATTTTTAATAATTGAGTTCAGTATGTTTTATCACTAGTGATTCAATGTTTAAAGTACATAGTTTGTTTTTATCACTAGTGATTTTGTCTTAAAATATCATGTTTGTGTTTTGTTTGTCTTATGTTATATTCTTTGTGTTATTATTTCATGTAATTTGACTGTTTTTCAATGTCTTCATTAAAAATATTTTTTCGATTCAATGAATGTGTTTCTTTCTATTGAAAATTTATAGTTTTTAATTTTACGTGAAATATCACAAGTGATAATTATTATTTTTTTTGTGATAAATTTTAATACTATGTTTTTTGGTTTTTATCTATGAAATTTACTTTCAATATATCACCATGGATAATGTATTTAGAATCTCGTGTGTTTTCAATCACAAGTGATTTTATAAAGATTTGATGTAAAATGTTCATTTTACTTTAAAAAAAGTGTAGGAATGATGAACACTTTCAAACACACACACATATGACGAACACTTTCACACACACACACATGACGAACACTTCTTAAATGTTCAATATCAAAATTATTTTAAACAAGTTTCTCCTACCATTAAAATCAAAAAGACTAACCAAAGATGAATCAAATTTAACAAAAATTAACAAAAACATGGAAGGATCATCGAGTGTACCTCCGATTATAACAGATCCAATAGTTCAAAGCGAATGTACTGGAAATGATAAAGGTATTTCATTTTGAAAAGAAAAAAAAACATTTGTATTTGTTCTATTGATTTTGCATTTGATTTATGTATTGTTCTTATTTTATGATGTTTTGTGATTCTATATTTCTTATATTTATATTTGCGTTTAAAATGTTTGTTAAAATGCCTGAACTAATTATATGTCATTTTAATTTTCAGTTAATGAAAAAACTGTTAGAAGAAAACAATTGCCTAGACGTAATTGTAAGAAAAGAACTGGCAGTATAAGTTTTAGGGAAAAAGAAGAGAAACGTAAAAGAGAATTTGATGAAGAAGAGATAAAATTGAAAGAAGACAGTTCTTTTGTTGATGATAAAAGAAGGCGAGAAGAAAGGGGAAAGGAAAAAATTATTGAAGGAAATGATGATTTTGTAATGAATGATTCAGAGAATAAGAGCCAGCAAAGGTTTAGAAAAAAAGAATATAGGTCATTGATATCACGTGCGTCAGTTAGGCCTCTTTACGAAGTAATGCGTTGTTTAACAGCCCAAAGAAAGAAGGTTATCAAAGATATGGGTTTTGGAGCTTTGATTGATTTTCCGATATTTGATATTCCAAGCAAACTTGCATTCTTTGTGGTTGATATTCTTGATACTACATCAATGCTATTAAAGTGTCCATCAGGAGACATATTACTTACTCCGAAAACAGTTAATCAAATTTTTGGACTTCCAATGGGTAACAGGAACTTGCAACGAGAAGGAGAACGACAATATGGTGATCCATTTATTAAAAAATGGAAAAGTCAGTTCAAGAATGTCAACATGGTTACAATCAAAGAATTATCAGATGTTATATTGGAGACTAAAAATGATGATTATATGTTTAGGATGAACGTCTTGACTTTGATTTCAAACACTTTAGGAAGTTGTGATGTATCATCAACTATCAAATTCACAGTCCTGAAGAATGTGTTTGAAGGTGATGACGTTAATGATATAAACTGGTGTGAGCACATTCTTGATTGTGCTAGTTTATCGAAGCTTGCATGGGAATCAAGGTTGAATCATAGGAAGAGTGTTGTGTATTACGGACCAGCTATGTTCCTGATGGTAATTTACGAACATTAGTATTTTTTATAGCAACTTTGTTGTCTTATATAATATTTGATATTAATGTTATAATACATTTTTATGATACAGCTTGCATATGTTCATTACACAAAGTGTGATCAGATGAAAGTAACTAGGCGAGTACCATCGATTAAAAGCTGGGATTCAAGTCTGCTGAACCAAAGAGAAACAATTGAAGTCAAGAATAATTCTATGGGAACATCCGAAATTCTTCCAGATTTGGATGAAGTAGAGGAAAATGTTCAAAGAGAGGTTAGTTAAGTTAACATTTTATCACTCGTTATAAATCAAATTCTTTTTTAAGTCTAAAATTATGTGTATTTTTTAGTTTAATCAACTTTTAAAGATTATCATTAGTGACTTATCAATAGTGATTAAATTAAGTAATAGATTATCAATAGTGATATATATGATCAGGGATATATGTAATCATAATTAACAGATTATCGATAGTGATTATCACTAGCTATAAAAGTTTTAGTGTATTATCACTATTGATAATATATTAAAGTTAGTTTTTCTATTAGTATTTAAAATTTTTAATGTTTTATCAATAGTGATTATCAATAAGTATATTTTTCTTGTACATTACAGGAATTGTATGGTTTGATTCATCAGAGTATTGAGAACATATTAATAGATAAATCAGAAATAGAAGAAACAATCAATGACAATTTGTTGAAGTACCAAGATGATTCTAAGCTGATTGAATTTAGGGCCAGACTAAAAGAAATTTTCAAAGAACCCGTCATTCCAGAGTACCACACTTCTTCTTCAGAATCTGGCGATGAGAACGATAATCTTTCAGGTGGTGATCAAGATATGAAAATCAGTAGTCAAGATAATGACGGTTTTAATGATGTAAATCTTGGTTCTGAGGTACAAGATGTAGGCACGAAAACAGAAGCTGGGGGTAGTAAGAAATTGGAATCCGGACTAGAAAACGTTCAAAGTGTCGATGAAACCATTTTTAGTGGTGGCACGTACTCTGTTGGTGATCAAGATGTGAATATGTGTAATCAAGATGAACAAGGATTGAATCATCATAATGTTGTTTCTGAAGGACAAGATGGAGGCACCAAAGCAAAAGTAGTTGGAAGTAGTACGAAAATGGAATCTGGGCAAGAAAATGTTCAAGATGGGGAAGGATTGAATGATCAGAATGTTGTTTCTGAAGGACAAGATGGAGGCACCAAAACAGAAGAAGTTGAAACTAGTAAAATAATGGAATCTGGGCAAGAAAATGTTCAAGATGGGGAAGGATTGAATGATCAGAATGTTGTTTCTGAAGGACAAGATGGAGGCGCCAAAACAGAAGAAGTTGAAACTAGTAAAATAATGGAATCTGGGCAAGAAAATGTTCAAGATGGGGAAGGATTGAATGATCAGAATGTTGTTTCTGAAGGACAAGATGGAGACGCCAAAACAGAAGAAGTTGAAACTAGTAAAATAATGGAATCTGGGCAAGAAAATGTTCAAGACGGGGAAGGATTGAATGATCAGAATGTTGTTTCTGAAAGACAAGATGGAGGCGCCAAAACAGAAGAAGTTGAAACTAGTAAAATAATGGAATCTGGGCAAGAAAATGTTCAAAATGTTGATGAAAGAATTTGTAGAAATGATTCATTTTCATTTTCTGAACAAGAAACGGAAATTGTCAATCAAGATGAGGTACTATTGAATGATAAAAAATTTGTTTCTCAAGTGCTAGATGGAGGCACTAAAACAGAACACGCTGGAAGTAGTAAGAAAGTACAAACTCGGCTAGAAAAGTCTAGCAACATAAAGTGCCTTGCAGATTCTGATGATTTTGATTATGATGATCCTGCATTTTTGAAGCAATCAGTTGAAGCAATAGATCGAGTTTGCCAAAGTCAATACGATGAAGGATTAAATGGTCAAAATTATGCTTTTAAAGGACAATATGGATCCGCAAAAACAGTAGAAGCTGGAAGTAGTAAGATAATGGAATCTCGACAAGCCAATGTTCAAAGTCTGCATGAAAGTATTTTTAGGAATGATTCATATTCAGTTACTGAACGAGACTTTGAAATAGATAGTCGAGATGCAGTACTATTGAATGATCAAGCTGGAAGTTTTAAAAAAACAGATCAAGCTGGAAGTATTAAGAAAGTAGTTATTGGGCAAGAAAATGCAGCAAACAAAAAAATCAATATAGATGTTGATGATCCTCAATTTTTGAAGGAACAAGTTGAAGCAACTGGTAAATTTTACCAAGGTCAAACAAGTACTTTCTTGGTTCATGATTCGGATTCAGACGAATCGATGAATTATTATTTTGAATTTGTAGAGCCAAAACTTTTAGCTGAGCTTGCCGCGAAACATAAAGCCGAAGAAGAAAAAAATCAAAAAGGAGATAATGTACTAGTTATTGATTCGGACACATTATCTGGTACATCACCAACTGATTCTAGTAGTCCTTGGACTCCTGGTTCCCAGCCAAGTTTTGATTTGCGTATAACACCAAAAATTGAAAGGCAGAAACTCAGGGCAGAAAGAAAAAGAAAAAGGGAAGAACAGAGAAGTCGACGCAAGAACAAGTTTCAAAAAGCAGCAGTGGAAGGAGAAATCAATCAGCCATGATGAGTGATTTATTTTATGTTTTAAAAAATATATCTACAATCCAGATTGATGTTTTGAATGATTTTTTTTTTCTGGCTTCACATATTGCACTTTTAATAAAATTTGGTTATCATATTCAATGGTTTTTTTTTGTTCAATGGTCACCCTGGTAAACATTGTATTTATCATATAGACATATAAGTACAATGGAATGTTGCTGCATGCTTTGTTAAATTTTTTTAATATTTATGTTCTACAAGTATATATTCATTTTCTATATTTTATCACCAGTGATATCACACGTAAACAGTTTTTAATATTCATGTTTTACAAGTATACATTCATGTTTTATTTCATTTTCTATATTTTATCACCAGTGATATCACACGTAAACAATTTTTAATATTCATGTTTTACAAGTATTTATTTTATATACTTTATCACCAGTGATATGATACGTAAACAGTTTTTAATATTCATGTTTTATAAATATTGGTTATTTTATACACAGTATTTTTTTAAATTTTTTTTATAGTTAGTGATAATACAGGTAGATATATTTTTAATATTGCAATGTTTTCTATCATCTTTTTGTGTTTGAAATATTATTTTTGAATTTAAAGTTGACATCTAAGTTTAATCAGCAAAAGAAGGTTCAACAATTGTTTAAGATACATCATTTGTATATCACAAGTGATATACTACAGAATCCTTGTTCTAATAAAAAGTACTAGCTGTTATGTTAACATAAGACTTGGGGCTTATCATTCATTTGCTATCTTTTTGTTGATAGCAGCTTCAACGATTTCTTGGGCTTATCATTCATTTGCTATCTTTTTGTTGATAGCAGCTTCAACGATTTCTTGGACTGTTTTTTCGTCTTTGTCCTTGTTTTCATCTTCAAACTTCTTTGCATAGTCCGTCATCACTCCTCTCTTTGTGTTTACTTCATGCATTAAAATCTTTGTCACATACCTCTTCCTCATTATGTTTATTTGCAGTTGATGATCTCTGTTTGTTTCGGGAACAATTTGAGGATTCCATTTAGACGCCATCTCTCCTTGATAAAGCTCCATATGCATCATTGTGTACAAGCCACTGTCGATTTTGTTTTCCAGAGTTTGCCATTTGAATTTCATCACTTTTGGCTGTTTGTCGTTGCTTAGCTTCTTAACACACGTGTTTCCATGCTTCGTCAAGTAGTTGATCAACAAATTTTTCTGCATAAATTAAAATTTAAGAAATTAGTTATTGTGTATAGCCATGTAATTTATCTGCATTTTTATAATTCTACATTCAAGTAACATTATATATTTACTTACTATTTTGCCAAAGGCGTCTTGATACTTTTTCTTGTATTCCCCATTTGAGTCGTTATCCAGTATCATAGCATTTGCTTTCTCAAGGTTGAAGACGATCACAAAATAATCACCTCCAACTATTGTTGGGAAAAACACAATTCTCACATCTTTCATCTTCTTCTTAGCTTGTGAAGAAATCATGTATTTGTGCAGCAACTTTTCAAACTTCTCATCATCGATCTCATTCAAACTCTCATTTTCCATCAGTTCCAAATCCTATAGATAAAAGATTTTTTTAAATATAAATTTAGTTCTTATATTTCTTAAATGATAGAACATTTTTTTTTTCGTTATAAATTTTAAATGAACTTACGAAGTCAGTTGTTGCAAAGTATTGCCTTCTTAACCCTTTGCCTCTTGTGTGTATCCTTTCCTCGTAATTTAACACTTTAACAAAAGTGTCAATTACTTTTTTATGTATCTTGAATCCAGGTGCAAGAGTTTGAATTTCTTCTCTGTTTGCTATAGTTCCACTTCCATCATCGAATACTTTTTCACTGCAAAACGTTTATTATGTATTAGATTTATCACTAGTTTCTAATGAAAATTATCCACGACTAAATAGTAAATATTAAAATTTTTTACCTGATCTGTCCTTGCATACAGAAGATGCTGTTTGCTGAAATCATTTCATCGTAGTGCAACGTATCTTGTGTTCTGGACATCTCGTTCATGTACGGCGATTTATAATACATCGATGGTTTTGTGATCCTTTTTCCTCTTCCTTGTGCTTCCTCCTGGGCAATACTTTCTATTTCGCTTTCTTGTTCTGTACCAAATGCATTCTCCTGGACTTCCGGGCTTTCATAATTTTTATCATCTGTTGCATAATTTTTTGTTAAGTTTTTTTGTTTTTTATATAATCTATTAGTGTAAAAACTGATACGTTTTTTTGATAAAAAATTATGTTTTTACCTTTAGTTTTTTCTGCATCTTGTTTTGCTTGTTGCCTTGTATTTTTCTTTGGTGTTGTTTCTGCTGCTGCTTCCTTTGTCGCTTTTTTTGTTGCAGCTTCTTCTTTGTTTTTTTCTTTAGATGTCTCTTTGTTTTCTTCTGTTTGTGATTTTGTTTTTTCTGCAACAACAGCTTCATGTTTGTCCTCTGCATGTTCCTTTGTTTCTGTTGGAGCTTCATGTTTGTCCTTTGCATGTTCCTTCTTTTCTAGTGCTACTTCCTTTATGGGCTCTATTGTTGAAGCTTCTTCTTTGTTTGTTTCTGTTTGAGCAGATGTTTTTTCTCCATCTTTATCTGCTTTTGGTTTTTCTGAACTTTTCTTTTTTGGTGTTTGCTTTCCTGCAACTTTTTTTGCTGGTTTTTGAGCATCTTCTTTTGCAGTTGCATCCTTTTCTGTATTTGTAGCTTTCTCTTCCGCCTGTTTTTTCTTTGCCTCTTCTTCCTCTTTCTTCTTATTTTCAGCATCAGCATTCCTTTTTCTTTCAGCCTCCTCTTTCGCAGCTTCTTGCTGCTTCTTCTTTACATCTGCTTCTAAAAAGGATTTTTTCAACTTCAACATTTATACATTTCTAGTTACATATCACTAGTATTTGTTAAAGCATCATTATATTTTTGTTGTTTTTGCTAGCCATAGTTTGTTAAAAGTATTATTATACATTATTAGTCATTTATCATTTAACATTGATCAATAGTGATTTAACACTAGTTATTTAACACTAGTTTATTTTTATGACTAGTGGTTAATCACTATTGATTTGTCAATAACATGAACATGCTAAATTATTTGATTTTTCTGACCTCTTTGAGCTTTGATTTTCTTTGCATCTTCTTGCTTTTTCTTTTTATCTTCAGCATCGGCTTTCCTTTTTCTTTCCGCCTCGTCTTTCGCAGCTTGTTGCTGCTTCTGTTTTTCAAGTCCTTCGTAGTATATTTTATCAGCTTCGGCAAAGTCTGATTTGTTGTTGTTGTTCTCCTCGTGGACAGTTTCAATAAACGCAACAGGACTATGAATATCATTTGTTGTTGCAGCTTTGCTAGTTGATGCACTAGCAATGTAATATGAATAATCCTTGGGTTCATCTACTTGCACTTCATTTCTAAACTCTCTTTTGAATCTTTGTACAAACAAGTTTAATCTTTCATCACCTTCAAAGACCTCTTGCATTTGCAAGTTTTCATTAATCAAATCTTGAAGCTCTCTTCTCTCTTTCAAAACTCTTTCAAACTTTTCTTCTATCGTCTCGTATATAAGCTGTGATGGAAAAAAACACGTGTTAGGAATCTTACATCACTGTTAATAATCTATTATCACTATTTTTTTCTTCTATGACCTGATTAAATATTATGTTAATTTTTCAACTTTAATGTATTATCACTATTGATAATATATTAAAAATCAACTTTTAATGTATTATCAATAGTGATAAAACTAAAAAAGAGATTCAACAGATTATCTATAGTGATAAGATTATCAATAGTGATAATCAGTATTTTTAGTAACTATTCAAATATTATGTTAATATTTCAACTTTAATTTATTATCACTATTGATAATCTATTAAAATTAAATTTAATGGATTATCAATAGTGATAAAACTAACAAAAAAATTCTGCATATAAGATTCAATAGCCATAATCACTATTGATAAAGTATTATCACTATTTTAGTTTTGTTTATTGATTAATTATTGTGTTAATTTTTTCATCTTTAATGTATTATCACTATTAATAACCTATTAAAATCAACTTTATTGGATTATCAATAGTGATAAAATATATTTGATTTTACTGACCTCTCTGAGTTTTTGCTTCTCATTTTCCTGTTCATCAGCATTATTTTCTTCATCATCTTCTATCACTGAAACCAATCCAAACCGTCCATTCTTCATCTCCAAGTTTTCTCTTTCTTCTAAAAGCTCAAAAGTCCAGTTTCTAATGCCAGGCCATTTTCGTGGTACATTCATCTCAGCAAACTTTGTGTGATGCAAGTAAACCAGCTGTTTACAGTATAATATTTAATAAAAAGTGTCATGCATTAATAATATGATATTAGACATAAATAAATAAAAAATTAAAGTGTAGATTAAAATTACCATTAGCACAACGTTCGGGCCGTAGTACCAGTTTTCTGCTGTCGTGTCTTTCCAGTTGACCTTGCTTACTTGAATGCATTCCCAAATGTAAGTGCACCAGTCAAAGTCGCTAATGACATCATCATGTTGTATGTTGTTTATCACATGATAGTTTATTCTCGAACTGTTATCACATTTTATCATGCAGTTTGCATAGAGCATGAGGTAATTCATTTTGAACATGAAGTCTGTATCGGTTGTCTTCTGAATAACCTTTGAAATATCTGTTGTTGTTGGATATTGCTTCTCTCCAAACTGTGCTTTGAATCTGTTTAAGAACACATCATTGTTTTCTCTTTCATGCTCAGATTCTAGTCTTCTTTTTCCCATTGGGATTCCTGTTGCTTCTCTGATTTTCTTTGGTGTGAACTTAATTTTTTTGCCATTTGCCAGTGGCAGCTCCATGTTCTGTGTGTCTAGGTTTTTAAGTACAAAATACGTGATCCGTGCCGGTACTTTGCTAAATCGAAGTTCCAACAAACTACCAAAGCCCATTTGTCTAATCACCCTTTTCCTTTCTGTCGATAGATTTCGATTAGCATTGAAGAGAGGCTGAACAGTTGTTTTAGCCCTCAATGGCTTGAATTTATCTTCATTTTTTACTACCATTAGTTCCATCTCTTGTTCATCAGATTCTTCTTTCTTTTTTCCTTTTCCTTTTACTGTTCTTTTTTTCCTTTCCTCAACTTGATTTGCTTTTTCGTCTCTTTTCCTTTTGTTTATATTCTCTTGTTTTTCCTCTTGTTTCTTTTTTCCTGCAGGAACTCTTGTTGGCTTTTTTCCAGGTTCTATTTCAGTGGCTTTTCTTTTTCTTTCTGTTACTTCCTTTGAAGCAAACGCGACTACTTCTGTTGATGTTGTTTGTTGCTCAACTAAATCTAGTTGCTGTCTTTTAGCATCAATTTTTCGTCTGTATGTTAGTTTTTTCGATGTCGAAGATGGTGTTTTGTTACCTTCAGTATTGCTTTCTGTGTTCAAATCTGCACAAATATAGATGTATTAGGTTAGTCATTCATTTAATATATTTTTTAAATATATTAAATGTGATACATAAGAAGTTTATAAGTATGCATCATACATTTTATGATATTTAATTTGTTAGTTTTATCAATATTGATAATCCATTGAAGTTATTTTTAATGGATTATCAATAGTGATAATACATTAAAATATCAATACAAGTATGTCGCATTCTCACATATTTGATCACATTTATATATTTATAAAGAATAAATATTTTTTTATTTTCTTTTAAATGTACCTATTGTTTTACCAATCTGCGGAGAAAGGTTTAGAATCGGGCATGTATTCAGAACTGCAGTTACAAAACAATGTTTTATGTAAGTTTTTGTCTGAGTTATGAATTTTGTAATTTTTTTTTAATAAATACTAACCCGATAAAGCATCTTCTATTTGAATTTCAGTACCTGGCAAATCTTCGAGTGGTGTTAAATTGAGAAAAATATCTCCATCTACATTTTTTTTAAATAGAAACTAATAAATTTCTTTTGTATTTCGAAACATTTTTGATAAATTTTGTTATATAATTTATCAATCCTTTCAAGTTTGTTATTCTAAAGACTCTTATCAATGTTGATATACATATACCAAAACTTACATTGTGCTTTTTTGTTTATATTTATTATAATAATCTTATATAAAACCATAAGCGATAGAATAATTTTAAAAAAAAATGGCGCTTATAGTTTTTAAATTTATATGAACTTAAAAAAATAATAAACCTAATAAACTTCACATAAATCTTTCTTTAAAGTTATAAATTATTAAAAATTTTATAAAAATAATCAAAAAAATCAATACAATATGACTTTAATTGATGATTAGAGTCTAAAATTAACAATACATAACAAATCATCTCAATATCCTCGAAATACCCAATTTAAACTCAGAAGTAGGTTATTATAATCAATATATGGATTAAAACATCAAATTAACAGATTAAATTAATTAAATTTAGAATAAATGTTCTAATAATCATCAAAACTAATAAATTATGAGTTAGAAAAACCATACTTTCTTCCTGACTTGGTGTTTGTTCGTTTTCCATCTTTTTTTTGAGGTATTAGATCCGTCTTGTTCCGATTCATCCATTTCTTTCGATTTCCCTTTGTGATTGAAGGTTTTGATTAGGTTTGTTTTTGATTTTAGAGAGGGTTAGGGTTTGTTTTGATTCTAGAGAGAGAAATGATAGCGGTTTGTGTTTTGTAGAATGAGAATGAAAGTGGTTGGGATGCATTATGATTGGGCGGGTTTTATTATTAATTTATAAATTCCAACTTCCGCTTTTTTTTAGTGTAATATCAATGCTGATAGTATGATAGTGATTGATGATAAAAGTTTTTTAACTTTTTCAGTTAAAAACGGTTTATTTTTTATCGACAGTTATGTTTTTTGATTTATCAATAGTGATAAATAATAAATTTTTTATTTATACACCAATGGTGTTAGTATTATATCTTTAGTATGTGTAATATCAATGGTGATATTATCCTTATTTTAAGATTCACTTTTTTGGTTAAAAAAATGTTTTTTTATATTGTTTTTTTATTTATCTATAGTGATTAGTGATAAATTTGTGGTTTTTTTTAACTAATGCAATATTACTGTTGAAAAATATCACTGTTGATAAATGTCTGTTTTTTGTTATTCTTCCTATTCTATTATCAATATTGATAAAGATATAATTTTTGTTTTTCCTTATCACTGTTCATATAAGCATATACTATCACACTATATGCAATATCACAGTTGATAAAGTCAACATCATTATTGATAAAAGTATAAAAAACATCTATTTTTTAATTTCTACAAATATTCCATTGAATATCACTATTGATATAAAGTATAAGCTGAACAAAACATCATGACAAATATTGTGTTGATAATATTAAGATGCATTTTCAAACCAAAAGTACCAAGTTTTCATACAGATCATACTGTTTTAGAATACATAACCAAATTGTTCAATGTGTTAAAAGTTACACACATTCAAAATAAAAGTAGCAATTTTGTTACACAGAATGACACTCATGACAAATCATTTTTGTTCACTTGGTCCTGCTTCTGTTCCTTCTCCTTGAATGTTTAATGCTTTATCAGACATCAACTTCCTGTGGTTGTTCATTTCATGGAGCAATATTTTTGTTGCAATTCTTGCTCTCAAGGTATCAATCTGCTTTCGGTGATCTTTATGACTTTCGTTGTAGATCCCTGTTTGCCATTTTCCAGCAGTCTCTCCTTGATACAGCTCCATATGCATCATCATGTATATAGCACAGTCTACTTTTTCTTCTTTTGTCTTCCACTTCATTTGCATCACTGTTGCTTTCTTAATTTTCTTTCGTAATTCTTCTCCTTTTGGATGTTGATACGCCATCAGGTGGTTGACAAAGATTTCCTTCTGAAATCGTAAATATATAAATATCGTTAGATATGTTTTTATTTTTGCTAATTAGACTAATTTTTTAAAGGTTACTTACCACAAAATCAAAATTTTCCTTGTATTTCCCTTCGTATGTGGCATCTGAATCGCTGTTGTCTAGTATCACAGCCTTGACTTTATCCAGGTCAAAAACTATGACGTAGTAATGCCCATGTGCTATGATTGGAAAGAAGACCTGTGTATTTTATCATAAATTTCTTAGACTATACCTATTTTAAGATAATATAATAATCATATTAGTATAATCTAATAGACTGTTTTTTTACCAGTCCGACGTCCATCATTTGCATTTGTTTGACATTGTTTTTTGTCTGAATCTCAAATAATTTGCTAAACAATTGGTACTGGGAGTCTATCTTCAAGGCTCTGTCCTCTTTCTTGTCTTTTAGTACTCCAGGTACCTGTTTCGATTTTTTTTTTCAAAATCAAATGTTAGTGCAATATTTAGATGTTTTTTTTAATTTTATTTAATATCTTACCGTCATTCCTGTATAAAAGAATTGGCGTCTCAAATTGTTTTCTCTGAAACTTTCTTCATAATTCAGAATTGATACATATGTGTCGATCACTGAAGTTTCAACTTCCGTTTTTGGTGCCAGCGTCTGGAGACTTCCTTTCATCAACATATTACCTTCTCCATCGTTAAAAACTTCATCCCTGTGTAATATATCACAAGTTATAATCATAAAGCTTAATAATGATAAAGTTTTAAAAGTTAAAAGCATCATTTAGATGATTACCATTCATTTTCGTTGTCTCCAAAGATGGTTGATGTCAAAATCTTTTCATCTTCTGTTATTTCAGCCTTTGTGTCTATATTCTTGTTGATGTAGTTTGACCTGAGAAATCTGTACTCTTTTTCAGATTGCTTCCTGGCGTTTTCGTCTTCTTGGTTTTGAATTTCTTTAATTAGCAAACTAAAACCAAGTTTGATGTTCTCGTGGGAAGCTTCTGGCTGGTTTTCCTTCACTCTCTTTCCTTTTCTTTCGATTTCTTCTTCAGCTTTTCGTTTTCCTTCATTTTCGTTTTCAGCATCATCTTTTTCTGACTTTTTTGATTCATCAACATCATCATCATATTCACTATTCAGATTCATCTCTTGTGTTTCCATCATCTCTGTATCATGATAATCTTCTGGTTGATGATTGTCATTTTTTTCTTTTTGATTTGTTGCCTTTTCATTTGATGTTTCTTGTTGCCTGTTCGATCCAGTTTCTGAGACACATTCTTCATCATTATGCTCATCGGTGTAGTGTGGGTCGTTTCTTTCTTCTGCGTCAGCTTCTATTTCCAATTCATCACCGGAATCTGTTTCATCTTTTGGAGGTTTTGGACCTTCCTCATCTTCATGATTTCCTGCATCATCATCATCATTTAAATCGTTGTCTTCATATTCTGTTGATGATGATGAGTAGTATTGTTCCCGTTCCTCCTCTTTGAAGATGTTTTTCAACTTTTCTTGAATTTCTTTTAGTTTCTCATCAGATCCAAATTTAAATAAATTCTCGTTGATCTTCTCTTCTATCTCCGCTTTTTTTATCAATATGCTTTCGATGCTCTCTTCAAGCATCTCATACATTTCCTGCAATGATTATTAATATACATATTTTAGTATGTAAAAACTTTTTTATATATTACATCTACACTGTATATCACTATCGATAATGTATTAAATTAACTTGCTATAATATAGTTATTATTGATGATCTATTTAAATTTTAAATGTATTATCAATAGTGATAAATTTATCTTAAAGAAGTCCTCATGTATTAACAAAACAAAAATGAACTTTAATAAGACTATCAATAGTGATAATCACTATTAATCTATTCACTAATTTAACAATCACTATTGATTAATTTTTATCTGATTTTTTCTTTAATGTGTTATCACTATTGATAACATATTAAAATGAAATTTATTGGATTATCAATATTGATAAAACAAACAAAAGAAGAATTATCTAATAGATAATCAATAGTGATAAGTTTAACAAAGAAATGAATCAATATTTGAGTAGTTAATATCACGATTGATAATGTATTAAATTTAACTTGCTTCTATAATTTTTTATTTTATCAATATTGATAAATTTATCTTAAAAAAAAGTTTATTACCATTAGTCATAAAATTTACTCATCAGAAATGAACTAATAGATTATCGATAGTGATAATTATTAATAATCTATTCACTAATTTAACAATCACTATTGATTAATTTTTATCAGATTTTTTCTTTAATGTGTTATCACTATTGATAATCTATTAAAATGAACTTTAATGGATTATCAATAGTGATAAAACAAACAAAAGAAGATTTTTCTAATAGATAATCAATAGTGATAAATTTAACTTAAAGAAATATTACTAGATAAAATATTATTTTAATTTTCTTTAATGTATTATCAGTATTGATAATATATTGAAATACAGTTTTTTATCTTACTTGATTCTGTGCTTCTTCTTCTGCTTCATTCATATCATCCAGTATTTCTACTTCTCCCATCGATTTGTTTTGTAGTTCTTCTGTTTCTCTTCTTTTCAGGAGACTTGAATTCCAGCTTCTGAATGTTGGTGTTCGTCTCATCACTTTGAAATTCTCGAGGTTTGTATAGTGCAAGTATGCTAGCTGTTTCATAAAATATACAACGTATTAATAGTGTGAAAGATTAAATTCATTAAAAAAAATTAGAATTTTTTACTTACCATCAAGAAAATCACTGGACCGTCATAAACAACATTCTTTTTGTTTTTTTTCTTGTTATCCCATCCAAGCTTTGATGTACTCACCCCATTTAGTACATGTGTGCACCAGTCTATTTCACTTACGTCATCTCCTTCAAAGACATTATTCAATACTGTGAATCTGACAGTTGAACTGTTGTCACAGCCTGCAAATGTGTTTGAGATCAACGACAAAACGTTCAACCTGAACATGTAGTCCGAGTTTTTTGACTCAATTATTACATCAGATAAAGCTTTCAATGTTAGCTTGTTTACATTGCTGAATTGCTGTTTCCACGTCAGTATAATTGGGTCATTGTATTCTCTTTGCCCTTCTCTTTCCAACTTTTTGTGTCCCATTGGAATTCCCAGAGTTTGATTAACTGATTTTGGAGTCAAAAATATGTCTCCTGTTGGACACTCTATCGTCATTGTATTTGTGTTCAGCTTGTCTACAACAAAAAACGCCAGTTTTGTTGGAATTTCATATATTGGAAAGTCTATTAAGCATCCAAATCCCATGTCCCGTATGACTTTTTTTCTTTGTGCGGTCAGTCCCCGCATTGCTTCGAATAAAGGTCTCACGGTTGCGCGTGATGTCAGTACAGGATGTTCTTTTTCTGTTTTCTTTTTGTTCTTTTTCTTATCTTTCTGCTCTTCTTCTTCTTCTTCACTTTCATCAATTTTTTCATCTTCATCACCTCCTCTGCATCTTGATGTTGATGCTTTGTCCATATTTGTTCCAGATAGTTTCTTACACTTACTTCTGATTTTCATTTTTTTTCTTCCACCAGTTTTCTTTTCTGCGATTAGATTGCAAGTTATTTTAATTTTGTTAGTAATGTCATTATAAGATCCAAATATCATTGATACATTAAATAAACATAACATTTCACAAACAAATAGGATTCAGTAGTTACTTTGGCTTGTGATTAATGATTATACATTCAAATAACTAACACATCTAGTCTCTGAATAGAAGATGGACGAGAGGCTGTTTACTAGTTGTATTAATGTACTGGTAACTATGTATCTAAAGTAAAGATGCACTTTGATACATAATAACTTTACATACAAACCTAAATGTATATAATTTGTTTCATTAATGTTTTCAAATCAACTAGCATTCCTAAATTTTTAAAATTACCAAAACCAAAATGTTGTTACACTTTTGTCATTATTACATATTTTTCATTGTCTAATGCTTTTTATCAATAGTGTTAAAGCACTTAGCAATGTTTTGTAAATTCTATTATCACTACCGATAAGCCTCTTAAAATTGTTAAGTTGATGTTTTAATGATAACCCTCTTATCAATAGTGATAAAGTACTTACCAATGCTTTTATCAACTATTTTTTTAAAACCTTTTTTTGTAATGCTATATCACTATTGATAAATCACTTCTCATTCATAAATCAGTTTTATCTATTTTTTAAATTCCTTTCTGTAATTCTATATCACTATTGATATACCACTTCTCGTTGATAATCCCAGTTTCTATTTTTTTAAAACCTTTTTTCTGTAATGTTATATCACTAGTGATAAAACTTTTATCATTGTTGATAAACATAAGTTTTAACAATATTTTTTGCATTTTAATTGTATATCAATAGTGATAAACCACTTATCTTTCGTTATAAGCTATGATTTTTAGTGGCAAGTGTTTTTATTGGTTTTAAGCCTAAAATCATCAATTTAATTGATTAAATCAATTATAATCATAATAAGCATATTAATTTTCTCAATAATCATCAAAATACTTTATAAATCATCAATTAAACAGATTTTAATCATGAAAAATATAAATAAGCATTCTAATATTCACAAAAATCGTTTAAACATCATGTAATCAAACTCATAAGCATGCATGTAATTATCTAAATATCATATAAATCAATTAAATCATATTAATCATAATTAAAACTTAAAATCATCAAATTAAAACTATAAAATGTTGTATAAATTGAATAAATATGTTTTACCCTCTAATTTTGCTTCTGTCACGTCGATTTTCACTGTTTTTTTGCTCGAATCAGATGCAGTATTCTTCTGTTCTTCCATTCTTGTGTTTTTTTGTTAGATTTTGAAGGTTTTTTGTGGCTTTTTTTGATGATTTGTAGATGTTTTTAGTGAGAGAAAATATATGGGAGACGGTTTGTTTTTAGAGAGAGAGAGACTGTGTGTTTTTTGTTTCGAAAAATGAGCGGGTGGTTACGTTTTAATTATTGGTATATTTTCAATCTTTCACTCAAGTTTGCAAAGTTAACAGTTTTGGTCCCTCCGTGTTTTTTATCCTTTGATCTGGTCCCTCCCAAATGGATGGTCCAGATTAAGCCCTTGGTTTCCACCAAAATACAAGTTTCTTTAATAACCGGACTCCATGTTAATAATACTTTTAGCTTCAAAAAGTACAAAAAGTATTTCTAATATCCTTTTTGTATTCTTGATTCAGTACAACACAATATTTTACCAGTTTTTGTTCCGTATTTTTTAACAGTTTACTGTTTTTGACATGCTAAACTTTATATTTTTTATTCTGCATTTTCCGTTTTACAGTTTTATAACGAAAACAAAATTATAAAAATTAAAAAATTAAAAAAATTAAAAAGAAATCAAAAAGTTAAGGAAGATATTATATTATAACTATATTAAAAGATAGGAAATTACAGTACGAAATAAAAGGAGTGTACCAATAACCATCCTTTTAAAAACTTTTAGTAACAAAGCAATGATGTAAAGGGTCAAAAATGTCCATGAGTGATACGTCATGACAGTCGAGGTTCCAGAATGGACGCTTCTACTGATCTTTTATATTTTGATCATTTATAAATAATATCTACTTATTTTCTTAACTTTCACTACAAAATAAATAATATCTACTTATTAAAAAATTTACAATATTTATAACTATTTAAATTATTATAACTTTCTTTTATTAAAATACAATAAATATAAAAGTAAGCAAAAGAAACCACAACTTTTGTTTACTATTTTCTCTTCTAAATAGGAGTTATTAAAAGTTTTAATTTTTTTAACTCTTTTTAAGTAAGAAAATAATTTTATTGCTCCCCTTTATTATTTATTCTTTTTCTTAAAAGCAGGAGTTGATAAAAATAAATTTTGGTGATTCATCTTAGTAGAAATTGATTGAAAATATTTTTAACCTTTTCCTTTATTACTTATTTTTATGACATTTAATTTAGTAAGTAAATATTATATATTTTGTAATGTTTATAAATTACGCGTGTATATTTGTGTTTTCTTTGACTATGTCCTTAAAAAATATGAAGATAGTAGTATAAAGTACTAGAGTGAGGTTTTTTTAAAAAGTAAATAAATGTACAGAACTGTGAGAAGCAGTTTTTTACTCTTAAAATGCACATGTATTTTCATTGTATTAATTTATCAAGTAGACATTCATGGATTTTCATTGTGTTAGGTCGCTAAATACATGTATTTTAGGCAGGGGTGGACCGAGGGGGGTTCCCGGGGTTCACAGGAACCCGATGGGAGTTTGTCACGTAGTGTAAATTTTCGCCAAAATCGCGATTTATTCAAAATGAACCCGGTGTCAAATATTTGTGTTACGTAAAAAAACATTTGTGCACCTGATGGGTTAGTGTTCTGGGTCCGCCCCTGATTTTAGAACCATGCACATGTATTTCGTTTCGCTTGTATCATAACTATCTTCGGGATGAATATTATGAAAACACATGTGCAGTCTTTATCTCGCTCATTATAATCGGATATATAACCAATAAAACAATTATTACACGTTTAACTTAAGCATAACAAGAAAAATACATATGCATTATTAAGAGTAAAAGGCGGTTCACGCAGTTTTGTATATTTATTTGGTTCTGAAAAAAACTTCACACTAAAGTAATATACTTGCTATTGATTTGAATGAAAATTTTCTTTAAAATATAGAGAATTCCGAAAAAGTTTAATTTTATTTTCAAATTTAAAACACGACTAAAGATGAATTTTGATACACTTTTGGCTAAATGTTACTAGTAAGAAAATAGTGGTTAGAATACAAGGGTAATTCCACATTTTACTTTCTTTTATTAGAAATTTCACATGCATGTATTTAAAGTATTACTTATGCATTCACTATATTATACTTTAAATATAAGTAAAATTAATCATAAAAATTAAATAATATATAAGATTTAATCTTAAAATATAACGGAGTGAGCATAGGTACAAGTAATTTAAGGTACATATGTCAAAACATAATATTTTTGAGTGGTAAATTAATTAAAAAAGTGTGCAAATCATTTTTATTTCTTTTATTTAACACTAGACTATAGACCCGCGGGTTTCGCGGGCGGTATTTAAAACATGTTTTATTAATAGCAAAAGATATCGAGCCATACTTGTTGGTGCATATGGCTCTAATCATTCAATGGATACAGAAACAGAGAAACTATATACATAACAACGAGTGTGCTTGAAATTTTAGACCCATTTGAACCATCTATTCAAGTAAATGCTGAGGATTTGTCACATGTGTATACCATGGAGTTGTTATAAGGACAATTTGTATTAAAGTACTTCAACAAAAAGAATTCTAACAACAATATCCGTACATGTAAACGGTTATATCCAATGAGTTACAGGATAAAGTCAATCACAAACAAATCATAATCAGAATCTACCTGATTATACGCATTTACAATGAATACTAAGGATAGTACAATCACAATAACCATATTTGACAAACTATTTTTGCTAAAAACATTTAGAGAAACTGTGTCGAAGGTTAACCCACCTGTCAAAAGCTCTCATTTTTAGCTTAGCCTGTTTATGATAAAGATACCCTACGAGCCAACTATGCACTCACAACTATGTCTAGTCTTTCCCTTCCTGTAACGACTAATATAATATACGTAGTACTAATACAATAGAGCTTCAGTCAGGCGAAAACAACATACCTGCAAGGCTGCCATTATGAGTGTAAATTGGCCGATTCAGCCTGTTTTGTGGCTGAGTATGAGCTATATTGTAACTATCATGAAAAGCATGTTAACTTGCAAATGGTTAAGTACCAGTCTAGAACGGGTTAGCCAATTATTTGGCTTTGATCTAACTTGATGCACCAAGATGAATTAAACCATTGAAACATATTGTCACAATGATTTGAAAGCTAAGATGTATTTTACACAAAGAGATAACCTGGTGACTGACATATTCTCCAATGACATCAACTTTGCAATGGTAGTATGGAAGTTTTTTAAAAGATAACACGGTGACTAACATTATCAAAGCAATGTGATACAATTTAGCGAACTATCTATTAAAAAACACTTTAAAAATCAAGGATAGAACTTGGGTTTAATTTGTGAAATGGTTCATGCCTAAAAACAACTGGTATAGCACTCTACACATGTAAATTTTTTGTCTCATATAAGTTAACCTTTCGGTCGGTTCAATTTATAGTTGGTCCAAGCATTAAAGCAAACACTTGGTAGGTAAAACATAGATGAAATTATATGATGAGAGGAATAACCAGTAAGTCTGTAACCTAATAGTGAGACCAAGCCAAAGCTATAAATCGATTCGAAATAAAAACCATTAGAACAAAGAATGTAAGGATAGGCGGCAGCTTAACAGCCCATCTCATAAAAACTCTGATAAAAGGACGTTAGGGATAAGAAAAACGAACTAATACAGTAAAACTAAGAGTAATTTACATTTAACATACCTGACTACAAACTAAAATCACAATAAATCAAGGATTTAGAAAAAAAAATGTATGTTTTGAATGAGAGGTTAATAAGATGGGTCGAGTTTTGTTGGTAAGAAAGGGTATGGATCAAAGCCTGTGAAGCTGAAAATGCTATAAATTTTGCTTGTTGATGCGCATACCAGTTGCATTTGAATTAATATGTCAAAATGAAGTTTGCATATCAATTTCTACTTTCAGGGGTGTTTGGGTGAGCTTATGCCTAAAAGCTTATGTATATTTAAATACCGGCAATCCAAAATAAAGACATGTTTGACATACAACCTGATATTCTTAGTTACTTTTGGGTTAACAATGTATTCTTAGTTACCTTAGGCACATAATAGCCCGACACGATAACACCCAATTTGCAAGGGTTATTTGACATGTAGTAATTATTCTATAATAGAATTTCAAGCAAGAATAAAAAATAAGTTGTTGAAGCTCTTAATTTAGTTGTACCAAAAATATCTTATAAGAGTAAAAAAAATAGGTAACTTAGTCTTGACGCAGATCATTAATCATCGATTTTAACTTGGTCTTACCACATGTCATTTTAGAACAGTAACAGCATATAAAGTAGGAAAAACAGAATTAAAATCCACAAAGTTTGGTAAAAACAACATCCACGAAGCCAACAAAATATCGCACTAAAAACAACATAATTCAGCATTGAAAATCATACAAAATAAGTTAAAAAAGAGAACTAAAACAGCATCTAAAAAGCCAGAAACAGTGAACATAGGTAACCAAATTTGAATGTCAATTTTAAAAACGATTGCATCAAATTAGTAGTGTCTTGTTACAAAAGTGCTTAATTGAGTGAGATATTTCTACAAACATTTGGTGGGTATTAAAAGTAAAACATATTTACAAAAACTTACAGATCGAGCGTGTGATAGTTGTGATAATCTTTGAATCGTTCGAGATTGAAATAATTAATTTTTTCCTTAAATACACCTCCAATTGCCACGACCTTGCAAAAATAAATTGGTAAGATAAGACATGAGATTAGAATCTGGATTATAATTTATATAAGTCATAATACAAAACATAGAATCTCCAAACACTCCATTATTGAAGTTCAATCAGACGGGAAAGAAGATTAGAGTAAGTGATGATTAAATAATAGTATCCAAGTAACTGTATACTAAATAAATGATGATTCAAGAATTGCATGCTGAAGTTTAGGAGACGGTTTCACACAAATCCTTATTAATCGAGAAGGATTACATTAGCAAACAGACGGTTATAATCAGATAGTGACACGTGGCTTTATGACGTAGATTATGACGTCAGTAATGGGGCTAATGGAATTTAAAAACTTTTTGTTTTATTAGATATAAAGATGACTAATCGTCCTAATTTATAACTACCTTATAAAGTTGGGATCTTCTTAAATTTAGCTCTAATTTTTTTTTATTTATTAAATAAAACATGTTGTTCATAACTTTTTCATAATTATATATTATGGCTATTTGTAAAAAAAACTTTTATAACAATATATTAAAAATAATATTTTTAGTTTTAAACTAAAAAATATTTTTAAAATTTTATTATTTATATAATTTAATTTAATTTCACCATATTTTCTAAAAAAATATTTTTATAATTTAATTTTACCATATTTTTAAAAATTTATTCTTTTTAATTTAAAATCTGTTTTGATATATTTTTATTAAGTTTTAGTTTTTCTTTTTATTTTTAATGAATTTATTTAAATTTGATTTTTTACAATTTTAACATTAATGTAAATATAAATTTAATGGGTAAAAAAGTAATATTTTTTCCTCTTAAAAATCGTCATTAATAATCGCCATCGCATTACACGGGTATCATGCAAGTAACTAATAAAGTTGTTACATAAAATTCTTAAAAAAGTAATTTAAGAATATATTATTAGCTCAAATTCTTAATCATAACAACAGTATAAACATGTTTGGTTTAATTCGTTCTTAAAAGCAAAATTTTAGAATTTACTTCTTTAATTTTAAATTATCATCGACCAATTAAAACTAAGTATATAAAAGATACATAGATTAAAATTTAAGTTTCGGTGAACCTAAACAACTTTAATTACTAGTAACATTTTCTTTAATAATGAACAATAATATTAAAACATTTTTACATTAATAAAAACAAAAATAAACAAAAATAGCTTAGAGATAAAACAACTAACGTTTTCATAAGGCTGAAGGGAGTGGGGTTAAACCCACGTGTGAATCTCCCAACTCGCGCGCGAGTTGACATTACCATGGGAAGTCACTCACGCGCGAATGACTTCCTACGAGCAAATACCATACCCAAACTCACCAGCGTGAGATATAACTTAACCGGGTCCCACCATTTTTTTTTATAAAATCATTTTTCTCTCTTTATAAACTAGTTTTAATACCCGTGCACGCACGGGGTTTTTCCTAGCTTTTTACAACGTGTAAAAGTTTTGATTATGTATTAATATCTATTAACAAACAAAGAATACAACTTAATGTGTACTGGTTTTATTTTGTCGATAAAAAATATGAATTAAAAGTATAAAACAATATTGTAGCGCCGTTTGGTTGGGGGATATCGGAGGATATTGAGGGATATTCAAAATATTTACATTTTAATTTCCCCCAAATATTGTGTTTGGTATAACTAATTAAGGAATTTCAAATTCCCCAAATTCCCAAAATGGAGGATATTAGAATTTCTCCAAAAAGTGAGGAATTTTAATTTACTTCAAAATTATCATTTATAAACTTTTTTCTAGTCGTTTTTATTCGAGTTTTTATATTTATATAAAAAATTATAAAATTTATTTTTTTGGGTTTTACTTTTTTAAATAGCAAAAAATAAATTTATATACAAAATTTATATAAATTGTTTATAAAATTTAATGAATTTTTTATAAAATTTAAAGAAATTTCTTATAAAATTTATATAAATTCTATAAAAAATTATTGAAATTTTTTATAAAATTTATATAAATTTTATAAAAGAATTATTGAAATTTTTTTGAAATTTATAAACTTTCTTTAAAAATATATAAATTTTTTTTAAAAATTATGAAATAAAATTTATATAACTTTTTATAAAAAAGTTATAAATATAATATAACTTTTTTTTATAAAATTTATATAAAAAATTTTCATAAAAAATTATATAATTTTTTTTAAAAAATATTCTTATAAATAGTTAAAATTCGATTTTTGCTCTTTTCAATAAAAAACTTATAAAAAATACTTATTCGTTAATTGGTTCAACACAAATCAAGATTTCAAAATATTATAAATTGTTGCCAACCAAACATGTTTAGGCATTTAAAATTCTAGAATTTTTAATTTTTAGGAATTTTAATATACTATAATTTAAAATTCTAGAATTTCAATATTTTGAACCAAACGGCACCTCCTACAATTTCTTAATAACTTTAATCGTAGCTATCATAGCCACGTGAGTTTTTAACTAAAGTAAATAAGATAGATGATACCTTGAAGTATAATAAACCAAATAATCTGATCTTCATCTCATTTAGGTCTAAGAAATCTTTATCTCATTTTGCCTAAAACATTAGAATTTTCAAGAGATATATGTAGGAAAGCGAAATATGATAGCTTTAATAACAAACAATAAAAGTTGATAATATGTTTCCAAAGTAAAATAATTTCATAAAGTATCAAATTGGTTTGAAATGTATTAGAAAATCAATCAAAATGCACCATGAACTAAAGCAGACCTACAATCTTGTACTTGTGTTAGAAAGCCGTTACTTCCGATTTACAGACTCACCAAGTTAATTACAATTACTAAAAAATGATTACCATATTACATCAACTTGAATCGGATCATGTTTTATAAATTTTTCGACATCATCACTAAACTTTACATTGGAGCCACCAAGGTCTTCTGTTGCTTCACATTTTGCTAAAAATGATGTTGTGAGACCAGTATAGGTGGTGTGCAGCTAGGACACGGTCCAAAAGATTCTGAGACACCGGCTCTGATTTTACCTGATACATTTAAGCTACAAATATGAACGAAATTGTGCAGAAGATCGATTTGCCTAATACTATTCCTGGTAACCTGGTTCATATTATCATGATACATTCACAATTATGTATGCAATGCATAATTATTTATAGTACAATTGAAGTATAAATGATCATAGTTTCACAAAGTTCTCCTTTAAGCTCTCAATTGTATCTTTGATGCCTTGATCAAGGGTAATGTAGTCAAGGTATCAAAGAACAACAAAAAAATACATATATTCATGTATATGAACTGTAAATAAGTCCTGATGAAATATTACAAATAGACTATAAAAGTATCAATTTAGACACAATGGACAATGGAGAACATAGTTCGTATGAGTTTGTATGAAAAGTAGATCATAAAAGGTTTAGCTACCATAGTTTTGTAATGCCAAATGTACTACTTTTGATTTCATAAGCTATACATATGGACATTTCACTTAAGATGGAAGATCAATATTCTTTAGTTATTAATCAAGTGGATAACAGTGGACGCTCTATACTAAAATATAGGACAGTGTAGTGCTATTAAAACATATAACTGCAGAAAGATTTTCTATGAGCAAAGTGTTTATTTTTTTTATAAGGGAGTGAATGATAGACGAATATAGCGTTTCAGATTGCCCATAAACTCTTCCCGCGAGCTACTAATTAGCAAATTACAGAATAAGACATCAAAACCATTTGCATAATAGAAGGTTTATTGGTATTCTAACTTGGAAACTTTAGGATTTATAATTCTTACCCTTATACTAATTTGACAAATAAATTAATGGCTTTTCCAACAATCCAACATTGAAGAAAATTACATCAAATTGTATTTGTATCTAGTACATATACTAAACTTATAGTTCTGGGTCAGCCTAACTTAGACCAACCCGTTTGACCCATATTAGAGAACAAAAATACTTTTTTCAGATAACGACAAAATTTTGTATGTAACATATGCACTAACCGGTGCATGACCTCCAACAACCATGTTTCCGTTGACATACTACTGTTGTTACGTTATCCCTCAGTACTGTTGTTACGCTATCCCTCAGTGATGGCCATCATGTTTTCACGGTCAAATCATGAGCAGCCATCCTTAATTGTACTGAGCATCTTTTTTTTGCTCGCTGCAATTCTGTCTCTCTTTATAACATTTATGTTTTCTTCAATGTCCTAAAGATCATTTTATACCTACAATAAACCGTATTCAACACATATAATTTTTTCTTATCTATTATATGGTTTTTATCTCATTCAAGCAACGTAGTATGTAATTAAACAACTCAATCAACAGGTCAAAGGATACGATGCCATAAATCATATACATGTATAAATGGAAAAACATCTAATAAAAACAAACACCTATTATTAAGGATAGATTTTGAGGACTCTCATTTTCTCCACTAAAGAATCCCTTCAAGAAGACATCCAGTCTGTATAACCCCAAATTAAGAATGGTTCATATTGGTAAGGTAAAAACTATACATATTAAAAATAAGTGCACTATTGGTTGTGGGTCAAACTATACTTATTGCAGAGCGGATTTATAGATTGTGTGTCAAAAGTTGACTTAAACTAAGTCAAAAGTTAAACCCCAAATTAAGAATGTTTCATATTGGTAAGATAAAAACTATACATATTAAAAATACCTGCACTATTGGTTGTGAGTCAAAACTATACCTATTAAAGAACGGATTTATAGATTGTGTGTCAAAACTTGCCCTATAGATTGTGGGTAAAATGTTTTACACATTGTGTGCCAGAACTATACTTAATAAGATAATTGCACCAATGATTTTAGATCAGCAAAGACAAACTATTTCACACAATAATCATATATAAAACACACAATTTGAAGTTCAATACTTGAATAAAACACGGCTAAGCAAAAAATCAGCGCGTATAATAAAGGGTCTTCTGAAACTGAAAATGTACCTGTTTCTTCTCGAATTCACGTTTCCACTTAGAAAAACATGGCTGAGTAAAGAATGGTCTTAATCTGGAAGCCTTGCGTCTAGCCACATAATCCAATTCCAAACTAAAACTTTTGATAATAAACCTACGAACTAAGTGACCTGTCCACAAATGTAAAGAATGTTTAATCATACAATAATCACTATTTATCATTATAACAACTCGCCTCAAGTTATCATTGTCACATAAACTTAAAAACATTGAGAATTGATTTTGCAATATATATATGTGAATGTGATCGCACAAAAGAAAATAAATATTGTACTTCTTTTAAAACAATAAGCACAAAACTAAATAAGCCGCAAGCCCAGCTAAATAAGCTTAAATAATCACCCCTGGTTTGTCTTTCACCACAACTTCCAACTTGCTAACAACCCCTAATACGTATATCAATTAGAACAAAACCCCCTTTAAAACAATTATAAACATAATGAAAATCAAGGATTGAATTCAAAATTAAACACAAACCCACAAAATTACACCACATATCCATCTGATGGTAAAACAAAATGAGACAGCTTATGACCATACTCATACATAATATATTAGCAAAAAAAAAATTATATTAGCAAAATTTATAAATCAAAATTAAGGTTTAAACTACAAAGGAGGAGATTTGAGGATGAGGTTTATAATTAACCAAAGGTGCACATAAAACTTACAAATTACACCATAAATCATGAAATCCAATTGTCGATATTTGTCGTCTCTAATACTAAAGATTTTGATTAACAACCTTATTGCACAACCAATAAATTTGGAATAAATGAGGGTTGATCTAAAAGGAAGCATGAAAACAAAACATACCTTTTATTAATCGGAATCTGCGAGGTTGAATTAGGGTTTTCTTTGGTCGATCGGTGGTTGTCTACTGGTGGTGGACAGGGGTTTTTCTGGGGTTTTTCGAGTCGAATAAATATGTTCTGATCTTAGCCTTGAACGCTACCCTAAAGTTTTATAAATGATAGTTTCAACCCTAAAGTCTTATAGTATTCAACCGTATTTTTCTTATAACTTATTTTCTTTTAGTTTTTGACACGTATACTTTTTACCAATGTTTTTACTTTTTTTAAAATAAAAAACGAAAATTAGATATATTTTACTAAATTAAGAAACAATTACTCTTTTTAAAGGAATAAATAAAATGATTATTTCTTATTAAAGAAAGAATCTTTTAAAAAAGTCCCTACTTTTAGTTTTGCTTTACAAAGAAAAAGATACCAAATTTTTATACATAAAATTTTCACACACAACTTTCTGTATTTTCAAACCCAAATTCTAAAATAAAAAATGGCATGCTCTTTTCCACACACTGATGATGGGATTAAGGCTATGATTCAAAAACAAATAATTCAACAACAACGTCGCCAGGATGCGCTTCCGACATTAGCTGAAGATTTTGATACCGCGTACGAAGCTAATACGACACTGCGCACAACATGTGAGAAATGCCGTGATCTTTCCCCACAGAAACGTCATTTAATCGACACGTATCTAAGTAATCAATCTGATACCGATTACAACATCCAAAGATCTTTATTTAGAAAGTCGACAAATTTGGAGGCTTGAATTTAAAAAAATAACGAATGGCTTAATAACTTGGGTTCTTCATCCCAAAATCATATCGGTTCCTCATCCCGAACTCAAAAAACTCATATCGGTTCTTCGTCACAGCAACACCGACGCTGAAATAATTCTCCTGATCTACCCTTTCCAATTCCAAACGACTCACATGGGTCGCTTTGGTTTAAAGTTTTGCAAGCGTTGTATGGGTTGAATCTTGTATCGCATGTGACTAATAAATCGTCTCTCTGGTGCTCTATCCTTCGTGAGGTTCGTGTGTTAAAGGATAAGGGCTTCGATTTTATTTCTCATTGTAAAAAATGTATTGGAGATGGACGTTGTACTCAATTCTGGAAGGATTCTTGGATAACTGATGGTTATCTCCGTGTTAAGTTTCTCCGTATGTTCGCTCTTGAGACGGATAAAAAGGTGTCGGTGGCGTCTAAATTGGGAGTCACCTCGCTTGTTGGTTCGTTTCGTCGGGGAGTGCGTGATGGTGTTGAACGACAGCAATTTACTGATTTGATGTCGTTTGTTGGTTCGGTTACGCTTTCCCCTTATAGGGGTCGTTGGGTTTGTGCTTTAACAGGTGATGGTATGTTTAAAGTTAAAGTGATTCGTAATATCCTTGATGATTTGTTTCTTCCTGTGGAGGCTGTTGCTACTCGTTGGGTGAAATCTATTCTGATTAAGATTAATATTTTTGTGTGGCGTGCTCGTCGTGATCGCTTGCCAACTCGAACTAATCTTAGCCGTATAGGTATTTTGGTGGAGTCGAATTCATGTCCTCTTTGTCTTAATGCTGCGGAAGATATTCAACATACTCTTTTTTGTTGTGACTTGGCCCGTGAGATTTTTAGCAAGATTTGTCGGTGGTGGGAGCTTGGATCACAGTAGGTAAGTTCTTTTTCGGATTGGAATAGTTGGTTCAATTCTATTCGGTTTCCTTTGGGTATCACGTCCATTTTGGAGGGGGTTTGTTATGTTGCTTGGTGGCGTATTTGGATTTTTTCGGAACATCCTCCTAGGCGATCGATAATTTTTGATGACATTATTTCATTTTCGTACAATTGGTGTTCTTCTATATGTAAAAGGGTAGTTTCTTGGAATGATTGGTTGAAGAACCCCCATTTAATTTCTTTGTAATTTTTTTCTAGCATCTTGCTAGTCGTAATAAAAGTTGTCGTTAAAAAAAAAAACCGACTCAAATGACTTACTTACTGACAATGAGGTGTATCAACTATACTTAAATCATAAAGTATTGAGACAAACACTGCAAGAAGAAGAAAGGGCAGAAAGAAGATGAAGAAGAAACAATGCGTTGGGAGTTACCTGGTCAGTTATCGGATTCGGATCGGGGAACTGACTAATCGATTTATGTATTTTTATTTTATCTATCTAGTAGTGTATTTCCTTTCCTATTGTATTCGATGTAAAACCCGCATGCTTTTACCATGAACAGTACACTTAGTAACGTACGTACATATTAAAAACTTTCCTTTTATAGCATGAACACGTGTCACGATTAGTAATTACAGAAGTTATGTACGTGTTATTATTACGACAAGTATTAAGTACATGTTAGTACACAATAATTATTATCAATAATAATTATAATCACGAACAAGAAATCATGAACGTAAAAATCACGAACAGGTAATTACGTACTTAATTAATATTATACGATTTATATCGTTATGTACAAGTATTAAATATAACACGAACTATTAAAACACGAGAATACGAACACACGAGCACGTAAAATTATAACACGGGAAAACTCCGGGTTTTCCCTTGTGGGCCATAGTAGTCGCGGCACCAAGAGAGGAAACGGGCCAGCCCACTTTGATTTTTAATAATAAACAAAAAGAAGGAAACCTTTTCATTCACAGAATTTTACAGAAAAATCAAAAACCCTACTCCTTGTTCTTCTCTATTGTGGCCGGCGGCATACACCAACACCAAAGGGGTGTTAGTTTGATTTTTAGTTAATCAAATCCTAGACCGTGTTCGTGTTTTTCTTCTTCAACTTTTTTACGCATTCGGTAATCCGTAAACCCTTTTGTTTTTTCTCTTTTATTTAATTAATTAGCACATGAACATTAATTAAATAAAAACATGGATTAAAAACATGTCATGGGATCAAGGGGGTATAAATTAAGGGTTGTTTCGGGTTTGGTTGTTTCGGCCGACACACAAACCGAGAGACTAGGCTCTCGGCGTGTTCTTTGTCACGCCACCAACCGAGATCTATGATCTCGGTGGTGTTTGGTTCGGTCGACAGTAGGGACAAGGGACCCCGACATGCGTCGGGGTGTCCTTGCGGTTTGGTTGGGTCTCGGCAACACACAGCCCCACCACCGGCACACAGCCGGTGGCAGACTTGGTCAGGCAGGGGGAACGCAGCAGGCCGCAGTAGGACCACCGGCACACAGCCGGTGGGAAACCACTGTTGTTGGCAGCGGCTAGCCGAGAGAATCAAGACCACCGGCTTAAGCCGATGGCAGCCTTAACAAAGGCAGTGGCAACCAGTCAAGCCGGTTTGCCACTGTTAAGGGATGTTTGGTTCGGACCGGTTCAAGAGGTTCCGGGTCCAGTTCACGACATGTTTAAATTAATTATATTGGTCCGGTTCATAACTAAAATATGTACAAGTATTTTATTTACAAGTATTTATTTTTACAAGTTATTAAATTAATTAAAACATGACATATAATTAATTTAATTAAATCATGAACTTAGGTTAATTATTATTTAGAAAATAATACATGTTTTAACCTAAGTATTTAATTATTTAATTTAGACGATAGTATTAATTAATTATTAAGAACATGGAATATAATTAGTTACTACGTAATAAACATGACTTAGGTTATTATTAATATAATATTAATACATGTTTTAACCTAAGTATTTTTATATACTTTAATTTAATTAAATCATGCTTATATTTGATTAAATCATTTAACCTATAGTTTATTTAATTAACATGTTATGATTAATAAACTATACCATATCACATGACTTATGATATTTAATCCAGCTTAATTCTAAATATAGAAACTTTCTAACTCAGGAAACTTACTATTTTTGGAAAATTTCTATTTTTGGAAAATTTCTATTTTTAGAAACTGATCTATTTTAAGAAGTAATCTATTTTCGAAAACTTTCTATTTTTGGAAACTTTCTATTTTAGGAAACCTGCTATTTTTAGAAAGTTACTTATTATTACACAACAAGTATAATAATACAAGAAATACAAGTAATACTTAATTAGAATATACAAAATACATGATAAACACATCATAACGTTAAAATCAGTAAAACAAGACATGAACATATAAAACAAGCTAAGACACGATATAAAACCAGTTACGTACTCAGTAATCAGAATACTTATATACGTATACTATTTATGTAGCATTAGTGAGATCGAAGTAGGACTTCCTTCCGTTCGTCTTCTTCGTTCACTAGACATAAGGTACGGATTTCTCGTTCCTTCAGTATGGACATTCTTTGCTTATTAGAATTCCCCATTTGCAGCCAACTGTTTTCCTAGTATTTGTTTTATATGTTTGATACTTATGTTAGAATAAGAGTCTAAGGTACCATAAATATAACACTGGAGTCACCAGTGTTATAACTTCCCCACGACGAAGTGATTGCTCGTGGCGTCCCTTTTCAGTTTTGGCCATTGTTATTATATTATCATGTGGGCGTATGAGTGCATCCTAGTTACATGTTTACCAGTATTATCATAGTGAATGCGATATGTGCCTTGCATCATTCACTAGGAGTTGATCCCTTCTACCCAGACTATTTAATTAGAGGCAACCCCTCTAATTGCATGACGAGGTCTCCCCTCCAAGTATTCATGCACGGTGGAACCTCATGACCTATATGGGCTATTTGGCTAATTAATACATTTTTACATAAAAACATAAGTCTTTTCAAACTATAAAACCATTTTTATGAACATGAATCCAGATTTCTTAGAACTTATATTATTCCGCTGCTAGTAGTCTTATTTATGTTTCAGCCATTCATACTATGTCGTATATCCGTGCACTGAGCGTTATGCTCAGCCGTTACTTTCCTTTCCATGTCCCAAAACGGCAGGTACCCAAGGACGGACTCGAGTATTTGGAGGAAGTGCATAGGATGGAAGCTGCCATAGACTTCTTCTCCTTTTGCCATATACATATGCTTGTCTCGTCTTTCCTAATTCATTTACTTTATTTATGTTTTGGGCTTATGTTTGGGAACCGATGTTTGATTCCGATTTTTCCTATGGTCATGTATGTTTTACTACATATTACCTTGCATGCCTTGATGAAACGCTATAATTACGCGTAACGGTCCATTTATCAAAGTGGGGTGTTACATTCGAATTCTAGTATTTTTATGTTTTAAGTATGGAATAAATGTTTTAATTTTCGAATAAAAATTGTTTATGTTTACGTTTTGATTTAAGTTTTTAATTTACGAATTAAAATAATTAAAATGCAAATAAAATAGGATATGATTTACGAATTTAAGTTTTTATTTAACTTTTATTCCTTTTTATCTAACTTTTAAGTATTCTCCATTTTACTTTATTTTTATTGAACTTTTATTCCAATTTCTTCCTATAAAATACAATTATTACTTCTCATTTCATCAAATCATCTTCTTTCTCCTTCACACCATTTTACTTTATTTTTAACATCTCTAAATGGCGCCGCCATTATGGACACCCGTGGAAGAAATAACGTTGTATCGCGCTTGGTGCTTTGTTGCTGAACACGCCGTGCCAAGTAGCACAAGAGATTCTCGTAGTTTTTGAATGAGATTTTGCAAATGATGGAGGACCGTTTAGATGATCCAAGGAAACGAACGTGTGATAGCCTAAACGGGAAATGGAAGTCCCTAATGTGCGAAGTGCGTAAGTTTGTTGCATGTTACGAAAACGCAAATCGTACAGGGGTAATTGGAGCAACTGACGAGGATGTAATGAATAACGCTCTTCGTGACTATGAAGTTGATACTATGTGCCGGTTTAAATATCTTCATTGTTGGGAGGTTTTGAAAACTTATCCGCGGTCTTTTACCTCTTAAATAATTCGTGTATCGTTTTATTTATCCATGTGTTGTTTTTAATATCCTTGTAATGTTTTTATTTACCCGTGTATCGTTTTCATTTACCCGCATGTAACGTGTTTGAATAAAATGTATGAATAAAAGTTTTTATTGTATGAATAAAAAATATTTAATAATAAAGTGAGAATGACGTGTGGTGAGTTGTAGTGAGTGTTATTACCTACAAAAGTGAGTTTGAGTGAATTGTAGTGAGTTTATTAAAATGTTGATGTGACGCTGACGTAGAGGTGAGTGAATTATGTGTCATTCCCTTTAACCGAAAAAAATTAAAATTAAAAAATTGCCAGATACACACAAGGACGGACCTTCATACGATGACTAAATATGTATAAAATGTCGCGGTACTAATAACACACATATAACGCATAACTTTGGTGTACTATGATGCCATTGAAGGTATGGGGGTGCTCATAGTCTAAAAATCACATTGGGTAGATATAAATTGGTATAAAAAGCTTAACCGAAGACTCAACTAAAATATTCGATCCGGTCCAATCATCTAAAAAACTATAACCTGATTTTTTTCTAAAATTGATCGGACCGAAAACCAAATGCAACAAGAAGCATAGACAGTGGACTCAGTCAACCCAGTCAAGTTCTTGAGTTATTGATTCAGAGTCAATTAATATATCGTTAAATATTTATCGTTAAATAATTTGTACGATTATACATGGTTCGTGGTCTAGTAAAGAGAAAAAACTATAAAGATGATAATTTTCTTAAACTGTGTGTTTTTTATAAATAATAAATTTAGGACGGAGGGAGTAATCTAATGGGAAAATAGCATAAAAAGATACTCATCTTAAGTCAAAATTCATTTAAAGGTACTCAATTTTTTTTTCTAAATTTAAATTACCGATCTTTTTTCTTGTTGCAATGTTGAGACATTAACAAATTAAAAGGTTATATATTAACGATCGTTAGTTTATTAGGGCATCGTTAGTCCTTTATATTAATGATACTTTATAATAAACTCAAAATTTATTTTTAATAGTTTTAGACCGTTTTCTACATTTTCATCTGATTTTTACTGGCTTCGTTCGTTTTTTAATCGTTTTCGTCCGTTTTTACAACATTCATCATTCTTTTACCATTTCGTCCATTTTTTACGTTTTCGAACCCTTTTGACCGTTTGTGTCCATTTTACGGCTTTTAACTGTTTTCGTCTATTTTTTACTGTTTTCGACTTTCTTTACCATTTTGACGCTTTTTGTTCGTTTTTTACTTTATTTTCTTCGTAAAAAAAATGAGTGATAACGGCCAGAAATGAAAGGAAACAGCCGAAAACGATATAAAACACGTTAAAAATGGTTAAAAATGGTAAAACAGACGAAAACAACAAAAAAGGACCAAAATGATTAAAAACCGAACGAAAGCAGTAAAAATCAGACTAAAAGGTAAAAAACGGTCTAAAACTATAAAAACGAACTATAAGTTTATTATAAAGTATCACTATTCACTAATACAAATGACTAACGATGTAATAATAAAGTAAATAATCCTTAATATATAACCTTTAAATTTGTTAATTGTCTCAACATTGAAAAAGAAAAAAATCGGTACCTTAAATTTATAAGAAAAAATTAAATATTTTTAATTAAATTTTAAAATAAGATAAATACTTTTTATACTATTTTCCCTAATTAATAAGCCAAGCACCCTATCATTTAACAGTTTCATGATTTTCTAAGAACATCGAAATTTCATTTTACTCTGAACATACTTTCAAATTCAAAATTCCTGTATACTGATAAATACAACATTTTTAGATTTACATAAACTAAAATGTAATTATCCAAGTTTAAATAAACACCATTAACCAAATTTTTCCTTCCCCAAAAATCCAGTCTTCAAAAGGCAAACAAACTCTACCCCACACAATAATCCAAAACCACCGCGTGGACCCCACACACGTTACGTTTCTAATATTTCCAGATCACTATCGAATCAACGGTGACGATCACCCCCAAATAAATACTCATCGTCACTCACACACTCTCATACATAACAACATGCAACAAATAACAAATACTAACAACCACCAACAACAAACCCTAACAATGGAAGAACAGAAAATAAAGCTGATGATCAGTTATGGCGGGAAAATCAACCACCGTCACCACGACAACAAGCTGACGTACTCAGGCGGAGACACCAAAATCCTCACACTCGATCGCTCCCTCCTCAATTTCGCACACTTTTATTCAAAGCTTATTAATCTAATCGAATTCAGTTATAGTAATTGCAATTTAAGTGATGTGAAGGTGAAGTATATGTTACCTGGACATGATTTGGATGCTCTCGTTTCGGTTTTCGATGATGATGACGTGGCGAATATGTTGTATGAGTATGATCAGATGAAGAGATTTCGTGGTGGACGGTTGCGGTTGTTTGTTTTTTTTCCGGTGGTGGTTACGACTCCGGTGACGGCCAAATCGGTGAATCCTGATTTTTTATTCGGTTTTGATAAGGAGGAGAATTATACGGAGAGTTTGTTACCGGTTGTTGAGAATGTGACACGTGGCAGCTATGTCTATGGTGCGCCGATTGGACAGGTGGTTTATAATTATGTCCCGGTTGGTGTGGAGCAAGTAAGGGATATTCCGGTGATGAATGGGAGTCAGATGAGTTATGATCCGACGGTGAAGATGAGTGCCACGTCGGATTGGAATGGGAATGGGGCCCAGCAGCTGGAAAGCTAGAAGGAATAAGGAGGGGTATAATGGTATATCTTTTGTTGATATAATTTTTGGGTTAGTTATGGTCTTTTTTTTTTCTTTTTTTTTTTTAAATTTTGGTTTGAACTTTGAGTTGTTGATGAATGAGGTTTTTTCGTGTCGAAATTTAGCTGATAAGTTTAATAATTGCTTAAAAGATATATTCTAACTTCGTATGAAGTAGTGTTTACTAGCGTGCAAATTGTTCAAAAGCTTCTAATTACACTCACAGCTATGTTATCAAAGGTTGAATGGTTAATTTATGAATTAAGATGTGTAATTTGTTTAAAACGCCGTGAATTGCCGGAAATAGGTGTTAATCACGTTGGAAAGGAATGAAGAACTTTTGAGTTCGATATACTCTTGGAGAATAGAACAAAAAATTGTGACAGTTCATGTTTTGTAGCTATTAGATATTTGAGCTTTTTCTATGTCTTGATTCAAGTGTGAATTTTTCTACAAAGTGTGCTGTAATCCTTTTTTTCATGGACTTGGCAACACGTTCGTATCCAATTGAAGATTTTCAACAAATCAATTCCACAAGAGAGGGCCCTAAACTGATTAATACATGGCTGATCCTAGAAGAAAAAAATATGATAACCTCAAATCCTCAGTAAACTAAATTAACTAATGATAAAGTGGTGTTATATTTGTTTATGGCTGCTTTCTATTTGGTGGCTTCTATATAAAACTATTACTGTTGCAAAGAATCTTTGTCACTACAATTCCTTTTTCAAGCTTGACACGCTGTAGGTGATACAAGAGTACAAGAGTGACATGGACCAACTATTTGGGTCCAAAATTGTCAAATCAACATGGAAAATAATCATGATGGGGATCACCAGATTATTTACTTTTTCTTTCCACTGTTGCAGGCTGAATTTACCACGGGCACTCGGGCCACCAGCAATTAAGAGTATATTATTAAAAAAAAATCTGAATCTTAAAATTTCTTGCAAAACCTGGAAAAGGGGATGTTTGTTTAAGCTAATTTGGTTGGCTTGTGGGCTTATTTCCAATATCGGGCAATTCCTTGCAGAGTTGGCTCCTTTGCAACTAAGGCTTCGTTTGTTTTTTAATAGGTTTTACCTCTTCATTTACAAACCATGTTTACAAGAAGAAGAGGTGCATTTAAAGTCTTCATCTACATAAAAAAAACCGTTTGTTTTTTATAATCTTGAAGTACTTCTTTCCTACTCTTTTTCTTTTTATATTTTTCATTAGTTCTTTTGTACGTTTTCATACGTTTTGTTAATTTTTACATTTTTGTACATTTTGTATGATTTTTACGTTTTCATACGTTTTGTTCGTATTTTGTAGCGCTGAAAACGCTAATACCTAAAAAAACATATAAAAGTATACAAACACGTAAAAAATGAATTAAAGTATACGAAAATGTATAAAACTTAAAAACTTACGAAACAAACGAAAACGCATGAACACGTGAAAAAATAGAATGAAAACGAACGGAAGTGTAAAAATGCACGAAAACATAAAAAAACGTACAAAACCTTGCAAAATTGACAAAAAAGTAAAACACGAAAAAAATGAAAAAAAAAAACATAAAACATATAAAAACGTGAAAAAATACGAAATGAATCATTTCCGTATAAAAAATATAAAAATATAAAAAAAATGCAAACAAATATTAAAGGTGATGGTGGGATGTGAGTCTTGAAGAAGTGGGAAGAAGTGAGAAGAAGAGGAAAGAAGAGGAAAGGACATGTCTTCATGGTTGAAGAGGGGAGAAGTGCTTCTTAGCACTTATATCTGCAAAAAAAAAAAAAATACCTCTGCACGCCTGCAGAGATTTGCAGACAAAAGAGGCTAGAAGAAGTTTTTTTTTTTTTAAAACAAACGAGACCTAAGACAATCTCCAATCTAAAAATCACAAAAACTTTTACTAACTATTTTGTAAAGCTTTAAAAAAAATTAATAAAAAAAATTGACCAACTACAAGCTTTTGTAAAAAGCTATAAACCATTAATGACTTCAGCGTTAATGAAACTGAATACTACAAAATTGTGATCCTTAAATGCACAAAGTTTTAAAGATTCATTGGACATGCTCTAAGGCCCCGTTTGGTTCGTTGTAATCCAATGTAATTGGATGTAATTGTAATTCAATTATATTACGTATCATGTTTGGTTCACATAAGTAATGGAATTGTAGTTCACATTACATTACGTAGCTTGTTTGGTTTGCGTTGTAATTGTAATTGAAACATTACAATTACATTGATCGAGGGAATTCACATTACATGGGAAGTAGGATGGAAAGTTTTGAATTACGTTGTAATTCAGTATTTTTATATTTTAAAACATAGTATTTCTAAATAATAATGATAATAATAATAAAAATTCTTTAATTAATAATAATAATAATAATAATAATAATAATAATAATAATAATAATAATATTAATAATTAATAATAATAATAATAATAATAATAATAATAATAATATTAATAATAATTATTATTATTTTATTAACATTATTAAAAAAATATTATTATTAAAATTATTATAATTATTAATTAATAAAATAATTATTATTATATTGATAAACTATTTATATCATATATTTAATAAAAATTTAATATCATATTAATAAAATATTATTAATACAAAAATATTAATAAAATAATTATTAAAATACATATAATATTAAATAAATAAAAAATTATTTAATAATAAAATAATTACTAAAAATTAAATAAAAATAAAAAATTAATATTAAAAAAATAATTAAATTAATTTTATATTAAAAATATTAAAAATAATAATATTAATAATATATTAATTAATTATTATTAGTAAAATAACTATTATAAAAAATAAGATAATTAATTAAATTATTATTATTAAAATTGTTACTATTAAAATGATATTTTTATATTAATAATATATTAATTTAATAAAAAATAACAAAATAACTAATATAAAAAATATTAGATATCATTTCATTCTAATATATTAATTATCAAAAAACAATTAAAAAATATAAATAAATATTATTTTTATTATTATTTTTACTATTATATTATTTGCATGTTAGTTTTATTTATTATTATTATTATTTATATATATATATACTATTTATTATTAAAAATATTTAATAATATTATTTAATATTATTATTATTATTTTATATTTGTTATTACTATTCAATTATTTATTTTTATTTTTATTATTATTTAATATTATATTTATTATTTATTATTTTTATTATTATTATATATATTTTTTATTATTAATTTTTTTTCTTTATTATTTTGCTATTATTATTATTTTTTAGTTTTTATAAATATTATTATTTCAAGTTTTAAAAAAAAAATTAAATTACATTACGTTGGTAAGCAACCAAACACATTCATAGAATATATCAATTACAATTCCAATACATTACAATTACAACACATTACATCCATTTCAATTACAATTCATTCAAATTACAATTCCTTTCACCAATTACAATTCATTTCAAAATATACTGTGAACCAAACGGGGCCTAAGTTTTGCAGTTTATAAATACCGATCACGATATCACTACTCTCAACTTAGGCTGTGTTTGTTAACATGAGTAGTAGCTGTGAGCAGTATCTGTAAGCAGTAGCTGTGAGCAGTAGTTATAGGCAGTAGCTGTGGGCAGTAGTTGTGAGCAGTAGTAGTGAACGGTAGCTGTGAGCAGTAGTTGTCACAGCTCACCGCTCATCTGCACTGCTTCTTAAAACTAGCATTGAAAAAATAGCTTTCCTAAAAAATAGCACCGCCCCAAAATTCTCACCGCTTCTGTTTCTAAACGACCACTAAAAATTAAAAAACTCACCGCTCATTTTGCCGAACAAGTAATAAATTTTAAAATGCTCTCTTTCACCGCTCATTGCTCCAAAATGCTCTCCCACCGCTTCTTACCAAACACAACCTTAAACTTTGTTGTACCTCAAGATATCATAGAGAGACACGGGTAAGAGCAGATGTAAAAGGTTCTTTGATGTAGCAAAAAACAAGGATAAATAAATTAAATCTATTCATTCTAAAAAATATCAGAAACAACTATTCTAACATTTGTTGATTCGCACGAATACTGATTATTATGATAAAAATCGAACAATAAACCATAACTTGGATTTAAGTCAATTAACAGACTACTAAAAAGTCATATAATTTTATTCATATCTCAATAATCCCATACAATAAACACAAGTCCTAATTTTATAAAAAAACTAAACTTGAAGAAAAAGGTAAGAATATTATTCATAAAACACAAAATAAAAAAAAAACTAAATAAATGATACCACAAAATAAGAAAACTAAATAAAAGATACCACAAAATAAAGAAAATAAATAACCAGTGTATTTTTATGATCCTCCATCATTCTCCCTCAGTTCAAAAACTCGTCATCGAGTTTGTCTCACTCGTCCCTTGTACTCGTATCATTCAAATTTGTATCCCTTGCATCAAAATCCTTTTATTTATAATGAATCGACCTCGAACTTTGATCGTCTTAAAACCAAACTTACCGAACTTGAGTGCGGCTTCTTGATATATATTTTTTTCAATCATGATATTAACATCCACTTATTTACCTTTTTACAACCAAATTAATTCATGAAGGTTTTAAACAAGGAGTTTTGAATAATCAACATTTATCTTAGTTTCACAAGACATTTACCTTTTTGCAACCAAAGTAAGTCATAAGAGTTTGAAACAGCGAGTTTTGAAATAATCTAACACTTAATCTATTTTCACATGACAAAGATCATTATTTGGCATCAAGACAAATAAATCTTACTTGCATATTTAACACTTTAAGGCCATGTTTGATTCACCTATTTTGAAGGGTTTTTGTTGCATTAAAATATCAAATCTCATAAAAATCGTGTTTGGTAACAAAAAGTGGATGTATTCTTATATTTGGGCCCACAATATTAGATGGTTTAACAATCCACTCATTTAGTAGTGGAATTAAAAAACGGGAGGTAGTTTAGTCAAAATAGTCTACATTGCCCTCACATCCCTGTCTCTCTCTTCTTCCTTTTATTTCGCATCTTCTTCCTTCATATCTTCAAGTTTCACTAATGAAATATTCTTGAATTGCTTGTAATAGGTTAAATTAATTTTGAATGCATCAATTTTTATTTTATTACACTTCCATTCATAGATGCTGGAATGTTTTTGGTTGAATAAATCTAAACCTAATATATGTTTCTTTGATTCTTGGTTCTTTATCCAAAGTTGATCCATACACATGTAACTTTGCATATTTTGTTTATGGTTTCGATCTTCAACCTCGCTGCTACAATTGTTTTTTTGCTCTTAGAAATTAGGTAATGATTAATTTAATTGCTTATGAAAAGATCGAGATATTAATTGCTAAGAAAAAGTTCGGATATGCTTATCAGTTAAAGTGGCATCTCGATTATTTAGAGGTAAATTAGATATATTAGATTGGTTCATAAAAGGGTGAGATTTGAGTTTTGTGGTTGCAGAATTTGAGATGGGTAATTAAGTCATTTACCATTAGTTTTTATTGTAAATTTATAAATACTAGCAGGGCACCCGCGCGATGCGGTGGCGGGTACCCTGTGACTAAATTTTCTTGAGAGTGAATGTTATTCGGTTATTTGTCTTTCATAGCAATAATTTATGGATGACTTTAGTTTTCACCTAAAAACATTTCTCAAAAACGTAATTTTGATATAGGGATATTATTACTTGTGGCGTGTATGTAATATGAATATGTGTAACTTTATTTTCGGAACTCAATTAAGCGCGAGAATTGACATAACCTTTTTTAAACATTTGAATGAGAAGATCAACTTAAAAGTGGCTTGTACATATGATTGCAAGGAAAAAGGGAGAGGAGATTTGTACGATGTGTTGTTTTGCTTGTAAATTATGGTGATGGGGTGTTTTAATTGTATTATTAATTATGTTTTAATTAAGTATGATTAAATGCTTTGTATATATTAGAGATATAAAGTTGTACATATGCATTAAAATCTTGTATTACTTAAATTTAATTTTCTTGGCTGCATTAATATGTTGTACATTATGTTGTATTTGTTGTACTACTTAATTTTTTGGTATTAAATGAAGAGAGATGGTCTAATCTCTTTTATAAGATAGTATGATAAATTTGTCAACCAAACAAAAAATGTAAAGTAAAGTACAGTTTTCTTAACCCTTCCATGTTTCAATTACCATTAATTATAAATACATGGTTTTATAATTTACGAACCAAACGCCCCCTAACAGGAATCCGACTTTACTACCAATAAATCTTTGAATCCAAACAAATCAATTTCTACGGAATTGTTCCATAAAGTGATGACGCAACATAATATCTATGTTTGATTGAAACAGATAAAGGTGCGTTTGGTATGTAATCGGGAATCATTATAGGTATGATTTTGATTACAAAAATGTGTTATAGAAAAGTATGATTGTCATTTTTGTTGTTTGGTATAAAACTTAAAGTAAATGTATCATTCTTTTAGTGGCTCCATCAATTATTAAAAAAATAAAATATATTATTAAAATACAATTATATAGCATGTAAAATTTTAAAAAATAAAAGTAAATATAAAAAATACATAACCCACAAGAATGCTTGAGGCTAGGCGCAACGCAAATGGGTCGCGACCTAATTTTTTCGGCCGGCGACCTAGTGCGACCTATTTGCCACAACCCGGCGACCTAGTGCGACCTAGTTGAATTTTTTTTTTTTTTAAAAAAAAAAACACAATAAATTTAATTAAAAAAACATTACATTAATTTAAAAAAAAACACATTACACAATTATTCGAATTTAAAAAACATTACAATAATCCTAGTAATTTAAATTATAACGTTCCTTGATTCTGTCCCTCATTTCTTGTTGTGCTTGCTGTTTGGCTATCGGCAAGTTGGGGTCGATTTCCGAGTTGTAGAACATCAAGTCTTTATCTCGTTTCTTTGCTTCAGCAAGCTCGATAGCCCGACGTTGTAACTCGAGCTTTTCTCTTTTGATTTCCGCGGTTTTCTCCTGCAAAGCCAACTCCCGTTGCTTCAAGTCAAAGTAGGAATTTTGTTGTTGCTTCTTCTTTCCCCATCCAATGTCTTTCATCTTCTCCCATTTGGTGCTTACAGCTTCAACAAATGAAGACTTCCCAGTTGACGAAGAGGTTGATGACTTCTTTTTAGCACGATCACGACCCATTGGTCGATTTTCTTGTTTCTCTTCTTGCTCGTCTTCAGAATCATCGTGCACGTCCATGTAACTAGCGTGTCCAGAACCAGAAGTTGTTTCAGAAGTCTTGGATTTTTTGCTAGACGGTTTCTTTGTAAACTTTGGCATTTCAACCTCCATCCAACTCGGGTGATCTTTGAGCACTTTCCACGCCTCCTGGTATTGAAACTCTTTATTGTAAGTCACTTTGTATTCAGAACAAGCTTTTTGGTAATCAGTGAGATCATTTGCTCCACTATCATGAGTACGCTCAATGTTATTCATAATACCACAAAATGCACCAACACTAGGACGCAACCTGTTTTTCCATTTGCTCAGAACCGCGTCATACCCTCTAGCAGAACCCGTCTCGGTTTCATAGTACTTCACTACTTTTAGCCAAAAGCCCTTTGATTTTTGACTGTTTCCTTGGATGCAATTCTCGGAAACATGACACCAACCTTTGCACAACGCAACCTCTTCATCACTTGTCCATTCTTTTGGTGGCTCCGTTAAATCAACCTGTTTGCCTTTCGCAGCACGTCTTGAGGGCTTCTTAGGTTTGATTGGGGACATTTCTTCCACATCGTCTTCAGGGTTGTATGCACCATGAAAAGACCCGTGTCCCGAACCTTGACCCATAGATTGCTCTTGGCTAGGCCCGTCACCCACATAGTTGTCTTGGTTGTATATCATATTTTCAAATTGTGTATCAACCTCAAAACGATTAATCGGAGAATACTGTTGGTTTGGATAGGAAGCAGTGGAAGAATCCATAGTAGGCCGATACACACTCGAAGGCGATTCGTAGTTAGGTTGTGGGGGATAAAAAGGACGGTTTGAATAGTTAGGTTGTTGGTGCGATTGATATTCAAAACCGGTGGGTCTAAACCGGAATTGTGGAGACACACCGGATAATCGGAAATTCGAGTCCGGTGTCACATGTGGAACAAATTCTTGACGAACTCGGGATTTTGGGGTTTTGTTTTTGGGAGTTCTACTGCTAGACATTTTTTATGTGTGTAGAGATTTGTGTGTGAAATGTAAAAAAAATTGAAATGATGTATTGATTATATAGGTTTTAAAAAAAATTTGAAATATTTTTTCTTTTTTTTAAATGTAACGGTAACATGCTAACGGTCGAATTTTTACCCACTTTTGGAACAGGTCGTGACCAAGGTCTGGTTGTGCTACAAATGCTCCGGCGACCGAATCGCCGCAACACGACGATTCGGTCGCGACCGAGTCCCCGACCGAAAAAAGGCAATGCGTTGCGCCTAGCCTGAGAAAAGTTACCCCCCATACTACTATGAATCTATCATTGTTTATATCATACATTGGAATCAAATTTTTAACCAAACATCTTATATCGTTATGAAAGTGATTCATTGATTCCTATATAGTCAAACTAAACGGCTCCTTAAGTACTGCCCCCATTGTCACATTTCAAGATTAATGTTCTCAACTTCTCATGAACATGTAATACATCTTGAAGATCTTTTAGGCAAAGCAAATGCAGTACCAAAGATTATTGCAAGTTATTATTTATATGATACAAGATTACAATATATCTATACACAAAAAAGGCCTAAAATATTCACCCTACAAATATTTTGGGAGCAAACACAATTCAGGTTTTTCCAAAGTAATTTCAAGTACTATACATTTTACAACCTTGAGATCTTTTATGAGTCGATTTAATGCAGCGAATGCCCCGTTTCACCACCATAATCAGCTATATTTAACAAAAACTATATCACATCCATTCAAAATCTGTACACTCCATGCTCCCTTAAATATTTACTATTGCAAGCGAAACCATTATTTTCTTCCTTTCTGAAAGTGTTTAGATACTATAAAAGCTGAAACTATTCCAGCCAACGCAAACCATTCTTCTCGCAACTGTTAAGACAGAAAAAACAGTATAGCATTTTATGTAAGTGCTTAAAACAATCAACTGGACTTGGAAATAGAAGGTGGAGAAGGTACCGCCAAAGTTCCTAATTTGAAGTTAAACAATGCTACTGATTTCCCATATGGATGCTCGGCAGAGAACTCAACCGCTGTCATGAAACTGTCTTCATTTGTTTGCTTATCATGGTGTTTTAGTTCAAAATCAAGCCTTCTACCAGGAAGTAGTTTAACCTAGTAATATAATATTTAATCATTAGTGATGTCTAAAATAAGGTATAATGGTGAGCAATGATAAATTTACAAACGTTTGATGCTCACCATGTGTGGGCCAGTGAGCAAAAGGTCGCAATCTTTGTCATTGCTATCCGGAAGCTTAAGGGACCATAATGAATCCAGGAGAGACCACTCTTGCCCGTGAAATTGAGCAAGGACAAGTTTTTCTCCTGCTCTTGAGAACCCAACTATCTCCTTCGTCAAAGCCTTTTCGGCTGTACCTTTTGTTCTTTTAATGTTCCTGTCAAGCAAAGTGGTGTAAGTTTCCTTTTTGATTCAGTTGTCCTATATTCATGAGATCCACAAAGAATTTTTCTTGTCTTATAATCATTAAGTCGTAACTCAAATGGTTTAGGCTTAAAAGTGGAAAATTCGACCCATTTACTTGTGAATGAGTCGGTTTGGGTGATGCTCTAACTCAAGAAAGTAAGACAGGAACAGAACGTAGATAAGGCAAAAATAGGTTATAAGTAGCATAAAGTCTACACTTTAACGATTACAAGTGTTTAATCAGATTATTAGTACTATAATTTGAACAAAAGCGTTTAGATAGTAACAATTAAGGATCAATCTTCTATGAAGAGCTAATAGAGAGAGACCAAAAAGTGTTCCTTGATCACCCAACTCGGCCGTTTTTATCCCGTACTAAAAGATAAATCATATTCCTATCTTAACCCGACCACATTCTGACCCGTTAACCAACCCCTCCATCTCGCCACCTTAAGGTGATTTTTATACATGTTTATTATGAATACAAAGAAAGATGCAATATTACCTCGTTTTAAGTCTAATGATCACATCACCAGATGCATCTATGATCTGTGTCCAGCTGTTGGTGAACCGTACCATATCACGGAATGGTAAAAAGCAAGATACTTTTGTAAGAAGGGAAGAACGTAGCATCAGAACCACAAGTGGTATGGGAGCTGGCAAGGTACAAGATACTGCAACTCGCAGACTGATAGGTTCAGGGCTAACAATGCCTGAACTAGGAACCAAATCCAACCATTTTTCCACCGAGAGTTTACAGACTGGGCCAAAAAACTCTTCCAGAGATATATAACAAGAACCCAATGTATCTGCGTTAGTTTCTTGAGAAACGAGTTCAAAGACTAAATATCCAGTAGGTTGACACTCGAATGCAGCAAACTGTTTCTGCCCCGATTCAGACTGGATAGTGCGTTTACCCTTCACATTGAAGATTCCATCTGGCTGTGCCATACTAAAGACTACACTGACTTTCCCCTTATAAACCTGCGGTAACTTTTTGATTTCTACAAACTCCAACATGACCTGCAGCCAACAATAAAAAAGTTTAGAACAATGTATCACAGATAACGGAAGTACCTCAAGGTTTGATGGGATTTTTTGATTAACTCCAAAAATATACATACAAAGGAATTACCTCGATGTAATGTTTTTTAGGACTATCGATTAACCTCTCAAACACATTAGTTGAATCAGCTTTAATGGTCACACTGTCTGGTATGCAAGGAATGGTAGTGATAGGGGTTGGGGCAGTGCCTCGATACATTACTCCTGCCCTCTGATACCTTGAGCCAAATGTTTCCTCCCATTGTTGTATAGTTTCAGAAAATCCCGTGTCCAGCTTCTGACCTTTACCTCTGTTTTGATCTGTGTCATCGTGTTCTAAAACCTTTCCAATTAATTTCGTTAAGTCTTTGCAGTAGGAAGCCGGATGCAACTGGTGGGTATGCCATATCAGGTCAATGTCATAAGTCGGAACACAAAAGCGTTTTAAGGACTTTTCCCTATTTCTTCTTATGAGATGCAAAAAGCCTTTATATCTTTCAAGTGCTGCTTCAAGAAAGACATCACTTTTCAGATGGGGTCTAGATACCTTCACACATACACATACGAAAAAGATTACATGTTTATATAAAAATTCTGACTGTCCTCCTATATAAACAAACGAGAAGAGGAAAAGATGTTTGTAACTTTATTGGTTTCAGGGTTACCTGATAAAAGAACCCCTGTTGTCGCTCAACAGCTAAAACAAAATCATACTTGGAAAAGCTTCGAGTTCCATATACACTCTCTGAAAATTCACTTGATAAAGCACGTGACATGTCGAATTCATATGACTCGCTAGGGTAAAGTTTGTTCCATATTTCTTCTGTTTCCCTTTTATCAATTCCTTGAACAGAAGACACAACGTTATAACTGTCGAGAACTTTTCCATATAATTCTTCACAATCCGATATGTATCTAGCCTGAGAAACAATGTCAATAACAAAAAGATATCAGCCTCTAAACGATTAATCATCGGGGAACAAGTATTGAAGTGAGAAAAACTTTCAGTTCAGAACATACTGGATTAAGTCTATGAGTATGCCAAACCCATTCACAATCAAGAGGAACAACTAGAGGTCCTTCAGTCACCCGAGACTCGGAATGCTTAACAAGCAAAGGAAGCCAGCATGCATTGTACCTAAAATAAATTTGATCAAGTTGTCAAAATTTTTAGACAATATGTCACAAACGATTTAGTATCATCAGTAAATATATATGATTGAAGAAGATAATATCACAGGAAAATATCAAAGTGATGGATGGGATGGAAGTGTGTATTCAAACCGTCAATATAGACAATCTATACTTTGTATATCCCAATTCACATTTTTTTCTTTTGATAAGAAATTAAGCACTACAGATTAGCAATCGATATGCAATAACCAAAAGTTAAATATAAAAAGTGTTTGTTTATGGATAATTAATTTGTTGGTTACCTATAGATGGCCCATTGCAAGGCCCGGCCTTCATAAAGCCAACGATTCCTGTCTACCGCTGCAAGAAACTGAAGCTGACGCTTAGCAGCAGTCACAAGATCTTCACTTATAATGATATTCTGCGCTGCATTCCACTCTGACTCCTGTTCCATGTCCATTCCAATTCCCAAATACGAAAACCCGCTGCTACAAGTTAAAAAAAATGTACTTCAGCATAGATTCAATGTTACGTTCTATGGTGATATTTTACGTTTCCAATTAAACACGGAATACATTTCTTGATAGTTCCTTAAACAAACTCCGATGCTAATATTGGGTACATACAAATAAATAGCCACAAATTCAATACGTCACAATATTCAGTACATGATTGCATCGCCAAACGCGAGAACCACATGTATCGTTCGAAAAGCACAAAACACTACTCTATCCTAAAATCAGGTCACAAATTAATAGTCCGTCCCCTAAGTATAAAAACTTTGGTCATCACAGTAGTTACAAAATGTACTCCAATTTCCTTCAAAGAAAGCAACTATACTTAACTAACATAGACGGCAAAACGGGTGGGTTTGATTAACAGGTAAAAATGGTTCGGGTATTTTTTAAACACCAGGTCAAATATCATAACTATGGCCTCTAGGTATTTTGGGTAATGGGTCAAAATGGGTCATCTAGAAACAGAGTGAAATTTGGGTGATTCCATCTAATACTACATGAATGCAAACTTTTTGTGTCATTCACAATCAAATTAAGTTAAGTGTAGTAATAATTATAGAAAAATTAACAAAACTTGAAATCATATCATAAAAGAAAAAATTGAGGGATCACTGCACATGAAATTATGAAAGAAAATAGCAAAGATTGATTACCTGAAAAGAAATCGATAATAATTGCGATGATTTAAACTTTCAACTGTTCGATCAAAGATTGGATAATAGTCGGTGTGAGATATTTATACCTTGGGAGGAATATTAAGGGAAATTTCCTACCAACGCGGCAACTACCTTCTGAATACTTATCCTCATACAACTCTTTTATTGTTTTTTTAACAGTGGATAGTGGTAGAATGTTTTATTTAAACTTTCAACTTTTGGTAGGTCTTGAACCCAGACCTTCATGCAATCTCTCCAAGAAAATCACTTAGCCTTCATGCAATCTCTCCAAGAAAATCACTTAGTAGAACTTTAACTGAGGTAAGCCAGTTGTTAAAATGAATACATAATGTATACTAATGTTTTTGAGTATATGTTTAGGGGGTGTTTGTTTTAGCTTATTTAGTGGGCTTATAAGCTTACAAGCCGAAACTAATTATTTGGTTAAGCTTATATAAATAGGCTTATAAGCTTATATATAGGGTTTTTGGTAAGCCCAAAATGTGTGGCTTTTAAGGCTTATATAGTAATAATATATAAAAAGACATTTATGCCCATATTTAATAACCATATCATTTAATATTTATGTACTTTTTTGTCATTTTATCTTACTAAATTTGATAAGTTAAACCAAACACTAATAATGAGTTTATAAGCTTATTATATATAAGCCATAATGGCTTATATAATATAAGCCTAAGCCAAATTCATAAGCTTAACCAAACACCCTCTTATACGAAATTTTAAATTAAAAAGGAAAGATATAAAATTGGCCCATATTAATTTTACAAAAATTGAGTGGCATTATACTCGAAATGAAAAATAATCATAGGTTTTATGTAAATTAAAACGTGAAATGTCTGGCTGATAAGGTTCGATCCCTGGCCTCATGTTGCTTCTAACCTCATAACCAAACACTTGCCATGTTTTTATTATGCACCAAAAATATTAGTATATTACTTTGTTTTGTGCGTGTAAATAATGTTACAGACATAAACTGTCAACCCAAATGTTCTATCAGAATGCACATAATGTTACAGATATAAAGACTTAGTAACGCTAGCAAGTCTCAAGGCTGTTGGTCGCGCATCACATCCCCTCCAAACACACGCGTGAAAAGTCAAGTTTCTCAAGACCCAAAAATTAAAACAGGAAGTGAATGACCGTATCTGCAGCAAACAGGAAGTGATAGCTAGACTGGTATCAATAAGTATGTCGATGACCGTATCTGCAGCAAACATCTAAGCCAAAATAGTTGGTTCTTTGATTCAACCCTACCAAACACCAAGCAAGTAACTAATAAGGATTAAATGATGGTTTTATTTGTCACTTTAAAATTTCTGCATAATGTGCATGTCTTAAAAAAATGACACTTTCATTTCATATATAACCAAAGTAATAACATGAAAACATAACTACCTTCTTCTTTCACTACTTAAAACTTAAGTAAAATGTATCAATAAATTCAAAACTTAACTACGCACAAAACAAAGAAAAGCTAGCGCAAAACTTATTTCCTGGCAGCCTCTTCAAAATCAGCTTCAGGGGCCGCATCATAACCCCCCGATGAGCCACTACCCTTATTCATGTGCTCTCCAATCTTAGCCAATGCCTTATTTGCAGCATCAAGTTTTTCTTTGATCTCATCGCCACTCTCACCATCTCTCGCCTTCTTTAAATCTTCAATAGCAGATTTAATCTCCTCAGCCACCTCTGATGGAATCTTGTCTTTATATTCGTTCAAATTGTTCTCCATGCTGTATAAGCTTGTGTCAGCAGTGTTCTTTAGATCCATCACCACTTTCCTCTCTTCATCTTTCTGTAAATGGAGCTCTGCGTCCTTCACCATTTGTTGGATTTCATCCTCTGAGAGTCCCCCGGATGATTTTATGGTGATTTGTTGTTCACGGCCAGTATTGTTGTCTTTGGCGGATACGGTTACCATACCATTGGCATCAATGTCAAACGTGACTTCAATTTTAGGCATGCCTCTAGGAGCAGGTGGAATGCCAACAAGCTCGAATTCTCCAAGAGTTTTGTTGTCTGCTGCCATGGCACGTTCACCTTGAAGTACTTTAATTCCGACTTGCGTCTGGTTCTCAGCTGCTGTTGAAAATACCTGCATGTAATTACCAGATCATTAGTTTTAAAGGTATGCATCAACTCACTGACTCAGAATGGAGTCAACATGTATCTAAAAACAAAACAAGGCAAAAACTAAGCGCTGATTACAAAAGGATCATAGATTGTCACAAAGGTTAAGTATGGTGGCACAAGAACTAGACCATTTGATATTCTAACTACTGTGGCATGAAATGTAGTAGTTGACTGACCTGAGATTTCTTAGTAGGAATAGTTGTATTCCTGTTAATCAACTTCGTAAAAATGCCACCAAGGGTTTCAATACCAAGTGACAATGGAGTTACGTCCAGCAAAAGCAGCTCCTTCACATCTCCCTTAAGAATACCACCTTGAATCGCAGCTCCCATAGCAACAGCTTCATCAGGATTAACACCTTTACTAGGGTTCTTCCCGAAAATCTCAGCAACCACTTGTTGCACCTTTGGAACACGGCTCATACCACCAACAAGCAAAACTTCATCAACATCTTTAGGCAAAAGGCCAGCATCCTTTAGAGCACTTAAACACGGGTTTCTGGTCCTCTCAATCAGTTTGCCAACCAATGTTTCAAACTTTGATCTTGTTAAGGTCATATTAAAATGTTTTGCACCAGAAGCATCTGCTGTTATAAATGGAAGGTTGATGTCAGTTTGATTAGTTGATGAAAGTTCAATTTTGGCTTTTTCTGCTGCTTCACGAAGCCTCTGCAAAGCTAGCTTATCTTTTGATAGATCAATGTTTTCAGCACTCTTGTACTCGTCCAGCAAATGATCCAATAATGCATTATCAAAATCCTCTCCTCCCAAAAACGTATCTCCATTCGTTGCTTTAACCTGTTGATAATAGATTGTAACAACAAATTAACATCCAAGAAAACAATTGGATTTCATAATCCAAACTATTAAACAAATGAAGGAAAAAGAAGTGTTCGCAGGTTGTCTGAACCCGACCCGTCCATTATGACCCATATTGAACTGTTTACCAAACTGTCCGACTAGCCCAATTATGCACCTAACATACAGTCATACACCCTTCAAGTCATACATTTGCTTAAACACATAAAAACATGAAGGAATACCTCAAAGACGCCACCAGATATCTCGAGAATAGAAACATCAAAAGTTCCTCCACCAAGGTCAAAAACTGCAATAACACCTTCTTTATCATTTGCACCATAAGACAATGCAGCAGCAGTTGGTTCATTAATGATTCTCAACACATCTAAACCAGCGATTCTCCCTGCATCTTTCGTAGCCTGTCTCTGCGCATCATTAAAATAAGCTGGAACCGTAATAACAGCTTTATCAACTTTTTTATTAAGATACGACTCAGCTGTTTCTTTCATCTTTGTAAGAACAAAGGCCCCGACTTGACTTGGTGAATACTGCTGTCCGTTGATTTCAACCCATGCATCACCTTTCGGTGAATTGACTATCTTATAAGGAACCATACCCATTTCTTTCTTTGTTTGAGCATCATCAAATGGTCTGCCAATAAGACGTTTTGTACCAAACAAAGTATTGGTAGGGTTAGTCACTGCTTGACGTTTAGCTGGTACTCCAACAAGCAAGTCTCCTTTTTGACTGAAAGCAACAACTGATGGTGTGGTTCGTGCACCCTCAGCGTTCTCAATAACTTTAGCCATCTACATAAATGAATCAAAGTTTTAGTATGAAATTTTTCAAAATAACACTGAACAAAAAAGTAACACGAGTTATAGATAGAGGTAAACCTTTCCTTCCATGACGGAAACACATGAGTTAGTGGTACCCAAATCTATCCCAATAACATCACTTCCCATTGCTCTTGAGCTGTTTAAGATCAAATGCATTAGCACAATGATTATGTTTCTGAAGACAATGCTGTAAAGAAGTGTATCTACCTGAAGGGTCTAGCTGCGTTCATCCATTTGTTCGCCTTAAACGAGGAAAAGGATGGTTTAGCATTTCCTGCCAACTAAAACAAAAATAAAACAAACAGAAAATCCAATTAATGGTCATAAAACAATACAAAGGATTTGAAGCTACTAGTAACAATCGAAACTGTCAACAAAATTATTGTAACCCGTATACTTGACATTAGCTTTAACAAAACCATTAAACTTGCAAAAGATCCAAATAAAGTTACATGTAAAACCAGAAATCTTTGTTCTAATTAATTTTAAATCGAAAAAGATAACTTTCAAAAGGGCGTGAAACTGTAAACAACACGTATGATATCAAACTCATGGATCTGTCAACATCTAGATGTCACCTGTCACATAAATCCTAAATAGCATATGGAAGCTTTGAAATGTATCTGTAATTCGTATATTAGTATGAACTGTTGCCAAAAGAAATCATTTTCCGCGTCCTCTATAAAAAAATCATAAGTACAGAAGGAAATGCAACTCGATGATTTTGATTTGAATTGGAATTGGTTGCAGTGAGTAAAATGATAACAATACAATATGTCTCCCTTTTCCTATGATTCGATAAACGAAAAGAAAAAGAAAACACGAAACATGAACAAATCTATATAACTAAAGTCCCTATTTTAAATAATTCACATTTCTAGTTAAATCTTTTACAAATTCTATATAGAACAAACGATGAAAATGATCTTATACAACATTTATCGAATTATATACAAAGTAATAACAGGAGAAATAAGCTAGGTGCGTACTGATTTGTAAGCCGAAAGTGAAGCTTGATGAAACTGGCGGCTTCTCGCAGTTCGTAAGAAAATGGAAGCAGCCATTATATTGTTTCGAGTATTATTCTGTTAGAAAGAAAATGCAGAGAGATTGTAAGAATGAATACACATACAGTATATAAAAAGGTTTAGGGTTTAACAAGGGTTTTAGTAAGAAAATTTTTGCTTGGACAAGAGGTTAGTTAATTATGGTGGCTGCTTGCCCCTTGACCAAGTGAATAAATTTATTTCCCAAAATGAAATGAACACATTGTTTGCATAAGAAGATACCGTTTATTTTCTGTTTTTATATAAATCAAAGATTTTTGCATTCATTTTTTGTATTGAGAAAAAACAAAGTATCTGTAAAAATATATGTTGTCTATATGACTGTTTGTTTTGTGTGCTGAATATAGAGTCTGAATTAAAGAAGTTTATTATTTTGTCCATTTAAATTAGTTAAGTGAGGTAGTTAGAGGGTAATATATAAAATAAAGATAATAAGTCATGACTTAATACAGAAAGCACCCTCCTGCTGGCTTTTTTCAGAAAGTCGTTAGTTTATTTTAAGCACAAAACAAACAAACTACTTATGACTTAATCCATATTCCTATTTTTTTAATTAAGACTCTATAAGTCATTATCAAACACTACCTTAGGGCTTGTTTGGTTAATTTTTTTATTAAGTTCTGTAAAATTAAAGTGTCTGTTAAAATATATGTTGTCTGTTTATAAACGGGTATATAAGTGTTTGTTTTTTGTGTTGAATAAAGTGTCTGAATTAAGAAAAATGACTGTTATACCCTTTTAAATTAAATAAATAAAGAAGTTAGAGGGTAAATATGTAAAATAATGATAATAAGTTATGACTTAATATGAAAAGTCTCCTCTTGTTGGCTTTTTCTGGAAAGTCACTTGTTAAAATTAAGCACAAAACAAACAACTCAATGATGACTTAATTTTTTTTTTTGAACGGCAATACAACTTGTATTAAAAAACTAGCAAGGCGCTAGGAACATTACAAGGAAATTAAATATGGGTTTTTAAACCAAAGCTCCTTGGAGATTAAACTAGAACAATGGTTAGCACACCAATTAAAAGAAAAGGAAACTACATCATCAAACATCTGAGCTTGTCTTGGAGGAATGGAATCAAATAGAACCTTATTACGAAACGACCAAATAAGCCACCATGTAATGAAGAAAACACCCTCCAAAAGAGATTTAATGATGACTTAATTAACATTCCTATTTTTCAATTAAGACTATATAAGTCTTTATCAAACACCACCTTAGTTGTTAGGCAAAATAAATCACACCGTTGCGATATATATTTTATTATTTTTTAAATATACGATCACTTTTAAATACTTTTGACGGATTAAATATTTTTATTATTTAAAGTTGAAATTCACATAACATGTGATTTAAGACTAATATTATAGTTCGAACGTTAAACACTAAACAATTGTATTTAAATTGACATAAGTATTTATGTATAAATAAAAAAATTCGCTTGTTTTTTCAATGGAAAACACATTCTTATTGAATTATACATAATACCCGTCCATTCATAAAACTTCTCAATCACATGGATGAGAGGATCATAGTAAATATTACATATGATTTTTTTTTGTTTTATGCAACTTTGACAAATTAACCTTACTAATCTAAAATTCAATTCTAAATATAATGTGTTACACAATGTTTTAAAAAGCTTTGGAAGATCTCGCAAAGACGCAAACTTTAACCTTCACACTACAAAATATATCAAAACGTTACTTAAAGCTTGATTGTTAGATAATAAATTGACTCAAGCTTGGTTTGTGGGCTTCGGGTCCATTTAAGTTTATGTTGTATACTCTATTACAAAAGATCTAACAAGATCACCCAAGATCATACATGATCACCTACAACCATTCCGGACTTACACACTTACCGGATCTAACAAATACATAAGGCCGGAAGATATAAACTCGATCTATAAGTAATGTGTTACAACACTAAAGCACATCGCATCTTGACGATTACACGTGTTCTTCTCTAGCACTTGGCAAGGAATGATTACGACTCTACAACACATCCTATCTTGACGATTACATGCGTTCTTCTCTAGCATATAAGTGGAGGATAAATTAGATCACATTTGAACAAGATTAAACATGTTTAGATGATCAAAGGAAAAGAAAAGATAAGTAAACCTATAAAACAATAGGTTTCATAGTGTAAAAATGATGGATTTAAAGTGAAAAACAGTGGGGTTTATATACTGAAAGGCCCAGTCGAAAAGCTCTGTCGGTATACTAATTAAGCCAGCCAGTACAATAAAATTAGTGTATCGGCTGACCATTTTATTGCACCGGCTAACCTAAAAGCGTAGGCTACGCTCCCTTCTTTGTCCTATTCGGTGGAAGTGTTATTTTGGGTCAGTTTTGACTGATTTTAGTCCGTTGAAAGGAGATAAAATCTGAAATTCAAGTTTGCTTATTTAATAAACCTTTTCTTTTAACTAGAAAACATGTAGTCTAATTATTTTTGTAAACATACTTTGTTACACAAAATGTAAGGTTTAAGAAAAATAATTATTCTTTTGATCATCAATATATTTAAAGATTGTTTATACATACCTTTAGTGATTTACATTGGGTGCAAACTTGTATCCATGTTGATGCAAACTTTAGACGCTGAAGAATGTTAATGAAATAAATCATTGTTTTAGTATACGAACAAGTTATATATTTGTCGTCACCAAAATATAAATATATCATGTAGATTAAATACCGTAATATTTGCACTAGCAATTAGAGATGGCAACGGGGCCGGGTTTGCGGGGAATGGCTGCTACCATCCCCATCCCCAAAGTTAAATATCTATCCCCATCCCCGTCCCCATCCCCATCGGAGATTACAAACTACATACCATCCCCATCCCCAGCGGGGAACGGGGATCCCCAATGGGGAATCGGGGATTTTTTCCCCGTTAGACAATTAACGTTTAAACTATGTTTCAAATGACGCAACCATTACAAATAACATAATACGGTAATAATAAACAACATTAACGAGATTAACATTCATGCGATCATGCTCAGTATTAATAATTACAAAATTAACACGCAAGATCTCATCTTAAAAGGTTAGTGTCAAAGGAGATATTAACCATCGATTGATAGTGTTTCAAATATCTAATAGATATTTGAAACATACACGATATATAGATGTATATGTAGAGTAAAGATATTCGGGGGCGGGTTCGGGGACGAGTTTGGGAACCAAGGGTATTACCATCCCCGCCTCCATACCCGCTTTTTATTATCGGGGAATCCCCACCCCCATCCCCATACCCGGTCAACTCGAGGAATCTCCGGTCAAATCGAATTCGGGTATCGGATTCTCCGTCGGGTTCGGAGTTTTTTGCCATCTCTACTAGCAATATTGATTTTCAGCCCCGATGCTAGATAGAAAACATTTAAGACCCGAATAATGTCATCTGTTGAAATAAATTTCCGCAGGCACTTGGCCCAAGGATACTAAGCTTCGGTCTCGTGTATGATGTGCTTGTAGGATTGGCCTACCCTGCAATAATAGAACGCACGTTAGCTCGCCCCAGGTGTGAACCCGAGACCAAGCTCCAGCGTGAAAGTACGTAACTATCACAGGAGTGGTATCCGGTGTGGAATACCGGAGGAAAACTATTAAGCAGTATTCAATGTGATGTACTGTGTGTTGTTGTGTGTAGTAAATGCTTTGGGGTATTTATACCCAAAGTTAAAGCATACCTGGCTGTATAGTCATGTTATCGAGACATGCACCATGAACAGTACCTTGTGGTCAGAAACAGTATAAAGCAGGCGGCGGTTTGTGGCTGGATCCACTGTATAAAGCCTTGCCTGTTGGGTAAAACAAGGTCTCCCAAGATATGGGGGATCTTGTCTGCTGTCTCTCTCCTACGTGACAATTGCCTCGGCCATAGTGGTATGCCTTCGGCCATGTGCCAGAGACATACGCGAACATGTCCCCCAAGTATTAGTTCATTATACTCATAATGGACTGATACTTTAAGCAGGTCCATTTTTGGTGTTAACTACTGAACTGTTCCATCTTTAATACCAGTCCGAGTCTGTTTCCTTTTTGGACCCCCTCCTTTCTTTAGTGGGATCAGAGATTATGCCACGTGTCCCGCACTTTTAAATTCAACGGTGGATCCTTGCCCTCGTGATTCATAAGTGAATAGTGTCGCATCGTTTCTTCGCCTATACCCCCTATATATACATGCTATCCATTTTGATCTCCTACCGTTTTCGCCATTGCTGTTTTCTTCATTCCTGCTTCCTTCTCACTATTCATAGGTAAATTTCTTCTTCCTTCGTTATCTTTTTTTATTGTATATCCGCCTGTTCCGGATGACGGGGAAAAAGATCGTGAAGTCAAGAGTGGATCCTCCTGCGAAGCGTGATCCAAAATGTGATATGCACATACGTTTGTCTGGTATGACTGGTGATGATTTAAAGGTGGTGATATGTAAGTATAACATCCCTTCGCTTTTGAGACCTTGCCTTCCGGATCCGGACTTGACCATGGATCGTTTACCTGACTCTGCGATTGGCATATATCGCTAGTTTCTTGACCATTCTGGCCTTCAGATTCCTTTCTCTACTTTCTTCTTGAACGTGATTCAATACTTCAAAGTACATATTTCTCAGTTGGTTCCCATATGTGTGAATAGGGTAGTGATGTTTGAACTACATTGTTTTGGTTCGAGGATTCCCGTATCTGTTACATTGTTCAGAGTGTTTTATAGGCTGAGTAAGCAGGGTCATTGGTTTTCCTTCGAGAGTAGAGGCGAGGGAGAGTATGGCAAATGCTTGACTGAGACCACCTCTAGCCTTAAGAAGTGGAAAACAGAATTCTTCTTGATAGATCGTCGAGCCATACCTTTTGCTATGCCCTGGAGACATCGTGAGTCTGTTATAACTGATGAGATTCCTGCTTCGTACAACATTTCTCATGCTAAAGCTCTTGGGAAGAAACCCATTTTGTGCCGTCCTCCTCCTGAGGTTTTGATTTTTCTTGTTGGTCATTCTTTCCCCTATAGTAATCCGGAGCTGCACCGGATACTTCTAGACTCTGACAAAAAAGGTATGTCTTTGTTTTTGTTTATTCTTGCTTCATTATCACTTACACGGGCTTGCTTATGCTTGCCTTGCCTTCATCTCCTTCTTCTGCAGAGATGAGTTTCATGGACTTTTTGAGCTTGCCCTCCTTTGACGAAGGTATTGTTGACATCGACGAACCCTATGGAGAAAATGAGAAGCCCACTCCTCATGTGACTGAACCTTTACCCGTTGGTCAAGATATCCCCAAGTTGATACCCGTTCAACTAGCAGTTGAGAAACCCTCGGCTCGGATCCTAGAAGCTAAACAGAAGCAAGAGAAAAATCCAAGGGTGAGGAAAACTTCTTTTGTTGCTGAGGGGAGCACGTCTAACAAGAGGGTGAAGAGGAAAAGTCGTCAGACCGTTCAGTCCGACTCCGAAGCGGACTCCCAGAAGACTCATTCTACTCAACCTATCAGTGTTGTGAAACCCCATTCTCAAGCTTCGACTGGAGGTTCTGATCATAGAGAGAAATCTCCTTCGAATGTGCATGTGAGTGATCATTCCTCACCTCATGCTGAGCATGACTCACAAGTTGCTGGTGAGTTTTTTACTTTCTTCCTTTTCGTCTCTTCTTGTTGTTTGCTTTCACCCTTTTATTTATATATATATATATATATATATATATATATATATATATATATGCATGTGTGTACTGACCCTTTCGTATGTAGCAGGAGAAGAATTTGAACCCCCAAAGTTTGTTCCGGATTGGATGTTGAATGAGGATGTGAGAGTCAATTCCAACTACGCTACTAACGAGTTTTTATACCATCTTGCCACTCCTGCCGATGACCAACATCTAAAAGCAATGTCCAACTATGACGTCCTTCGTCATAGTTGCCGGACCGTCGCTCAGAGTACCATTATCGCAGCAGAGTTGATGAAGCGTTATGAGAAGCTTAACAGTGAGTATGTTGATATGGCTAACTCTCATTTTGCTGAGAAAGAGTCCTTCTCCCAAGGGCAAGACTTGTTGGATCGCTTGAAAGTCTCTCATAAAAAGCTTAAGGAGTCTCATTCTGCATGTGCCAAGAATGAAGAGGAGCTGAATCTTCGTGTTCGAGCGCTTGAAGAGGAGAACGAGGCTCTCAAGAAAACCGCAGCTGAAGCCACAAAGCAACTTTCCCATAAGAATCGCGAGTTCATAAAAGTTTCTGGAAAGCTTTCTACTGCTGAGACGAACAACAAACATCTCATGGTTCTCCTTAGTCAAGCAGAAGTCGACAAACATATGCTAATCCGGGACGGGATCCCATGCTTGGCTAGGAAATTGCTTGGAAGCTATGAGTACCGTGGGTCTCTCGGTGTGGCATGTAGCGTGGCCTTCTCCGCTGGTTTTATGAAGTCTACTGGTCTTGGCAGGACTGCGGCACAGGTGAAGACCATTTTGTCGAAGGTAAAAAACATTAAGAAGGATGCCTTGTCGACCTGGGTTGCTGCTTGTGATGCTTTGTTTGTTGCCTCATATCCCTTTATTGAAAAGGTATGCTCTTCTTATTCTTTGTCTGTGGGTGATTTGCTACAACTGGAGCCTGAGTGTGGACCATCCTTGCCCGTGGTGAGCGAGCTTCCTTCAGCCGCAGCTTCCAACGTTACTCAGAAAGATGTTGACTCCTCTGGACCCTCAACCCAAAATCAAGAAGAAAAGAAGATAGACTCCGAAGCCGATGCTTCTGTTCTTTGAATAATCCTTTGCCTCCGGTATGCCGGGACAGGCTTGTAACTAAACAATATTTCTAAGTCTTTGTAATAATTTCCTAACTTTCACTTTTGCTATAACATCTTTCGTATCATGTAATGGGTGCTTGATGGTTTAAACTTGTGAGAAAACAATGTGTATTTGTATTTTCCTATCTTTGAAATATATTACATGTATTCCTTATTGTTCATATTTTTAGTCTTTATTTAGAGGTAGATAGGTTTTACAGCACTTATCCTTCGGCGTCGAGCCGAGGAGTTAAATCACATGATGATACTTAACTTTTCTATGAAGCATCCAGACACTTATGAGTGTTTCTTATAATTTACATGGGAGGACATCGGCACATGGCCGCTTTTACTTTGTCCTCCGGATTGCCTCTCGGGCGCATCCTAACACTTAGTGTTTTTTCTTATAATTTATGTGTGGGAGGACATCGGCACATGGCCGCTTTTACTTTGTCCTTCGGATTGCCTCTCGGGCGCATCCCAACACTTAGTGTTTTTTCTTATAATTTATGTGTGGGAGGACATCGGCACATGGCCGCTTTTACTTTGTCATCCGGATTGCCTCTCGGGCGCATCCCAACACTTAGAGTGTTTTTTCTTATCACTTATGTGTGGGAGGACATCGACACATGGCCGCTTTTACTTTGTCCTCCGGACTGCCCCTTCAGGCGCATCCTAACACTTAGAGTTTTTACAATTTTGTAATCCTTCGGTTAGCTACTCGGAGTATTGCAAACGTAATGAAAATTGTGTTACCTAAACAAAGTGAAAATTTCATTCATTTAATTCTTTTCTCCGTTACATTGTTTTCCTTACATAAAACATTTTTGGAGATTGACTGCATGCCATGTTCTTGGTATCTCGCGTTCATCCATAGTCTCAAGCTTGTACGAACCATTTTGATATGCTTCTTTTACCCTATAAGGGCCTTCCCAGTTGGGACCCAGCTTGCCAATCTTCTCGACTCTACTGGCCTCATTTCGTCGATAGACAAAATCACCCACCTTGAAGTTGCAAAGTTTCACCCTTTTGTTTTAATATTGCTTCACCTTTTTCTTGTACTTTGCTTCTTCAATGGCTGCGGTCTCTCGCCGCCTGCAACAAGTCTAGATTTAGCCGGAGCTCTTCCTCATTGTTGTCTTCGTTGAACAGGAGGGTTCTTGCGGATGAGACTCCCATCTCGGCTGGGATTACTGCTTCGCTCCCATACGTTAAGTTGAATGGTGTTTCTCTATTGCTTATTTTCAACATCGTCCTATGGGCCCACAACACATGAGGGAGTTCATCAACCCATCCTATCAAGTTCCTTCCTAAACGGGCTTTGAGCCCATGCATTAGAGATTTATTGGCCCTTTCAACCAACCCATTAGCTTGCGGATGAGCGATGGCGGTGTTCATTTGCTTGATTCCCCATTTTTCACACCATTTCCTCAGTGTTCCTTCCACCAACTGTTTTCCATTATATTTTACAATGACCCTAGGTAGCCCGAACCTGCACACGATATTCTGCCAAGCAAACTGTTAATGCAAGTGATGCCTAAAAACATTATTAGTGTTAACTAATCTTTCTTAGTTTTGATCACAACAAACCATATAACACATTTAGTGTAAAACACAAAATGAATTATTTAACTAACACTATCATCAAGGTAATAATTATATCACTAACCTTTCTTAATCATACTTAGTGATCATCAAAATGATTATCCTTAAAACTCACTTTTGTTAATATGACAAAAGACTTTTTAATAAACTTTCTTTTTTAGAAAATGTTTTATTAAAATGGAAAATGAAAATTTGAAAATAGCATATTCCAAATGCTGTTAGAATATCCTTTGAAGGGTTCAAATACCTCAGATATTCCCACCCCACTAAAAGACAAAAAACGGAGCGGAGTCTAGTGGCGGTACCTTAAGTACCTACGCGGTACCTTAGCGATAAGGAACCGCGGGGTAAGATAAGGTACCGCGCACAGTAGCCGTTATAGATCCGTTATACTTTGTCTCCTTTAAATAGTGGGTCAAATCTCATTTTCCAGTAAGCCTCTTGGACGTTTTTCTCAGCCCTCTCTCTATTTTCTATAGCATAATCATTAGTAAATGATCACTTAAATTGTTAAGGATGTTTACATATGATTATCCTCTTGATCCCCTCCTTTACCTTGTCCAATGAGAAGATCACTCACTCACTAGTGTTGTGATAAAGATGAATCTATGAGCTAGTCATATTCATCATGATACCTTTTTTGTTTTAGGTCAATCCAATCTATTTATGAATACTTGGACTAGTTGTGTTCATCCAAGTTATTTGTGGATACTTGGATTTGTTGTGTACATCCATTGCATATGTGTTTGCTTAGATTTGTGTTGTGTAAATCCAAGCTACATGTGTGTACTTGGATGTCTAGTTGAGTTGTAATAGATTTGATTAGGAGTTCTCACTAAACTATAAAGTGATGTGGTTGTGTCTTGTGAGTTCTCACTAAACTTAAAAGTGATTAGTAGTTGTGTTGTGTGAAGTTCTCACTTAGCTTCAAAGTGAAGAGTCATGAAGATTGGTTCTAGCTTTCGATTAGAACTCGACATCTAGCCTTGTGTCGTGAAATGGTGAAGTAGGCAACGTCGTGAAGATTAGTTCTACCTTAAGATTAGAACCCGACATCTAGCCTTGTGTCGTTAAATTGTGAAGTAGGCAACGTCGTGTAGATTGGTCCTAGCTAAAGATTAGGTCTCGACATTTAGCTTAGTGTCGGAAAATAATGTAAGCAACGATGTAAGGTTTTCTCCACCGAGAAGGGAGCTTGTGGATATAGTGGAAATCTCGAGTAGGTGTACTCGAGGAGTGGAGTAGAAACGAGGATAGAGCCTCGTTGTCGAACCACTATAAATCTTGGTGTCTTCCCACTAGGTTGTCTCTTTCCTTACTCTTTACTTATTTCATTATCATTATACTTACCTATTATCCTTGCTAGTGCATTTGAATTGAACCTAATCATTATACAACTTAGTCTCAAGTAAAAGATAGTTTTGATACAAACCAAATTGAAAGTAATTTTAATTGGGTCACCAATCGAAGAGAAACTATTCAACCCCCCCCCCCCCCCCCCCCTTCTAGTTTCTACAATTGGTATCAGAGCGATGGTCACTCAAGATCTTTGAAGTATATGAAACTTGGATCGATCCATTGTCTCCTCAAATTAGAAGGTCAAGTTGTACTAAAGTTTCTCTTTAGTCAAAACTATGTTTTCTTTGAAAATAGGTCTTTTAATTGATAATATTGCATCCCACTTAAGATTAGTAGCCTTTATGCATTTTAGATATACTCTTGAAATGTATCTACTAGTTTGCATCTTGCCTTGTGTAGGTACTCATGAAGATCAATCACTTAATTGGTTGTGAATTGAGTTACTTGCACTTGTAGAAGAATCATCTTCATTGATCCTTAACATCTTTGAATGATGATACCAAGATGATTGGGAATGATACTAGTCCTTGAAGACTTAGTACTCATCATAGTCATTGATTGGGCATAGCACTTATTCCTTCATGGATTGCTCTTTTGTGGCCAAGGTACGCTTTCGTTCTTCCACACGCCCTTTGATCATTCTTTTGATCATTACTTGACTATGTGCTTGTTCTCGGCATCCTTGCCTTGACATTTATTTGTGGTTTGTGCTTCTTTTCCTTTATCCTCTCAAACCTTCATTGCTTAGATACTTGACTCACTATGGTGATGTAGAGTGAGTTAGTAGAAGCTTAAAGTATCAAGCATGATTTCCATGGTTTGCACCCATACGGTTAGTAGGCCCTTTGTGGGAGAGAAAGTGAATTAATACCTTGCTCATATTTTGGTTTAGACTAAGACTATTATTGAAAGTGATCTTAGTCTATACTTGAATAATTACTTTGTGCTTATTCATTACCAAAGCCGTTTAACGTTTCACCGGAAAGGCACGTCTTAAACCACTATATATGACACAAGCTCTTAGTTACAACTATTTGAAGATTGACATTAATCCCTTGAGCATTGGTCCTAGTCTTGATTCACTTCCCTTGACTTCTCTCCACTTAGTCGTTTTGCTACGAGTAGTCGTTTGTCCGTTTCGGTTCTTTTCGATCTTGATTTAACTCGTAATCCTTCGTTAAGGCATATTGCTTAGTGTTATGATGATCCAATGATATTCTAAAAGGCTCATGATTTAATCTTAAGTATTTTAGAAAAACTGGATTTTCAAAATTTGGCGTTTTTCATAGATAAAAACCTGCCTCTGTAGGCGGTTCCTTATCTACGCGGCTCAAACCCGCGGTTCCTTATCGATAAGGTACCGCGGGCAGTAACTTTTGTCAGAGCGTCAGTTTGAGTTTTTTATTCTTTTTCAAACCAAACTCTCTCTCTCCCCAAAACACACAGCCGACGGGTTTTACCTTTTCCACCATTGTTGAAGCTTCCAAAACCTTCAATCACTCAAATTAATTGATTCCAAGTTGTGGGTTTCACTCATCCTTCATCTAACATCAATTAATTGTAAGTATTTTCTTTCAATTTCATCTATTTTGTTCTAGGGTTCATCCTTTCACAATTGGGGATTTTTAAAATTAAAATTGAATTAAAACCTTAATAGGAATGTGGGTTGACATGGTTATTTTACTATGATTCCTTAGGTTGATATTCATTAAGATTTCACTAAAACCCACTTGTAGAACAAATTCGAATCTAGGCTAAATGATTTTGGTTGAATGATGGATTTGAGATGAACCAATGAACAAGTAGGTAATGACATTGTTAATGCTTACCTAAAAACCTTGTTTTGATAAACCAATGTTCTAATCCATTGTTGATCACATAGATCATGTGTTCTTGGTTAATGATGGAATAGACACATTGTGAACATGAAAATGATATGGATTCAATCCCATGTTTGTCAAGAAATTGATATAACACATTTTCATTTTTCGTTTTCCTTTTTTTTATTTTCATATGAGTGATTGGAGAAATATTGTCTTGTGTTTATTTAGGTACTTAATCATGCCTTCTCAATATCAAAAAGATCATCAATTCACTAGAGATTATATGCCCGACATCTCTCAAACCTTTGTTTCCCCTCAACTCCAAAACGCTTTTCCATCCCTTTCCTCTCGTTGTTTCCATGAGGGTAGGATTGTAGATTCAAGAATAGCGGGAGATAATTATATCAACTCTATGTTCGAGCTTATTGGGTTTGATTGTTTGCTTTACATAGACGAGGTAATTTATCCCTTGTTTCTTCTTGAGTTCTTTAGTACTTACTCCATGCTTGAAATCAACGACCAAATCTTTATTCGTTTCTTGTTGAATGGTCAAATCATTCAGTATTCCCTCGATGAATTTGGTGATATTCTTGGTGTGCCATTTGAAGGCACTTGTCGTTTCACGGATAAATGGAGACTAGACGCTCTCTTGTAGTCTAACGATAAACCTCCAAATGACACCACCGAAGTTGATCTAAATTTCATCCTTGCAATCATCATGAAAGAGCGTAGTGGAAACGTTGTGAGAAGCCTTAATACAAATGTGCGAAATGTGAATAGGTATGAAGTGCTCTCAAGCGACCTTAAGGATTACATGATCCAATGGGCAAACATCCTTAGGGAAAATGTGTTTTGTCTTGGTGGGAACCGAGATCATATCCCGGCTTGCATGGGGCATATGTTGTTTTGCCTGTTTACCTCCACCAAGTACAATCTTGCATATTACATCGCTCGACGTATAAATTATGCTCTTTCCAAACCCAAAACAAACCTCCCTTATGCTATGCTTCTTACTCGCCTCTTTAGAAGGGTTGGTCAAGATTTTCCTCAACTAGATCTTTCTCGCTTTCACCCGGTTCAACGGGTTATGATGCCTATTCAAGAGGCGTATGAACGAAAGCCAAGAAGTGACCGTGGTTAGAGAAAATCCGACCATCAAGAGCCGGATGAGGAGGACACCGATATGCCACCAAGTGATGGTGATGGCATCGGTCCTAGTTCTCATTTTGACTCTTCGGGTAACTCCCATCCATCCTCAAATCAATTCGAGGATGATTTTGAAGACTTAGCTCCTCCTCCTCACCCTTCTAGTGATGTTCCTGAAGATCTCAATATGGAGCATCTTTATCGGGAGAATCTTAGAACTCGGGGTGAATTACATGAACACCGAGTGGAGTCAAGAAAAGGATTCAAGTATTTGGGAAAGATGATCAAGGGTTTAGGAAAGAAAAGGAGGTGAAGACTTTGAAGTTGTGTCAAAGTTTGGATTTGATGGTTAAACATTTGGTTATTAACACTTTGGTTTAGTTGTTTATTAACTTATGTTGCATGTTTGGATTACTATTTATTTTGATCCTTAATGTTGCTTATGCAATAATGATTGTGTTTTACATAGCTTTGTGCATGCCTTATGATAGTTAGCTTATTAGATTATGATCCGTAGTTAACTTTGTCTTGTAAAACTTTTGGGAAAAATCTGGGTTTATCAAAATCTGGGATGGGAAATTTTTGAAAACCCACTGGTCGCGGTTCCATATCAACCCGTGGTTCCTTATTGATAAGGTACAGCCGGTCCTAGATAAGGAACCGCCGGTCACTGTGCACGACAGCATCTTTGCTTTACACTGTTTTCTTAAATCTGTGTAAACCCTGCATAATTTTCAGTAATAAACTGCACATTTCCTAAACTAGGTTACCTAAATTCATTATTCACCTAAAATGATTTTAACCCATTACTAGTTTGGATCATCCCCTCACCCATTTAAACCCACCTTGTTTGCCATGTTCTTCACACATCAAACATACTTCCCTAAACATTAAACCACCCTAATCAACCATGGTGTGTACCAAAACCTCAAACACTTCCAAGACCTCCACCCCAAGGAAAACACTCAAAATAAGGGTTAAGGTAGCTAAGCCTAACTCCTCACCTTTCCACACACCTAATCATTTCTTCATCACCTTCCCCACCTCTTGCACCATGCAAGACATCATCCACCCATGGTACTAACCACTCCATTGGTTCTACCTTCTCTTCATTCAACTCAAGAATGAATGAGCTCTCTTCACCCTTCACTCCAAGTGCACCCTTGGAAGTGACCACACAACCCGAACCAATCCAAAGCATTCCTTTTGTGAATGACTTTGATGACACTTTGGTGACTTCACCATTTACCCCTCTCAACTCACCCATTTCACAAACCTTGGAGAATTTACCTCCACACTCACCCATTTCCCCTTTGGGGAACATGCCTCCACTTTCACCCACATCACCCTTGGAGAACATGCCTCCTCCACCTCCACCCAACTCAAACATCCCAATTTTGGGTGTTCCACTTTCCCTCCTTTTGGGTGATCCATACTATGGGTTTCAACAAACTCATGGTCCTAGTTGTCCATGTTGTCTCTACAACCACTACATCATCCATAACCTAAGGATGGATATGTATGGACTACATAGGAGGTTGCAAGAGTTCTTGCTTGCCTTGTTCTCCATGCCTCCTCCTAGGAGATGAATGATGGAGATTTGTTAATAAGAGTTTTCAACAAAACCAAGCCAAAGAAAACTACTTATCTAGATTTAATGTTAAGCTAGCTATGTATTAGTTAGTTTTTTATTTGTCTTTGTACTTGCCTCATTAATGAATGTTTCTTGTTGTTGTCTTATGGATTTAGCTTTGTGTGTTTCTATCCTTTTGTGCACACTAATCAACTTTAATTTGAAATTAAAATTGAACCTAAATCTATCACAATCCCTAAACTTGACTAAAATTGGTTCAAAATGATATCTAAATTATTTTGTCACCCTTTGTCAAGACATTCTTTGTGAATGTGTTGCTTTATGCAACCCTAGCATATTTTGGTTCTAATAGAGGTAAAATTCCAAGATTTGCAACTTTTTGAAAAAGTCTTAGTTTTTCCCAAAACCCAGGAAAAACATGGTTTAAAGCCCACTGGACGCGGTTCCTTAAAGTCCCGCGGTTCCTTAGCGATATGGAACCGCCGGTCCCTATAAGGTACCGCGGACAGTAAGTGACTTTTGACGAATTTTTGGTCAAAATTTTTAAAACCCTATTCCCTGTCAAGATTCCTTGTTTACTCAAATTGACTAAACATTCCTTGACACTACACATTTTGTATTCAAATTCTTACCTTGATTACATTTTACTTATACCCCAACCTTGAGATTTCATTCTCACACCTTCCCAACCTTGAGAATTCATTATCACATAACCTTGAGATATCATTCTCACACTCTCACAATGCCTAACTCCTACATTCCTAACCTTGACATTTCTTTGTCACGACCCCTGATACAAGGCTTTTAACCAGGTAAAAAGATTCGTTTAAGTATGTCTTAACGAATTGATCTAGGCTCTCTATGTGACTCAGTCGTTCTTTTGGTGGAACAAAGATGTGTCGTTGTAGTTTTAAAAATAAAAGGTGCAAAGACTTTTTAAAGTAAATGACTTTAAAGTAAAAGGCGCGTTAAAGTAAATCTAAGTCTAATTAAAATAAAGTGCAAGTATTTAAAAACGTGACTGAAATTAAAAGGCACTAAAGTAAATAACGCAAATTTAAATCTATCTAAGGCAATCTTAAAACGCAACTAAAACTTAAACTAAGGCAAGACTTAAAATAAAGCTAAGACAAATAACCTTAAAGTACAATTAAAAATAAAAGGGCGGGAAAAATAAAGCTTAAAAATAAAAGACAGAACTTAAAAAGAAAAACCTTACAGAACCCTTAATTCGGAAGTTCAAGACTTCCGAATGAAGCAGCTTGATCCGGAACTTAAGACCTTGATTCGGAACTTTTAAGTTCCGAATGAACAAAAGATGTTGATCCGGAACTTTGTCCTTCGTCTGGAACTTGGTTCGGAAGATCTGGCTGATTCGGAACTTCGTTCGGAAGTTCGTCCGGAACTTTCGTTCGGAACTTCGTTCGGAAGTTCGTTCGGAACTTCGTTCGGAACTTTCGTTCAGAACTTTTAGAGTTCCGAATGAACACTCTTGATCCGGAACTTTGAATGTTCCGGATGAACAATGCTTGAGTCGGAACTTTTGAGTTCCGAATGAAAGAACTTCTTCCCTTGATCCGGAAGTTTGAGACTTCCGGATGAAGCCACTGAGTCGGAACTTTAAAAGTTCCGAATGAACACACCTCTTCTTCTTGGTTCGGAAGATTTCCTGGAAACAAAGAAACAGAAACAAACACCCCGAAGAACAAGGGATACAGTAACAGCAAGAAAATAACACAGATTTAATCAAAATCAAATCAAACGATTAATCTAAATTAATGACGGAACAACAGTAAATCATAGACAAACAATTTAAATCAACAAAACAAACAAATTTAACCACAATAATTAAAAACCCACTAGATCAAAATAAAAGCATGAACATGAACACAAACATAAGCATAAAAATCAAATATTTAGAAAGGTAGATGAGAGATTAACAAGATAAAGTAAAGATTGACAAAAATTAAATGGAAACTTACTTGAAATTAAAGGAATTTAAGGTGCAAGACAAGGTATTTAAATTGGACAAGTATTTAAATGTGCATAAAATTAAATGACAAAGTAAAGAAAATGGAAGACTAATTGTCACTATTAGCCAACAAGAAAAAATGATTACAACTAATGACTTTTTATAGGGGAGGATTAAGGAAGCTTCCTCCCCTCTTTCCTTTTCTCTTAATTACAAACTTAAGTCCCTCCTTCTTTAATCTTCATTAATTGCATGCTTAGTCATTTTCTTCTAATCTTCTTTAAACTTGGACTTAAAGGACTTTTGGCTTCGGGATTTCTTTGAACTCGTCTTTAAATTCTTCAATAAAATAGACTTGAATTCTTCGGCTTTTGATGAACTTCCGTCTTTTGACTTTTTCTTCGATAAATCTTCAGAATTGGTCATGGACTTCCGTTATTTTTGCACTCTCGACTTCTTGACTTCGTCTTTCATCTTTTTCTTCAATAAAAGTCCGTAAATGCCCGTGAATTCCCGTGTTTTCTCCACTTTTCACCTTTTCGTCCTAAATCACAACAAAAACACAAACCACGCATAATTCCGGCATAAAAGACATAAAATACACGTTTTGGTCTGGTTATTATTGTAATTAAGTGGTAGAAAAGATGGGTGTTTACACACCTATCAAATCCCCTACACTTGACCATTGTAATGTCATCATGCAATGCATTAGTTACAAAGCAAGATTACACTTTTCATCATGATTAATCCACGTTGGCCTTTATTAAAGAGATAGAACATTAAAAACATACTAAATAAAGAAATCAAAAGCATACCTTGGGTTTTGAAACTGTCATGAATAATCATCATCCTCAAGTTTTCACTTTCTCCAAACCAAGCTTAAAAACGAGATCATTGTTATTATAAGTTAGTAAACTATCACGAACTCATGTGGGCCAATTACTCACTTAGACTCCCTTATTCCTAGGGGTATCTCTTATATTTTATTGTTGTCTTGAATGATCACGAGGATGCATTGTTGACTTATTTCGATAGTTTATTAGGCCGAAAATAAAGTGAACGATTTAATCAATAGTTAGCTAAAGGACAAAATCTTTTAAAACTGCTTCTCGGGACCTCATAAAGTTCATATCTTGGCATAACTCGCTTCGCGATTTGAGACCTTTCTCGGACCGATATTTGGCAGCGACTTCATACTTCAAATCTTGAGAGACGTTCATGAAATTATGGTCTTCTCTTCATAATAGGAATTTCTTCACTTGAAGTTTTAAGAGATTCATACTTGGACCACGACTTCTTCATTTTTCTCCAATCTTTATTTTGGACTTTGATATACAACGATCCGTCTCCTTTTATGACTTGGATCTATTTATCCTCATACCTTGTTAGGGTCTTTTCAGATACACTTCTCCATGACTTTTGGGGAGTATTTGCTTTTTGTCGTGTGTCTCGATCCTTCATATTGAAAATGATTCTTCACATCACTTTGGATCTTTAGCAACAAAATATAGCCCTCATGCCTTGTTAGGGCCTTTTCGGACTCGCCAATCTTCGCGTACCGCTTCAATAAGTTATGCCTTGGCTATGAACTTTAATCCATACCGAGCAACTTTTAAACGATCTTGGGCTAGAAGCTAAGTAACTTTTCAAATCGTACAACCTTATTTATTAGCAGATAAATTATTAGCAAGCGATGGGAGAATAGGCTTATAATTAACTCACATAAATTCACGAAAGAATACCGAACTTATAATTGGCTCTATCATTTCTCGTTCTCCACAGTTTAAAATCTCAAGTAATGAGACTCGTGGATACTTAGCCTATTAAATCAAAGTTTTGGGTTTTCGAGTCGCCTATAGGATCTTGTAAATTCTTAGACTCTTTCAAGTTTAGAAATCGCGTTTTAAAGTTCCCTTGATAAACGACTCTCTAGGATCAATTATAGGAACTTGCGAAAAGTTCTTGTTCTTAACCCGTGAGAGTTAAGACTTTCGCGTTTTATAGCTCCCTATATAAAAGCCTAGCAAAACTCGACTTAAACACGTTAAGGATACTAGCTAGAGTAACTTAGATAAGTAAACTCGGGTTGAGTCAAAAGATTCACAATGTTTGAAAATTAAAACACTTATTCAAAGATTTATTCTAGCAAAGGAAGAAAATAACTATACAAAGATAAAAACTAATAGGCCAAAATAGATCAAAAATTTTGAAAAATGTCAAAAAATTGATTTTCTGGTTAAAATGAGGACAAATACAAGGAAAAGACCACTTAACTTCGATAGAAGTCCCCCCTACACTTAAGATAAACATTGTCCTCAATGTTTAATGATAGGTGTGTAAACACCCATCCTTTTACCACTTAATTCGGGCTAAAACAAGACCAAAACACGTATTTAATATCATTTGTTTGGAATTATGCGTGGTTTTTGTGTTTATTGTGTTTTCAGAACTAACCGGATGAACATTAAAGAAAACATGGGATTGCACGGGATTTATCAAGGAAAAAGACTCAAGATAAAGTCTATTGTCCAAGGGATGCAAAAGATTTGAAGTCACTGGGCCTATTCGAAGATTTATCGAAGAAAAGGACCAAAGACGGAAGATTTACATAAGTCGAAGAAACTCAAGTCTATTTAACGAAGAAATTAAAAGACGAGTTGGATTTAATCGACAACAAATCTCGAATCAGAATCGAAAACGTCAACTTTTCTGAAAAGACGAGAAGACAAGAAGAAAGGGAGAAAGCCCACTCACCAACCAACCATGAGGACTATAAATAGATTTTTCTTCACATTTAGAAGGGAGTTAGTTCATTTTTTTTCTTTCCCAGTTTCTTTGTAGTTCGTTCCATCACCAACTCCATTAGGGAGTTTGGTGATTTTCATCTTTTTCTTTTAATCTTGTAATCCTTAATCAATACTCTTGTTACTTTTCCATTAATCAATCCATTCCATCTTTCTATTCATCTTGTTCTTCATCATCTTCTAGTTCATGTTCTTAAGTTTTTATTTGATTCAAGTTTGATTTTAAAAAGTTATTGATTTAGTGTTTTTATTTGTGGGATTTGTTACTTATGGTATTTAAATGATTTGTGTTTAATTTGGTAAAACCTTTTTGAGTATTTGAGTCGATTTGGATTAAAATTCGTGCCTCTCTTTTTCTTCTGTTACTGTTACTGCCCAGAAAATTCCGAATAGCCCATTTTGAGTTTCTCTTATTCGGAACTTTTGATATTCCGAATAGGGGTGTTGCAATTTCTTTTATTCGGAATATTTCATTTTATTCCGAATAGGGTTTTTCTCTTTTCCTTATTCGGAACTTTGTTCCGAATAGCCCAACTTTCCGAATAGACCTTTTTTGTTTGCCTTATTCGGAATATTGGATATTCCGAATAGGGTTGTGTTCGTTCCATTACTCGGAATATTCTGGATATTCCGCATAGCCATTTCTCAGTTTCCTTATTCGGAACTTTATTCCGAATAGCATTATTTTCTGAATAGCCTTAATGTTCCGAATAGCCTAAATGTTCCGAATAGCCTTAATGTTCCGAATAGCCTTAATGTTCCGAATAGCCAAACATTCCGAATAGACTTTATTTTCCGCATAAGAGCACTTTTCCGAATAGCATTATTTTTCCGCATAAGGCAAATATTCCGCATAGTAAAACATTCCGAATAGAGTGATTTTTCCGAATAGCAATTTTTTTTCCGAGTAGGATTTTATTCCGATTAGAGCATTTTTAGTTTGGGTATTTTTCTGCTTTATCATTTAATTGTTTTTGATCTACTGATTCTAGCTTTAATCTTTATGTACTTCATTAATATAGAATAGAAAACCAAATTCACTTTTTGTCACCAAGAACAATCATTCCACTTTTAACTGAGATCAATTCGAGAGGATACCGAGAAATATTTATTTAGAACCCATTGCAAACTCATGTATTAAATGGCGCCGCTGCCGGCTCTTCTCGTTAAGATCAAAAGTTTTTTGTGAGAACTTGGATTTTGGGATCCGTTCCCCGTGAACGTTACTTTTTCATCAAAAATTTTCAAAAACAACTAAAAAATATAAAATTTTCAAAAATCCTAAAAATTAAAAAACCATAAAAACCAAAAATATTTTTGCTTTGTTTTTCTTTGTTCGTTCTTTTGCAGGTGTATGCGCACTCGATCCACGTTTTATCCCGAGCCCGAAACTCTTGATAACGTAAACATGGCCGGTGTACCACCTCCAAACTATAATAACAACAACAACAATGAGCCCCTTCCGGATAACCGCCCAATGATTGAATTGCTACAAGCTCATGTCGATGGCAACACGGATCCAATTGTTATACCACCAATTGCCGCCAACAATTTCGAGCTCAAATCAGGCTTTATCCAGATGGTCTCCGCTCAACCATTCTATGGACGAACCATTGATGATCCGCATGACCATATCAAGAGATTTTTGCAACTCACCAACACGGTCAAGTTCAATGGAGTTCCACAAGAAGTGATAAGGTTACAACTTTTTCCCTTTTCTTTAGAGGGACAAGCCCGGCATTGGCTTGCTAAGGAACCGCCACAGAGTATTCTCTCGTGGACGGATTTGGAAACAAAGTTTATCAATTACTTTTTTCCACCCTCTCGTACTACCGCATTGCGGAATGAAATCATAACTTTTGAACAAAAGTACGATGAGTCGTTCAGTGATTCTTGGGATCGTTTTAAAGATCTTTTAAGAAAATGCCCACAACATGGTTTTACCAAAGTACATCAAATTAATACTTTTTACAATGGTTTAAGCATGAGTGACCAAGATTCACTGAACAGTGCCTCGGGGGGTAATTTATTGGCTAAGACTTCCAATGCTGCTTGGGATATCATTGAGAATAAATCTCGTGTGCAAACCAAGAGTATTCGGACCAATGTCGCTAGTGCTAGCACTAATGACAGTGACAAGCGATTGGACAAAATCACTACGCTTCTTGAATCGCTTGTCACCCATACCGTCAACAACAGCAACAACGCCAAAAACGCACAAGTGAACGCTGTCAGCCAACCTTGTGAGATATGCGGTGGTCCCCACTCTTACACAACTTGTACCGCCACCCAAGATTACCCTGCTGAGAATGTGAATGCGGCATATGGCACCTACCAACAACCTGCTTATCAAGCCCGACCTCAAGGTGACCGTAATCTGCTTAGCTACCGCAACAACAACTATCTTTCACCACCTGGTTTTCCTCCTTCCAACCCAAACCAACAACAAAACCTTAATCGCCCTCCTCAACCACAACAACAACCTCGACAACCATACATCCCACCTCATAAACAACAACAACCACCTCCACGTAACAATCAAATCTACCAACAACCTGCTTACCAACCACCTGCATACAATGCTCCTGCTAACCAAGCCACCACTGCATTACACCAAGAGGTTGCAACCTACATGAGAACCAATGATGTGATAGTGGGAAATCTCCAAGAGGAAGTGCGCAATTTGAAGGCAGATTTGGTAAAGCAAGGAAATGATTTGAGAGCCGATATGCGAAACACGTTGGATAGTCAGACGAATGACTTGAGGAACATGATGGCTAGTTTTTTCCAAAGCAGTCAACCCTCTTCTTCGGGTACTCTTCCGAGTAACACCGTTGCGAACCCAAGAGGGGAGATGAAAGCAATCACCACTCGAAGTGGCAAAGGTACCAAGGAACCCGAGCTTCCTATACCTCCACCGGTGGTTGTGACTAAGGAGACCGAGTCGCCTGCTCCTATTCCTCCTCCTTCTCCTTCCCCAATTTCTCCACCTCTTCCTTCTACCCCCTCCTCCACCCGTGGTTGTGAGCGATCCTATTCCCCTTAAGCCTTCCTCTTCTTCCAATATACCTTATCCTTCAAGGTTGAGGAAAGAGAAGCAAAAGAGCAAGGATGATATTCAGGTTTCGAATTTCCTTAAAATGTTCAAACAACTGAATTTCAATATCTCCTTCGCTGAGGCTCTCGCTCACATGCCCAAGTATGCTAAAATGTTTAAAGATCTTTTGAGCGACAAGGAAAAGCTCCTCGACATCGCCAACACCCAACTTAATGAGAATTGCTCTGCAGTGCTCTTAAGGAAATTGCCAATCAAACTTGGTGATCCGGGTCGTTTTCTTATCCCTTGCAATTTCCCGGGAGTAGAGAATTGCATGGCCCTAGCCGATCTAGGCGCCAGTATTAATCTCATGCCTCTAAGTGTTTGGAAGCAATTATCTCTCCCAGAGCTAGTCCCCACTAAAATGACTTTGGAATTGGCCAACCGTACGGTTGCTTATCCAGTGGGGATAGCCGAAGACGTTATTGTAGGAGTCGACAAATTCACCTTCCCTGCCGATTTTGTTGTCGTCGACTACGAGATGGACCCCCGTGTGCCACTTATTGTTGGTCGTCCATTCTTAAGGACCGGTCGCACTCTTATTGATGTTGAAGCCGGCGAGCTTATCATGAGAGTGGGTGACGATAAAGTAGTCTTCAACATGGGAAAGTTGTCTAAACAACCTTATTCCAACGAAAGTGTTAATTGTATTGACGTTTTGGATGAGGCTTGTGAAGCACACTTTATTGATGCTTGCAAAAGTATTCCTACCTCTCTTCCCAATGTTGAGACCGTGTCCTCTATTGATACATCGTTGTCTCTATTTGGAGATAGTGATTTATTTTGGAACAATCTTGAAGATACCATGGGAGATGCGAATTTAGCTACTAATGATTCTCCCACCGAGGGGGATGAAGACATGAATTTCTTTGACAATCTTCTCACCGAAGACACTCCTTCGCCTCCATCTCCCACGGTCATTGCTATCGATACTCCGACTTTGAGAACGCCTCCCGTCGAAAATCCTTCGGATTTGGAACTTAAGGAGTTGCCGCCACATCTCGAGTACGTGTTCCTTGATGACAACAAGAAGTCGCCCGTCATTATTGCAAAGGATTTGAAAGATGCAGAAAAGACTCGCCTCGTTGCTGTGTTGAAAGCTCATAAGAAAGCTATCGCTTGGAAAATCTCGGATATTCGTGGAATTGATCCTCACTTCTGCACACACAAAATTCTCATGGAGGACGACTTCAAGCCCACTATTCAAAACCAACGAAGGGTGAATCCAAAAATACATGAAGTCATCAAAACAGAGGTTCTTAAACTTCTTGATGCGGGTATGATATACCCTATTTCGGATTCACCATGGGTTAGTCCAATCCATTGTGTGCCCAAGAAGGGCGGAATAACCGTTGTTCCCAATGAACACAACGAGTTAATTCCCACTCTTCTCGTTACTGGGTGGAGAGTTTGTATAGACTACCGCAAACTCAATGATGCCACGAGAAAGGATCATTTCCCTCTACCTTTTATGGACCAAATGCTTGAACGATTAGCAGGTAATGAATATTACTGTTTTCTTGATGGTTTCTCGGGTTATTTTCAAATACCCATCGATCCCCAAGATCAAGAGAAGACTACATTCACTTGTCCTTATGGCACTTTCGCTTACAAAAGAATGCCTTTTGGCTTATGTAATGCGCCCGGGACTTTCCAAAGGTGTATGTTAGCTATCTTCCATGACATGGTTGAGCAAACCATGGAAGTCTTCATGGATGATTTCTCGGTCTTCGGGGATTCCTTCTCTTCTTGCCTTGCCAATTTAGAACGTATGCTAAAGCGGTGCGAAGACACTCGCCTTGTTCTAAATTGGGAAAAATGCCATTTTATGGTAAAAGAAGGCGTCGTGCTTGGACATAAGATTTCAAAAGCCGGTCTTGAAGTAGACCGTGCTAAAGTTGATGTTATAGCAAAGTTGCCTCCACCTTCAACCGTGAAGGGTGTGAGAAGTTTCTTGGGTCATGCGGGCTTCTACCGTCGATTTATCAAAGATTTTTCCCAAATCGCTCGCCCGATGACCCACCTCTTGGAAAAAGATACTCCTTTTATCTTTTCCAAAGAGTGCCTTGAAGCATTCAACTCGCTTAAGGATAAGCTAACTAAGGCACCCGTCTTGGTTACCCCAAATTGGGAGCTGCCTTTTGAGTTGATGTGCGATGCTAGTGATTTTGCTATTGGAGCGGTTCTTGGACAAAGAGTGAACAAACACTTCCAACCGATCCATTACGCTAGCAAGACAATGACTGAGGCACAATTGCATTATACGACAACCGAAAAAGAGCTTTTAGCTGTTGTCTATGCTTTTGAAAAATTCCGCCCCTATCTTGTCCTTTCCACCACCATCGTGTATACCGATCATTCCGCGTTGAAGTACTTGTTGACAAAGCAAGATTCCAAACCAAGACTTCTTCGCTGGGTTTTGCTGCTCCAGGAATTTAAAATCGACATCCGCGATAAAAAAGGAGCAGAAAACTTAGCCGCGGACCATCTTAGTAGACTTGAGGATCCATACCAAGGGGATCATCCGACCAAAGAAATCAATGATTCTTTTCCCTTGGAGACCTTAATGTCTATACACTCGAAGCCGAATGAAACCCCGTGGTTTGCGGACTTTGCAAACTATTTGGCGGGTGGAATTCTCAAGGAAGGGTTGACGTCCCAGCAAAAGAAGAAGTTCTTTACCGATATCAAGACTTACTTTTGGGACGACCCTTACCTATTCAAACAATGTGCTGATCTGATTATCCGTCGATGTGTTGATGGACCGGCAGCGTCGGACATCCTTGATGCTTGCCACAAAGGACCCACCGGTGGTCACTTTGGTCCCAACTACACCGCAAAGAAAGTGTTTGATTCGGGATTTTATTGGCCCTCCATATACCGTGATGCTCACAATATGGTTAAGCGATGTGATGTTTGCCAAAAGCAAGGCAAAATCACACATAAAGATGAGATGCCTCAAAATTTCATACAAGAGTGTGAAATCTTTGATGTTTGGGGTATCGACTTTATGGGGCCATTCCCTTCTTCTAAAGGACACAAATACATCCTTGTTGCCGTTGACTACGTTTCAAAGTGGGTTGAAGCCAAAGCTTTACCCACTAATGACGCAAGGGTGGTTTGTAACTTTTTGAAAGCTCTATTCGCTCGCTTCGGTGTGCCTCGTGCCATTATTAGTGATCGTGGGACTCATTTCTGCAATGACCAATTTGCTCGAGTCATGGCTAAGTACGGTGTAAACCATCGTCTTTCCACAGCCTACCACCCACAAACTAATGGCCAGGCTGAAATATCCAACCGAGGACTGAAGCGAATTCTGGAAAGAACCGTGGGAGAGCATCGTGCCGCATGGGCTGATAAACTTGATGATGCTTTGTGGGCCTTCTGTACTGCTTACAAGACCCCGATCGGCTGTACGCCTTATCGTCTTGTGTACGGGAAAGCGTGCCACCTCCCCATTGAGTTGGAGCACAAGGCTTATTGGGCCTTGAAGTGGGCTAATTTTGATATAAACAAAGCCGGTGACCTACGCAAGATCCAACTCAATGAGCTGAATGAACTCCGTTATGAGGCTTATGAAAATTCTTTGATCTATAAGGAAAGAACTAAGCTCATTCACGACTCCAAGATCAAAAACCGAGAGTTCCATGTTGGAGACAAAGTCTTACTTTTTAACTCTCGGTTGAAAATCTTTTCGGGAAAGCTCAAGTCTCGTTGGTCCGGCCCATTCACCATTGCCCAAATTTTTCCATATGGTACTCTCGAGCTCGCTCAACCTAATGGACCAAATTTTAAGGTGAATGGCCAACGAGTGAAGTTGTACTTTGGTGAGGACACCTTTCAAGAGGTGATTCCATCCCTCACCACGTTCCCCATGAACTAATTTTGGGTCGAGTCAGGCTCGTGATTCGGTTATCAAAAACAAGCGCTCCTCGGGAGGCAGCCCGAGTATCTATCCCTTTAACCCCCTAAGTGTAGGGGAGGACCTATTTTGGTCATTTGTGTTTGTGTGGTGATGTGCTTACAGGGATAAATGCAATCTTGGAAATCTTTGAAGAACCGTGTTCCCGTGTTATCCGAAATCCGGTTCTATCTCTCAACTATCGTGATTCAATTTTCTTCATACTCACATTTGAAATTGATCACTTTAGTCGTCTCTTCCTTAACTCGAGTTAACCAACGTGCACAATGTCATAAGTGTAGGGGAGACTTCTCCTACATGCTTAAACATTGAGGACAATGTTTATCTTAAGTGTAGGGGAGACTTCTATCGAAGTTTTAAGTGGACTTTACCATGAAAATGCCTTCATTTAACCAGAAAATCCTATTTTTCAACATTTTTCAAATTTTTTATTAACTTTGGCCATTTAGTCGTAATTTTTAAATTTTTATCGTTGCTTTCATATGTATATATCCCGCAATAAAGTCAAAAATGTTTATAAAGTGGTGTAGCTAGTTTAGAAGTCTTTGACATATTAGGCCCGTTGCGTTTATTTTGACTCAACCCGAATAGACTATTCCAAGTTTATTCTAGCTAGTATCCTTAACCATATAGACCTTAATTGGTTTATTAGGCTAAGTGTCCACGAGTCTCATTATTTGAGATTTTAAATTGTGGAGGACGAGAAATGATAGAGTCAATTATAAGTCGGTATTCTTGCGCAAGCTCACTTGGTGTAATTATTCGCCTATTCTCCCATCACTTGCTAATAATTTATCTGCAATAAGTAAGGTCGTACAATTTGAAAAGTTACTTAGCTTCTAGCCCAAGATCGTTTAAAAGTTGCTCGGTAATGATAAGAGTTCATAGCCAAGGCATAACTTATGAAGCGGGGCGCGAAGATTGGCGAGTCCGAAAAGGCCCTAACAAGGCATGAGGATTCAATTTTATTGCTGAAGATCCAAAGTGATGTGAAAAGCATTATTCCTAAAGTCAATATGAAGGATCAAGACTCACGACGAAAAGCACTCAACTCCCATAAAGATCATGGAGAAGTCTATCCGAAAAGACCCTAACAAGGTATGAGGATAAATAGATCCAAGTCCGAAAAGGAGGCGGATCGTTGTATCTCAAAATCCCAAATAGAGATTGAAGAAATAATCATGAAGTCGTGGTCAACAAAGTTGGAGTACCCCTCAAAAGTCTCCAAGTGAAGAAACTCTATTATGATGAGAAGACCATTATCTCAAGAACATCTCTCGAAGATATGAAGTATGAAGTACATGTCAAATATCGGCCCGAGAAAGGTCTCAAATCGTGAACCAAGTTATGCCAAGATATGAACTTTTTGATATCCCGAGAAGCAGTTTTAAGAGATTTTGTCCTTTAGCTAACTATTGATCAAATCGTCCTACTTTGCTTTCAGCCTAATTAAACTATCGAAATAAGTCCAAAAATGCATCTTCCTGATCATTCTAAGACAAGAATAAAATATAAGAGATACACCTAGGAATAAGGGAGTTTAAGCATTTAATTAAGCCATGTGTGTAAGTGTTTGATTTACTAACTTATAATAACAATGATCTCGTTTTAAGCTTAGTTTGGGGAACGTGAAACTTGAGGGTGATAAATCTTCGCAACACCAAAGCCCTAATGTAAGTCCTTGATTTCTTTACAAGTTATTTCCATCCTTTTGATTATTTTAAAGTTTTAAGTTCTCTTAGTATTTTAATTATTGTTTAGTAGAATTTAAATAAGGCCAAGGTTGATTGATTATGAGAAAAATGTAAATTTGCTTTATCACTAAGCATTGCATGAGGGCATGGCAATGGTTAAGTGTAGGGGATTTGATAGGTGTGTAAACACCCATCCTTTTACCACTTAATTCGGGCTAAAACAAGACCAAAACACGTATTTAATATCATTTGTTTGGAATTATGCGTGGTTTTTGTGTTTATTGTGTTTTCAGAACTAACCGGATGAACATTAAAGAAAACATGGGATTGCACGGGATTTATCAAGGAAAAAGACTCAAGATAAAGTCTATTGTCCAAGGGATGCAAAAGATTTGAAGTCACTGGGCCTATTCGAAGATTTATCGAAGAAAAGGACCAAAGACGGAAGATTTACATAAGTCGAAGAAACTCAAGTCTATTTAACGAAGAAATTAAAAGACGAGTTGGATTTAATCGACAACAAATCCCGAATCAGAATCGAAAACGTCAACTTTTCTGAAAAGACGAGAAGACAAGAAGAAAGGGAGAAAGCCCACTCACCAACCAACCATGAGGACTATAAATAGATTTTTCTTCACATTTAGAAGGGAGTTAGTTCATTTTTTTTCTTTCCCAGTTTCTTTGTAGTTCGTTCCATCATCAACTCCATTAGGGAGTTTGGTGATTTTCATCTTTTTCTTTTAATCTTGTAATCCTTAATCAATACTCTTGTTACTTTTCCATTAATCAATCCATTCCATCTTTCTATTCATCTTGTTCTTCATCATCTTCTAGTTCATGTTCTTAAGTTTTTATTTGATTCAAGTTTGATTTTAAAAAGTTATTGATTTAGTGTTTTTATTTGTGGGATTTGTTACTTATGGTATTTAAATGATTTGTGTTTAATTTGGTAAAACCTTTTTGAGTATTTGAGTCGATTTGGATTAAAATTCGTGCCTCTCTTTTTCTTCTGTTACTGTTACTGCCCAGAAAATTCCGAATAACCCATTTTGAGTTTCTCTTATTCGGAACTTTTGATATTCCGAATAGGGGTGTTGCAATTTCTTTTATTCGGAATATTTCATTTTATTCCGAATAGGGTTTTTCTCTTTTCCTTATTCGGAACTTTGTTCCGAATAGCCCAACTTTCCGAATAGACCTTTTTTGTTTGCCTTATTCGGAATATTGGATATTCCGAATAGGGTTGTGTTCGTTCCATTACTCGGAATATTCTGGATATTCCGCATAGCCATTTCTCAGTTTCCTTATTCGGAACTTTATTCCGAATAGCATTATTTTCCGAATAGCCTTAATGTTCCGAATAGCCTAAATGTTCCGAATAGCCTTAATGTTCCGAATAGCCTTAATGTTCCGAATAGCCAAACATTCCGAATAGACTTTATTTTCCGCATAAGAGCACTTTTCCGAATAGCATTATTTTTCCGCATAAGGCAAATATTCCGCATAGTAAAACATTCCGAATAGAGTGATTTTTCCGAATAGCAATTTTTTTTCCGAGTAGGATTTTATTCCGATTAGAGCATTTTTAGTTTGGGTATTTTTCTGCTTTATCATTTAATTGTTTTTGATCTACTGATTCTAGCTTTAATCTTTATGTACTTCATTAATATAGAATAGAAAACCAAATTCACTTTTTGTCACCAAGAACAATCATTCCACTTTTAACTGAGATCAATTCGAGAGGATACCGAGAAATATTTATTTAGAACCCATTGCAAACTCATGTATTATTTAAGCATGTGGGAGTAAACTCCCCTACACTTAAGATATTGTGCACTTTGTTTAAATCTCGCTAAGGAAAAGACAACTAAAGAGATTCCTATTTTAATATTGAGAAAATATAAAATAGTGAATCGAAAAGAGTTTAGGATAGAACCGGGAAGAAGTAGAACACGGAATCACGGGTCGACAAGAATCATCAAGAGTGGATCATTGAAGCTCGAATCCCTGATTAAGAAGTGAGGAGAGGAAAGCAAACCAAAGGGTCTCCCGTACACTTATGGTAAAGAAAGCGAAAAGATAGATGCATGGGTTGCCTCCCAAGAAGCGCTTGGTTTTTGTTTACCGAGTCGTGAGCCTGACTCGACCTTGATTATCAACGGAAGAAGCATGAAACATATCCACCAGGATCAAAGACATAGTTTTCGTCCATCAAATAGCATAAGCTTAAGGCGAACAAGGCAAGCCATAGAAGAGTAGGCAAGGTTCCCTTAAGCAGTGATGGAGCACGGTGGAACCAAGGATGAAGTGGTGCAAGCATGTCGTTAAAATTTCCAAAGATTTTTCCTTTTATTTCATCAGGTGGATACTGAGATGGCTTAAAGACTTCAATACCGGGGTCGAACACCTTTTCCTTTAGGGGAAAATAGCACTCAGGCTCAGCAGAGTGTGAAGAAGATCCGCGAAGAATCACAACCTCGTCCTCAGAAGGGGGACAAATAGGTGTTAAATCATATGTGCAACGGATATTGGTGTCGACCGGTTTCTTCTCCTTAGAAAGAATGTTCTTCAAATCCAAAGTAGGATCAAGACGATAATATTCAAAGTTATAAGGAGGAGCATCACTCTCATGAGGGAAGTAAGTGTTGAGAAATTCAGAGAAATCTTCCTCAAATGAGTAATCGTCCAAAGTAGGATCGAGTGATGTAGGTGGAGGATCTTCATCATGTGAAGAAGCGCTCGAAAGAGTATCAGCCTCATCAAAATCATCGAAAGTGGGCAGCTCGGGATACTCAGAAGTACAATCAAAATCATCCGAATCTGAGCTAGAATCATCATCATAAGCATCAAAGATCGGTGGTGAATCATAAATGGGAGAAGGTTCCAAAGTAGGGAGAGAATCATCCACATCATCTTGAAAAAGTGGATTATTAGTGGAAGACTCGAATAGAGGATTGTCATAGACGGTAAAGTCATCGAGCACATTAATCATATTCACTGATTCTCGTCCAAAAGATTTGCCTATAAGCTTCCCCATTTTAAAAACTTTTGAATCATCCCCGACTCGTAAGATTAACTCACCTTCGGCCACATCAACTAAAGCTCGTCCGGTTCTCAAAAATGGCCGACCAAGTATTAAAGGAATACGAGGGTCCATTTCATAATCAACTACCACAAAGTCGACCGGGAAAGTAAATGTGCCAACTTTAATGAACACGTCTTCGGCTATACCAACGGGGTAAGCGAGAGTGCGATTTGCAAGTTCAAGAGTCATATTTGTTGGAGTGAGGTCGGGCAATGATAGTGTTTTCCAAACACTCAGTGGCATCAAATTAATACTATCCCCGAGATCAGCAAGGGCAGTAAATTCTTCAGTTTTGTTGAACACGCAAGGCAACACAAAACGACCGGGATCTCCAAGCTTTTCCGGAAGTTCTTTAAGAATAACTGCAGAGCAGTTTTCATTTAAGCGTGTGTTGGCTTGTTCAATCAGCTTCTCCTTCTTGCTAAGCAATTCCTTGAATGCTTTGACAAATTTCGGCATGTGGCAGAGTGCTTCAACAAGGCTAATGTTGATGGTCATTTGAGATAGCATATTCACATATTTCGATACTTGACAGTCATTCTTGGTTAGCTCGTTGGTCTTGCCTATGCGAGAAGGGTATGGGATTTTAGGTGTATAGGTGGAAGGTGAAGGTGTAGTCGGTAAAGGTTGAGATGTTGAAGGGTCCTTCCGAGATACATCGTCATGACGAGGCGGAGACGGTAATGGTGCACTAATACTAGGTGTAGGAGGAGTAGGGACACATGGTGGTGGATAAGGGTTAGAAGCTCTTGGTGGGATTTGGTTGCTTCTATTGTAGTTGTTGGCGGGGTTTTGGTTTTGAGGAGAAAAACCGGGTGAAAGGTAATTGTTGGATCGGTAACTCAGCAGATTTCTATCCCCTTGTTGTCTAGCTTGGTAATTTTCTGGTGAATAATTACCGTAAGCAGCATACACATTTTCCGGATTTCCTTGAGTCGAAGGACAATCGGTGTATAAGTGAGGACCGCCACATGTTTCACAAGGATTAACAACCGCTTTAACTTGTTGTTGTTGTTGGTTTGAAGCGAGAAGCGTAATACTTTTGCTCATTTCAGTCATCATGCGGGTGAGTTCGGTCATCTCAGGGTTTGCTGAGGTGGAAGAAACATTGACTCTCGGGTTGTTCCTAGAAGAAGCAGCGGAATCCCAGTTTTTGTGGTGAGTAGTCATGTTCTCAATTAACTCTCTACACTCCTCGGGTCTCCTTTTCATAAATGTGCCACCGGCGGCTGCATTAATCGTATCACGATCTCAAAAAGTCAAACCGTTGTAGAAAGTATCAATTAATGTCACAGGGAGCATGTTGTGGTTTGGACATCTATCGATCAAGACATTATATCGCTCCCAAGCATCAAAAAGAGATTCATCAGGGTCTTGCATGAAACCGCTGATCTGATTGCGAAGGCTTGTGACCATGGATGGTGGAAAGTAGCGCGACAAAAAGCGTTGAGTCATGTCATCCCAAGTGTGAATTGAATTCTTCGGGAGACGATCAAACCATTTCTCGGCATGATGCGATAAATTATGTGGGAAGAGTTGTAGGCGAAGTACATCCATTGTGGCACCAGGCAACTTCATGCTTTGGGTGATTGTAATGAACTTGTCGAGGTGTTTGTTGGCATCATCATCAGGCAATCCACGGAATGGGTTTGTTTGCACTTGCTGAATCATGTGGTGCTTCAACGAAAACTCAGGAGCGTTGATTTGCATCGGCGCAATCGGTCCTCCTCGTCCAAACATGGTTGGTTGACAAAGTTCCTCCATGGTCCGGAGATCGGGCTGTGGAAGAACATTGTTGTTATTATTGAGGTGCGGTGGATTATTATTGTTGTTGTTAACACCTGCCATACTTAAATCTTCTTGAGGCTCGGGCTCTTGATAACTAGAAGATCTAGTACGCATGCACCTACAAAGACAAAAGAAAAAGAAACCAAACACAAAGACAATATATATACACAATAAAGATAAAATATTTTTGGATTTTTGAAATTTTTAATTTTTATGGTTTTTTATCAATTTTTAATTTTTATGCTTTTTTTTGAATTTTTTATGCAAGAAAAATAACGCTCACAAGTGAACGGATCCCAAAAAGCAACGCGTCTCTCACAGAAAACCGGTAATCTTTACGAAAAGAGCCGGTAGCGGCGCCATTTGATACAAGGCTTTTAACCAGGTAAAAAGATTCGTTTAAGTATGTCTTAACGAATTGATCTAGGCTCTCTATGTGACTCAGTCGTTCTTTTGGTGGAACAAAGATGTGTCGTTGTAGTTTTAAAAATAAAAGGTGCAAAGACTTTTTAAAGTAAATGACTTTAAAGTAAAAGGCGCGTTAAAGTAAATCTAAGTCTAATTAAAATAAAGTGCAAGTATTTAAAAACGTAACTGAAAGGAACCAAGACCAGCAGTTGCATTTGACCGAGTTGAAAGGAACCAAGACTCAGTGGCTTCATCCGGAAGTCTTTACTCGGAACTTTTGAGTTCCGAATGAACACTCCTCTTCTTCTTTGTTCGGAAGATTTCCTGGAAACAAAGAAACAGAAACAAACACCCCGAAGAACAAGGGATACAGTAACAACAAGAAAATAACACAGATTTAATCAAAATCAAATCAAACGATTAATCTAAATTAATGACGGAACAACAGTAAATCATAAACAAACAATTTAAATCAACAAAACAAACAAATTTAACCACAATAATTAAAAACCCACTAGATCAAAATAAAAGCATGAACATGAACATAAACATAAGCATAAAAATCAAAGATTTAGAAAGGTAGATGAGAGATTAACAAGATAAAGTAAAGATTGACAAAAATTAAATGGAAACTTACTTGAAATTAAAGGAATTTAAGGTGCAAGACAAGGTATTTAAATTGGACAAGTATTTAAATGTGCATAAAATTAAATGACAAGGTAAAGAAAATGGAAGACTAATTGTCACTATTAGCCAACAAGAAAAAATGATTACAACTAATGACTATTTATAGGGGAGGATTAAGGAAGCTTCCTCCCCTCTTTCCTTTTCTCTTAATTACAAACTTAAGTTCCTCCTTCTTTAATCTTCATTAATTGCATGCTTAGTCCTTTTCTTCTAATCTTTTTTAAACTTGGACTTAAAGGACTTTGGCTTCGGGATTTCTTTGAACTCGTCTTTAAATTCTTCAATAAAATAGACTTGAATTCTTCGGCTTTTGATGAACTTCCGTCTTTTGACTTTTTCTTCGATAAATCTTCAGAATTGGTCATGGACTTCCGTTATTTTTGCACTCTCGACTTCTTGACTTCGTCTTTCATCTTTTTCTTCAATAAAAGTCCGTAAATGCCCGTGAATTCCCGTGTTTTCTCCACTTTTCACCTTTTCGTCCTAAATCACAACAAAACACAAACCACGCATAATTCCGACATAAAAGACATAAAATACACGTTTTGGTCCGGTTATTATTGTAATTAAGTGGTAGAAAAGATGGGTGTTTACACACCTATCAACCCCACTCACCCAAAGCTTCCTCATCCAAGCTTTCAAAGAAACCAAAAATTTCGGTTCGACCTATTTGGGTTAAGAAGAATGAACCATCTTCGTCCAAACCACCCAAAAACCCTACCTTCTCTCCAATCAAGTATTGGAATGAGACTTATACCATAAACCCCATCACCGGAGCTAAAGAAAATGTTCCACCACCACCACAATCCTTCAATACCCCTCAACTCAATGACCTTTCAACCTTCCCAAACCTCACAAGGCATTGTGAAAACATTCCCAAACCCATTACCCCACCACCACCAAACCCTAAGTTTGATGCCATACCCCCATCAAACGATTTTGTGTTGCATCATGGATCCTTGTGTGATTGTTGCCGATTTCAACAAATTGAACTTGCTCATGTGTATGAGAAGTTAAATTTTCTTGAATTCCTCCTCACTCGACCTCCTATTCAAGTTTTCGTTCCGGTGGACAAAACTTCGAATGATGCATCGTCGTCTTTTTAGTTTTTTTTTTATTTTTAGCAATCTTGGAAAATATCACTATTAGACTAGCTTATGCTTAGTGGTTTATTTTCCATATTTATTGCTTTTAGATAATCATATTGTGTGTATGACTATCTTCTTTGTTGTGTCTCTTTCTTTTATGTAACCTTTGTGTTATTTATGTGTTTTTTTTCAATTGTTCTATTTTGAGTTGATCTTGGTTAATTTTTAAAATTGCTTATGGGTGATTCCATCAATTCTAAGATTTAACCCATTGACAAGCTTATCATCTTCATTGGATTGAAGTTTGATTTTCTCAATTACCTCTTTGGACATACTTAGCAAAATACTTGCTTCTAATTTGAGATTTCTTCTCTTTCTCCCTCTCAAGTTACTTAGTAGGTAGTGATCATATATACATTGGTGTTTCTTTCCTTTCTACTAACCTTTGTGTAGCATGTCACCTTAGCTCACAAACTTGGTGCCCCAAGCAAGGGGGAGCAACCACCAAGGGGGAGCTACTAGCAAAGTTCGGTGTTCTTCAAAGACTTGTGCTAACCTTTTTGCTACGATAAAGGGGGAGAAATGATAGTGATAAACTAGTTAATAATTCCATATTTTGTGTTTCTACATAAATGAGTTTATCGTTTGTCGTAATCAAAAAGGGGGAGATTGTTAATGCAAGTGATGCCTAAAAACATTATTAGTGTTAACTAATCTTTCTTAGTTTTGATCACAACAAACCATACAACACATTTAGTGTAAAACACAAAATGAATTATTTAACTAACACTATCATCAAGGTAATAATTATATCACTAACCTTTCTTAATCATACTTAGTGATTATCAAAATGATTATCCTTAAAACTCACTTTTGTTAATATGACAAAAGACTTTTTAATAAACTTTCTTTTTTAGAAAATGTTTTATTAAAATGGAAAATGAAAATTTGAAAATAGCATATTCCAAATGCTGTTAGCATATCCTTTGAAGGGTTCAAATACCTCAGATATTCCCACCCCACTAAAAGACAAAAAACGGAGCGGAGTCTAGTGGCGGTACCTTAAGTACCTACGCGGTACCTTAGCGATAAGGAACCGCGGGGTAAGATAAGGTACCGCGCACAGTAGCCATTATAGATCCGTTATACTTTGTCTCCTTTAAATAGTGGGTCAAATCTCATTTTCCAGTAAGCCTCTTGGACGTTTTTCTCAGCCCTCTCTCTATTTTCTATAGCATAATCATTAGTAAATGATCACTTAAATTGTTAAGGATGTTTACATATGATTATCCTCTTGATCCCCTCCTTTACCTTGTCCAATGAGAAGATCACTCACTCACTAGTGTTGTGATAAAGATGAATCTATGAGCTAGTCATATTCATCATGATACCTTTTTTGTTTTAGGTCAATCCAATGTATTTATGAATACTTGGACTAGTTGTGTTCATCCAAGTTATTTGTGGATACTTGGATTTGTTGTGTACATCCATTGCATATGTGTTTGCTTGGATTTGTGTTGCGTAAATCCAAGCTACATGTGTGTACTTGGATAAGTCTAGTTGAGTTGTAATAGATTTGATTAGGAGTTCTCACTAAACTATAAAGTGATGTGGTTGTGTCTTGTGAGTTCTCACTAAACTTAAAAGTGATTAGTAGTTGTGTTGTGTGAAGTTCTCACTTAGCTTCAAAGTGAAGAGTCGTGAAGATTGGTTCTAGCTTTCGATTAGAACTCGACATCTAGCCTTGTGTCGTAAAATGGTGAAGTAGGCAACGTCGTGAAGATTGGTTCTACCTTAAGATTAGAACCCGACATCTAGCCTTGTGTAGTTAAATTGTGAAGTAGGCAACGTCGTGTAGATTGGTCCTAGCTAAAGATTAGGTCTCGACATTTAGCTTAGTGTCGGAAAATAATGTAAGCAACGATGTAAGGTTTTCTCCACCGAGAAGGGAGCTTGTGGATATAGTGGAAATCTCGAGTAGGTGTACTCGAGGAGTGGAGTAGAAATGAGGATAGAGCCTCGTTGTCGAACCACTATAAATCTTGGTGTCTTCCCACTAGGTTGTCTCTTTCCTTACTCTTTACTTATTTCATTATCATTATACTTACCTATTATCCTTGCTAGTGCATTTGAATTGAACCTAATCATTATGTAACTTAGTCTCAAGTAAAAGATAGTTTTGATACAAACCAAATTGAAAGTAATTTTAATTGGGTCACCAATCGAAGAGAAACTATTCAACCCCCCCTTCTAGTTTCTACACAAACTTTTTTACCTCCTTCCCGGTCACTCTTGCCAGAGGCTTTGCTTCTATCCATTTTGTGAAGTAGTCGATTGCCACGATTACAAACTTCACATTTCCTGGAGATCCATCAATTGGACCCAGGATGTCCATTCCCCATTGATAGAAAGGCCATGGTGACATAATGGAGGTCAGTTTTGTTTTAGGAAGCCTTGGCACCGGTCCATGTATCTGACATGCATCACACTTGGAGATCTCTTCCCATGTATCTTGGTGCATGGTGGGCCAGTAATATCCTTGTTTCATGATCTTTGCTACCACCGGCCTTGTTCCGGAGTGCATTCCACACAACCCCTCATGGACTTCTCTGATGATGTAGTTAGCTTGAACCGGACCCACACACCTTAGCATTGGAGATAAGTAGGACTTTTTGAACAGCACATCATTTTCTATGATGTATTGGTTTATCTTCATTCTCATTGCCCTAGCTTCATTAGGGTCTTGCGGCCATACGCCATCTTCCAAGCATTTCTGAATGGGTGTCATCCAGTTTTCCCCTTCCTCTTGCACTATGTCATTTATTTCTTGAGCATCTATTGACCGGGACTCTAGGATTTCCACTAGGATTTCCTTGGTGAGGTGGTTAAACGCCACTGATGCGAGCTTACTGAGGACATCTGCCTTTTGGTTCTTGGTTCTTGCCACGTGCATGATACTAAACTTTGTGGAGCATGTGATGATTTCCTTGGCTTTGGTCAGGTACTTCATCATCCTGTCATCACTGACAACAAATTCCCCATTCAGCTGACAAGCTACAAGCTTAGAATCCACTTTGACTTCTAGGATCTTTACCCCCATTTTCCTTGCCAACCGCAATCCAGCCAATAATGCCTCATATTCTGCTTCGTTGTTGGAGCAATTGAAATTGAACCTTAAAGCATATGTAAACTCCATCTCTTCTGGGTTTGTCAACACCAGACCAGCTCCTGCCCCTTTTGAGCTGGATGCTCCGTCAGTATACAATGTCCAAGCTACTTCCGGCTCTACTTGCTCATTGATTTCATATATTTCCATCTTTCCTTCCTGGCCTAGAGGTGCTTCGTTGAGGAAATCTGCCAAAACTTGACCTTTGATTGAGTTCCGTGACACATAGAATATTTCATACATTGCCAGCTCTATAGAGTACTTCGCCAACCTTTCGGATGATTCAGATTTTCCCAATATTTGTTTCAGTGGCTGGTCGGTTATGACATGGATGTCATGCACCTCGAAATATCTACGGAGCCTTCTTGAAAGGTGTAGCAAGGCGAAAGCTAGCTTCTCTAGTGTTGAGTACCTCGTCTCGGCATCATGTAGCGTTCTGCTTACGTACCGGACTGGTTTTTGGATGCCTTCCCTCTCTACTAGTAGAACTCCACTTACTGCTTCTTTCGATGCGGCTAAATACACATACAATACTTCATTCTTCCATGGCGATGCTAACGAAGGGAGTTCCATAATTACGTTTTTTAGCTCTTGAAAAGCCTTTTCTGCTTGTTCCGTCCATTGGTACTCTTCCTTATTTTCTTTTGTTATGTTTTTTAGGGTTTCGAAAAATGGAAGCGAGCGTTCTGTTGACCTGGACAAAAAATGATTCAAATCTGCCAGCTTCCCACTAAGGGATTGCATTTCCTTCCATGTCCTAGGTGACCGCATTTCTGAGATGGCCTTCGTCTTTTTAGGATTCGCTCGGATTCCTTCCGAAGTCTCCATGTATCCCAGGAACTTCCCTTCTTCAACCCCGAAAGAACACTTCTTTGGGTTTAGTTTCATGTTGATTTTCCTTAAGTTATCAAATGTTTCTTTGATGTCTTCAATCATCTTCTCTTCAGTTTTGCTCTTAATCATCAGATCATCGACATAGGCTTCTAGGTTTGTTCCTATTTACGACCGGAATGCCGAGTCTACCCATCGTTGGTATGTGGCTCTAGCATTCTTGAGTCCAAAAGGAATTTTGGTATAACAGAATGTCCCCTTATCTGTATGGAAAGTCGTCTTCTCATCGTCTTTATTATCCATGAGCACTTGGTGGTATCCCTTGTATGCATCGAGAAAACACTTGAACTTAAAACCCATGACTGAACCAATCTTGACATCGATGTCGGGTAGGAGATAATAATCCTTAGGACATGCCGAGTTAAGGTTTTTGAAATCGATACACATTCGCCAATCATCATCTGGCTTCTTTACGAGGACAGGGTTAGAGATCCATGTAGGGTATCGGACCGGCCTCACTATACCAGCTTTTAACAGATCCGCCACATCTCTTTGGACTGCTCGGCTTTTTTCTTCGCCCAATGTTCTCCTTTTTTGGGCCACAGGTGTTCTAGCCGGATCCACATTTAATGAGTGCTTGATGATTCTCTTAGGGACTCCCGTTATATCCGATGGCTCCCAAGCGAAAATGTCTGTGCTATTCTTCAGTAGATCTATCAGCTGTAACCTACACTTTTTCGTAAAAAGCCCTCCAATGGTCACCAATTGTTCTGGGTAACCGGAATGAACGATGACTTGTTCTGTCATCCCTCCCTCGACCCTTTCCTGCTCATTGAACTTTTCAAAAGCAACCCATTTGTCTAATTCTTTGCCCACGGCCGTAGCCTTCTCCTTTGCTATTTTTTGACCATCTTCAATCACCCTACATTCAAAGATTGATCTTGACTTAGTGTTCAACATGGTGATGCCACCGGGAGTGGGAAATTTCATTGCAGAGTGTATCGTCGAAGGTATGGCTCTCAATTTTCTGATCCCAGTTCGGCCAAGGATGATATTGTAAGGTGACGGAGCTTTAATCACACAAAAGGTCATTGTTGTTTTTCTCTCCATGCCATGTGATCCGAATGTTACCTCTAGCTCGATTTTTCCCAATGGTTGGGTTTCCTCACCCGAGAAACTTAGGACCTTGACAGGGTCAGGGTTCAGCCTTCGTCTTATATCCGGATACAAATTCATGAAGCAATGTTCAAACATTACCTCCATAGCTGCACTTTCATCAAAAAATACACGCTTCACCCAATAGCCCTCTACTTCTGCTTCGAATATTAGGGGGTCATCTGAAGCCTCAGCTTCGGTGACCGGGGGGAAGTATATCGGAACGTTCATCCAATCAACTTCGACCTGGCATACCTCCTTTCGCTTCTCCCCACAATACTTGCTGCCTATCATGTTTATTGTTTTGTCCTTGTATTCACCTCCTTCATTTCCTTTTCCCTGATTACCCTTGTTCACTTTTCCCCTCAAATCTTTAACTAAATGGTTTAGCTTTCCTGATTCGAGTGCTGCCTCTAACTACATCTTCAACTGATGACAATCGTTGTGAGGTGACCCTTTTCCCTATGGTAATCACAATACTTATCCATGTTTTCTAGGGCGTACCATGCCCTTTGTGGGTGGGGGTTGAGGCAATTGAAGCTGTAGTTCTGTTGCCAGAATTTCTTTGGGAAATTTTGTCAACGTCTTTAGACCGGAGCGTTGATACTGATTCTTCCTTGCATTATTTGGATTTGTCGGTGGGAGATATGGTGAATATGCAGGCTTCGGCCTGTAGTCACCTTTGTTTTTGTTGCGGTTGAAATTCTTTCCTGAGAAGTATTTTTCATCCTTTACACCCTTTCCTCCTCTTTCACTTCCCTCACCCTGCGGTAACTCAATGTTCCTATAAGCCTCTTCGGACTTAGCAAAGTTATCTACCCTCCTGAACATTTCAGCTACCGTTTTTGGTTCTTCATCGGAGAAGCGCCGAGACAGTTCTGGGCACTTAGCTCCGGCTGTGAAGGAAGAGATTTTCATAAGCTCCGGAACCCCTTGTATATAACTAGCTTCATCAGTCCACCTTTCTTTGAACACTAGGAGCGACTCATTAGCCCTCCTCATGATACTGGTGATCTCCATGGGGCTTCTGTGACTTTTCCTTCTCAAGGCAAATCTTTCTAGGAATTGATCCCTCAGGTCATCCCAATGTCCTATGCTGCCTGGCGGCAATCTTTCGAACCATCCCCCCGCTGCTCCATCCAACGTCTGTTGGAAAAATCTACACCATACCGGCATGGGCCATTCTCCCGAGTTGGTCGCACCGGCGAAACGTGTTATATGATCATTCGGATCTGTGGCTCTAGTATACAACTCCAGTGTTGCCGGAAGGATGTGCTTTGGTGATGAAAATTGAATAATCTTCCTGGTAAACGGTGAGGAGACGACATCCTTGAATGGTTTTTGTAGCTCTTCAGCTGACATGTCGGTAGGTTTGTGAGTTTTTGCAGTTTCAGGACTTTCCCTATGAGTATCCCGCGGTTCTTCGTCGAAGACCAACTTCATATGCATAAGAGGTTCATGCCCAACAGCGTTATAACGTCCGACCATGTTCCGCAACTCACTCACACTATCAAGGATTTTCTGCTGCAACGTGGAAAGCGTTTCTGTCTCTCCTCCTCCTGTGGTATTATCATGCTCTGGTGAAATGGTTAAAGGAGACCCGCTCCCCGAAGGCCCCGACATTGTTAGCTAGTTAGAGATTCGAGTTTAGGGTCCCACGGATGGCGCCAAATGTTGAAACAATTTCCGCAGGCACTTGGCCCAAGGATATTAAGCTTCGGTCTTGTGTATGATGTGCTTGTAGGATTGGCCTACCCTGCAATAATAGAACACACGTTAGCTCGCCCCAAGTGTGAACCCGAGACCAAGCTCCAGCATGAAAGTAAGTAACTATCACAGGAGTGGTATCCGGTGTGGAATACCGGAGGAAAACTATTAAGCAGTATTCAATGTGATGTACTGTGTGTTGTTGTGTGTAGTAAATGCTTTGGGGTATTTATACCCAAAGTTAAAACATACCTGGCTGTATAGTCATGTCATCGAGACATGCACCATGAACAGTACCTTGTGGTCAGAAACAGTATAAAGCAGGCGGCGGTTTATGGCTGGATCCACTGGATAAAGCCTTGCCTGTTGGGTAAAATAAGGTCTCCCAAGATATGGGGGATCTTGTCTGCTGTCTCTCTCCTACGTGGCAATTGTCTCGGCCATAATGGTATGCCTTCGGCCATGTGCCGGAGACATACGCGAACATCATCCATGTCATCTGTGCTCCAATTAGAAACCTTAAACAAATCACCGGCATAGAAGCTTAATATTTGAGTTGCCGACTCTTACACCTTTAATCAACTTGGATTGAAAAGCTTTTTTTCATAGCTACATAAAGACCCTCTATAACAAGAATAATAATAAGAGTGATAACGGGTCACCTTGCCTTAGACCATTCGTTTATAATTTAACGAACGGTCATAAGGATGACTCGATTCGCGTTTGTCCGGTTAATGTACCAACCTAATCAAAACAATATTTTGGCAATAAAGTCCTATCTGTTCTAAAATAGATGTTCACGCTTGATTTTTTCAGTCTTTATTCTAAAACTTTGACCGTAAACATGTTTATTTGTGTTATAGAAATACTTGATAAAAATTATATCAATGAAAATAAATTTAAAACTATATCCGTTCATATATATTGTATCAAGTATTATATTACACACTTAAATATAATTAGAGTCAAAGTTGAAATAAAAAAAAACTTCAAATATAAAACACTTACTATTTGACATATATGTCTTATATAGTTGGGTTCACTTACTATTTGACATATATGTCTTATATAGTTGGGTTCAGGCAATGAAATTGTTTTTACCTTTCGACTAGTACCACATATTGTGTTAAAAAAAGACTAAGTACCATATATATACACTTCAATTTCTCTATCAACAAATAATATGGGGCTCGAGCTCGATGATAGATGTCGCGTTCTTACAAAGAACTTGACTCGTTTATATGGTAAACTCCTTTTCATAGTCAATCTCGAGCTTCTATTTTTTTAACTGAATCTCGAGCTTAAACTCAATAAACTCAATGAAAGGTTCAAATAGAACATATTATAAAGTTCAACCAGCTCGAATAACTCGATAAATGTTGAACACCATAATGATCCGATAGAGTACGTACAATATGTGGTATCTCAATTCTCAATCTGGTTGTAATTTCAGTCACCAATAAGTACTAAACAAAGTCGAGAACAACGATTGAAAATGTCAAACAACGTTATGTCAAAACAGATTTACAAACTGACAGAGTAAATTTGAGGGACAGTAAAAATAAAAGGATGAAGAAAACAAGAATACTGTTGTCATTTGTTTCCAAAACTCCAAAACTCATGGCACAATGCAACTCGTACGACTGTACCTTTCCATCTTTGGTATTGCCTCCAGTACAACTGTCACATAACTAAATAAATAAACATGCAGCACATACTAAAAAGACTTCATATTTATGAAACTTTAGAACATAATCTCCAGGAAACGAAACCAAACCTGTAAAATGAGTCGTAAGAGTAAGGGTACGCATCGTGATGAGATGGTGATAGATATAGCAAAGCCTACAAGCTTCACGGGCGGGTTAGAGTTTGTGAACTTGACGTATACCGTGATGAAGAAAAAGAAGACTGATGAAGGAAAATGGGTGAGTCAAGAAGCCGACTTGTTGGATAAGATCACAGGGTATGCACCAAAAGGGTGCATTACCGCGGTTATGGGTCCTAGTGGTGCGGGGAAATCTACTTTTCTTGATGGGCTAGCTGGGCGCATTGCGAGTGGTAGCCTTAAGGGTAGGGTGGCGTTAGATGGAAACGATGTGAGCCCGAGTTTGATCAAGAGAACTTCTGCTTATATAATGCAAGATGACAGGCTCTTTCCGATGTTAACCGTTTATGAAACTTTGATGTTTGCTGCTGATTTCCGGTTAGGCTCAATCACTAAAGCTGAAAAGAGGAAGCGTGTTGAGTCATTAATCGAGCAACTCGGTTTATCGGTAAGTATAGTAAATAACATATACTTTTCCTGTGGGTTTCTTAAAATTTTGGAATTGGTCATGTACGTAATAGAAAATTTACTAATCACCTTATTGTGATTTTTTTTCATATAGTCGGCACGGAACACATACATAGGCGATGAGGGGACTCGAGGAGTCTCGGGTGGTGAACGTCGGAGAGTGTCGATTGGTGTAGACATTATTCATGGACCATCATTGCTTTTTCTTGATGAGCCAACTTCAGGTCTGGACTCGACCAGTGCTCAGAGTGTGATTGAAAAGGTTCATGACATTGCACGAGCAGGAAGCACCGTGGTTTTGACCATTCACCAGCCTTCATCACGAATCCAACTTCTACTTGACCACCTTATAATATTGGCTCGTGGTCAACTCATGTACCAAGGATCACCAAAAGATGTGGGACTTCATCTAGGCCGAATGGGCAGGAAAGTTCCTAAAGGTGAAAACCCGATAGAGTTCCTCATTGATGTGATACAAAGATACGATCAGTCCGAATATGGAGTGGATGCATTGGCTGAATTCGTTGTTACCGGTCTGAAACCTCCACAGTTATCGGATGATGAGATGTCGTCTGCAACCCCAACACCCCCACCAACCCATAGGAGTAACAGGAAGAAATTTCAGTTAAAAATGGCGGGACATCATGATCAGGATATGGGATTTGATCATAGTGTGAGAAGCCCATGGAATAATTCGAGTTCATGGAGCCAATCTGCAATCATGCAAACAATAAAAACGCCAACTCGTTATTGGAATGATCACAGAAAACCAAATCCAGCAAGGTATTTATCCTCACCGGTGTCCGTTATATAACAATTCAGAATTCAAGCAACTATCCTTTCTCTAAACTTTTAAGATCTAACTTCATATTCTGTATATGTTTTTCCACAGTCCATCCCCAAGCTACTACACCAACTCTAGCAATATCCTAGCAGAAACCCCGACTCCAAACAGCAGTGACCGCACGCTCAATGAAGACGACTACATCACCCCCTCCATGATTGCGGATACTGCAGGTCACCCGAGTTTAGGTCCTAAATTTTCAAACTCATTCTTTGCAGAAACATGGGTTCTTATGCGAAGAAACTTTATAAACATCAGACGAACCCCGGAGCTGTTTCTATCCCGTCTCGTGGTCTTAACCATCATGGGATTTATGATGGCTACCATGTTCAAGAACCCTGAGAAAACAATGCAAGGGATTACAAATAGGCTAAGTTTCTTCATCTTTACAGTTTGTCTGTTCTTCTTTTCATCTAATGATGCAGTCCCGGCTTTTATTCAAGAACGATTTATATTCGTCAGGGAGACTTCTCATAATGCATATAGAGCCTCATCTTACACTATTGCTGGTTTGATCACATACCTCCCATTTCTACTGCTTCAAGCAGGGGTTTATGCACTCATCACGTGGTTTGCGTTGAAACTTGAAGGCCCGTTTATTTACTTTCTGATTGTTCTCTATGTTTCGCTCCTCTCCACTAATTCGTTTGTGGTGTTTGTGAGCTCGGTTGTTCCGAATTATATTCTGGGATATGCTGCTGTCATTGCTTTCACAGCATTATTCTTCTTGTTTTGTGGGTATTTCTTGAACAGTCATGATATTCCACCATATTGGAGATGGATGAATAAGATATCGACTATGACATATCCGTATGAAGGGCTTTTGATAAATGAGTACCAGAGACACGAGGTTTTTGGGCGGAACCTTGATGAGACGAATGTGACTGGAATTGACATCCTGCAATCGCTGCAAATTTTTCATGAGAAAGATCCTAAATGGATAAAGGTTTACATAATGTTGGGATGGGCAATTCTATATAGGATCTTGTTCTACATAGTCCTTCGTTTTGCTTCTAAGAATCAGAGAACGTGAAGATGAAAAGGATATCTTGATATATATTATTTTCGAATGATAATAATACGATATTGTTCTACAAGCAGGAAACTTTTACATTTACTCATACTGGTTTACATTTATTCAATCTTTATGTTTATATACTTGTATTTCTTCATATGAAGAAAAAAAAGGAACGGAACTGACATTGAAGTTACAAATCATTTTGTTATTCCAAACATTCTTATGGCCGTGTTGGTTGTGTTAGCTATAAACTAACTAACGTATGGTTACAAATAAATATCATACAGACACTTAAGTATGTAGCAGAAGAAGAGTTACAGTTGATATGGTACACATACAACATAAGAGTTTAAGGTATAAAATAGTCACATACATTTTGAAATGTATCGATATATTACGTATATTATTTTTATTACCTATATGACCACTTTTTAACCGCCAACTGGTTAGCAATTCTGATGTAGTTTAAAAAACAAAGTAACAAAGATAATTAATTGGATCTGTTGATTCAATAAGAATGCCAGAAACAATCCTTCCAACTATCGTTGATTCAAAAAGAATACCGATAATCAGGTAACTCCAACAATCGTTGATTCAACGAATACCCGATTATTTGGATGAAATCAAACAATAAACCCTAACCTGGATTTAAGTTGATTAACAGAAGACTAAAAAGTCATATTTTTTTTTCATATCTCAATAATAATTCAATACAAATAAATCTTAATTTTATAGGTAAACTAAACTTGGGAAAAAAGAAAACAATATTCTTCCCAAAAAACACAAAATAAGAAAATTAAATAAAAGATATCACAAAATAAGAAAACTAAATAAAAGATATCAACCAGTTTATTCTTGTTCCCCATCATTCTCCCTCACTTCAAAAAACTCGTCCTCGAGTTTGTCTCACTTGTCCCTTGTACTCGTAGAATCCAAATTTGTATACCTTGCATCAAATTACCTTTATTTATAATGAATCGACCTCGAATCTTGATTGTCTTCAAACCCAAGGTATTGACCATTATAGTTCGGATCATTGTAGAACAAAGATTATTAGCCCCAACTACAATGTCTTCAATGTTGTCTTTTTCTCCACCAAATTCTTTTTTCCCCGTAAATCCTTCTTTTTCCTCAATGACATCTTCATAAACTAGCATCGGTTCTTCTTCATATTCATCAAATATGGGAGGTCCATCATAATCATCACCATCAGCCGCACCATATTCTTCCCATTCATCAGAAGATGAACAATCAACCTCAAAAAACGGATATTCTAACATCTTAATCAGGAACTTCGGCTCTTGATACCAACTGATGTAGTTTAAAAAACAAAGTAACAAAGATAATTAATTGGATCTGTTGATTCAATAAGAATGCCAGAAACAATCCTTCCAACTATCGTTGATTCAAAAAGAATACCGATAATCAGGTAACTCCAACAATCGTTGATTCAACGAATACCCGATTATTTGGATGAAATCAAACAATAAACCCTAACCTGGATTTAAGTTGATTAACAGAAGACTAAAAAGTCATATTTTTTTTTCATATCTCAATAATAATTCAATACAAATAAATCTTAATTTTATAGGTAAACTAAACTTGGGAAAAAAGAAAACAATATTCTTCCCAAAAAACACAAAATAAGAAAATTAAATAAAAGTAACAAAGATAATTAATTGGATCTGTTGATTCAATAAGAATGCCAGAAACAATCCTTCCAACTGATGTAGTTTAAATTCCTTACTTGAAAACAAGTCAATAGCGACAGTTTGTTTTGCTGAAATCGTCGGTATTCATTGTTTTGCGACGGAATTGTGACAAAGTTGTCTGTCGCATTTACATGATAATTTTAAAAAATTAAGAACAATATTTTTAGTTTTGTAAAATTTGTAATTCAATAACATAAGATTTTATTTCGTACAAAAAGAATTTGTAATCTCATAAAAAACTGTAATTTCATCAAAAAAAATTGCACATTCATAAAAAAAATGTGATTTCATTAAAAAAATTATAACTTCATAAAAAGTTCGCAATATCATAAAAAAATAGCAGTTTCATAAAAAAAATTGGAATTTCATAAAAAAATTTGTAATTTCATAGAAAAGTTATAATATCATTAAAAAATTGTAATTTCATACAAAAATTGTACGGGTAATCTTTATAAAAAAAATTAAAATTTGAAACTTTGTTCATCAGGCTGGTGGGAGTGGCAGTTAAGCCACCCGCTGCTTGGCCAAAGCCACGCGCAACCCCCACCCCCACCCCCACCCCCAAACCCACGCGCGAGTTCTTCACAGGCAACAAAAAAACATAGCCAAACTCACCCCAGCGAGTTTTATACATGTGGGCCCAAATGTTTTTTATTTTTTTGTTTAAGTTTATTATTAGATGTTTTTTGTGAGTGAGGTGTTTTTAAATAATAAAAAAATAAGTATGAAAGGTGATGTGGAGTGAGTTTAGGTGAGTGTCATTACCTCCTGTGGTGAGTTTGGGTGAGTTTTGGTGAGTTTGGTAAAAAGCTGACGTGGCGCTGAGGTGGAGGTGAGTGGGTTTCACCCCACTCCCACTAGTCTCAGCACCACCTAATATCCTAATCACCAACCGTAATTCCACCATCCAAATATTTTCAGATTTTTTTTAAAGTTTTTTTTTTTAGATTTTTTTCCGAATTAAAATAGTAGCTAAAAAAATTATGAAAACAAAATTCGAAAAAAAAATTGGGGAGAAATAATCGAATTTTATTGATTTCGACAAAATTTTTTTTAAAAAAACATATTTTTTTTAATAATATTTACTATAGATTTTTTGTCGATTTTTTTTTCCGATTGTTTTCCAACAAAAATTCAAGTTTTTCTTCAACATAAGATTTTTTTTCCGACATAAAAGTTAAAATAGTAGCTGAAAAATTAAGAAAAGAAAATTCGAAAAAAATTTATTTTGTTGAAAAAAATGAATTTTTGTTTCTCTTTTACGAAATTTTTTTCCAACTGAAATTAATTTTTTTTCCCAACATAATAATTTTTTCAAAATTTAAATAGTAGCTGAAAAATTTATGAAAAAAATTTGAAAAAAAATCATTTTGTTAGAAAAAAATTGAATTTTTGTTTTGAACAAAAACTTTTCAAAAAAAAATTCAGAAGAAAACAGTTTGAAAAGTTTAAAGAACAAAAACAAACACCTGTTAGTATAAAGGATTAACAGTGCAAATGTTTGATGTAAACGCTCGTTAATGGTTTGCCACGTAAGTAAACTTATAGGTTAAATAGGTAAGAAAATGAGTGCACCTACTATATTAACCCATTTGCTAAAGTATACATATGATATAGATATATAATAAAAATAGTACACGTTTTATATCAATACATTTTAAAAAATATATAGCTATTTTATATCTTAACCCCTACAAGAGAAACAAGCAAACCAAGTGTGTTATGTTTAGTCATTATATTCGCCTAAGTCGCGTCTAGGGAGAGTGTCAAATAGCCTAGTTTCCTAATAGCTATGAATAAAGGTCGGTTGGCAATGTCTAAGCCCAACCCGACCCGTAGGACTTGTTATAGTCGGTTCCCCCTCATCTCTATAAAAGGAGGTGAGGGGGAACGAACCAATTACGCATTCTTTCAATAAACTAATCGGAGTTGATTAGGGATTTACCTTGTGGGCGTCGCTTTTACTTTTCTGTCGAGTCAGCTGTTGTGTGTGTTCTTCGATGGAGTTTTCCGCATCTAGTTAACCAGGGTTGTAGGGATTAAACCCCACAAGTGGTATCAAGAGCTCGGTTCTTCGAGTAACTGGTTTCTAGGATCGATCGTGGATTGGTGTTCGGGTTTCTTGGACATCATCGAGGAGCAGCAGGTGCGATTGATTGAGAAGAGTATCTTTGTTCTTCATAGAAGATCAAAAGATTTATCTATGTTTTTTATCTCTTGGTCGCCATTGTTATTCACCAGGAAGTTGGTGTTTACTGTTTGTGGGTCGGCCTTGACAAAGAAGAAGAAAGCCAGAAACTATATCTACAAGGGTTTTTAATTTAGGTTTTGGGCTAAGGGTTTATTTGGGCCAAAAACTAAATTGGGTCATAGTTTTTTCTATATTGATAAAAGTCTTTTATCAATTTGTTGAAAAGATTAGGCCAAGATTATTTTTTGTTTTTTTTAAACAAAGAGTATTACTTCGTAGGTATATTACACAAGAGGACTTCGTAACTCGTGATTGAGAGGTTTAACGTATCACAAGGTTTAGCGAGTTATCGAAGGGATTTTGTCGGTTTGTGATTGTGAGGTTTTCACAAGGTTTAGCAAATCAACAAAAGGATAAAGAATGACGGGAGCCAAGTTTGACATCGAGAAATTCGATGGAACTAGTGATTTCGGGTTATGGAGAATCAAGATGCGTGCTTTATTAATCCAAAACGGATGTGAAGCAGCTCTGGAGGTTTTACCCGCGAATATGGAAGCTGAAGAGAAATCTAAGCTTGACAAGAAAGCTCACAGTGCCAGGATTTTGTGTTTAGGTAACAAGGTCCTGAGAGAGGTTACCGGAGAGACGACTGCAGCGGGGGTTTGGTCAAAGCTCGAGTCTTTGTATATGACAAAGTCATTGGCCAACAAGTTGTACCTAAAGAAGAAGTTGTATACATCCTACATGCCGACTGGACGAAAGATTTCCGAACATATAGATGAGTTCAACAAAATCGTTCTTGATTTAGCAAATATTGAGGTAAAATTCGAGGATGAAGATCTTGCTTTATTGTTACTCACTTCTTTACCAGCATCATACGAACACTTTGTGGATACCTTGCTTTATGGACGGGAAGATTTGACTCTGGAGGACGTGATGGCCACACTAAATTCAAAGGAAATCAAAGAAAGATCCAAGGCGAAGGGGGATGATGGTGAAGGGTTATACGTGAGGGGAAGACCTGATCGCAGGAATTCCCATCAGTCAAAGGGAAAGTCAAGATCGAAGTCTCGAGGTGGAAGACTCAAATGCTTTATTTGCCAATATGAGGAGCACTTGAGAAGAGACTGTCCGAATAATAATCGCAAGAAGTCAAAAGGTTACGTTGTGAGACCCGTAGAATCAGGCATGGAACAACTAGGCAAAAAGGGGGTAACACGTCATGGTACAAGAAATAATGAAATACTATTGACACAAAGTTGACATAATAAAAACATATACATTACATCATAAACATCAGAGTTTTCAAACAAAGGTCCCAGAGTTTTATAAGCGGAAAAATCTATTATTTAAATATGGTTTTGTAACATATATTTTCCAAGAATATAAGATAAACTTCTGACAGTTTTTACCACAACCAAAGCATTAAAAGCAGTAACACAGAAATCTCCAAGCTGCGATAATATCCTGCGGGTTCCTTCCAAGCAATGCTAAATATTAATACCTGAGATTAAACATGTAAAATCTTCAACACAAAGTTGAGTGATATTCATAGGTTTAGCAGTAAAGGTGTGGAACACAAGCATTCATTTGTAAAACAAGAAATAGAGAAAATGGTTACGTACGATAACCATAGTCCGAAACCATTATTATTGCTATTTAGTTCATGAACCGAAGTTTAACTCAATGTAAGTTCCTCTAGTGAGTATTCAGCCTAAATACTCAAGTAACATAACAAATGTAATACGTCAATGGTTAAACAACCGCAACATGGGACGGGGATTGTCAATCCAGATGGATCCACCCAAAACATTCGCGCTTAGCAACACAAGTAAATTAACGGTTCATGATCAGGAGAGGAAACTTAAGGGCTATAGACTAAAAGAAATAATAATAATGAAAAAATGTTGGAAATCATCAAGTTCTGGAAAGCATACAAGTTCTGGATAGCATACAAGTTTTGGATAACATACAAGTTCAGGATAGCATACATTTCTAGATAGCATACAGTTTTAAATGAATGTGTTCCACGATGTAAAATCTCACCCCGCGTTTAAAAACAATGTATAAGTAGTAAAAAAAGGGGCTATGAACTCACCTCAAAGCAATAACAACGGTTAAAATAGCACAACGTAGCCAATGGGGAATAATAGCTCGAAACAATCCGCAGTCTAGATTAAATAAGATACGTATTACTATCCAAGCATAACGACAAAAAAACGTAGCATTTAGTCCCCTAGTATGTGCTTGAGTTTATTTAAAGAAATCGATAGTTTTTAACACTTGCAAAAGTTTAACGTTTTAATAAAAGTGGAGTTATTTAAACGGGATATATTTAGCAATATTGGTCACTTCGGAGTCCGGACAGTCTATTTTAATAGATCATTTAATGGGTCAAATATCCTAAATATATATATATTATATTTCAATTATTTAAAAATATATTAAATAAATAAAATTAATAATTTTAATTAAAAAAAAGTTTCAAAAAGGGATACATGTTTCATGTCGGGGTACATGAAACATATACCATAATTCAATTTCAAATGGGCTTGCGTTTCATATATACAGGAAATGGTTTTCAAAAGCATGTAATATCGTCAATTTTTTTGTAGAGAATAATAGGCTCGTTAGTAGCTCGTGGATTAAACTATACGTACCATTAGAAAGCCAGTCGGGTCGTCTATAGATCCATATTTTAATTTTTATAAACCAAGGTCGTTTGATGGGTTAAAATCGGGTTCATAAGGGCCGTGAAACCAGTTTATAAGAAAAGTGTTTAACCAGTCCTTTTCGATCTTGTCTACAGTTCTCGATAACGACTTTCGGATCGAATCGAAAGTATGCTCTTGTAGATAGCATGACCGTCCACAACTTCCGTTATTTGCCCGTCTCGGAGCAAAGTCATTTCGAGGGACTAAAATGGGTCGAAAATGTGTCGAAAAGTGTCGGGTCCAAAAATTTTATAATAATAGGAGTATCACTTTTTGTTTTCTTTTTTCAACCCTCGACACAAAAAAAATGATTTCTTTCTGCTTTACAAGCGCAAACCACATCACATGCTAAGATTTAACAATTACTATTATTTCCTGGTTTACTATGGCATTTGAACACGAAAAGCACAAAATATATATGTACGTTTGTTTCGTGTTTTAGATATGTCTCAAGCACAAACTATGAACCATGCATATATTTAATGAAAAACAAGAAAGATAGAGTGACAAGCGTTGTTTGACTCACACAATATTTGGATCGTTCGGAGCAAGCACACAATCAATCGAAACCTGTGAAACAAGCAACTAGTGATTCTTAATCCCAACCAACGAAACAAGAAAAAAAAACCCAAACTTGCACTTGTATTTACCCCATTAATAACTTAATAGAATATGGATTTTGTGAGTAGCCTTGTTGATCGGCTGTAGAGAATAAGAAAATGAGATAAAGTGATTTTTTTGAGTTCTATATAAAAATGGTATTAGATAAGATCAATTACATGTAATTTGGACTTGCCATATGTTTAATATTTGTGCTATTTGACACATACGTGTTAAGTTACAATTGTGGGGTGATACGTGTGGGTTAAAGGAGTGGGGTGAGTTTATTTTTATTTTATAAACTTGCTCCACAATTTGTAAAAACGGGTATTATCAAAGTCCGATATTATAAAAGTTACGCGATTTAAAAGATATGCGTTGGACACGAAAAATAAACGCTCAATATAAAATAAAAACTTGGACATTCGGAGAACATTGAGATTTCGATAATTAAATGAGGCTTGTGGTTTAAAATACGTTACCGCGTCTTCCAAATGAACAACGCCTAAAGGTTTAACGTAATTTACGAAGACTGCTCGTAAAACGATAAATTAAAATGCCGACAATAGAAAATATTTCTTTGTCATAACCAAAATATTTACGATAGATGACAGACGTATACTTTGCCGATAAATAACGAAAGTCACGTTTTAGATGCGTTAAAGTCCTAACCTTGCGGTTAATCGGGAATTCAATATTTTTTTATAAAAAAAAACAAAGATGATAAATAGAAGTCGATTAATATTGGTCCGGATATTTGAAATAGTATTAGAACTCGGTCTAAATATTTATTTTAAATTTCGGGTTACTATAGTAAATAAATTTGGAAAAATAAAAATAAAAGTTTTATAATTCCGAATAAAATATTATCAATAATCAGAAAATACTTAAAAAGTATTGCTTATTAAAATTATCATGATCTCAGGATTTACATATAAGATACAAGAAAATGTAACACGTTAGAAATTTCAAGAAGCACGAACAAAATAATAAAATAATACTAGGAAAAATACGAGTTCTTACAGTCGAACCCCCAAAAGGAACTCTAGTCCCCAGAGTTCCACTGGAGACGGAAGAAAATGCAAACAAATGGAGATACAAAGTTAGAATTGATTCATTGCTTCCCAGGTAATTTCTCCACCACGGTGTACCTTAACAATTAGAATTCACTATGCTTCAGTTTCTTAACTCCTTTTAAACACTAGTTCTAAATCTACCAAAGAGGATGTATAGTTTCGCCATTAAACTTGAAACGGTTATTTTGGTAATTTAAACACTTGATAAAATGTGTAAAATGTTCTTAAAATTTTGTAACAATTTTTAGAAATCCAAGAAGGCATTTAATGCATCAAATGGTAAACATGTGACATGTTCAGATTTTCAAAAGGTGACGAGATAGCAAACGAGTATGAAACACATAGTAGTCAACAATTATTATGCAAGCAATAGCACGAGGGAATAAAACGAAATTCATACAAATTTTTTAACGAATATGATAGAATAGATGCATCGATGTTAGGGACAATAAGGAACAAACGATTTAGCAAGATTAATTCACGAGGGTGGTTGGTGTCACCAACAATGGTTTATTAAGTTCTCAGTGGTCGGTACACGATCGAAAGAGAAAAGTCACACAACAAATTTTCGAATCAAAAGAAATTATTAAGAAGTCACTTGAGAGTAATTCCAGTAAAATGAACAATATTAGCAATGAGAGGCGAAATCAACACGTGGTTCACACGAATGAATTTCTAAACAATAGGGTCTGACACACATCATGACAAACACACGAAATTATCGTTCACGTTCAGTCATAAATCAGCCTGATATCAATGGTAAGAAATTAGACAAGCGGTAACAAGAATTATATCACGAAAGAAGATGAGGTAACAAGTAAAACAAAGGTCGTTGAGTAAGGAATTATGTGCTTGAGGCATGTACTTTGTTCAAGAAAAGATAAGGGTTCATATGTGTAAGTCGCGAACTGTTGATACTCGCATAAAATGTAATAATTTCCAAAATTTACATTTATCTAACTTTTTAAGAAACATAATTTAAAAGTTGATTCTTGGTTAAATATTTAAGGTGACTACTATTTGGCGTTGCATGGCTCCTTCTAAATTAAGCATAGGTGATCAGGCCATGCATAATTTAGGACTAGCAATGCGATGCTCAACTTCGTCAAATCAGTATTACAGGTCATATTATTTAAAATATATATAATGCCATTTGTAAAAACAGGAATCAAAATATTTTATGAAACTTTTCGCCAATAAGTTACTGGCTAGATATTTAATTCAACAATTTTTTTTATGGTTACAAGGGTTCTTTATAAGACCAATTGTTGAACAATTTGAGAAATTACATCGTAAAATTAATATAAATTAATTTTATAAGATAGCATTCAATTATTTAAGTAAGCCCAAATGAAACCTTTTGTAAAATGATTCGCAAACAAGATCAGTTTGAGCTTATATGGTAACATGATAATAGTTTACAAAGTAGCGAGTGGGTTACAAGAGGGAAATAAGGAGTAGTTCAAGACAATCAATGAAATGGTTACTAAGTGATAGGGTTTCGAGAGGTTTAGCCGAAATCGTCAAGAGTCCTGTATCAAGAAGGATAACGAATGATGAAAATAAGAACTTCAACCTCGGTCCAAATCAGTGGTACGATTGAAGCAAAGAAAGACAACTTAGAATGACAATTAAGTCATATGTAAAGAAAGATATAGGAATCCATATGTGTGCACATCGTTATTTATTTGACATAAATATGCACTATTTTAACGTTTTCAATCGCAATCATTGTTTCATGATTGTAAAAAAGTTTTACGAGCTCACACGAACTCAAAAACGCCTAAAAACCCTATTTCAAAATTTCTACCATCTTGACTTTTTAGTCAACTTTGACCTTTTGGGTTTGACCAAACCAATTGATTCACTAAATGATATTCTAAGACTCGAAGTCCAATGCAATTCGATGTAAAACGATGTTTTGAACAACTTTCTAGTTTTACTCGAGACATGAAACGGATAAAAAATGGACGAAAATGCCCTTGCATTAAATTTGTCAACAAAATGATATTTTAGAACTACGCAAAAATAAGTTCTTAAATTTTACAATCCCAAATGAGCGTAACTTGCTCGTTTTTAACGTTTACATGTAAAATATTATGTCCTAAACGGACGTCTCAACAAGTAGAAATATATATTTTTATGTCTAAAGTTATAAAAATATTTTCTCGACACTGATAAATTTCCTGTAAAGTTTCTGTACAAAATATATTTTTCTACACAGTTTGAAATTAAATCCAAATTTCATATTAACCCAGAATTAATGTACACACAAAACTTGTGGATTCCATAAAGACGAAAAAGAATAAATTGTATAATTAATCATGTAAAAAACACAGTATAGAAATGGTTCAAGAATGCCAACGATAAACTAAGAAATCAAAAACGACGCATGACATCCGTGTCTTAGATTTTGAGATGCAATGCAGGAAGGTCTTCTGGCAGTGTGATTTTTTTCTAAAATCACAAGACATATCGAGAAAGAATTGGAAGATTAACAGGTCACACTCTTAGAGCGAGGAGGTTTAATGAAAAGGGAGGATACAAGTTTATAGAAGTACAATCGTGTTCCAAACAATCATCGCATAATAGAGGATGAATTACAAGATGGCGATGATGTTTTCAAGATACAAACGAAAGTTGTAATTCGAAATCGAAACGTAAAATGGTCAATGAAATAAGATATAATTCATGTACAAGTGTCGTGTAAAACGGTGACGTAAAGTTCAATCAAGATTACGAAAGCCCACGATATTATTCAGCACGGATTCAAAGAATGCTTCGAGATGTGTGACTCACACGATGTCCTTTAGTCTTTCTGGGAGACACATTGAGCTACACAATGGTCAATAGACTATTTTTCAAGACATCTAATAACAAATGGTCGGAAGCAATTTAGATATCTAAATAGATATTTTAAAGAGATTTAACAATGAAAGCAACACGCACGGTAGTAAAATGAAAATTAGAAGTTTCATTGAAAACAACACTTCTTAATCCCGAACAATGGTATCGCGAGAGTATGCACAACATGTAACATTGAGTCGAGAAAAACAGACGGTTCAAAACGAACGAGCATATGAAGTCAGTCGTATCACGCATAAACAAGATAGCAAGAGTACTCAGAAAAGTGAGTATAAAAAGTTGGCAGCATACGCGCTCTGAATACAAGTATGTAACGTCATAACAATATAAAATAACAAGATCAATTCATAAGAACAAGAATTCAAGAAATGTAGTAAGATCATATGTAATCAAGTAATATCCAATGATAATTCATGAAGCACAAAGGCTTTAAAAAGAGATAGTAATTATCGTCATTAGGGTAATGTAATATTTCAAAAGGGTAATGTAATATTTCAAAATGTAATCAAGGAATGAAATAATACAACGATAATTAAAAGTAAATAATAAGGATTAGAGAGTTACCCACGCAGATATCGAACAACAATGGCAGATTCTGTGTTTGACACTTAGAAACATGAAATATTTGAACATTTTGGTTATAGACTAAGTTTTAAAAAAGACTCAGTTCCCTATAACTATCGCTCTGATACCAATCTGTGAGACCCCCAGAATCAGGCATGGAACAACTAGGCAAAAAGGGGGTAACACGTCATGGTACAAGAAATAATGAAATACTATTGACACAAAGTTGACGTAATAAAAACATATACATTACATCATAAACATCAGAGTTTTTAAACAAAGGTCCCAAAGTTTTATAAGCGGAAAAATCTATTATTTAAATATGGTTTTGTAACATATATTTTCCAAGAATATAAGATAAACTTCTGACAGTTTTTACCACAACCAAAGCATTAAAAGCAGTAACACAGAAATCTCCAAGCTGCGATAATATCCTGCGGGTTCCTTCCAAGCGATGCTAAATATTAATACATGAGATTAAACATGTAAAATCGTCAACACAAAGTTGAGTGATATTCATAGGTTTAGCAGTAAAGGTGTGGAACACAAGCATTCATTTGTAAAACAAGAAATAGAGAAAATGGTTACGTACGATAACCATAGTCCGAAACCATTATTATTGCTATTTAGTTCATGAACCGAAGCTTAACTCAATGTAAGTTCCTCTAGTGAGTATTCAGCCTAAATACTCAAGTAACATAACAAATGTAATGCGTCAATGGTTAAACAACCGCAACATGGGACGGGGATTGTCAATCCCGATGGATCCACCCACAACATTCGCGCTTAGCAACACAAGTAAATTAACGGTTCATGATCAGGAGAGGAAACTTAAGGGCTATAGACTAAAAGAAATAATAATATGAAAAAATGTTGGAAATCATCAAGTTCTGGAAAGCATACAAGTTCTGGATATCATACAAGTTCTGGATAACATACAAGTTCAGGATAGCATACATTTCTAGATAGCATACAGTTTTAAATGAATGTGTTTCACTATGTAAAATCTCACCCGCGTTTAAAAACAATGTATAAGTAGTAAAAAAGGGGCTATGAACTCACCTCAAAGCAATAACAACGGTTAAAATAGCACAACGTAGCCAATGGGGAATAATAGCTCGAAACAATCCGCAGTCTAGATTAAATAAGATACGTATTACTATCCAAGCATAACGACAAATAAACGTAGCATTTAGTCCCCTAGTATTTACTTGAGTTTATTTAAAGAAATCGATAGTTTTTAACACTTGCAAAAGTTTAACGTTTTAATAAAAGTGTAGTTATTTAAACGGGATATATTTAGCAATATTGGTCACTTCGGAGTCCGGACAATCTATTTTAATAGACATTTAATGGGTCAAATATCTTAATATATATATATATATATATATATATATATATATATATATATATATATATATATATATATTGTATTTCAATTATTTAAAAATATATTAAATAAATAAAATTAATAATTTTAATTAAAAAAAGTTTCAAAAAGAGATACATGTTTCATGTCGGGGGACATGAAACATATACCATAATTCAATTTCAAATGGGCTTGCGTTTCATATATACAGGAAATGGTTTTCAAAAACATGTAATATCGTCAATTTTTTTGTAGAGAATAACGGGCTCGTTAGTAGCTCGTGGATTAAACTATACGTACCATTAGAAAGCCAGTCGGGTCGTCTATAGATCCATATTTTAATTTTTATAAACCAAGGTCGTTTGATGGGTTAAAATCGGGTTCGAAATAAGGGTCGTGAAACTAGTTTATAAGAAAAGTGTTTAACCAGTCCTTTTCGATCTTGTCTACAGTTCTCGATAACGACTTTCGGATCGAACCAAAAGTATGCTCTTGTAGATGGCATGACCGTCTACAACTTCCGTTATTTGCCCATCTCGGAGCAAAGTCATTTCGAGGGACTAAAATGGGTCGAAAATGTGTCGAAAAGTGTCGGGTCCAAAATTTTTATAATAATAGGAATATCACTTTTTGTTTTCTTTTTTCAACTCTCGGACACAAAAAAAATGATTTCTTTCTGCTTTACAAGCGCAAACCACATCACATGCTAACATTTAACAATTACTATTATTTCCTGGTTTACTATGGCATTTGAACACGAAAAGCACAATATATATATATATGTACGTTTGTTTCGTGTTTTAGATATGTCTCAAGCACAAACTATGAACCATGCATATATTTAATGAAAAACAAGAAAGATAGAGAGACAAGCGTTGTTTGACTCACACAATATTTGGATCGTTCAGAGCAAGCACACAATCAATCGAAACCCGTGAAACAAGCAACTAGTGATTCTTAATCCCAACCAACGAAACAAGAAAAAAAAACCCAAACTTGCACTTGTATTTACCCCATTAATAACTTAATAGAATATGGATTTTGTGAGTAGCCTTGTTGATCGGCTGTAGAGAATAAGAAAATGAGATAAAGTGATTTTTTTGAGTTCTATATAAAAATGGTATTAGATAAGATCAATTAGATGTAATTTGGACTTGCCATATGTTTAATATTTGTGCTATTTGACACATACGTGTTAAGTTACAATTGTGGGGTGATACGTGTGGGTTAAAGGAGTGGGGTGAGTTTATTTTTATTTTATAAACTTGCTCCACAATTTGTAAAAACGGGTATTATCGAAGTCCGATATTATAAAAGTTACGCGATTTAAAAGATATGCGTTGGACATGAAAAATAAACGCTCAATATAAAATAAAAACTTGGACATTCGGAGAACATTGAGATTTCGATAATTAAATGAGGCTTGTGGTTTAAAATACGTTACCGCGTCTTCCAAATGAACAACGCCTAAAGGTTTAACGTAATTTACGAAGACTGCTCGTAAAACGATAAATTAAAATGCCGACAATAGAAAATATTTCTTTGTCATAACCGAAATATTTACGATAGATGACAGACGTATACTTTGCCGATAAATAATGAAAGTCACGTTTTAGATGCGTTAAAGTCCTAACCTTGCGGTTAATCGGGAATTCAATATTTTTTTATAAAAAAACAAAGATGATAAATAGAAGTCGATTAATATTGGTCCGGATATTTGAAATAGTATTAGAACTCGGTCTAAATATTTATTTTAAAGTTCGGGTTACTATAGTAAATAAATTTGGAAAAATAAAAATAAAAGTTTTATAATTCCGAATAAAATATTATCAATAATCAGAAAATACTTAAAAAGTATTACTTATTAAAATTATCATGATCTCAGGATTTACATATAAGATACAAGAAAATGTAACACGTTGGAAATTTCAAGAAGTACGAACAAAAGAATAAAATAATACTGGGAAAAATACGAGTTCTTACATACGTCAAGAAAGATGATCAACCAAGCTCCAGTGGTTCGATTAACGACGATTCTGAGGTGATGATGGTGATGAGTGCAGAAAGACTGCAAGACTGGATCATGGATTCAAGAGGTTCATATCACATGTCACCCAGGTTAGATGTATTTTTTGATTTTCTGGAATGCGATGGGGGCAACGTACTGTTGGGAGACAACAGGGAGTGCAAGATCAGGGGTATTGGCAAGGTAAAGGTACAACTGAAAGATGGGTCAAGTTTTGTGTTACACAATGTCAGGTACATTCCTGAATTGAAAAGAAACTTGATATCGCTGGGAACTCTTGAAAAAGAGGGATATACCGTAAAATTGCAGTCGGGCAAAGTCAAGGTGATTAATGGTTCTAGGGTTATTATATCTGGAACCCGAAGGGAGAACTGTGTGTACTCTTTGGATGGCCATGCATTGGCCGGTGAGCTTAATGCTAGTGTTGAAGAAAAAGACAGTCTTGTGCAGGTTTGGCATAAAAGACTAGGACATATCAGTGAGGCGGGATTACACATGCTGGAAAATCAGGGTTTGTTTGGCAAGAAGAGTCTAGGTAAGCTCGATTTTTGTGAGAATTGTGTTCTGGGAAAGTCACATCGAGTCCGTTTCGGTGTAGGAAGGCACACTACTCAGGGAGTGATAGACTATGTTCATTCACACTTATGGGGTCCGTCTCAGGTGGAATCATTGGGAGGTAAGAGGTATTTCTTATCTATTGTCGATGATTATTCCAGAAGGGTATGGGTTTACGTTCTCAGGTTCAAACACGAAGCATTTGAAAAGTTCAAAGAGTGGAAGCAGTTAGTAGAGAATCAGACTGGGAGGACAGTTAAGAAGCTTAGGACGGATAATGGTCTTGAGTTCTGTAACCGGGAGTTTAATCAGCTATGCACTGAGAGTGAGATTGCTAGACATTTGACAATTGCCGGGACGCCGCAGCAGAATGGGTTAGCAGAACGGATGAACAGAACTCTCATGGACAAGGTACGCTGTTTATTAATACAGTTTGGATTGCCCAAGACCTTCTGGGCGGAAGCGACATGTACGGCCGCATATCTTATAAATAGGTCACCATCGACAGCGATTGAGAAGAATACACCTATGGAGATGTGGTCGGGACATCCTAGTGATTATGGGATGTTGAGGGTTTTCGGCTGTTTCGCGTATTCACACGTTAAACAAGGTAAGCTTGAGCCGAGAGCGGTAAAATCGTTCTTTTGGGGTATCCTGAAGGTGTAAAGGGGTACAGACTATATAGGCTTGATAATGAATCACCTAAAATAGTCACAAGCAGGAACGTGGTCTTCAATGAAAGTGTCATGTACAAAGACACATTGAAGGATACTGGTGCAGGTAAAGATAAGTCTGTTGAGGAATTACAGGTTGAGGTGGAACTGCAGAGGTTAAATAATCATACGCCTGAGGAAGACCAGACAGGTCAGGAAGATCAAACAGGTCAAGAAGATCAAAGAGATCAGGAAGACCAGACGGATCAGAAAGATGGCTATGATGAAGGTGCAGGGGTTCAAGAAATTGATCATCCACCGGATCTCACAGATTATCAATTGGTTCGAGATAGAGAGCCAAGGACAAGAACGAAACCAGCAAGGTCTCGGGATGAGAGTAATATGGTTGCTTACGCGTTTGCTGCAGCAGAGGAAGAAGATACTCATGAACCATTGACGTACCAGGAAGCAGTTTCTTGTGAAGACAATTCTAAGTGGAAAGCTGCTATGAAAGAAGAGATGGATTCTCTGAAGAAGAACAAGACCCGGGTGTTAGTAGATCATCCAGCTAGGCAAAAGCCGGTGAGCTGCAAATGGTTGTACAAAATAAAGGAAGGGATTGAAGGTGTTCAAAAGCCTAGGTACAAGGCAAGGTTGGTAGCTCGTGGATTCACACAAAGGGCAGGTATTGATTACAATGAAGTATTTTCGCCGGTAGTTCGACACACATCTATTCGGGTTATACTTGCATTGACCGCGTGTAAAAATTATGAGCTGGAGCAGCTTGATGTAAAAACGACGTTTTTACATGGAAATCTTGAAGAAGTGATCTACATGAGGCAACCACCAGGATTTAAACAAGGTAACAAGGTATGTTTGTTAAAGAAATCTCTTTATGGTTTGAAGCAGTCACCTAGGCAATGGTACAAGAGGTTCGATGAGTATATGCTGAGCAACGGGTTTAAGCGTAGCAGTTACGACAACTGCGTATATTACAGGAGTTATGCACAAGGGGAGTATATCTATCTATTGTTATATGTAGATGATATGCTGATTGCTTGTAAAAGCAAGGCTGAAATCGCGGCTACCAAGTCTTTGTTTAAAAGGGAGTTCGACATGAAAGAGCTCGGGGAAGCAAAGAAGATTCTTGGTATGGAGATCTTCAGGGATCGGAGTCGCAAGATTCTGAGGGTGTCATAATCCGGGTACATTTCTAAAGTTTTAAAAGGGTTTAGAATGGACAATGGGGAGTCGGTTCAGACACCATTGGATGGGCACTTCAAGCTGTCGTTGAAGGATTGTCCGGTTAGGGATTGTGATGTTGAAAGAATGAGTAGGGTGCCATATTCAAATGCGGTTGGGAGCTTGATGTACTTGATGGTATGCACGAGGCCAGACATAGCGTATGCAGTAAGTGTAGTTAGCAGATATTTGGCGAATCCGGGTAAACTCCATTGGGAAGCAGTGAAGTGGATTATGAAATATTTGCAGGGCACTATAAACGTGGGTTTGGTGTATGGGACAAATCGTGGCAACCATGTGGACGTAACAGGTTTTGTTGATTCAGACTACGCTAAGGATCCGGATAAGGGTATGTCTCTCACTGGTTACGCATTTTTAGTACAGGGATGTGTTGTAAGCTGGAAGGAAACTCTACAACACGTGGTGGCTCTTTCAACTACAGAGGCATAGTATATGGCCCTTACTGAGGCTGTGAAGGAAGCTATTTGGCTAAGGGGACTCTTGGAAGAGTTGGGTGTGAAGCTCAATACTGTCGCAACTAATTGTGATAATCAGGACGCGATTCACTTATCGCGAAATCATGTTTTTCATGGAAGGACTAAGCACATTAATGTGCGTTATCACTTTATCAGAGAAGTCTTGGAAGCAAAGACGGTTGAAGTTCTGAAGGTGCGTACTGAACACAATGTTGCGGATGCCTAGACGAAGGTGGTACCTGGACGCAAGTTACAACACTGCATGGAATTGCTGAGTGTTGGGATAGGCTAATATATGCCTAAGGTGGAAATTGTTATGTTTAGTCATTATATTCGCCTAAGTCGTGTCCAGGGAGAGTGTCAAATAGCCTAGTTTCCTAATAGATATGAATAAAGGTCGGTTGGCAATGTTTAAGCCCAACCCGACCCGTAGGACTTGTTATAGTCGGTTCCCCCTCATCTCTATAAAAGGAGGTGAGGGGGAACGAACCAATTACGCATTCTTTCAATAAACTAATCGGAGTCGATTAGGGATTTACCTTGTGGACGTCGCTTTTACTTTTCTGTCGAGTCTGCTGTTGTGTGTATTTTTCGATCGAGTTTTCCGCATCTAGTTAACCAGGGTTGTAAACTACAAAGTATAACAAAGAAAAAGTACACCCGTATATATAGTAAAAATAGAGATGTGAATTAATGGTAAAAAGTAAAAACCATGTTCGGAGTTCAGATTTCTAAAAATGGTTTGTTGTCTTTTGGATTAGAAGTATTAGAAACCTTGAACTCGACAATTAGGGCATCTACATAAACTTTTAAACTTTTTTAAAAGTTTATAATAATGTCAAGTCACTTTAAAAAATTAAAGAGTAAACTGTAAAATACATCCTTGTATTTTAAAGTTTTTCATAAAATACATCCCTTAGTGAAACTAGTGGCACTATACATTACTCGTTAAGCAAACGTTTGTCACAATACATCCCTCGAGACTAACGATACAATTTTTTCTCGTTAACTTATGACGAGGGATGTATTTTGCAAAAGAAAAAACATTTCAATTTTTTTTTCGAAAATAAAAGTTTAACATTTTTTCGGAAAATTTTTTAGTTTTCTTATTGAAATTTTTAGAAAAAAATAAAAAACATTTCTTCGATTTTTTTTCAAAAAGTCTTCAAACAATTTCAATTTTTTTTAAATAATTTGTTCCGTAAAAAATAACATTTTTCTAAACTTTTTTAACTAATTTTTTGAAATTAACTGAATTTGTTTCTTCTAAAAAAATAGAATTTTTTTTAAATACATTCGAACCTCTTTTTAAATTAAACATTTTTAAAAAATAAAAATTAAATTTCATTAAACATATTTGTTTTAAAAAATAATTTTTTATCTAACTCTCTTAAAAGGAAACATAAAAGATTTTATAACAAAAAATTTTAAAGAATTTTTTTTAATATTCGAAAACATATTAAAAAATTATTTTTTTTAAAAGAACAAATTTAGTTAGTTTTTAAAAATCAGTTAAAAATTAAAAAAACAAAAATCAATTTTTTGAAGGAACAAATTCAGTAAAAAGACTAAAACATTTTAAAAATTAAATTATTCTAAAAAAATATAATAATGTTGGAAGACTTTTGTAAAAAAAATCGAAGAAAAAAGATAAGTATATTAATTTTTAAAACTATTTTCAATAAGATAACTAAAATTTATCGAAAAAAAGTTAAAACTTTTATTTTTGAAAAGAATTTAGAACTTTTTTTCAAATTTTTTAATTTTAATGAAATTTAATTTTTATTATTTTTAAGAAAATGTTTAATTTTAAAATAGAAAACATTTTAAAAATTTAATTTTTTTATTGTTTTGGAAGGAACATATTAATTTAATTTTAAAAAATTAGTTTAAAAAATTCAAAGAAAAAAAATGTTATTCTTTTAAAAAATTTCAATAAGAAAACTGCAATTTTTTCTGAAAAATGTTTAAACATTTCTTTTCGAAAAAAAATTCAAAATGTTTTTTCTTTTGCAAAATACATCCCTCGTCAGAAGTTAACGAGAAAAAATTGCATCGTTAGTCCCGAGGGATGTATTGTGACAAACGTTTGCCTAACGGGTGATGTATAGAGCCATTAGTTTTACGAAGGGATGTATTGTGTGAGAAACTTCAAACCACATGGATGTATTTTACAGTTTACTCAAAATTAAATCATAAACTTTTTTCGCTATAAATCTTTCTCTACTATGCTTAAACTTGTATAAACCTTTAGAAAAATCTCATTAATTTAAATGAATTAAATTTTAATTTTTAAAAAGATTTAAAATGTTGGACCTTTTCATTTCACGTAAGCATAAAACTCATCTTCATTATGATAAATAAAACAATAAACTTATTCATAATTTTATGAACCTTTTAAAAAACAATTATAGTGGATGATTTAGTACCAAAACTTTTAGAAATCCAAACCAGGTGTTGCTATCCTCACTCAAACCAGCTAAGTCGTATACAGCTTATTTTTAACTGTAGTAATTTAACCTACTAGTGCTGATCTCGCTGGACCTAATGTAAGATAGAAAATCTTTAGCTCGTGTACCAGTGATTCATAAGTGGCGAGTAATAATATAGGATGCGTTTGGTTAGTGGGTTTTTCCATAAGTTTAAATGTCAAAGTCAAGTTGTGCTGTTTGGTGAGCTTAGATGGGCCCAAAAATTAGCTTTAACTCACAAATTTTTTTTTTACAAAAAACCCGAGTGACTACTCTCATTTATAAACTGCCTTTGTGCATTTTATTATTTAGTGGGCTATTTTAGTATGAACCACAATTTTAATTATATTATTCATTTAAAATTAAATAACATTTAATAAAATTATTTTATATTATTATATTTAAATAAATTAATATATTTTTAAATATTATTTTTTTCTTTCTTATATTAACCTCAAATCAAAAATTTCAAACTTTTAACAAACCAAACATTACTTTTCAATTAATAGTATTCAATCATAACCCACTCACTTTATAAACCTATTCTCAAGTAAAACCCGACTTCAAACCAAACTGACCCGTAATTTCCATAAATACCTATGCTGCACCAGTTGCTTGTGGGATGGTTCCACGTATCCGGTTTATATAGTTTACTATTCACAATGTCTCAATACACAAAAGCTTTTTAGTATTTATTTTTTTGAACATAAAAAAAAAAAAAAAAAACTTTTTAGTATTTTGTTACGTACGTTTTTTGAAAAGTTTTTTAGCATTGCAAGGAAGACTTTTTATAAAGTTTTTCTAAAAATTTGTTAAACTTCATGTTTTTTTCAAAACTTTCGATTATTGATGTGTGTTGCATTAAATGTTTTAAATGCTCTAAATCTTTCAAAAACTTGTACATTATAGTTGCTCTTAGTTTGTATCAATTTCTATTGTACATTCACTTAGACAGATAAATATATTGAATATGTCTTGAAATTACAAGAAAGTTGTTTATCATATTCTGTCTTTTTCATCCAAGCGATTGTGATCGACATATTTATTCTTAGAAGATGCCAAACTTCATCATTAGGTCGCGCCAGTTTTTATTAAAACGTTACATATTTAAAAAAATTGATAATTTTGAAAAAAAATTATTATACGTGACTTAAAATTGGTATAGCTCGTATCATACCAGATACTCATATAATATAAGTTCGTCCTTTGACTATAAAAACGATCAAACAATCATTGTATGCTCTAAATATCATTAATATGTAAGATTATACTATTAATAAAAATGATTTGTTTCTTTCATACATAGAAAGGAGTAAATTAAAAGTTTGATAGCAAAGTATAGTATACAACAAGGCTGTCAAGATCGTGATTTTACTTGAGATCGTTTTTATTTTTTCAAGATCGAGATCGTAAGATCAGATCGAGATCGTAAAATTCTTCCAATTTATCATGTTATTTAAGCAATTGATAAACGAGTCAAACTTTTTTTATTTATACTCATCATCAAAGATAAATTTATATAATAACCGGTTGAAAATGTCAAAGTTTAAATTTAAAATACCAAACAAAAGACTTTTCAAAATTAGTATTTAAAGGTTAATACTAAATTATTATTTAAAGGTTAATAGTTAAAACTACGAAAAAGGTAAAACAAAAAACAACAATCACTTGTAAGAAACTTTTTGTTTCAGGCAACAAGAACATGAGAAGAACCTTAATAATGTAATTTAGATTTGAAGAAAGCATATAATTATCTTCACTAATTAAACGTCAATACTTGTTACTGAGATCAGCGGGCTCATATTTATCTTTTTTGCGACCAAAAAGTAATGGGTTAATAAGTATGTAAGTGAGTAAGTTAGTAACGTGGTAATTTGATAAACTCATATCAACACGCGATTTTACGATCTTACGTGCGATCTTACACCGATCTTACGATCCTACCTCTGATGCGATCCTACATAGATCTTACACGAATTTATCAGGTGGAAACGTAAGATAATATGATCTTACGTGTAAACTCGCGAGTTTGATAGCTTTGGTACACAACCAACTCTCTACTTACTTTTTTTTGAACTAAATTCTCTACTTACTCGTCCATGCCTACACAACGCATATTTCAGTTTTTTACACATTAATTATATAAAACAATTTTTTTCTCTTTCCTACTATGTCATCATCTTCCTCTTTAAACTTCTTTCACCATTGCTAAAAAGTACTACATAGTAAGATTTACTTCAATATTGCTTCAAAAATTATTTCTATCACATTAACAACAACCTAAATTTTGATGCCCCTAAATTATGCTGCTCTGGGTCGTCGCCTGTTGGAAATTAATGAACAGTTATATTAATTTCTTATACTAAGTCGAACATTTTAAAAAAATAAATTTGTTTATAAGTTGATAAACATATTACATGATAATAAGAGTATGTGGGTGTATTATAGTTATATAAGTAAATATGTATGCCTACACGTTTATGCAACTCATTGTTCTTATCTTGACTTGTTCAAAAATATTGATTACTTACTTATTTACTAATCCTATGTATACCACGAAATATAAGGGATATGAGTGATTTTCTGGAGTGGTTTTCTAGAGTGATTTTTGGAATTGATATCATGGATATCAGTTAATATTACGTGGGTATATTAAAGGGTGGTCTTCATCTATAAATGGAGATGCTAACCTTTATCATCTGCTCTTATCACTGAACCATTTTGTCTCTGTAATATTTTCTTATTCTACATACCGATTGTGCATTGCGAAATATTTTTCGCTTACAATGTACCGTTACAAGACTACATAAATCCTGGGGTGTACGGTGCGTAGGCTCAAAGCGTTCAAACGGGCTCCGTAGAAACCTTAAAAGGACAGAGAAGTTCTTCTCGTGTAGTTCCATTTGTGGTCCTTTTAGAGTATTTGTTTGTTGTAATTCTTGTTAGTTTATGTCAGTTTGGAGGCTCCTTTTTGTGTTGTGTTTCTCGTGTATTGTTACAGGTTGCTGATCATGGTTTATATTAAACAATCTTTAAGGTTTCTATCGTTAAATGGAAACTGGAGCATCATGATCAAACCTTCGTATCATGAATAACGAATTTGTTTATCGTACTTAATATCTTCAATGTTCTTTGTTGGCTCTTATTCCCACCAATCCCATTGCTGCCACAGAGGGAGAAGAAGTTGACTAGAAGGAAGTTCTTGAGCTTGAGAAGCAATGGATGATTCACAAGGATGATGCGACCTTATGTCGTGGTCACATCAAGAACTTTTTTTCGGGCGGGTCGTACGCTTCTATCACTGACCTGCGGAAGTTAAGAAGTGTTAAGAGTTTAAGTACAAGAAAAATAAAGAAGGTACTACAAAATATTTAATCTCTAAATTCTTTAATTTTCATACATGTTGATAAATATGAAAGATGATTACTAGATCGAATGATCTCTTGACGCATCTTCGCATTGAGGAAGATGCTAGGAATAGAGATAAACAAGTACAATGGATCTATTTTATCATTTGCAAGTGTGAAACTCTTCGAGGAGAGGTTTCTGAAACGGTCTAATGAAATTTAACGTGTGGGTGAATCATGATAAATTCAAGAAGATCGTATCGTCAAAGAGAACTGGAAAATGCTATGTTTGTGGAGAAATTGGCGACTATGCACGTGAGTTTAAGTTGAGGAACTCCAGAAATAATGATGTTAATGTGGTGAATGATCAATTTACGGACCGTGTGGCTCATGTTCATCTTGACGATGATAACTTCATGGCTCGAGAACTTTTAATAGTGACTCGTTTCTAGCTTCTTTTATGCTTTAAACATGGCGGTTAGCGTCTTTCAATTGTTTGTTGGTCTTGTTCTTGTTTTCCGATTCTAGTGTAAAACTGTTTATTATTTCTAGTCAGTTATGTTTAAATTTTATTTTGTTTGTTGGTTTCAAAAAGAGAAGCAAATGTTTATTTCTATTTGGTATAACACCTCTTAATTTCTAAGATTTAACATAAATAAATAATGATTACATAAAATTGAGACTATAGAAGACTAACATTTTAAGAAAGAGGAAGGAAGTGGATCCTTTTTCATCTGATGGTAATGTGATCACGTCTAATTCGTACTCTGCTTTAGATGACAATGGAGAAGAGGTTGCTCTTATTTATGATGAATCGGCTAATCTTCTCAACTCCAAAACAAGTGGGAGCTCCTATTCCACTGGCACTTATGTTGCTGGTTAGATTGGTTCATTTTGGTATTTTTTTTCTAGGTGCATTTTATGTTTCTAGAATTGTTTGTGGTTATGGCATGTCATAAGCACTAGTTTTGATGGTTTATCAAGCTTGTGAGAGCTTGAGGTTAATGTGGTATTTCAACCACATTCCATTTGTACTTCATTGTTTTTTGGATAATATATTTACCGGGGAAACCCATTACCCAAAAAACATTTTAAGAAAGCAAGGAGCTCGAAACGATTTCATATGCCAAAATTTAGATGAAGTAATTGTTTAAACGACATACATGCGACATTCTTTTAAATTGCGTGATCAAAAGTAATATTTTTGATTCATGTATAGATAAGAGTAGTAACTATACTAAAAGCAATATTGTGTCACTTGTAGATTTGAATGAAATGATTATGTGATTGGCATCACAAGATGTTGAGGTAGATTACTAGTTTGCTCATAAAGTACATCACTAAATAAAAGTTATGAAATCGATGAACGAGCATATATGACTGACTTGGTATGCAACTTAGGTTGAAACCATTAACCTATAATTTTAATCTATGAGCCTTAAAATGTGAGCATGGCTGATCACCTTGTTCAAAACTTAGGCTTAAGATTTCAAGATATTTTTAATAGGAAAAATGAGATCCAATTATAAATATTCATAACATATATGAAGAGTGTACTAGCGGATTTATTCGTGAAGAAATAAATTATAATCATGTCGTTCGAAGTGCACAATTTTTTTTGTTAAGAGTGAAAAGCAATGCTTTAAATTATTTAAGATCACAAGTAGGTGGACTCATATTTATTGGATGAGCAAGAAGCAAGTGAACATGTTAAAATGAGATGAATTGTGTATATTATGTTGTCAAGTTGTGACAATATGAGGGCAAAATAGATTAGAGATCTATCTCCTCAAGTGTTGGAATCTATATAAAGAATAACGAGATGGTAACATTATAAACAAGTTTACACATGAAACTTGAATTTGATACTACAATATCTCTGACAAGGGACATAGTGAGTATTTTGATGAAACCGATTAAAATAAAGTGACTTGTCAGGTATATCCTATTAAGTCTCTGACGAGAGACTTGTTGAGGATCACTAGAGGCATATGATTTAAAACTGTATGTGAATCGGTTGGTGATTGAAACCCGACTTGATAGTAGAGCTCCTACATTACAAGTTTAATGGGTAATAACGAAGTCATTAATCGATAGAAGGTACTATCGACCTAATAAGCCCATGTATAGTATAGATAGTGCATCGTTGACGAGATGCAGGGTGAGGTAAAACCTCTAAACTAATGTTTATAGGCGTCTTATCAACGAGGACGATAGAGAAGGTTAACCTATATAGCCTAGAGGTGGTGCCGCCTCGAATTTAGAGTTATGGTTTCTCTCTTAGAGGGTTGTGAAAGGGATTAAAGCACATGGCCATATTCACGCGTAGTGAGAATGCACAATATAACAATGGAAATTCGTATGTATACAGCGATAAGATCTAAATGGATTGGTTTAATCTTCGGACACCATATACCTTTTGGTTCGTGCTTTAATCTTTAGACACCATTGAATCGATCTTGATTTGTGTGTCCATATTTAACGAGGTTTAATCTCCATGATACCTTGTAGCACAACATGTTCGAGTGAGTGGAAAATAGTGTTCAACTTGGTGGGGGATTGTTGGAAATTAATGAACCATTATATTAATTTCTTATACTAATTTGAACATTTTTAGAAAATAAGTTTTTTTTATAAGCTGATAAACATATTACATGAGAATAAGAGTATGATAGGGGTATTATAGTGATATAAGTAAATATGTATGCCTACACGTTTGTGCAACTCATTGTTCTTATCTTGACTTGTTCAAAATTGTTGGTTACTTACTTATTTACTATCCATATGTATACCACGAAAAATAAGGGATGTGAGTGATTTTTGGAATTGATATCATGGGATATCAGTTAATATTACGTGGGTATATTAAAGCGGTGATCTTCATCTATAAACGGAGATGTTAACCTTTAGTATAAAGACAACCAAAAATCATCTGCTTTTATCACTTAACCATTTTGTCTCTGTAATTTTTCTTATTCTACATACCAATTGTGCATTACGGAATATTGTTTCGCATACAATATACCGTTACAAGACTGCATAAATCATGGGGAGTACGGTGCGTAGGCTCAAAGCGATCAAATGGGCTCTATAGAAACCTTAAAAGGACAGAGAAGTTCTTCTCGTGCAGTTCCATTGCGGTTCTTTTAGAGTATTTCTTTGTTATATTTCTTGTTAGTTTATGTAAGTTTTCAGGATCTTTTTGTGTTGTGTTTCTCGTGTATTGTTACAGGTTTGCTGATCATGGTTTATATTAAACAATCATTTAAGGTTTCTATCTGGAAATGGAAACTGGAGCATCATGATCAAACCTTCGTATCATGAACAACGAATTTGTTCTCATACTAAATATCATCTATGTTATTTGTTAGCTCTTATTCCCACTAATCCCGTTGCTGCCACAGAGGGAGAAGAAGTTAACCAGAAGGAAGTTCTTGAGCTTGAGAAGCATAGGATGATTCACAAGGATGATGCGCCTTATGTTGTGGTCACATCAAGAAATTTTTTCGGATGGGTCGTACGCTTCTTCTCACATGTTGATAAATAAGAAAGATGATTACTAGATTGGATGATCACTTGAAGCATCTTCGCATTGAAGAAGATGCTAGGAATATAGATAAACTAGTGAACAATGGATCTATTTTTTTCATTTGCAAGTCGGAAACTCTTCGAAGACAGGTTTCTGAAACGGTCTAATGAAATTTAACGCGTGGGTGAATCATGATAAATTCAAGAAGATCATATCGTAAAAGAGAATTGGAAAATGGTATGTTTGTGGAGAAACTGGCCACTATGCACGTGAGTGTAAGTTGAGGAACTCCACAAATAATGATGTTAATGTGGCGAATGATCAATTTGTGAACCGTGTAGCTCATGTTCATTTTGACGATGATAACTTCGTGGCATGAGAACTTTTTATTGTGACTCGTTTCTAGCTTCTTTTATGCTTTAAGCATGGCGGTTAGCGCCTTTCAGTGGTTTGTTGGTCTTGTTCTTGTTTTCCAATTCTAGTGTAAAACTGTTTATTTATTTCTAGTCAGTTATGTTTAAATTTCATTTTGTTTGTTGGTTTCAAAAAGAGAAGGGAATATTTATTTCTATTTTGTATCAAACCTCTTGATTTCTAAGATTTAACCTAAATAAATAATGATTACATAAATTTGAGACTATAGAAGACTAACATTTAAAGAAAGTATGAAGCTAGAAACGATTTCACTTGCCAAAATTTAAATGAAGTAATTGTTTAAATGACATGCATGCGACATTCTTTTAAATTGGCGTGATCAAAAGTAATATTTTTGATTCATGTATAGATAAGAGTACTAGCTATACTAAAAGCAATATTGTGTCACTTGTAGATTTGAATGAAATGATTATGTGATAGGCATCACAAGATGTTGAGGTAAAGTACTAGTTTGCGCATAAAGTACATCACTAAATATATGTTATGAAATCGATGAACGGGCATATATGACTGACTTGGTATGCAACTTAGGTTGAAATCGTTAACATATAATTCTGATCTATGAGCCTTAAAACGTGAGCATGGCTGATTGATTGGTGTATTTTGCATACACCTAATAGCATGTTAATTTAGCATAATTATATATTTATTTTTTATTATACATGTACTTTTAATGTGTTTTGTGATTATGTAGGTTATGAGCGAAATGGAATAAAATGGCCACTTTATTAATCTTTTTGGAGAAAAGACATTGTGAGCGCCGATAAATGAAGAAAAAATATTGAAGAAAAAGATTTGAGCGAGTGGCAATATTTTCGGTCATCTTTTATTTGTCCAGGCTTCGTTCGAGCAATTATTAGTGTTGGGTTATTTTTATTGGGCCAAAGTTATTATATGCCAAAAGAATAAAAGAAAAAGAAAAAAAGAAAAAAAATAACTTTTGGGCCCAATACCCAATAACCCACCGATAGAAGTATATATATATATATATATATATATATATATATATATATATATATATATATATATATATATATACTAGCTGCGTAACCCGCCCAACGGGCGGGTTCATTTCGTAAATCTTTTCTAAAAGTACGTTTAGGTATTAGTTATATCTGTTGGCACTCAGACTCGTTTTTGTTAAAGAAAAACTAAAAGAAAACTAATTTTTGATATTTTTAGGCCTTGATCAATTTAACAGACGTGTTTTGTACCATATGAATCTTCAGTTATAGAAATATTGGTTTCTTTTTTTTTTAATTTGGTTGGTTAAACGTAAATTAACCTATAATAATGTTAGGCATGGATAATGTATCAACTTTATGTTGTGGCTCTCTTTTCACTATTTGATCATCTATCGATTATCCAAAAATATGTATAGAAATATATGATTATAGTTTTTGCTTTTTAATTTTGAATGTTCTGGATGAGGTTTTTGACAAACTATGTTGTATGTTTGCAGCTCTTCGACAACAAACAAATCACATCACAAGGAAATATCGCTATCAAACCAGTAAATTCAAATATTTGTAAAAAAATGAAATATATATTTTTTTTAAATGTTCTACATTTTATAATATTTTTTTAGAAAAATATCGAATATTTCTTAACTCAAATTTGTTCCAAATACTTTTAGTTTTTTATTATAAATATTTTTTTATATTCAAAATATATTTTAGATCATTTTTAATTAAAAAAATTAAAAATTAAATCTGTTATATCTCACTACCACGAAATTATATATAAAAAAATATTTATGTCATTTTAACTTTTTAAATATTACTTAACGGCCAAACTAACACTTTTTAGTCAATAAACCAAACCCGTTAAAAATCACAACCGAACTAAAAGCACAACGCGCAATACATAAAAAGTCTTCCTATGCATGAACATGATAAAGCTAATATGAAAAGATAATTATGCAATTATCCCTATATGGCCTTCTCGATGTCATAAAATGTATACCGGATAATATTTTATAGAATTGACAAAAACTGTCTTGTGATTATATTCAGTTTTCCTAAACATATTTCCATCGCCACTTCATTGACCAAGTCTTCTACCATTAAATTTTCTATTAGACCAATTAGAGAATATTTAAGGATTAATATAGGGGTACTTATAACATTAGCCTCAATATAGTTAACATACCGTATATATACCAGAAGTCAACGAATAAGATAAATCTCGTCTTTGTGTATTAAATATGGTTTACTTTTGCATTAGGTCATTGTGTAAGAGACCCAAATCGACCATTGAATATCTCATCTAACAAAATTAGGATCGATTATAAGGCGGCTTTGCAATATTCGAAAACTACAAAACATGAGTTCTTCATTTTACCTTCTACAACAGTTTATTGATCTTCATTTTTAAATCATAATCAATAATCAATAATGAAATAATTATGCAATAAATTTAAATTATCAAGCTAATGTATAAGAGAAGGGGAGTGGTGGCATTTTTGCCTGGCGCCAACCTTCGGCGTGAAAAAACCCAATAGCACAAGATTCCGTGTTCTCGCGCCAAAGATCTAGCGCCATACGGACCAGCCCACGCGGTTCATCATTTCATGTTTTTTTCTTTTCTGACTGAGTTTTTGCAGCAGCAACGCTGTGATGAAGAAAAAGAAGGATAGAGGAGAGTGAGCTAGGCTTTTGGATGTATCAATTTATTGATTTTTGGCTCAATATTTATTAGCCCATTATTTTTTAAGTGTTTTTTTCGTAAGTATTTTTAGATATATATATTTTTTAGTGTTTTCTTAATTTTGTTAAAAGTTTAATTTTAATATAATGTTTTTTAGTTTTAGTAAAATTTTATTTTAAGTTTGAATATTTTTGTTTAAAAAAATAATTTATGGCACCAGAATTGTCATGGCACACTACTCCCCTGAAAACTGGTGTCATAGCTAAAATCCAGTTTGTTGACGTGGCGGTACTTTTAGCCAACGACATCACCCAACGACACGACTACTCCATGTGCTCTAATGTAATGTCTAAAAATAGTGTTTGATTAACATATTAGATCATGGACCCGACGACTTTATGAATGAATACTTAGAGCTGTGGGAGTCATGGCGTCGTGGGGGCTCAAACCCACGACGTGAATGGCGTGATGATTCCGGCGGCAAGAAAACTTGCGGTGCGGGTGGTGGAAGTGAGTCAAACCACAGGGCGTGGTGGTGGAAGTGAGTCAATTTACCCCCGAACGGCTAGTTCTTTTCGAAAAACTGAAAGTCACTCCAAGTGATGACTCCCCTGTTTTTTTCAAGTGAATATGAGTGTGGGTTTCGCTGACGTGGCACCCAAAAAACCCATGACTGGAGTGATGATTCCTTGTGCTCTTAAGGCCCATGAGTTTTGATAAAATAGAACACAACTTAGAATGCAGTTTACACAGATGTAAAAACATAAAATACACCAACTAAATGAGAATTTTCCAAAATGTCTTATGCAACTTATGCAACTTATGCGACATTCCCAAAAAAAATTTGGGAAAACTTTTAGTTTTTTTTTCTATTTTTAGAAAAATTGCATAAGTTGCATAGGGCATTTTGGGAAAGTGGGTGCAACTTTGGAGCATTTCAAGAATTTTTTCTATTAAGAATGAAATACCTCGTGACTTCTAATAATTTGTGCACCTATAACGTCTCCCACCAAGTATTAATATTTGTAGTACTTTTTGATGTTTTGGGTATAGAACAATGATTGCGGTGATATGCATCAAGATTTATTTGAATGTGTATTTTATATTTCACACAAAGCTTTGTACGATATTAAGCTCGTAAATTTTGCTTTTAATTGTCGTGTGTCGTGCAAACTGTGTGTGTCCTATACTATGATAGGGAAGACATGGAGCGCATACCACGACCATTTTATATAACTTGACAAGTAGTGATGTGATGACTGATGAACATTCAAATAAAATATAATTTTTTAGATCTTTGTTTTGTTATTTTGATGTATTTTTTATAACTTGTGTTGATTATAATGTAGATACAGTTGCATGTAAAATAATACGTAGTAATACTCGATAAGAACAGTGGGTATATACAGTTGTATGCTTAACCGAGTCGTTGACGTTTTTGTTGCTAACATTTGTTTAGGGCAGTTTTCTTTTCTTTAGCAAGTGTTTTGCTCTAATTTCTTCTCGAACGTAATGTTGGTTTGGTTTTTTCTCAACACAGCTTGATTTTCTTGTTTATTATTAGAAGGTCTTAACATGTTTTGGTGAGTTTTTTACATTTAATATATTATATTATCGTTAAATTTGTTTTTTGCCCCCCGTGATCTAATATCTTTGCTCCGCCAATGCCTATGAGTATTCCGAATATATTAAAGACAGATCTAAGAAATAAACTATTGGTTGCAGGAGATACGTCTAACGTTTGGTTCATTAGTATCATTCTTAACCTCGAACTGTAACACGTCAGTGTTTTGACATTCACACAAATTCTTACCATTCTCTAAACATGTTCACAACTAATGACCCATTTCACTGCAAAGTTCGCTCCATGATTTGACTCATGTGTAACCTTTTGTTCACAACATGATTTGACTTAGTAGTATGCTATTTAAGTCGATAAATCAGGCGGCATGTTTAAGTCTTAGCATTAAATTTCCAATCATTTGATAAAATCTAGGTGGAATAATGGTACAGGGTTTAGAAAATGAGTATCGGAATACCTCATGAAACAACCTGTGTTCAAAGCACGTCCCTCAGTCCATGTGCTCGCCGAAAGTTTTAAGTCTCCCTAAATCCATCTCAGGTACTGTGTTTTGGTCATCAGGTCTGAATATATTACCTCGTATAATGCGAAAGGGTCACCAAAATCCATATATATCTGGTAATGTGTTGAAGAAAAACTGTTACTACAGTATGGAAATTATCTTGCGATAATGGGCATACTTAAGTTCATGTCCTATATATATTAAAGTAATTAACGCATATGAATAAAAGTTACCTGAAGCTAAATTCTCAGTTAACTAAAAAAGTTATTAAACCGTGCAAAGACTCCAAGATTACCATCTGATACAATTTCAAGACTATTAGAAAGCATATGACGATGAAGATGCAGCCACACTTGTAGAGCAAAAGTTATGTTCAGAAATACCATGATATTTCGAGGAACACCAATTATGAGACTCGATCGAACAAAGACTCACAACAGCAGCAAGCACATTTCTATCTTTAAATAAATTAACAATCACATTTGTTTTAAGCATAAACATGAACTCTGGGTAAGATTGGCCTATTTCATTTGTTCCAGTCAGTACCGCATGTTTCCTTATCAGCTAATTTCTCTCAATACACCCGTTTGACTTGTTAATGATATAGATTAGCATTACTTACCAGGGTACCAAAAAAAAGAAGTACTCATCCCGGTAAAGAGTCATCTTTTTCCTCAGGATTTTATGCCTTTGCCAGGTGTGCTTTCGGGATAGAAGACCGAGCAATAAAATATTATTCTGAAAGTTAAAGCTCAACAAAGGTTGTTTGATTTGATCTATAGTAAAAAAAATAGGCAAAGACACGCTCGGGATGCTAATCTTCTCTGACTCCAACCTCGAGTCATTATCAGCCAAAGATGCAGCCTCTGTCTGTGTGCTTTGATTCTAAGACCAAATCACAATTAGCCAGAGAGCCACTTGGCATCTCAGGTTTGATTGAAGTCAAACTCAGCATTTGGTGCTGAATTCAAACCATTTATCGTAGTCTTTGATTCTATGACCATATCATAATTAACCAGAGAGCTACTCAGGTATCTTTAAAGTTGAACCCAATTCATTTGCATCCAGATCTGAATTAAATCCAATTATATGTCTTTGCATCCAGTCCCAATAACTATAAATGATTTTTTTTTTCTTCTTGTGTGCTTCTAGAAAACGTCTTGTTTGGTTGCAAATTTCTATGGTCGGCTTTATCAGGTAAACTTTTGGACAGTGATTAAACTATGTTTTGCACAACGTATATTGCACTAAAATAAATAGTAGTTTTGTAATAGTCACCTGAATGATGTTTCAAGACATGTGTATTTCCTAGAGGATAATTTGATTACTTGGTACAGTTTTTTTCTTAGGTAAAAACATTGAAGTATAGAAGTACCTCTCGGCATCCAAGTTTCTCTAACTGAATCATGCCTTTTTCTGCTACTCGCCTTTTTCTGCTACTGTACGCAGTGTTAATCCCGATAACCACAAATGCTTTCCTTCTTTGGTTGCTTCTCGAAAAACATCTTGCTTTCTTGCAAATTACTATGGTCGTCTTTCACGTGTACACTTTGGAGAATAGGAAGCTCAAATCGAAGCTTTGATATCGCGTTCTTTTCAAGTAATGTGATAATCTTCAACAATACATAACATTTTACCATTAGACAAACATCTTGGTGCGCATTGAATACTGAATGCTTGTTGCTGATAAATAGAAAATGCCTATGTAGGTATTCATCACTGAATGATATAATTGCTGCAAGACAACAATCTACGCCAAACAAAGAGCGTTATAATTATCTAACAAAACCACAAACAAATAGGAAAATTGAATACCAAAAAACATTCAATACAAAAAAATCTATAAACAGATCTCGTTTTAGTATTTACTTACTTTTTAGCATACGAATTTCTGGTAATAATCACTTTGTACAGGGACACTTCCAATAAATGAGATAATAAAACGGACCTAATCACAATAAGTGGTCCTCAAGTATGCCACAATCTTCAAGATTAAAGAATCTGCCTTCCAAATGAAATTGTTCATGGAATAATCAGTCATTGTGGTATAGAACTCAACGCATTTAATTAATGGATATAAAAGATTGTATATCAGTTGTAATATCATATAAACTACATCTATTGGCGCTGCACAAGAAGCACACAATATTCTTTGAACTATATTTAGGAATACCGACTATCTAAAAAAATTAAGTTCACTTGTAGGCAGCAATAGAACCCTTCTCAACGGCAAACATTCATAACCGAAATAAGAAAAATTAATAACATACTAATACAGAAACTTTATGTTTTGATTCTGGGTTAAAAGAAGAAGACGTTACTCTTTAGTTGGCACGTATTTTGACTTTTTTAGTCATTTTTTGTGTGTTGATGCTCATTGTTGCATGACAGTTCTCAAAAAACAGCGGCAAATATTTTAAATTTGCACAGACACACCCACACTTACTCCGAGTTGTCTATTGAAAGAGGGTAACATAGACGGGGGTTCAGATTCGATTATATCTGCCCATGATGGTATAAACATATTAGTGAGTTCCCAAACACCCCCATAGAAGGAACCATGTTTGAGTAATCAAATCATTCCACTTAGTTCTGAAGTATTCCTAATTTCATCTCAAACAAAACCTAAACATAAGCACAAACTTTTTTACATGCATCAAATGGTTTTAGAGCAAACTCACAAGTCACACCAATGGTATTCTACAGCTTACAACTCTAATATTACATTACGTGTCATGATACCTGATATAGAAATAACTTTTGTGATAAGATCTGTCTGAATTGGTTATATAATTACTAATGCTTTTAAATTAGCACAGCCGTAACAACTAACAAAAACATTACCATTTTTCCAAAATAAAAGATCATTGCGCAGCCAAATTCCAATATGCAGACCAAAGATCCTATAGATGATTTGACCACTGATCATACTTCTGAATAAAAGAATATGAATCCATAGATAATCCATTGGTAGGAATATATCACCAAATATGCTATAGACTGGTTCAGATTGTTGTCTGGGTAGTCATAGTATTGTTTCCACCATTTCAAGATAATAAAACACAATCATCACTCAAATAAGCTACCGAAATTATCATAACACTCGAATCATATGAACATAGCATAAAAATCAAAACTTTATATATACCAAAGGGCAAATGACTTTAAAATGCATCTAACTTGACACTTTTTTGCGTTTTGTGTAACCATCTTTTTTCTTTCCCATTATGGTCATCAAACTTTCAAAAATCGATCATCCTGTATTTTGTGACCATTTTACCCTTAGTTTTTCAAAATTTTGAAGGGTAAAATGATCATTTTACATGGTAAAATAGTGACAAAATACACACAATGACCGACTTTTAAAAGTTTGATGCCATAATGGGAAACAAAAAAAGATGGTACACAGAACGCAAAAAAGTGTCAAGTTAAATGCATTTTTAAGTCATTAGCCCTATACCAAAGTATATGTTTCATATTAAAATTGTTAAATCAGCAACCCAATACTGAAAACGATATTTTATAAAAAAAATAATAAAAATGTTTGTTTTTTACCTAGAAAATTTGATACCATATTTCGTCACCATTATACAGCAAGCTTATACCACCGAAAGACTCCATATATTCAGGGACACCAATATAAGGCGGTGGTATGTGTGAGGGAGAAGCTTTGAGATGCTTTGCCGGATGCGTGTTATCAGAAAGATATAAAAAAAACTTGGACCAGGACAAAAGGGAGCCCAAAAGAAAGCAGCAACCCGAACGAACTAAACGTTGGACACAGTTTCTCTAGATACGCGAGTGCATGAGATGTCTCAAATGCCAGGATTATACCTTCTTGTCTAGACAGTCTCTCAAAAGCTACACGCACAAAACAAAACAATTAAAACAATAAATAAAAATAATCATTCGAGTGAAAGAAATCAACGTTTATGTACCTTCCAATGCTTCCTCATCAGTGATGCTATGATACTCTACTCGGCCTACGTCTTTCAAAAATCTATGCTCGGTTCCCACTCCCAGGTAGTCCAGTGACCTTTGAGTCTCCTTTTGACCTATCAAACGACCCATTCATAAGTACGCGGGTCCATGCTTGCTGATACTCAAAAGCGAACATTCTACAACACTGCTAAAAAATTACCTCATCTGAACTAAAAAATTACCCGAAATAACGACTACGCCTAAAATCTGAACCTGATTAGACTCAGATGCTGAACTCCCACTCTTCTCATCATCACTCTCATCCGAGCTGTTGTTAGAAGAAGCCCTTGGAAACTTGCATATCCTTTGGACAGAGACCGAAGATTATTGGTAGATTTAGAAATTTTTGATAAGGTAAACAATGGCACCTCTATATTCCCTTTCTCGCAGCTGCACGTGTTTTCTTTAGCAAGCATTGTCACAGGTTTACATAGAAAAGATGATTCACATAGGACTTTTCCTCTTCTGCCACAAAGTATAGTTTAATTAATAAACCAATAGACAGCAGAATATGGAATGTTTTATAAAGTGATAATGAGATACTGACATGATAATATCAGAAGATTAGTATTTATAAAACGTGGTACAAAGAAAACAGTTGGCTGACAACATTCCAGATATATGTAAGGATTACTTTTTACAAAAAGCTCCATAAACAACTGGTGACTGGCATATGGTGCTAAGATAAATGGCCAGAGAAAATACAATACAAAAAAGTTGTGTAATAAAAAAGCTAACCTTGAATCACTCATTAAGACCATTCATCCCAATTAGCGTATATGCTACTTCCATAAGCGGCAAGCAGGCAGCAGCACACTAAACTGAAAACAAAGCAGAAACAGAATGCTGTCGTGTAAACTTGTCGGGAAGTGATGAGCACTGTCATTGGAGGAATTTATGTGTGACTATTGCCTCACATGTTCTCCAGTTTTGTTAAGCGATTGTAACTTCGATACAAATATAATTAATTTTCTTTGATACAAATATAATTAAATTTTTATCTATTCATTACTAATCCAGGAAGATTACCGACCACGATATATATTGTTGAAATGGTATGCAAGTAAAAAAAGGCATGTTCTTTATGCAAAGTTAATGATTCCCATGCTTATTCTTCTTGCTTGACTTTAATTGGGTTGTTCTAGAAAGTCAAAAGATCAAGAGGTGAACTTTCTAAAGTCACTATTAAGACTATTAAACTGAAATTAGTAGGCTTAAAAGTTTGTGATTCTGCTTATTTTGCACAAGTGGTTACTGTTTAATACATGATATGAATACGTGCCAGGTTCAAAAACTAATAATTAATCTAAGTTGCACCAGCATTTGTGAGTTGCTAGGGCACAACTGGTTACTTGAATGGCTGAACGTGTTTACTGGCACGGTATAGGAGTTAGTGGCGTCATTTTTTTACCACATGCTGAGTACACATAGACATAAGAACCAATAAATGCAAACCCTTGAAACATAAAAGAATAAGATAGCGGGAGAAGGTGCTTACATTCAGCAGCTGGCGTTGTAAATATTTCCAACTATGGGTCGCACTGTCTCTTTGAGTAAATAATTATAGAATGATATCCCCAGCTATTCTTTTAGACGAACTGCTATATGACGTAAATCTGACAACTTCTTAGAGCACACTATGTGAGATACCCAGCTTTTCTTTTTAGAGACGAACTGCTATATGACGTAAATCTGACAACTTCTTAGAGCACACTATGTGAGATACACCAGCAACTGTCACATAAACCGAAAGAAGAAACCATTATGTTATGGATAAAAATAAACAATTTATATAGAGAAAGACAAGTAGAGAGAAAAAACAGCCAGTTGTCCACTCCGTCTTCTTCTCCGATTGCTTCTCCACTTGATTCTAGTCACTGTTTCTAAATGTTTAGAGGCTAAAAGACAAAAGGTAAAGTTAAGTTTATATTGTTCAAAAGTACTTGTCAATAAGCACAACAGAGGTAACAATTCACATTCATACCGTGCTGTAATAAATTACTTGGATTTTAACCTTTTCTCACTTCTAAAAATCTACACCCCTAAGGCCCTAACGGTTAGGACAGCACGGGCCAAAAAAAAAGCCAAAACAGAGATCTGCCTTATAAAAGATTATAGCTGCTTTATCATAATAAGCTATAATCTGCTACAAATTCTTCACCTTAGTAATAACTCTATAGAACCAAAGATCGAAGAGAGGAAAAAGGAGTCGTCGTGTGTTTTTTTTCTGAAGATAGACATTGAATTAGGTTTACAGAAAAGATAACCGAATATATCTTTTATTCAGTAGATTTCCGTAGATAGACAAGGAATTCGGTAACCGAATATATCTTTTATTAAGTTTCCTATTGTTAAAAGAAATACATATATTGTAGCCAATGGGAGGCCTTAATATTTTAGGATATATTGTAGTCAATGACATAATGCCACGTGGGATATGAGGTGGCGCCTATTTATTATCCTATGTCAAACTTATCCCCATATATATATTATATATATATATATATATATATATATATATATATATATATATATATATATATATATATATATATACTAGGCGAATACCCGCGCATAGCTGCGGAAATGCCTGACGACACATAATTAACGGTACTCTGACTTCATCGCCATTACTTAGAGAGTCAGCAGATAAAACATCGATAACTTCCCCAAAAGAATCCAAGTATCCAACATCACAAAAGTGGTTGTGGGCCTTCCTGGGCCCCAACAACATGCCATAACTCTTGGTGGATCTTTTGATGATGAATTTTCATCGTGACCCTGCTTCTGATAAGTTGCTTCAGACACTTCGTTAAATAGTAGTCTCTCATATTCCATTTGTAACCAGCTTTTAGCTTTACTTGTTAATAAAGCTCTTGTGTCCTTTTCCATACAAGGTAAAAGAGAGCCTTCAAATACATCTTTTATTATCAACTTCCGTTGTTCATTCCACAACTGAGAATACTTACTCACACCAGAAATAAGGTAGTCATCATTAGCACCTTTCATTAATGTATCATGGATAGTTGTAGGAAGCATTACACAAACTTGAATAAGATTTTCTTGTTCTGCTTTTTGAAGAAGAAGCCATTGGGCATCCTTAAATTTCGCCAGAGGATTGTCTTTTAGCCACTTGATCCCTGCAAACTGATGGTGAGAATCTATGGTCACTTTTCCCTCGGCTATTGGACTTGTTATTGTTGCATTTTCCATAAAGATGCTACGAACATGATTCCTGACTGATGGCTCGTTGCTAATCTCAACTGCTGCCTAAAATTGAAAAATATGAAACTTAACAATATCACATCCCATAGTCACACAGCCCCACAACGGACTTTTGTACCATCATTTGTTTCCATTTGCATTGATGACAGCTTTGTAAATCACCAAAATGCAACCTTCATGACACAACTTCATAGAAATGTCTACTAATAGAGATCCGAAACTAATAATTTCATAATTTTGAGCATGAAAATGAGATCATAATCTTAAAGATAGATAACAAGTTTCCAAATGTCAAATGAAGGCAACAGTAAAACCCTTCTGGTACTGATCTAATACTTGCCAAAGTTTTGATTTACCGTTTGAGTCGGGCTAGAATCACTTGCTCTTTGCAGAAAATTGAGTCTCCGCCTGTACAAACACAATCAAATAATTGGTTCAGTATGATGTTAAATTGACTAAAAGAAAAAGAAACAGATAAATCAAGAACGAACCTCTTTCTTAACAGGCTCTTCCTTTTCAGACAATGTCAGCTCAATATGACAAGGAGAAGACATGTAAGCTGCAAAACATACAAATAATACATCAAATTTACATATTCAGCTAATGTTAGTAGCCTAAAACAAAGTCCTTTTGGCTTAATGCATTATGTGTTTTGTTTAGTGCAATCTTGTATCGCACAAATGCTAGCTTTGGCTTTTGAAACAATTATGTATAATCCCTACTTGTGCCGAATGCAAATGGGAAATACTATAAAATGGAAGGAGGTAATATAAATCAGAAAGAAGATAAGCGACGGGGAAAAAAGAAAGAAAAGAAGAGGTCATAGAACACATTTCGAAAGATTATATCCACACATACATGAAAATGAAGGCAGAGATGCGGGGATATTTAAGGGTATTTCTAGGCATTTCACCTATTAAGATAAAACATAATACTATTATTATACAACTGATAGTATTAATATATGGATTTGATCGAAAATGTAACCTCCACCAATCAGCAACAGACAGTTCAAAACTCAATTTTCGTACTGTATGATACAACTACCATACATATACTTCTGGAACAAACTTTATTAAGGTTCCCAAGACAAATACGATATAAAAGAACACATTGTCTTGTAATTACGATCACAGTAGAAGTGCTCTTTCAGAAGCTCGCATTATACATATCAAGCGCCTTTCTTGTTGTTGTCTTTCTCTTGTTTGACATCTTTTGTGATAATTCTAGGTGCAATTGCCATGGACATTAGCTCCTAGAACAGTAGTTTACATGCATACGGAATATGCACCTGCAGATAAAAAAAAGAAGTATCAAGTTACTGTATCTGTTACCAATCAAACGGGGTGCACAGACACGTCAAGTAACGGGTGAAATGGATAAATATTGTTAAGGGAAAAGATACAATACCACACTGAGCACTGACCCTACATGGATAGAAACTATCACCTTTACCATACACAAACACAAAACAATAAGAGAAATAATATGTACCTGAACAATGTCAGTTTTGTTCTTGCAGCTTCTGCACTCAAAAAAAATCTTTTTTAGATTAGCAATAGCAATCAACCCACAACGTTCACAAACATGAACTCTGTATGCATCACTCTGGTCAAAGAGTCTCTCTTTAAGAAAATGAGTTGCACCATGAGCAATCATGCAATCTCGTTCCATCTCCCCAAATCGAAGCCCACCATCATGTGACCGTCCCTCAGCTGGCTGTCAGGGTCAGAATCTGAACTGGACCTCGTCCACATGAATGGATCTTATCGTCAACCATATGCTTCAGCCTTTGGTAGTAAGTGGGCCCCAAGAATATCATAGCAGGAAGTCTGCGTCCGGTATGACCATTGTACATGGTCTCAAACCCACACATCTGGTAACCACACTTGCGTAAGGCCCTGCTGATATTATCCACCTGCAAATCAACCACCAATCAACATAGGATGTTTGAAAGTGATAACATAATACATATTACCATTTTACAAATATTTCATATCCATTTTTCATGAGATATAAGAAAAGGTTTCATGGTTATTAGAAAAAGTTGGTTTATATAACACAGAATCAGCTAATAGTTTTGACTTACGGTGACGTCTGTGAAGGGAGTAGCATCTCCTTCTTTACCCATATGCGCTGCAACTTTCCCCATGATACACTCGATAAGTTGACCGATTGTCATACGCGAAGGAATAGCATGTGGGTTGACGATAATATCAGGAGTGATGCCTTCGACAGTCCAAGGCATGTCTGTCTACTACTAAACTTATCTCCGATTTGAGGTATTGTAACTGATCTCACCCTCACTTTCACAAACCTCAGCCCGTCAGCATTTGTAGTCAGCAGTACCTGTATTCAAGTTATTAACATTAGCGGTAGAAGTATCAAAAAAGACAGGCAGGGTCGGGTTGACTTGCAAAGAGATTTTACCTGATCAACCATTCCGGTCTCACTGTGACGTAAACTTGTGTTGTGGTCACGCCGAGTGTAACGAGAGGCTTGCCTCTGAGTTGCATCATCCTGAGCGAAAGGTGTTGTTTTTCCAATAATCACATCCTCACCTCCAACTCGTGTCCCATACATTACAACAATTTGAAGTTTATATTAAAAAATAATCAAGGCAAATAACAAAAACTGCATCTGCTACTAACAAAAAAACACTCACCGGAGGAGAAAGACCATCATCATCCAACTTATCATATGACCCATGCCTCATACCCTGTAAAGAAAAAATCAGATGAACGTCTTCATATGTGGAAAAATGGGCAAGTTAAATTAAAGATCAAAAAACAATGCTTGCCATGGTATTAGATCTATCTGGACGACCAAAATCTTCTTTCACAAGTGTACCCATTTTCTTCTCTTCATCCCTGTCGAAGACATTCAATTCAAATATTTATATAAACAAGGTTGTTACACGCGCGCTTCGCTGTGGGGCATCAGAAACTGACAACATCAATGACATGTAACAAAATAAAATCAACATAACTTTAACCGAATAACTCATGATATTTAAGTATTTACCCGTTTTAGGTGCCAGGTTTCGAATTAACAATATCACATCCCATAGTCACACAGCCCCACAGCGGACTTTTGTACCATCATTTGTTTCCATTTGCATTCATGACAGCTTTGTAAATCAGCAAAATGCAACCTTCATGACACAACTTCATAGAAATGTCTACTAATAGAGATCCAAAACTAATAATTTCATAATTTTGAGAATAAAAATGAGATCATAATATTAAAGATAGAATAACAAGTTTCCAAATGTCAAAAGAAGGCAACAGCAAAACCCTTCTGAACTGATCTAATACTTGCCAAAGTTTTGATTTGTCGTTCGAGTCGGGCTAGAATCACTTGCTCTTTGCAGACAATTGAGTCTCCGCCTGTACAAGTCGCTTAAGTTTTAAAACTATTGCCCAACTCATCATACTTTAATGGCTAATCTATTTTCTCTTTAATAAAAATCACACACAATAAATTAAATTAAAATGAAAACAAACCGATTGATCCAATCCAATGTTAGAAGCAATCCAGCGGAATCCTTGCCACACCACCCTCTTTGGATCACAACTGCTAAATCAAAAGAAAAATTGTTGAATAGTAATACCTCGGTAACGTTTTGGTACGTGACTCTTTTCAAAGTGGGTGGTTCGGACACTCTATTCCACCGGAACCAACAAAAACCAACCACCGATACCACTAACTAATATCATCAACCAGAACTACCTTGAAACCACCTAAACCATCAAGTGATGGGGCGGATTCGACAAATGCGATGGTGATAAAATTATGGCGGCGGCGGTGGTAATAAAATTATAGTGGCGGCAGAGTTCTTTTGTGAATTAGAGTTGAGAGATGTGATTTGTGTGTGTGAGAATGTATTAATACAACATACGAAGTTCAAAAAACTCTGTTATTGTCAACCCTTCAAAATGGAAATAAGAATTTGCATTTACTCCTAATTAAGAATGAAACAGAAAAAATAAACTTACTTAAGAAGCTTTGGTGGTTTCTTATTATGGATTAGTAGTAAAGATAATTAAGGAAGTGTTGAGAGAAATTACTTTTTTTAAAAATGAAGAGTTTTTTGAAAACAATTATACAGACATTATAAGTAGTAGAGATATATATGTATATATATATATATATATATATATATATATATATATATATATATATATATATATATATATATATATATATATATATATATATATATATATATATACTAGGCGAATACCCGCGCATAGCTGCGAAAATGCCTGACGACACATAATTAACGGTACTCTGACTTCACCGCCGTTACTTAGAGAGTCAGCAGATAAAACATCGATAACTTCCCCAAAAGAATCCAAGTATCCAACATCACAAAAGTGGTTGCGGGCCTTCCTGGGCCCCAACAACATGCCATAACTCTTGGTGGATCTTTTGATGATGAATTTTCATCGTGACCCTGCTTCTGATAAGGTGCTTCAGACACTTCGTTAAATAGTATTCTCTCATATTCCATTTGTAACCAGCTTTTAGCTTTACTTGTTAATAAAGCTCTTGTGTCCTTTTCCATACAAGGTAAAAGAGAGCCTTCAAATACATCTTTTATTATCAACTTCCGTTGTTCATTCCACAACTGAGAATACTTACTCACACCAGAAATAAGGTAGTCATCATTAGCACCTTTCATTAATGTATCATGGATAGTTGTAGGAAGCATTACAGAAACTTGAATAAGATTTTCTTGTTCTGCTTTCTGAATAAGAAGCCATTGGGCATCCTCAAATTTCGCCAGAGGATTGTCTTTTAGCCACTTGATCCCTGCAAACTGATGGTGAGAATCTATGGTCACTTTTCCCTCGGCTATTGGACTTGTTATTGTTGCATTTTCCATAAAGATGCTACGAACATGATTCCTGACTGATGGCTCGTTGCTAATCTCAACTGCTGCCTAAAATTGAAAAATATGAAACTTAACAATATCACATCCTATAGTCACACAGCCCCACAACGGACTTTTGTACCATCATTTGTTTCCATTTGCATTGATGACAGCTTTGTAAATCACCAAAATGCAACCTTCATGACACAACTTCATAGAAATGTCTACTAATAGAGATCCAAAACTAATAATTTCATAATTTTGAGCATGAAAATGAGATCATAATCTTAAAGATAGATAACAAGTTTCCAAATGTCAAATGAAGGCAACAGTAGAACCCTTCTGGTACTGATCTAATACTTGCCAAAGTTTTGATTTGCCGTTTGAGTCGGGCTAGAATCACTTGCTCTTTGCAGACAATTGAGTCTCCGCCTGTACAAAGACAATCAAATAATTGGTTCAGTATGATGTTAAATTGACTAAAATAAAAAGAAACAGATAAATCAAGAACGAACCTCTTTCTTAACAGGCTCTTCCTTTTCAGACAATGTCAGCTCAATATGACAAGGAGAAGACATGTAAGCTGCAAAACATACAGATAATACATCAAATTTACATATTCAGCTAATGTTAGTAGCCTAAAATAAAGTCCTTTTGGCTTAATGCATTATGTGTTTTGTTTAGTGCAATCTTGTATCGCACAAATGCTAGCTTTGGCTTTTGAAACAATTATGTATAATCCCTACTTGTGCCGAATGCAAATGGGCAATACTATAAAATGAAAGGAGGTAATATAAATCAGAAAGAAGATAAGCGAAGGGGAAAAAAGAAAGAAAAGAAGAGGTCATAGAACACATTTCGAAAGATTATATCCACACATACATGAAAATGAAGGCAGAGATGCGGGGATATTTAAGGGTATTTCTAGGCATTTCACCTATTAAGATAAAACATAATACTATTATTATACAACTGATAGTATTAATATATGGATTTGATCGAAATTGTAACCTCCACCAATCAGCAACAGACAGTTCAAAACTCAATTTTCGTACTTTATGATACAACTACCATACATATACTTCTGGAACAAACTTTATTAAGGTTCCCAAGACAAATACGATATAAAAGAACACATTGTCTTGTAATTACGATCACAGTAGAAGTGCTCTTTCAGAAGCTCGCATTATACATATCAAGCGCCTTTCTTGTTGTTGTCTTTCGCTTGTTTGACATCTTTTGTAAGAATTCTAGGTGCAATTGCCATGGACATTAGCTCCTAGAACAGTAGTTTACATGCATACGGAATATGCACCTGCAGATAAAAAAAAGAAGTATCAAGTTACTGTATCTGTTACCAATCAAACGGGGTGCACAGACACGTCAAGTAACGGGTGAAATGGATAAATATTGTTAAGGGCAAAGATATAATACCACACTGAGCACTGACCCTACATGGATAGAAACTATCACCTTTACCATACACAAACACAAAACAATAAGAGAAATAATATGTACCTGAACAATGTCAGTTTTGTTCTTGCAGCTTCTGCACTAAAAAAAATCTATTTTAGATTAGCAATAGCAATCAACCCACAACGTTCACAAACATGAAATCTGTATGCATCACTCTGGTCAAAGAGTCTCTCTTTAAGAAAATGAGTTGCACCATGAGCAATCATACAATCTCGTTTCATCTCCCCAAATCGAAGCCCACCGTCACGTAACCGTCCCTCAGCTGGCTGTCAGGGTCAGAATCTGAACTGGACCTCGTCCACATGAATGGATCTTATCGTCAACCATATGCTTCAGCCTTTGGTAGTAAGTGGGCCCCAAGAATATCATAGCAGGAAGTCTGCGTCTGGTATGACCATTGTACATGGTCTCAAACCCACGCATCTGGTAACCACACTTGTGTAAGGCCTTGCTGATATTATCCACCTGCAAATCAACCACCAATCAACATAGGATGTTTGAAAGTGATAACATAATACATATTACCATTTTACAAATATTTCATATCCATTTTTCATGAGATATAAGAAAAGGTTTCATGGTTATTAGAAAAAGTTGGTTTATATAACACAGAATCAGCTAATAGTTTTGACTTACGGTGACGTCTGTGAAGGGAGTAGCATCTCCTTCTTTACCCATATGCGCTGCAACTTTCCCCATGATACACTCGATAAGTTGACCGATTGTCATACGCGAAGGAATAGCATGTGGGTTGACAATAATACCAGGAGTGATGCCTTCGACAGTCCAAGGCATGTCTGTCTACTACTAAACTTATCTCCGATTTGTGGTATTGTAACTGATCTCACCCTCACTTTCACAAACCTCAGCCCGTCAACATTTGTAGTCAGCAGTACCTGTATTCAAGTTATTAACATTAGCGGTATAAGTATCAAAAAAGACAGGCAGGGTCGGGTTGACTTGCAAAGAGATTTTACCTGATCAACCATTCCGGTCTCACTGTGACGTAAACTTGTGTTGTGGTCACGCCGAGTGTCACGAGAGGCTTGCCTCTGAGTTGCATCATCCTTAGCGAAAGGTGTTGTTTTTCCAATAATCACATCCTCACCTCCAACTCGTGTCCCATACATTACAACAATTTGAAGTTTATATTAAAAAATAATCAAGGCAAATAACAGAAACTGCATCTGCTACTAACAAAAAAACACTCACCGGAGGAGAAAGACCATCATCATCCAACTTATCATATGACCCATGCCTCATACCCTGTAAAGAAAAAATCAGATGAGCGTCTTCATATGTGGAAAAATGGGCAAGTTAAATTAAAGATCAAAAAACAATGCTTGCCATGGTATTAGATCTATCTGGACGACCAAAATCTTCTTTCACAAGTGTACCCATTTTCTTCTCTTCATCCCTGTCGAAGACATTCAATTCAAATATTTATATGAACAAGGTTGTTACACGCGCGCTTCGCTGTGGGGCATCAGAAACTGACAACATCAATGACATGTAACAAAATAAAATCAACATAACTTTAACCGAATAACTTATGATATTTAAGTATTTACCCGTTTTAGGTGCCAGGTTTCGAATTAACAATATCACATCCCATAGTCACACAGCCCCACAACGGACTTTTGTACCATCATTTGTTTCCATTTGCATTCATGACAGCTTTGTAAATCAGCAAAATGCAACCTTCATGACACAACTTCATAGAAATGTCTACTAATAGAGATCCGAAACTAATAATTTCATAATTTTGAGAATAAAAATGAGATCATAATATTAAAGATAGAATAACAAGTTTCCAAATGTCAAAAGAAGGCAACAGTAAAACCCTTCTGAACTGATCTAATACTTGCCAAAGTTTTGATTTGTCGTTCGAGTCGTGCTAGAATCACTTGCTCTTTGCAGTCAATTGAGTCTCCGCCTGTACAAGTCGCTTAATTTTTAAAACTATTGCCCAACTCATCATACTTTAATGGGCTAATCTATTTTCTCTTTAATAAAAATCACACACAATAAATTAAATTAAAATGAAAACAAACCATTTGATCCAATCCAATGTTAGAAGCAATCCAGCGGAATCCTTGCCACACCACCCTCTTTGGATCACAACTGCTAAATCAAAAGAAAAATTGTTGAATAGTAATACCTCGGTAACGTTTTGGTACGTGACTCTTTTCAAAGTGGGTGGTTCGGACACTCTATTCCACCGGAACCAACAAAAACCAACCACCGATACCACTAACTAATATCATCAACCGGAACTACCTTGAAACCACCTAAACCATCAAGTGATGGGGCGGATTCGACAGATGCGATGGTGATAAAATTATGGCGGCGGCGGTGGTAATAAAATTATAGCGGCGGCAGAGTTCTTTTGTGAATTAGAGTTGAGAGATGTGATTTGTGTGTGTGAGAATGTATTAATACAACATACGAAGTTCAAAAAACTCTGTTATTGTCAACCCTTCAAAATGGAAATAAGAATTTGCATTTACTCCTAATTAAGAATGAAACAGAAAAAATAAACTTACTTAAGAAGCTTTGGTGGTTTCTTATTGTTATTCCTATTCAATCCATAACACAAGATTTAGAGAGAGAAATAGTAGAAAAGTAGAGAGAAAGAGTAGAGAGAGAAGTGGAAGGTTTACACTAAAACTAGGTGTTTTATGAAATGAACCAACACCCTCTTCCACATGTGGAAGAGGGTTATATATGCCACGGCCTAAGGCCTTTGTGGGCTTCATCTTGGGCCAGGCTTGGCTTTGTTTTGGGCTTACGCCCCTAACTTATACAATATTAGCTTAAAATCCAAGCCCGATTTTCCCGACCACCCTATTACAATACAAGACCTTTTAACGACTAAGATGACCTATTACATTCTTGTTCGACTATATAAAATATAGGGCTAACAATCTCCCCCAATGTATCGGTCATCTTAAAAAGATTAAAAAGCATAAGATGATTAAGTGAATACATTCTTGTAGAGGAGATCTTCCTTCTTTGGTCTTGTATCTTGGTCTTGATCTTGTTTGTAACAGCTTTGTTCCTTCATGCTTTTGTGATCTTTATCTTGAGCCTTTGTCATTTTACTTTGAGTGCTTGAGATCTTCATCTGTACTCCTTGTGACTAAGATGACCTATTACATTCTTACATTCTTAGGTATCTTGATTATCGTCATCTTGTGCTCTTGTGACTTCTAAATCGACATCGATCAGTACACAGCTACGCCACCTTCTTGATATGCAGCAACATATATAGACACGGATGAAATGGCTTTGAACATTTCACCCTAACTCGGTAGCGTTTTACCTCCGGTCGGTGAAGACCGTTAAACAGTATTAAATATCGTACCTGTGATCAGGTAGATTCGATTAAGAACCTCCTTGACAGGGTTTCCCGGCGGTAGTAGCCAGTTCTCTTTACTCGACCGTCACAAAGCAGACTGCGAACGTAAAGAGTGAATCATAAGGATAAATTATCCGTCTGATTAGAGTCGTCAATTCAGATTTCCTGGAACAAGTTTGATTCTAAAAGAATCGCACCATTGTTGCTTTCCAGTTTGTCACAAGCTTGATTCATAGAGAATCTTGCGAGTTACCTACCGCAGTGCTGTTTGATGTTGACACTGGAAGGATTTCCATTCGTCACTGTGAACACTAATGAGTGTCACTCTGAATGTTCTGGCAAGATCACATGGATTTTGCGAAGAAACCTGGAATCAAGTTTGAATCAAATAAGAATCCAAACTTAGTTGCTTTCCAGTTCTCACAAGTTTGATTCGTTTAGAATCACACAAGTTACCTACCATGAGCTTGTTTGATGCTGGCTCAAGCAGGATTTCCATCTTCATTGTGAATCGTATCACTCAGATGTTCTGGCAATATCACAAGGATAATGCGTAGGACTCGATTGTGTCCTAATGAGATGATAAATTGATCTCGTTTGGCTCTAGACTCAATAAGTGCATTTTGGTAATCGGAGGCTGGAGCAGACTGCCACCTTTTCAATATTAACTAACTCGGAGTGAGAAAGTCAATAGATATGTATTGATCTCCGTGACAATGAGATAAGTTTCTTTTGAGAGAAACTCGAATGGCTGGGGAAGGGTTGTGCATCGCATCACTGGGTCCATGACACTTGTCTTCAAAAGATGTGTTAACCCGGTTTCTACCTAAGTTGCATAGAATATTCAACTCCTTCAATGCTTACCAATACGTCGTCATTAGCACCTTGTTGTGATAGTTCCAGTGCTAACTTAAGTAATTGGTCCGCATTCAGCTTCATTCCACTCCATCTTTCCTAAGGACAACTATTTCTAGCTATGGAATGTCCTTGGGTAGATCCCTCCGGTTCTGGTTGGATCATAGGACTTAGTTTCCTATCCTAAACCACCTTTTGACTCCATCGTTCCGTCGTGGATAGTAGGTTGTTTTGGGTATAGATCGTAACCATTAAACCATTGAAAACCATTCAAAGTGTTTGATAAAAATCAAAACTTTTAACACTTGAAAGTTTTACATTTCCGAAAAGCTCCCCCTACACACTTGCATCGATATACGAAATAGTTTGGCATGTGAAGGAAAGAGTTGCACTTGAGTCTTTAAGATCACATGTTGCGATATATTACATTTTAATCACATTTTCTCCCCTATCTCTAATATAAAAATATAATATTAGAGATACCAATTGATTAAAATATGACATTTTCCGAAAAATCGACGGGAGAGAAACATGTGTGCACGCATGAATCATGGAACAGTTTTAGTCGGGACGCTCCCCCTCAACAATATATGTGTGTCTTGAAACAAAATTTGACAAAATTTTAGAAAAACGACACCACAAAATATGTTGAGGTACGGAGTTGAGATGCCTTTACCGATAATATATATGACAGATATAATATCATTTTTGGAATGTGTTGGATACATAAAATATGACAAGTTTAGAGATGTACCCAACAACATTAAATGCTTGATTTTAAAACGCTCCCCCTCAAAAATTGATCAAAATAACATATGACATTTTGAGATAAAAACCTATTATGAGGAAGGGAGTGTTGAACACTCAATTTTGAAAGATTTAGAAAAACCTTTTGAGAAAGTCTTGAGAAATTGTATTCAACGGTTTTAAAATAATCAGGATAGAAGACTTCTCTTCTATTGCTTAGGGAAAGCGCACTGAAACGTACACTCCCCTTTCGGGTCCGTTTTTCATGAGCTCAAAACTTAGATTGTTTTGTGACTAGCTCATGACCGAGAAAAATAAATTTCCCGTTGTGAAGGATAAGTTATCATCCGTGATAAACTTTCCTTAAGTTGAAGATCGAGTTCTAAGCTGACATTTACTTAGAAATCGTTTTTCATGAACTTAAAAACTTTGAATGTTTTTATGAGAAGCTCATGACCGAGAAATACGAATTTCTCATTGAGAAGGATAAGTAATCGTCCGAGATAAACTTTCCTTAGTTGAGGTCCGAGTCCTAAGCTGTGATGTGCTTAGAAGTCATTATGAGAGAAAAATCAAGCAGCTTCATTTGCCAAAACCTCGAAGTCTTCTGGAGTCATATACTTCATACCAAGACGGCCAACGAGATACGCAAACCTATCTTTCGAGAGAGCTTTTGTAAACAAGTCTGCCAGCTGGTACTCAGTTCTGACAAAGTATAATTTCACGATGCCACGTTCTACTTGTTCCTTGATGAAGTGATATCTGACATCGATGTGCTTGGTGCGGGAGTGCTGAACCGGATTGCAAGATATGGCTATGGCCGACTTTAAGTCACAATACATAGGTATTTTATCAAAGTGGAAGCCATAATCCGTGAGTTGAGTTCTCATCCAGAGGACTTGAGCACAGTACGCGGATAGAGCCACATATTCTGCTTCAGCTGATGAGAGCGAAGTGCAATCCTGCTTCTTTGACGACCAGCTGACAAGCTTGTCTTCCCCTAGAAATTGTATGCTACCAGAAGTGCTTTTACGACTATCAAGACAACCTGCATGATCAGAATCTGAAAAAGCCGTTAGATGAAAACCGGTTTCCCTCGGATACCAGAGTCCCATGTGAATGGTATTCTTAAGGTACCGAAAGATCCGTTTAACCTCTTTGAGGTGATTTTGAGTAGGTCTGGCTTGATATCATGCACAATAGCATGTGGCATGATGAATATCGGGCCTGCTGGCTGTAAGGTACATAAGTGACCCGATCATACTGCGATATCGCGTTTGATCTACGGGATATGAGTACAAGTCAGCGTCTAGGGATGTGGTCGACAATGGTGTACCAACGCGAGCACATGAGGTCATACCATGCTTTTTAAGTATCTCTTGAGCATACTTAGCTTGGTTAATGAAGATACCACGTGGGGATTGATGAATCTGGAGGCCTAAAAAGAATTTTAGCTCCCCCATCATTGACATTTGAAATCTGCTGTGCATTAATTTTTCAAAACGTTTTGAAAGTTTTGGGTTCGTAGAACCAAAAATAATGTCATCTACATAAACTTGCACCAACATTATGTCATCCCCATATTTATTAGTAAAGAGAGTAGGATCAATAGAACCTTTTGAGAATCCTTTGGACACCAAGAAGTTTGAAAGTTCTTCGTACCATGCCCTTGGAGCTTGTTTAAGTCCATATACAGCCTTCTTGAGACGATAGACTTTGTCAGGATGATGAGGATCGGTGAATCCTTCCGGCTGATTCACATACACTTCTTCCTTCAAATGACCGTTGAGAAAAGCAGTTTTAACGTCCATCTGAAAAACCGTGAAGCCCTTATGTGCAGCATAAGAAAGGAATATCCTGACTGCTTCCAAACGAGCGACTGGAGCGAATGATTCATCGTAGTCTATGCCTTCTTGTTGACGGTATCCCTTAACCACAAGACGAGATTTGTTTTTGATGATGGTTTGTTCTTTATCTAGTTTGTTTTTCCAGATCCATTTGAAATCTAAAATTGACATTCCATAAGGTCGGTCAACAAGTTCCCAAACATTTAGGCGTTCAAACTGATGAATTTCGTCTTGCATTGATTCAATCCACGCATGATCAGTCTTGGCTTGCTTGATATTTGTAGGTACAGTTGAACTCACGGTGAGTGCATACATACACACATCGCCATCAGTTTCGAGTTGTCTGCGTGTTCGAACCGGTTGTGAAGGATTTCCAATGACTTGCTCCAATGGATGATCACGTGTCCAATGGTGAGTGGATGGATATGGTTGGTAGAATGTATGCATGTTGGACGGATCAACATGTTGAGTAGAAGACTCTCCGACTTCGTGTACCGGTGTACCGAACGGATTTATAAATTCTTCTTCGTCAGGTTGTGCATCGACTGCTTGATTGTTGTTTCCTCCTTCAGCATTGATGGTTGGTGATGTTGGTTGTATAACTGTTTCTTGAGTTTGTTGAGTATCCAATGGAATTGTCTCTTGAGCAACGGTTGCTGAAGTAGATGCAGTTGTGTCTTTTTGACTTTGTTCGGGTGCATCAGTAGTGGTGATAGCGGAAGGCTTTGACACAACTTGATTGTTTCCATGGTAATATTCATCAAACATTGGATCATATAAATCAACCAACTCATTCATATGTGTCGTATCCATCGAGTCTGCTGTAGGAGTACTTTGTTGACATTCTTGCACGGGACGTACACTGTTTTGTGTAGGTGTCATAGCTGGACATTGAGGTGCGGGACTTGAGCTGTTGTGATCAAGTACCATTTGTGGCAATTCATCAAAGTTCACATGAATTGTTTCGACAATAATCTTTGTTCTCTTGTTATAGACTCGATATCCTTTCGACAATGTAGCATACCCTACAAAAATACATGCATCACCTTTTTCTTTCATCTTGTCGAGATTCTCACCGTCTTTAAGGATGTAGCATAAAGATCCAAATACGTGAAAGAATTTGACAGTAGGTTTCCTGCCATTGATGATGTGGTAAGGTGTCTTTTCATGTCTTGGGATGACGAGAGAACGATTCTGAGTATAACAGGCAGTTGCAATTGCTTCAGCCCAGAAGAATAGTGGTAATTTTGAAGCAGAAAGCATTGTTCGAGCAGCCTCAACCAAAGTACGGTTCCGTCTTTCGACAACGCCGTTTTGTTCAGGAGTTCGAGCAATAGACGTTTGATGTTCGATGCCTTCTTCTTGAAAGTAAGATTGCAAGTTCTTGTTCAAAAATTCAGTACCCCTATCTGTTCTTACGGTTAAGACTTGAGCTTGAAGATTGCGTTGTATCATCTTGAGAAAGTTTTTGAGAGCCTCTGGTGTTTCATCTTTGGACCTTAAGAAGAAAGTCCATGTGTATCTAGAGTAATCATCAACAATCACGAGAATATACTTTTTCCCGTTAATACTCTCTACACGCATGGGACCACATAAATCCATGTGTAGAAGTTCTAATCGTCCTTTTGAGCTTGGGGTAGTCTTTGATTTGAAAGACTTCCGTTTTGCTTTCCCCAACTCACAAGAAGAACAAAGATGGTCTTTGACGAATTTTAACTTAGGAAGACCGGTCACAATATCATTCTTAGATAGCAAGTTGATGGTGTCAAAGTTGAGATGTGACAATCGTTGATGCCATAACCATGCTTGAGATGATGAAGCTTTAGCCATTAAGCAAATTGGATTTGTTGAAGATGTGTCTTGAAGAGTTACTGTGTAGAGATCAGAACCACGAGAACCTGTAAGAAGGTCATTCCCATCGTAGTCTCTAACATAGCAAGTAGATTTTCGAAAAGCCACTTCCAAATCCGCATCACAAAATTGACCAACCGAGAATAAATTGTGATTCAGTCCCTCGACGTAATAAACCCGTTTGATAGTGAGATATCCTTGAACCAAGTCTCCATATCCGAGTATCGGTGCAAATTGATCATTTCCAAACCGTACCGTACCCAGAAACTTCTCCACGAAGTTAATGAGAAGCTTGAGATTGCCCGTCATGTGCTTTGTGCACCCGGAGTCCATTATGAATAGGATGGTTTCGACGAGCTGCAGAAGAATTAGAAGACAATGTAGCATTTGAAAAATGGGAGCCCTTGATAGAAACGGGTTCCAAAATAGTAGTGGGCCTAGATGCAAAGTCTACAGGCAAGCTGATATTCCTAGACCCAATCACTAAAGTGGTTAACTTAGGTACCCATTTGTATCCGGGTGGTGTAAATCTCGAATACCCCCGTGTACATGTCCTAATCATGTTCTCATAAAGCTTCTTTAACCTGCTTTGTTTACGTAGAGTAGTGGATTCTAACGCACTTAGTTTCTTAAGTGGTTGATCAGTGGATTGGTTCAAAGTTCTTGTGGGTTCACTAGTACTAGTGGGCACACGAATAAGCTTCCTAGTTCTAGTATTCACGCCATTATGATTAAGAGCACAAGCATCATGATTGAAAGTACGAACACATTTTCCACATTTAACACAAACAAATTCAACATTCGAGGTCTTTGCATTTAAACTGTCATTACATGCAGTTACAGACGTTTTATTCTTAGAAAAATTAAAATTCCTACGGTGGTCTTCTACTTCCAACTTCTTTCCTTGACTATTGTTAGGCATGACCTTATCTTGCATTCTATTGCTCTTAAGCTGTGGTCCGCTAACGCTAGTAGTGGGGATTACTCTTGTAGAAGAAGACACACGTTGATTAGTTTTCCTAATATTATCAGGTAACCGCGATGTCAGTTTGAGTGGGCTTAGTGTTTCTCTTATACATTCCTGGTGCTATCACATTTGTACTCTTATCATTTCCTATCTTAGGCAAAGTCTGTGGGGATTGTCCCAATATAGATGATTTAGGGCATTTAACCGCATTCGGTTGACGAACGGCGGATGGTTTACCCAAAACAGACTTTCCTTTGATTTTCTCAATGAGTTTCTGTAACTCACTTATGGCTATGTCCCTTTCTTTTAGCTGAGCTTTCAAATCATTTATTTCGAAATCTTTTTCATTTAGTAGCCGAAACGAAGAAGCTGACATTTCTTGACACTTTTTATGATTATGAGATTTTTCACCTTTTTGTAAAGAAAGTTCAAGAGAAATGGAGTGTTTCTCAAGTTGAGAAAAACTTTTCGAAAGTTTGTTATATGACTGAATTTGTTTCGAAAGCTCTACTTCAAGATTGCGACATTTCTCGTCTGATTCTGACACTAGACATGCTACATGACAATATTGATCAAGATCGGTATACACACCAAGTATAGCATTCATATGGTCAGCATAAAAGTATTCCTTAGAAAGTCGATCAATTTCGTTAGAAAGTTGGTGTTCCTGTGTCTTTAATTTAATTTGAATAAAATCAACTTCATCTTCAAGAGATTTGACATAGCTTAAATCAGTTAACATTTCCTCAGTGAGAGCATTATAAAACATTTCCACATTTTTTGAAAGATCATCAATGGTTGGAACAATGCATTGTTGAATGACGACTTCTACTTGTGGGTTAGGTTTAATATTCCAAATGGTATCCCTAGAAACTTTTTCATAGTCGACGACACCTTTGTACAAATTTAAAACCCCTTTTTTATAAACTCAAATTGCTGAACACTTTTGCTTTTCTCACCCATTTACGTTTTTCATCCAAAATTCGCTTTTCTAACAAAATTGATTGCTTTTTAAAACTCCTTTTTAAAGAAACTTTCTTTTGGGGTTCATCACTTGGTGGTGGAACACTATTGTACATTTTTTGTTCTTTGGAAAGTTCTTTTTGAGGAACAAACTTAATATAATTATCAGAATCATAAAGGTTTATTAAATCACTTAAGTTTGATCGACTTTCTTCTTGTTGACGAATGATTTCGTCGCAGTCAGGGGAAAGCATGAGAGCAAGATTATCAACATAGCAACCGATATCATAAAGAGCAGACTTGGTACTTTGAACTTTCTTGAGATATTCAGGCTTGAAAAAACTCGTTTTCATATTTCTATTGAGCATATTCATAGTTTGAATAGACTGACCCGTTTTGTAAACAATGTTGTTTAACGTGTCAACTCTCTTTTCCAAAGCAAGAATTTTTTCAATATCCTTTTCTTCACGAGTTTTATAAAGCTCAGTTTGTTCTTTGTTAACCGACTCTAATTCAGTAATTTGGAGTTTATGTAGCAGCAGTTGTTCTTCAAGTTCTGATATCTTCTGTTTTGACATATGAATTTCGTGTGTTACTTCAGAACAATATTGTTCGTTGAGCACCTTACGTTCATATACCAAACCATTAGCTATTGCAACCCGTCGATCAGCTTCTTTTACATAATCACACTCTTTAAGCCTGTCTATCTCCTCGGCTAAGGATGCGTTTGCTTGCTTCAAACGTTTATTAGCTTCTTTGTTTTCATCAATTTCACGTTTTAAAGAGTCAATAATAGATGCAAGCAAATCACGGTCCTCATCCGAGTCAGTATCATGAACAGCTTTTTCGTCATCATTACACATATGCTGTGAATCCGTAGAGATATTGCTATCCTCCGTGTCCATTACATATGTGTCATTGATGCTTTCGGGTTGCTCAGGATGCCGTCGTTCATTAGCAAACACATTATAGTTATCATGTGATGGTACCTTTTCAAGTGGCTCAGAATCATAGATGGGTCCAGAAGTATCATCAGTCTCTGGGATCACTTCTTGAATCTTTGCCATGTACACATAATGTGCCTCCAACTCTTGATCATCGGCTTCATCATCAGTGTCATCACGCCAGTCAACTTCATCTGCTGTGAGTGGAATTCCTGCTTCTTCTTTCTTACACAACAACATCTTTTCCTTGTGATACCCTGAGTCCTTAACCCGTTTTGGCTTCTTGCATGCCCTAGCCATGTGCCCAAATCCCTTGCAGTTGAAGCATTGAATCCCAGTCTTTTGCACAACCGGAGTGCCTACAGTGTCTCTAGCCCCAACTTGATTCGGCATCCTCTGATTATCATACCTAGCATCACGATCATACTGAGGTGCATGATCAACTTCCTTATATCTTGCATTGGATGATGATCTGAGGTTGTTGTTGGTAGGTTTGTAGATCTTCTTATAAGTTGTGGTGAGTAAAGACATGAGTTCTTCAATCTTCTTGTCCCTTGAAGTTTGTTCATCATCACTGTCTCCATCTGACTCGGTGTCATACTTTGGAGGTGGAGTGGGGACAATTGCTTTTGCTTTGTGTTAAGCAGCAGCTAGAGGTTTGGTGGATGAGCTTGATGACTTTGAGGAATGAGTAGGTTGTTGTTGACGAGGAACGGGTTTTGTTGAAGTAGCAGCCACAAAAGCAATAGAATTAGCAGACCATTCTGCCTTTTCAGCCCTTAGTTCATTCACTTCATTCTAATGTTGTTTCAAGATATCATAAAGTTTGTGATAGGAGATGGTCTTGATATCTTCCCTTTGTTTAACCAAAGTCACAAACCTTTGCCATTCCGGTTTGAGTTGAAGTAGAAACTGAACATTGGCATGATGGTTGGAGATGGTGCACTGATTTCTGACAAGCTCATTCATCATTTTGTAGAATCTCGAGTAATATGAGTCAATGGATTCACCATATTCAGATGTGAATTTTCCAAACTCCCAAAGTAGATTAGTCTCGAGATCTTGAACATTGATCGACTCACCTTGCTTCAATCGATGAATTGCATTCCACATTTCCATAGCATTAGGACATGCATCAACTGTGGAATAGATATCGTTATCAATTCCAGTGAGTATGAAGTTTACAGCATCAGCTTCAGCTTGGAGGAGTTTCTTTTTCTCAGCAGAACATGTGTCAAAATCCTCCATAGCTCGTATAGTTGATGAAGTACCATCCTCTGCCTGTGTGGTAATTGGTCTGAATTCAAAAACTGGAGGTGGATTCTCAAGGCAGTGACGAAGAGCAGTTCGGTTTTCTTTTCCGTCAAGAAATCTGAGAAAACGAGATCTCCATTGAACGTAACAACCGGCAGTGAGCACAGGTGGATTACCGTTGCCACCTTGTTCCAAACGAATTTGATTAGCAGTTGCAATGTTGATGTTGTTGTTAAACATGGTGAATACTTGTGTATGAATTGCAGATCTTAGTGGATTTGTTGTGATGAGGTGTGGTTGAAATTTCGTAGAGTTCCGAGAATCTTCAGTCCGACAATAAATTCCTCAGTCCGACAAAAAGGTAAGCCGAAAAATTTTGTATCTCCAAATTTTGAAATTGAGTTAGAAATAGCCAAAAACTAGTAGGGAAAAAATTTGAATTTACTTGACCTAAAATTTTTAACTCATTTTTTTTTTTAAATCTTCGTGTAAACTATGTTCCGAGACTAGTCTAGATAGTGGCTAAGTCTAAAAATTGTTCAAACAAAATTTATCTGTCCAACGCAATGTGACCCATCGCACTCTTAGATCGCACTCTGATCCCACTCTGATCGCACTCGGATCGTACTCTATGATCGTGGTCGGATCGCACTCTGATCGTACTTCCTAGATCGCAGTCGGATCGTACTCTGATCGTACTCACTTATCATAGTCTGATCGCAGTAGTAGATCGTAACGAGTGATCGTACTCTTGGATCGTACTCACTTGATCGTATTGGTGATCGTATCCAACGATCATACTGAGCTATCGTAGTGAAGCGATCGTACCCTGATCGTATCCAAGATCGTACTTAGGAATCATACTAAGCAATCGCAGTCTGGATCGTACTTTGGATCTTAGAGAGCTATCGTAGTCACAGATCGTAACTTGGATCGTACTAATGATCGCAGTTAGATCGTAACAATGGATCGTGACTATGGATCGCAAGTAGAAACCCCCAGGGTTTATGCAAACACAAAGTCAGATCGTACGAAGGAATCAAAATACCCCTTTTCTCGGATAGTACTAGAACACAACAAATTCGTGATTTTTAGCATAAAAATGAATCAAGCACCCAAAAATTTTGTGTTCTTAACCAAGATATCAATACCAAATCACTACCAATAGTAAGTAGATGATTTTTATCAAGAATGAACCATAAAAACACAAGAAATCTTTTTTGGTACGTGAGTTTTTGGATCAAAATAGGCACGAAAAAATCAAGAACACAACACACGAATCTTCAATCACCTATCCACTATAGGCTCTTGATACCAAATGTTATTCCCATTCAATCCATAACACAAGATTTAGAGAGAGAAATAGTAGAAAAGTAGAGAGAGAGAGTAGAGAGAGAAGTGAAAGGTTTACACTAAAACTAGGTGTTTTATGAAATGAACCAACACCCTCTTCCACATGTGGAAGAGGGTTATATATGCCACGGCCTAAGGCCTTTGTAGGCTTCATCTTGGGCCGGGCTTGGCTTTGTTTTGGGCTTACGCCCCTAACTTATACAATATTAGCTTAAAGTCCAAGCCCGGTTTTCCCGACTACCCTATTACAATACAAGACCTTTTAACGACTAAGATGACCTATTACATTCTTGTTCGACTATATAAAATATAGGGCTAACACTTATTATGGATTAGTAGTAAAGATAATTAAGGAAGTGTTGAGAGAAATTACTTTTTTTTAAAAATGAAGAGTTTTTTGAAAACAATTATACAGACATTATATATATATATATATATATATATATATATATATATATATATATATATATATATACTAGTGGCAAAACCCGTCTGATGGACGGGTATAACTTCTTATTATTGTTTAATATTTTTTGATTTGGTAAATATTTGTTTGTAATCTACTTCAAAATAGAACATAAAAGTGGTTATTGAAGACCGTACACGACATAACATCAAAAGAGTTTTACATTAAATAATAAAAGAGTAAACTACAAAATACATCCCTGTGGTTTGAAGTTTCTCACACTATACATCCCTCAGTGAAACTATTGGCACTATACACCACTCGTTAGCAAACATTTGGCATAATACACCACTCGTTAGCAAACGTTTGTCACAATACATCCCTCAGGACTAACGATGCAATTTTTTCTCATTAACTACTGACGAGGGATGTATTTTGCAAAAGAAAAATCATTTCGAATTTTTTTTAATTTATTTCGAAAAAAAAAGTTTTAACATTTTTTCGGAAAAAATTTTAGTTTCTTTGTTGATTTTTTTTAAAAAATAATATATTATTTTCCTTCAAATTATTTATTAAAAAGACTTCAAGCATTAGTTTCAAATTAAAAAAAAAATGTTCCTTCCAAAAAAACTTTTTTTAATAAAAAAATTTAACTAATTTTTTAAAATTAACTGTATTTGTTGCAACGACCCGACCCGAACCCGATAAGGCTTATCGGGTCGGGTCTAATCGGGTTAGAATTTCTTATCGGGTCATTTTGAACCTAACTTGATAACTTGATGTATTATCGGGGCGGGTTTTGGTTAAAAAAAAATACTATTATCGGGTCAACCCGACAAGACGCAAAATTTAGTAACCTATTTTTTTAAAAAACCTTTTCAGGAGCCCGATGCTTTTTTGTACACAGTGTGTACTAAAAAAAATGCATAAATGGTTTACTCCTATTTCATTATAGATTACGAAACCCACTGTAACAGAAAAACCTTTCCCTCAACTTATACACTTTGAGCAACTGTGAAAGGCTGTTATTAAACGTATTTTTTTTACGGCAGTTTGGTGCAACGGAGTATCTTGCGCGTGATCGAGTCACCAAGTCTCTCGACCCGAGTTCGAATCATCTCACGTAGAGAATATCAACCCCATGCTAGCCATCTAGTTTTTCATTAAGGGGCTTCAAAGCATTACGCTGAGATTCAAACTCGGCTGCCAATTCTGGAAAAATCCCCTACATAAAGAATGACATGAGTCGAACCCCTACCTTCCACTCATGGAGACAATAAAAGTATGCAAACACAGCCATCACCATGTGCACGTTTGAAATTTAAGACAACAAATTAAATGATAGGAAGAGGCTACACAACAAGCCATAGCCAAACACATTAGCCTAAATCTATGTCAAAAGAATTTTTAAAAACAAATGCTTATTTTGACCATAAATTCGCAAGTTTCTCATAAGCACATGAGAAGACAAATGTTTAGTCTTTTTACCTGATTGGAGTCTTATGAACGTGTTGACACTTTGATCTTTAATCCATTAGCTATATAGAATTGTCATCATTCTCCACATTAGGGGCAGTTTGGTTGGTGGTGTTTGAGGGCATGGAATAACTTTAGTATTAATGCATATTGTTTGGTTCATCCTATAAGTAAAATATTTGTACATTGTATCCTCTGACAACAATCCGAGCCACTTGGTGGGTTTATGACATTTTGATGGGTCCGCTATATTTTACCTTTATCTTTCAATAAAAATTAATTTAATATTTATATATAAAATAATTTATTTATTAAAATATATTAATTTAATACTCACACATCAAATCAAAAACCCAAATTAAAATATAAACCTAAACCACTCAATTTATAAACCTAAACCCAAAGTAAAACCCAACTTTAAATCAAACGGACCCTAAATGGCGAGTTCCATATTCATTTGCAGGTACGCTGAGTCTTTTCCAAGGCATATTCTTGGACCCGCCTAATATCAACAAATATTTGGAACTTGAAATCACGGTTTTATGATTTTATTGTTTTTAGTAAAATATCACATAGAAAGCTAGCAAATTTCATTTTTCGTAATCTAACGCGGTTACCTGGTCCAAGTGACCATATTGACCCGATAAGACACGACCGAATAAGACCCGATAACCCGACCCGATAACATCCTTCGTACATTATTCGCGACTAATGAGCTTCAGTCATAAGGTATATTGTGCTAATATTCAGTTATTGATGTTGAAAGTTAAGTGACACCACCTCTGTCCCACGGTCTAATGCACCCGGCTTCATGGAAATCATATAATGAATCTTACTTGTACAATATAGTCGGTTCACTCCATATAGTATTGGACGACTGGACATAAAAGCCAGCAGCATAATGTTTGTCAATTGTACTAACATATATCAGGAGCAGTTTAAAGCTTGCAGGAATTCAGAAGTATTACGATGCTATAAACATTGACCTTCACTATGTTGTAATTTCATGCTCTATAAACAATTTGATAAGGTTTCACTCCATTTAATGCATTCTTATTACTGATGTTCTAGTTTTTCTTTGGACGGCCTACAAACAGCATACTACAGCCTGGAAGTTGTATATTCTGAAATGATGCGCTGCTCATATATCTTCCTCAGGCACCTGTAATAAAGGTTGCATTCAAGAATTACTTTTGCACGCACAAACAAAATAGATACATACACAAACTAATATTTGTTTACCACAAAAGAGACATATTGTAGCTGACATACGCCTATTTCAATTAAATCCTTCTAACGACCCGGAGTTCCAATAACCATATCCTAAAATTGAGAGAGATAGAAAGAGATGTCTAAGTAATAGCAAGAAAATTTCTGAACCAGTGGGATATGTGGGGGACAAGTAAAATCTACATGCATCCAAATGTTAATGCAATCTTACCGGGCCAGATTTTAGAGAAAATATTTGTGGTCGTTTAGAAGTTTATCCTTAAAAATTAATCGAACACCACTCGATTTACCAGCCTCAGATATTACATCATAAATCTGTAACAAAACATATGTAAGAGAAGTGAGACCCCAATACTATTTATTTTTAGTTCATAACGATGTGAAGTAAGCTTCTCTCCACAATAATGTTACCAGCTGCATCTCAAAAGGAATTCATATTGAAAGAGGGGGAAAGGACATATATCTACAACATGAATGTCATGACTAACTGATAAAGAGCGCAACAGACAATAATATCAACTCCGCAAAGCCAACATGCTTGAAACCACCATTTGTTAGTTAAAAAATAAACGAAAACATATATGTGAGTTGTGTTGTCAGTTTGATTAAAAAAAGCTCAATAATAAAGGTAAAAATTTCCCAAAATACTCAGGTGAAAATGGGTCATTTTGAGTATAACGTGTGGTTTACATGACCTAAAGGGAAAAGATATAAACTTTAGCCAAAAAATGAAATAGTAAATTCATAAAAAAACACGTCCATTTTGCCCCTACAATATAAATGTAAGAAAAATGAAAAAAAATATGTTCAATTACCATGTAAGGTAAAAACAGGACTAATGATTTGGGTTTGTCGTCGTCTTTCTTTGACAAACATCTATATGTTTTGGACTTAATATTTTAAATCCTCTTCGCCTTAACTTCATAAGAAAATAGAAGATTCCGTCAAAACTGATAACATTGATAATGATAAACCAAAAACTCAACTCTGCACATATTGGATCTGATGGATTCACAAACACTGGTGTCCAACATAAGACAACAAACGGATCCTCTTCCTTATCCCCACGGTTTTTTTTCATAACTGTCGCGATCCCGGCTGTCATGAGACTACCTACGATAAGAATTCCATGCTTTATTGTTTCGTTTTGTATAATTTTTTCTATTGGGACTGAAAAGTAGGATGGATTGAATAGATAGGTTTTGAGTTGAAATCGAGACTTAGCAATGTTTTGGTCCCGCTACTGGTCACGAAAGCTTATTTGTATTCTACTAAGTCTAAATGTTTTGAAGCACATGATACGGGTAAAGACAATAATTGGTCAGTGGAATTTGTCAGATAATAAAATTAATTCCATTGTTTCGAAGAACATAAATACAGGTAAAACGGATGTCAATAATGAGAAGTATCGTATATAGTCGAGCATATTTTTAGTTTTTTGGCCTAAGAGAAAACTATACACAATAGCTACTTTCAAACAAAATTTGGTTCACAATAGCTGATTTCAACAACTGATTTCAGACGAAATTTGGTTCAAAAATATTTAAATAAACAAACAGAATCAACTAATCTGCTATCAGGAAAAACATAATAATTTCACTGTTTGAAGTTTACCATATTTTGATGTCAAATAAAATTATATGGACAAAAGTAAATATATGGACACATTTTGACTTGTTACCTAAACCATCACGCTCATGTTGACGACTCAAAAACGCTAATAGTGACCATACACTAAAGAGGTAATACCTTGTTTCCCAACATGGTTTGAAAAGCTGCATCACTATGTATTGCTGGAGAGATGTGATCTGCTTGCTGGATTCTGGAGCAAGGGGATATATAGTTTTGTGGACGCTCTACAAGTTTAAGATCACCCATTGTAGCCAAATCCAAATACATTTTCTCGAGAGTTTCTTTGGATCTGTTGATAACCGCTTCAAAACAAAACTAAAAAACAAAACTAAAAAACAAAACTAAAAAAGAAGAAGCAAATCAAGTAGAATATGAATTAAAAAGGTCTTTTTTATACCTCCAACATTTTCTTAACAAAACCCTTGGTGTTCGTCTCTACAATACAACAATATTCATAATATACATCAATTAACTGAACACCACCTTTTTCTTCTATCAGGTTAACATGTTCTTCGTGACCTTTATCAGACACACGTTTGACCCGATTAAGGGTTTCATCGTGGTGTCAGCTTCTTTCGAGAGTTCAACCATTTTCTGATGGTTGACTTTAGCCACTTTTTGAGCATATGCTGCCTGTTGAAGAGCAGATAACGTTTCTTCTAATGCAGCATGATATTTTGTTTGAGGCTAGTTAGTTCTTTCTTGATTTAAATAAGTTCATTTGCAGATGCTTTATATTGTGTTCTTTCATTGTCAACATCTTCTTGTTATGCGTCGTTTGCTTCACTTTCACTTGTTTTTAACACTGATTGTTCTTGTACACGAGCCTTTGCAGCTTCTGTGGTTCCAATTAGCCATTCCTACCATACACTTTCAGTAAGCCAATAAGTGACATAGGCGTCAATGAAAAAACACGATATCAGATGTAAAAAAACTCAATTTCTTTCTTAGAGAGTCAGCTCAAGACCTCCCAGTTAAGCAACAAATTAGGGACTATACATCACTCTGTCACAACATATCGAATATGCTAAAGCGTGTAACTGATGGCTTAGCTAAATGTATTTATATGCTATATAAAATTAGCATGCTTATGTACACCCTAGTGATGAAAATAAAGTCAGGAATATTTCTACTCCCATCCTATTAATCCATTCCAATTATCGAAGCTATGAAAATACGATGTACTAAGAATGAATCGTTACTCACCTTGAGTCTCAGCGTTGATTGAACTTGTGCGCTCAGTTTGCTTAGCACGGATCTGCAAAGGAGCATAAAAGTTGCTCCAGACCGATATGAACAATCCGTGGCCACAAAACATCAAAAATCAAAATACCTATGAACATGCTATCCAAACTGTTAGAAATATGTGATACTATTCTGATACGTCTAGTGGTGAGGGAGGATTTGCAAAGAAGCATTAGAGTTGATCCAGACCGATATGAACAATCCGTGGCCAAAAAACATCAAAATGAAAATACCTATGCACATGTAACTTTTAGAAATATGTGATACTATTCTGATCCGTCTAGTAGCGAGGGTGGATTTGCAAAGAAGCATAACGGTTGTTCCAGACTGATATGAACAATCCGTGGCCACAAAGCATCAAAATCAAAATACCTTATGAACATGATATCCAAACTTTTAGAAATATGTGATACATCCGTCTAGTGGTGAGGGTGTAACCTCGAAACTGGGATTGCTCAGATTGAGCACGACAATAACTGAAAAAAGAATTCTAATTGTGTGCACTATTAAAAGTAAACATATCAGACGTCCAAAAAAATCTATTGAATGAAGTTTAAAGGGGTGTTTGAAGAGTGCAGTTTAATTATGCTAAAAACATAAAAAAAACAAAAAACATTATATTGACACCTATGTATTTCTGTCAAAGAAGTTTCGCATACAAAACTAAATTGAAATAACCATCACAATATTATTTTTTGCAAATTAATTGCTTATTAACTTTTCTTAAAAAAAATCAACCGCAATGTATCTCAACATTAAGAGCATGTTGGGTCAGACATGCCAAACTGTTCCAACTATCAAATTCTATCAACACCCTATCTATGATATTCCACAGTTCTGGTCATCTTTCGATTGTTAGCTAATCGTTGACAAACGTCGGCTGCTCTTGTTGACATCAAAACTTTGGGAAATGATGAGGACGTCAGGTAAGAAATCTCAAAACCCCAACAAGTAACACCTTGTGTTGTTTAAATAAATCCTTCATTCTTTGCACAAAACTTACTGTCCATTATTATAATGTACATTATGCGTGATTAACACCGTCCACAACAAATCCGATATCAGACGGTAGAGTAAAACTACATTATTTATACATTATTACATCTATTACTATACTGTTTTGAATACCCCCAAGGATGCTAAAATTTAAAAGCAATGAATTCAAGTGACATCTGTTTTTTAAGGAACAAAAAATCAATGAATTTCAACCCGTCTAAAAAGGCAATTACCTCTTTTCACCACTAAGACTCCCAACACAATTCGCATCTCCAACCTTGCTTTTAAGCAATCTGATCATATAAGCACGACCACCAATCGTATATGTAACCAATCTGATCATCCAAATATGAAAAAAAATAAGCATGAAACACAAACTAAGCCATTTTTGATTATTAATCTTCTATGGATTTTTAGTAACTGAAGTGCTAAACTGACTTTATGCAAAGAACAATCTGCCGTTCGAAAAAAATGTAAAGAACAACCTCTAAGCAATGAGTCATTCATGAGTTTCCATGTGCTTGATTAGTAATCTTAACACACTTTGCTCATGGTGACCGGTGATGTTTCATCCATTACCTTTTTATTAACGGGTCCCAAAAAATATTTCCTGTAAGACTATTAATGTTGTATTTTCAAACAGACGTGCAAGGCCTGCAACAGTGTGCGACATTAAAGATGTTAAATAAGTTAAAATTAAGATGGTGAAATATGTGATGGACAAACCAACCTTGGTATGTTGTGTGAGTAACGTGTGGCTACTCTCATTTCCTTTTTGCTTACGTAGCATTTGCAACTTCTGATACAAGTTCTTTATCAGATGATGGCTACGATGTGAAAATGCACCATAGTAATTGGTGATGGTACAATTTGTGAGTTTATTTGAACATTTAATAGTTTGCTATTGACTAAGGCCGTGCCTTCAGCCGTAACATGCTACATTAAGAAGCATAGTATAACTTTATGTAAAGAAAAAATCACATACCAGATAATAAAATTTGAGCACATGTTATTAGAAACTTGCTTAAACACACTAAAACAGGAACTAATCCCTTGGTTACATTGGAAAAGAGTGTGTACATACTCGACAGATCATCAATCTAAGAAAAAATAGCAAAGATAATATATAAGACAAAACTAACTGTCACAATCAGTATGAAATTTGGATAATAGAGACTCTGATATCAATCATTAAGAGTTAAAATAAAGCATACCTTCAGACCCCATACTATATTTTTGATGACGTGATTGATTCCGACAAAGAATTAGATATGTCTTAATGAATCAGTCGCTACAAAAAGGCTCCTAATAGACTCCAATCCACAAGATTTTAATAAAGACAAATTAAGTAATGACAGTATAATGGGTAAGAAGTTTAGAATCTCTCACTGTTCATTTGGTTGTAGCAGGAAACTTAAGTGTAGGGGCATGCTCTAAAAATGTATTACACCAAGGGGAAGGGGGCAAAGGAGCAGCAAAAAACTATTAACTGGGCTTCTAACTTATCTTTGTACTGATATTAACTTTAGGATCCACGTAAGGAAGCAGAAACTTCCTGAATCCTGAGAATTAGGAATACGCTATTGTAGGAAGGATGTAGAGGATGATTTGGTCAAACATTTAAACATCATGCCCCTAAACTATATTACATCAAACAAACGAAACCCATAATCAACCTTTATGTGTTTTCAACTATTATATAACTCTTTCCCTTGACCCATTTTCTTCATATTTAGTAGTAGTGAACTATGCATCTTTCAATTCAGGACAAATACTAAAACATAAATTATACAGCATTATGGACATACCTTATCAGGATTATTTATGTCATTGTAGTACCAGCTGCTCCACCAGCTGCTCCACCAAGAGACCTTCCAAAATTACTATTCTAGAGGTGTCTATGTCTGTCCAGATGATCTAGGACGGCCTAATTAAAATGAAAAGGAATGCTGATATAATTACGATAATTTAAGCAAGGAGAAAGAAATCACGCACCAGGTAGGGCAAGATGAAAACCTAAGTATCGCTTATGAGTCCTTCTTGAGAAAGATAACCATCACTTGAGCCATATCTATTCATAGTAAAGAAATAGCAACTTAGTTAGGACAAGGTCCAGTAATTGGGCCAACACTCCCAGATTGACTAATGCAAGCCATCCGAATCAAAGAAAAGAAACAACTATACCAACAAACCAATTACTGTATATTATACTGTTCAAGGGCATCCATATTCTTCCCCTAGTGATTTTAACCAAGGCAAAGAAATCACTATCAGATTTATCAAAAGGCTTTCAGGTTCTTCAAACCAAGTATGCCTATTGTTTTCTCCGTTGTTCAAGCTCTCTTTAAAAGCAAGTGCTTCTCGTATCGCTGCAACTATAACATGTGTTTATTTCGAAGCTTGTATCAACCTTGTTGAGCGCGCAATTTTATTACCCCTCCATCACATAGGGTTAATGAATGAGTCGACTTGTGTGGTTTTAGGGTTTCGGTTTCGTAGTAAACTAATATATAGTAAATTAATATATCGGATGTAATGATCTCGAATATTAAAACAGCTTCAAATTATATATAGTAAATTAATATATCGAAAATTTGAAACAAACAGTAAGCCCAGTTTGTAAGCCCGTTGACACGTAGGATTAGTGCCCTGATAGATGACGTGGCAAATCCCTCCTCTTATATATAATGTAAAGATATATATAGATTTTGGTTAAAATAGTGTAGTACTTTATAATTGTTAAAATAAAAAGTTTTTTTCACCATTGGATCTACTATTTTGATTAAGATGGCATTAGTATTATCAATAAAAAAATCAACAATAAAATTAATTACTTGATATTTTGGGTAATCTTATGAAATTAATGTCTGTTACAAACAATCATCCTTTAATGTTTCTTGCATAACTCACTAGCTAAAAGACCCGTGAAATTCACGGGTATTTTAAAGAGATATAAATAAAAGTTTGGATATTAAGTAGTAAACCTTAGAAAGAGCCACATAAGTTGTAAGTAGAAAGTTGGTACAAATGAAACATATGTTTATCAAATAAGTTGAATAACCGGAAAAGAATACATGTTGTTGTAGGAGAACATTATGTCATTCACCTCGAACTATTATTTTCGCTTTGAATAACACGTTTGCAATGTAGAGTCTTGAATATAAAATGTTTAAAGAGATAACTTTACTTCAAATAGTACACATTTTATCTTTCTACAAAAGACAAAATATGGAAAAATAATCTTCTAAAAGTTAAGACAAAATAAGAAGTCCTTGTAATTTTTCTGACATTACGAAAATAATCCTTAACAAAATGTTACAGGTTATTATATTTTTATTGTATAAATATAAAATATGTATAAATATTTCTTGCTTTTTACTTGAACTACAAAACACGTTCCCATAGACTTTTTATGTAACACAAAATTGCATAAGAAATCCATGCGATTTACCTGCGATTGCAAAAGTATTTTTTAGAAACCGCTACCAAAATTTTCCCTAAGGTTCATTTGCAAATACAACACGTCCTTAGAAAGCATATGTGCAACAAAAATTATATCAATAGCCCTTGCGATATATATACTTGGCATCTCGCAAAGCGTCCTTAAGTATTATGATTTGATTTAAAAAAAGCCGTAAACCTTTTAACGTGCATTAATTTGAATTAATCTATGCATGTTTAAAATTGTAGTAAGCAAATTAAATTTTATTAGTTTAAGATAACCACTACAATTTTATTAGGCACGTAAAAGAGTGCTTAGAGGTTGATCTTCTTCACATCTTTAGTTTTATCTACACTAATATCTTGTTTTGAGAATTGATATAACCAAAGACTGTTGAAAATATTAGGTGATAAATTATAAGGCCTGAGACCAATGGCGGACCTTATAAGGGGCAGGAGAGGGCCCCGGCCCTCCCAAAAGTTGACGTTATTACTATAATATTGAACTTTCAAGCAGATGTAGATTTAACATATGAAGCTTTTCTGAAAATGGCAATAAGCAATGAGGAAGATGATAACTATTGAAGTGAGGAGAGAGAATGAGTGATACAAATTTAACTTATGTGATTTTAATATGCACAGTACTATTTAGTAGTGGGTTCCTACGTGGATAACTTTTTTGTTGGGTAAAAAATCAAGTTGTATATGCATGGCTTCAGAATATTTTAAGAGCTATTAAAAATAAAGTAGTATATAGCTTTACTTGCGAGAATCCAAATTCTATGGTTTATACTTTGTACAAACAATTTTTTAATATTTAGCGACTCGGCCCTCTCACGAAAAACCATCAAGGTCCTCCACTGCCTAAGACTGCATGGATCCGAGACTTGTAGTTTATTGTCTAGCATTATGTTTTCTCAGTTTCACTATATTATCGTTATAAATATTTGATGAATAATACAAAGCACTCGAGAGGAACTTCTTTAATGGGTAATGATTTACACACTCTCAAAATTTATTTATACACTCAAAATATTACATGTTCTGCCATTTATACTCTTACATCATTTAGTAAAATATGTAATTATTAAAGGTATGAATGTCATAGCACACATAATTTGAGTGTGCAAATAAATAAGTAGAGTGTGCAAATCACTTCATTCTTTAACTCAACATAGATTAGATAAAAAAACATGGGCTAAACAACATTAATTCTGATATATATTATCTTGTACGTATATCTTTTATCCTAAAGAGAGATACCCCTGGATCAAATATAGTTACTTAGTACTACTTCCATTCTAAAATTATAGTTCACATTTCTTTTTCGGATTGTCCCAAATTAATTATACACTTCTAAAAATAGGTATGAAGTTTAGCTCGAGATTAGTACATTACCTTTAGTTGTAATTATAATTACAAACTTTAAAAAGATTTTAAATTAATTGATTAAAGTTAAAATTGTCTTTAGGCAAAAAGTAAGAGAGGAAAAGTTGTAAAAGTGTTATTTTGTAGAACAACGTGTTTTTTATCGGTAGAGAATAATTTTGAGGCGGAAGAAGTAATAACTATTCTTACTCTGTCGTTCTAAAAAGGTTGTCATAATATAATCATCAAACAAACCTATCACTTAGAGATCAACATAAATTATTTTATATTTTATTATTATATATTTTACTCAAATAATCTTAAAGTCAGATTCGTATCTAATCAGTTACATTGAAATAATTATTTAAATAGGGTTCTTCCAACATACAAATGATCATTTTTGTAAATATATCTCCCTTCAAAATCGTTTTCCGCGCGATCAAATTGAGTGTCATGATGCCACACTAAAAGTAAAATATAATGGCTTTAGTTGCGAGATTATTTTTTCTTAGTGACATCTTACATATGGAGCATAAATATGAAGCTACAAAAGTAAGGTCACAAATATTCCAACAAATCTACAATCATATAAAGAGACTTCCGTTTTGTCTGATCACTTAAAAGTGCACCTATGAATGCTGACCTTTTTGAACTTTAATATGTAAATCTATTCGTAATAACATTTCATCATCCTCACTATTTGAGCTATGATATGATTTTCTATTCAAAACTCTTAAGTTATCACCAAATAACATATCAAACTATACTAAAGACGATATATTAAAACTCATTGCACATGATTTTAGTTTCCAATCCTTGTTAAAGAAGCATGTTTTAATTGATATAGAGAATATAAACAAAATCATTACTCGTACGAGTAATTTTTAAATCAAACTAAAGATCTACTAAGCATAAATAATTATATGCAGATTTTCTAGCCTTGTTTTAACTGAGCTAAAAAAATTAGAAAATTTAATTCCTCCTTGAACTAAACTTTCCTAAATAATATATTGTAGTAAATTGTTAACAAACATTATTTGTTTCTTCGTAAAATCATGGCAATATCATATAAATTTAAATGTTCGGTAGTACTATATTATCTATAGTCATTCTTTACATGTGAATTATCCTAGACTCAACTTTATACGTGTGTTTTCATCAGTATTTTTTTTGGAAAAGACAAATAATTAAACGGAAGTCTACTCGCAATATTTTAATGAGCACCTCGAGTTCGAGCTCCGCATAGCGGGCAAACCCAGCCCCCAAAGGGGTTTTCAAGGAGAATTCATGATGTGTGCCCGTGTGAGATATGAGTTAAATTTATGCATAATACGACGACCACAAGGATCGAACCCACAACCTGCAGCCCACAGTGGATGTAAACCCAGTGCATCACGCCAGCTAGACTGGAGGTCATTGGCTTTCATCAGTATATAGTTTTATTTTTAGACATTTAAATTTGTTGACCCAAATTAGCATTAATTGAGTGTCCTTATGTTTGCTAGATAACATAACATATATATATTACAAAGAAAGAAAGAAATGAAACTGACTATCCTTAGTTACGTGAATGTGGATGGTTGAAAGCCTTTTTAAAATGCAAAATTTTCATATTCTTAAGTTTTGAACCTTAAAACCAAAAAGTTTTAAGAATTTGAATAATTTGGTTGAATTGTAACGGTATCATATATTATTCCTTAATTACTACTATAACTAATGATAGGATAACAAAAACAAAGCTTGAAACCATAACTAAAAAAACTTGTATTTACCTACGATAGGTAATCGAGCTAGAAATAAATGTTGACTAAATTGTCTCCCATGCCATGAACTTTACAATTTGTGCATATAAGTAGCATTATCCATGTAATAGACCATTAAAAAATAACCAAATGGATATCAATATTTTGATGTAACCAAATTAAGCAGGTATTCCATCAAAACTGATGTTTGCGTGAGTTGGTAATAATTAGAATTGAATGACTATTCAAGTGAAATATTATAAAAAATCAAGATTTACTACGTATGGTAAAAACAAAGTGAAAAGATCATGGGGGATTTAAAAGAATGTGAGTAGAAAATAACCGAGTAAAAGATGGATTACATCGCAGAATTGCAAAATCGGCATGATTGAAGATTAGTCATCATGCAATCAATCTGCAAGAGTAGAATAATGATGTTGAGATATTTGAAGGCTCTAGCAAAGATCTTAAAACAAACTAACTATATGGTGGTCAAAATTTTAATAAATAGATACGCAAATTTAGGGCAAATTATAGGTTGATTGATAACAGCTTTGTTACCTAAAATGAACAACAATATAATTGCTTTTATTATAGGTAAATACACGCAATCACACCTTAATGACGGGAGTAAGAGGCAAATAAAAACCTAAATAAAGAGAAAAGATTTAGACACATGTCATCATGAGATGCTTAGTTATCTTTGGAAAAAATTAATTAACAGAGAGGATAAAAACTGTGTTATATTAGATAGTATAGATTACTAACATGTTGGCGTCACTTTTTATACTATCTCAAAAACCAATATTTACCTTTAGA